>JALMQS010000435.1:2068619-2785314 GCA_024734495.1 Forficula auricularia | reverse complement strand
ACCCTTTTTAAATCCATAAGAATGGAATTTTTCTACCTGAGAATAATTAATTTGATTACGAAAAAAAACCCATCAAAAACAATTTTTATCGAAGATGAGACCGTGAATGATCAATTGTCACCCCAAAACCCCCCCAACCCGTGAATTTCATCAAAATCGGTAGAGTCGTTTTCAAAATAGAACCAAGATACAAATATATATATACAAACAAATATATATAATATACAATTTTTGCTTCGTTTTATAAGAGTAGATAAATTAAAAAAAATAAATAAACTAACATGTTCCAGAGACTATTTAATTGAATAGCACTCTATTTTATATTTTGAATAATTGAAATGCAATTCAATATAAAAATAAATAATTAAAAAGAAATTTAAATAAATTGCTTAATAAAAAAAAAAAAAACGAATCAAATAATAATAGTTTTTAAGGAATTTGGTGTTGGTACTTGGTGAAACATTTTTTAAAATTATTGGATAAAAATACTTGGTAGGTTTCACATTAAGATATAAAAAAATAAAACGAATTTATTTTTAGAGAATCTTTAATCTCGATATATATATTTCGGGTGACTAACCCATCTTCAGGAGATACAGGAAGTAACTGTCAGTTACTTCCTGTATCTCCTGAAGATGGGTTAGTCACCCGAAATATATATATCGAGATTAAAGATTCTCTAAAAATAAATTCGTTTTATTTTTTATATCTTAATGTGAAACCTACCAAGTATTTTTTATCCAATAATTTCAAATAATAAAATAAATTAAAAAAAAATAAAATAAACTAATATACAGGGTGCATAGGAAAGTCCCTTTAACCTGAAAATACTTGCGAACGGAGAGTGCTACAGCCACGCAAGTGAGGTAACGGTATAGTAAAGCGACTATGCCCGACCTAATGCAAACGACACCAGCGCCCCTAGTGGCGAAATGTGGAAGTTAGCCATTGCAAATCGAAAACGAAAAGAGATAGAGCAAAATTTCCAATTAGAAAGTTTTAGAGCATCAATTAATTAGTACGAAACGATATTTGGTTTACACGGAAAGGATAAATTACTGCCTGTATCCAAAAATGTCCGTAATCCGTTTGTATCAAGCGAGCGCCAACACCTTTTAAACTAAAATTTTAAATGCATTGGAAATTAAAGTTTTCAGACATTACAGTACAGTACAAAGTCACAAACTGCATTTGCACACTGCTACATTTCCGAAATGTAAATATGTAGAGTAGAACAGTCGCGCATAGATTACGGACATTTTTGGATACAGGCAGTAATTTATCCTTTCCGTGTAAACCAAATATCGTTTCGTACTAATTAATTGATGCTCTAAAACTTTCTAATTGGAAATTTTGCTCTATCTCTTTTCGTTTTCGATTTGCAATGGCTAACTTCCACATTTCGCCACTAGGGGCGCTGGTGTCGTTTGCATTAGGTCGGGCATAGTCGCTTTACTATACCGTTACCTCACTTGCGTGGCTGTAGCACTCTCCGTTCGCAAGTATTTTCAGGTTAAAGGGACTTTCCTATGCACCCTGTATATTTCAAACACTATTTATTTGAAAGTACAAGTATGAAATGGGGATTTGAGAAACAGATGACCTACCAATTCAGTGTGTAGCATAAAGATTTGACATAGATGGATGGCATTTGTTGCTCCTTCAGCAAGTGTCAAATAAGTGATAAATTGAAAAAGTGTTTGCATAGTATTGTTTTGCTGTGTTCAATATGTCGAAATTTGTGCCAAATAAGAGCATTCGTGGACAGCATTAATTTTAACTTTACCATACAGGGTATGGTCAAGTATTGTAATCGTGCATGAAAAAAGTGGATTTTTCCTTTTTCTTCAAAATATCTAAAAAACGACTTAAACTATTTTGATTAAAAAAAATTGAGCTAAACACATGGCATTTCGGTCTACAAAAAAGTCCAAATAAGTGAACATCCGAAAAAATTACATTTTTTGAGATAATATTTGTTTTCTCAAAATGTCTGGTTTGTCTGGTTGTCTGTTAGTTAGTCTGTGCGTTACCAAATTTTTGTGAACGAGCTAGCTCAAAAACTGGAGTGTGAATATCCGGCTCAAATTTCACATGTAGTTTTGATCCATTAAGATTAAGAGCTGATGAGATTTTTTGGTGTATATCGACCCAAAATTAAGGGGGGTGGAGGGGGGTTAACAATTAAAAAATCTAGGCCATTTGAGCAAACTCAACCAAATTTTGTAGTGCATAATCAGTGGGACCCAAGGAGTCTAAAAATGCAAAAACTAACCGCCCAAAATAGGGTGGGTGTGGGGAGTGTAGGGTCAAAAAAAATGAAAATCTTGGCCATTTATTAAACTCAACCAAATTTTGTATACATAATCAGTGAGACTTACCCGAAGTAAAATGCAAAAACTACCCCTAAATAATTTTAGGTGCCAGCTTGTATTGTAGAGTCCAGTAGCTGGCCACATCAAGTGCCTGCAGTCAGCTTATTATTGTAGTAATAAGGACTTAGATATATAGGGTGGGAGAGAGCACGTTGCTTATTTAGAAATTCAATTAAGAAAAAAAGTAACGCAGCTATACATATATTTAATTATTTGAACCAGCATCAAATTCAACATTTATATTTTAAACAGTTTTAAAGATGATAATTTTTCTTAAGGAGGGTGAATGAAATTAAATTGTTTCTTTCCAGTGATTTTTATTTTACTTTACCATACAGGGTATGGTCAAGTATTGTAATCGTGCATGAAAAAAGTGTTTTCCTTCTTTTTTTCGAAATATCTCAAAAACGGCTGAAACTATTTTGATTAAAAAAATTGAGCGAAACCATGGCATTTCGCTCTACAAAAAAGCTCTAATAAGTGAACATCGAAAAAATTATATTTTTCGAGATAATAATTGTTTTGTCAAAATGTCTGTTAGTCTGTCTGGTTGTTAGTCTGTGCGTTACCAAATTTTTGTGGACGAGCTAGCTCAAAAACTAGTGTGAATATCGAAACCAAATTTCACACGTAGTTTTGGTCTATTGAGATTAAGAGCTGATTAGATTTTGGTGCATATCGACCCAAAATTAAGGGGGTGGAGGGGGTAAAAATTAAAAATCTAGGCCATTTGAGCAAACTCAACCAAATTTTGTATACACAATCAGTGGAACCCCCAGAAGTCTAAAAATGCAAGAACTTACCGCCAAAATGGGGTGAGGGGGGTGCCGGGGGGGGGGGGGGGGGGAGGGGGGGGGCCAAAAAATGAAAATCTTGGCTCATTGTACCAAACTCAACCAAATTTTTGTATACATAATCAGTGGGCCCCCCAGGAATCTAAAAATGCAATAACTAACCCCCTACCCTACATGATTATAAATAATTTTATTAAATATTAAATATAAGGGGAGGGGCCGGGTTGTATGGTATAGTCAAGTGGATGGCCACATCAGAACACGTCAGCTTATTTACATGTGGTTTATTCAAATATTTCGAAAGCACTAGGGCATCTCTTCCTCAGTGGAAACTGCAAGGTCAGAATAACAGCGTGTTAGTGGATTCATAGGGCGTTAATTGTTTGCTAATTACAGTTGTTAAATTATAAGATACTTACCCACCCACTCACATATAACCCGACCGCATCAGATTGCACAAATCAACGAAAAAAGCTTGATAATACACTATATACATATTTGCAATTTCACAGTAGGTACAGATTTGTCAACCATGTTTTAACGAAGTCTGAACTCATCGAAATATAATGATATATTTTATTAAGTTAAATGTTTCATGAACTATGGCAATTATCAACTAATGAACCGAGTAAGGGAAAGGTCACTGGCCATCACATTATTCTTACGTCATGATTATGCAGTAAAAAGTGACAAAATATTCCATAAAATATTCAGTTAAAAATGCTGAAATATTCAAGTAAAATGCAGTATACGCTGAAATCTACTCTTATTAAACGAGCAAAAATTGTATATTTATTTATTTGTTTATATATATTGTTTGTTTATATATTTGTATCTTGGTTATATTTTGAAAACGACTCTACCGATTTTGATGAAATTCACGGGTTAGGGGTTTTTGGGGTGACAATTCGATCTGTCACGGTCTCATCTTCGACAAAATTGTTTTTGATGGGTTTTTTCGTAATCAAATTAATTATTCTCAGGTAGACAAATCCCATTCTTAGGGTTTTAAAAAAGGTTTCCTTTTCCTTTTATACCCAGGCAGACAATGGGTTGTTTGTTTCATTGTTCTAAAAGGCCTTGAAGAAGTATTGTGATTGTGGATTTTAACATATTTTGTTCTCCCTAAACGTTAGAAATATTAATAAACGTTTTATAATTGTTTTTATAAAGAACTTTATTTATTTAATAGAATAAAAAATAATCAAGAATTTATTTAAAAATATATTTCGCATAAGCAGGTCTCAATTTTCTGAAAAAACAACACATTTTGATAGGTTTTATTTATTAACAATTGGATGAATAAAAATGAATCATATGGTTGAATCAAAACAGGTGCAGAAGGTGGGGCGCAGTGGTGGGGAATCCGGGGGTAGGGAGAGGTTTCGGGGGTGGGGTCGAGCGGGGGTGGGGGGGGCTACATTGGGCGACTATTATATATTTTTGTATTTTTTTTAATTTGAAAGCGGCTCTCAAATAAAAATCGACCTTTTTATCAGAATTTTAAATTAAAAATAATATTAAAATAAAGCTTTTAACTGAAGGAAGAAGTTACCGAGCATCGCTCGGTGCCTCCAGGTACTATGCAATTATATGCACTAAAAGATGGCGAAATAATTTTTTTTATACACTAAAAATTAAAATTGAAGACAAAAGAGTATATATTTGAAGGAGGTGCTATGAAAGTAATAAAATAATAAAGTAAGCTACAAACACCAAGTGTCAAATATGTACTTTTATTGAGCAAAAAATTGCCCAAAATTCTCATTACATTTAATATAATAAAAAAATTTTAAATTCAAAGAAAAAAATAGGTGAACTTTTAAAAAAATCAACATAATAAATATAATAATGTTTCAAATAAACTGACGTGTTCTGATGAGGCCATCCACTTGACTTTACCATACAACCTGGCCCCTCACTTTAATTAATCTATATAAATAAAATTAAGGCTTTGTCTGTACATTGGTCCAGATCACGCCAAATTTTGGTTGCACACGTTTCAAGCAAAGTTATGAACGAAAACACCCTCAACAAAATTCCTGTCATGTCTGTCTGTCTGTTTCCGTGGTTTCCGCGAAAAGTTGCTCACGATTCACGTGAAAACGGCATATAAGGGATTATTATGAAATTTCATATTTACATCAGATGTCTTCTAACTTACGTTTTATAGCTATATAACGTTTTGATAGTTTGACCCCAAAAAGGGGTTTGGGGTGGCGCACGAATGAAAATTATCAAATAACTCCTAAACTATTAACTCTACGGCAAATTTTATAATGAGCAAAGTTGTAGGGGATGTGATTTCTGACAACTTTTTGTTTAAAAAATTCCCCCCAAAAACCGCCCAGAGGAGGGGAGGGTGAAAAATATGTAAATTCTTGCCCTTGGAGCAAACTCAACCAAATTTTGTATACATTGTAATCTGTGGGTCTACTAGATGAGCTAGAAATGCAAAAAATCCGGGTGCGGGGGTGGAGTGGGGAGGGTTAGGGCATGGGGTGCAAGGGGTGGAATGGGCGTGGGAGGAAGGGGAGTAAGTGCGGAGTAGGAGGGTGCAGGGTGGTGGAGCGGGGGATCCGAGGTGGGTGGGGTGCGGGATGGAGTGATGGGGTGGTGGTGTGGGGCGGGGGGTAGGGGTGCTGAGTGGGTTTCGGGTGGTGTGGTGGGTGGGAGTGGAGTGTGAGGTGGGGGTCCAGGCCGTGCCCCCGCTAGCAAGAGGGCCGCCGAAGGCGGGCCTTACAGCTAGTATTTAATAAAATTATTTATAATCATGTAGGGAGGGTTAGTTTTTGCATTTTTAGACTCCTGGGGGCACACTGATTATGTATACAAAATTTGGTTGAGATTGGTAAATGGCCAAGATTTTAATTTTTAACCCCCCATTTTTCATGCACGATTACAATAGTTGACCATGCCCTGTATGGTAAAGTAAAAATCGGTGGGTTGTTGTTTTGTAGCTACGCTTACATCCTTTGTAATTCCTTCTTAGTACTCTTGTCGTTGAGGCCTATTTCAGTTTTCTTCGAATTTAAATTAGTGTCCCCCTATAATAATAAAACTAAGATACGAGGTAGGTTTCACAAAAAAGAAATAAAACAAAATTGAGTTTTGAGTTCGATATATTTCGGGGGTTAGCCCATCATCAGGAGTCTAAGAAAACTGATTACATATTGGAAAAATAGTTTTACAAGTAAGAATTTTTAAAAAATTTTTTTAAAAATGTATATGGTGGGGGGAATGTAGGGGAAGAGGGGGGGGTAGTTGTTGTTCTAAGGATTAATATTTTCTATTGAGATTTGAGCTGGGTGAAAGGGATCTATCTATACCTGCTATTATAATAGCGAATGGACAGGTACCTGAGAAGGTACAACTTAAAAGGTATATAAGAGAGTGCAATTACCCTAGTATAATGTGCAAACAATGAAAGGAATGTTTATTTAATTTATTATAACATATAATCAATAATTGTATTTTTATACACTTCCAATTGATTATTTAAAATATTTGAATTATTAGAGAGGGCTATTTTTATCTCGGTGGATTCCAGGAGGTCCAATTTAAGGCCTTTTCTTTCGAAATGAATGGGGATAGGGTTATTATTAGAGGGTGAATGGTTAGATTCATGTAAAGTGAATTGCGAAGGCTGAGGTCGAATCTAAATTAATGTTATCGGATTTGTTGAGGTGGTTAAGGGCTCTTACATGCTCGGAGTAACGTATTTTGAAAGCGCGACCTGTCTGCCCAATATAAAAAGCGTCGCAATCTTGACAAGATTGCGAAGCTTTTTATATTGGGCAGACAGGTCGCGCTTTCAAAATACGTTACTCCGAGCATGTAAGAGCCCTTAACCACCTCAACAAATCCGATAACATTAATTTAGATTCGACCTCAGCCTTCGCAATTCACTTACATGAATCTAACCATTCACCCTCTAATAATAACCCTATCCCCATTCATTTCGAAAGAAAAGGCCTTAAATTGGACCTCCTGGAATCCACCGAGATAAAAATAGCCCTCTCTAATAATTCAAATATTTTAAATAATCAATTGGAAGTGTATAAAAATACAATTATTGATTATATGTTATAATAAATTAAATAAACATTCCTTTCATTGTTTGCACATTATATTAGGGTAATTGCACTCTCTTATATACCTTTTAAGTTGTACCTTCTCAGGTACCTGTCCATTCGCTATTATAATATCAGGTATAGATAGATCCCTTTCACCCAGCTCAAATCTCAATAGAAAATATTAATCCTTAGAACAACAACTACCCCCCCCCCTCTTCCCCTACATTCCCCCCACCATATACATTTTTAAAAATTTTTTAAAAATTCTTACTTGTAAAACTATTTTTCCAATATGTAATCAGTTTTCTTAGACTCCTGATGATGGGCTAACCCCCGAAATATATCGAACTCAAAACTCAATTTTGTTTTATTTCTTTTTTGTGAAACCTACCTCGTATCTTAGTTTTTATTATTATATTAAAATGTTTCACCTAGAACCAACACCGAACTCCTTAAAAGTTAGTGTCCCCTGTTTGATTTCTTCATTTTTTCCGGGCCTTACTAAGAAGAAAATTTTACTACAAGCATGAGCTATTTTGGCGCACCCCCCCTCTAGTGCATTTAGCAACAATAAAACATCAATATAGATTCAAATTTTGTATGTTTCTTTTCTTCCATAAAACATTAATATAGGTATTTACTTGTTTTGAAAAATAAAATTATAGTAAATTTGTTAGCAGTTATAATTTTTATAAATTTAATGAAAACATGAAATATGAAATGATTTTATGCATGTCTGATAGATGATTTGATCTTTACTGAGAGGGCGACCATTTTGTTTCATTTGCGCCCCCCACCGCAATTCAGCAATGACCTCTGAAACGAAAAATATAAAAAATGCGACATCGTAGATTCATTTCGGTCTACAAAAAAGCTCATCTAATAAGTGAACATCGAAAATATCTATATTTTTTCGAGATAATAATTGTTTTGTCAAAATGTCTGTTAGTCTCTCCGTCTGGTTGTCTCGGTTAGTCTGGTTGTCTGGCTAGTCCGGTAGTCTGTGCGTTATCAAATTTTTTTGGACAAGCTAGCTCAAAAACTAGTGTGAATATCGAAACCAAATTTCACACGTAGTTTTGTTCCATTGAGATTAAGAGCTGATTAGATTTTGGTGCATATCGACAAAAAATTAAGGGGAGAGGGGGGGTTAAAAATTAATAATATAGGCTCTTGTACCAAACTCAACCAAATCTTGTATGCATAATCAGTGGGATCCCAGAGATCTAAAAATTCAAAAACTAAGCGCCCAAAATGGGGGGGAGGGGGGGGGGAAATCTTGGTCATTTACCAAACTTAACCAAATTTGGTATACATAATCAGTGGGACCCCAGAAGTATAAAAATGCAAAATAACCCCCCTACATGATTATAAATAATTTTAGGGGCCAGGTTGTATGGTAAAGTCAAGTGGATGGCCACATCAGAACACGTCAGCTTATTTTAATTTGAAAACGGCTCTCAAATAAAAATCTCCATTTTTAAATTAAAAATAATATTAAAATAAAGCTTTTAACTGATGTAAAAAGTTACCGAGCATCGCTCGCTGCCTCCAGGTACTAATTGTAAAATGTGCTATATTATATGTCAGTTGGTCTGCCCCCTCCTTTTAATTTTTCAGGATCCGCCCCCTGTCTATAGATGAGCCAATATAACGAAATGAATAAATTAAAACAATTGATATAATTGTGTGTTAAAAGAAACGAGAAATTGGATTTGATGCAATATAATGAGAAATTTCATTAGAACAAAAGAAATTTCCATTTTACTAATAGAAAGAATCTAATTAAAACATGAAAGGTACCTATAGAGAGAGAGAGAGAGGACAATTAATTGGACAAGAAAGAAAATACAATAAGTTTGCTTATTCTATTCTATTCTATCTATTTGGTCTTTGTCTTATTAGAATTGGATTCTATAAAGCCTCTCTGAGAGCAATTTTTTATTATTTAAATTAGTTTTAAGGGTTGTTTGTTTTTGTCCAATTGATTTAATGTCAATATAGCTCAAAGCTTGACCGATTTATATAATTGACGAGGGTAAGTTCTAAAGCAGCGGTCTAGGAACCGGGGTAAATTACCTCAAATGGGGTAACAATGAAACTATCGGGGGTATAAAGGACATTTTTAAAATTTTCTATTTTATAAACTATTATAATATTTTTACTTTGAAAACTTTTCCAGGAATTTAGAATAGCAAAATTAATAAAAGTTGAAAAAAAAATATAACAACCTTAATAAAAGTTATGCGTTTTTTGACATGATGAGTGTTCGTATATATTTTTTATTTTACCATACAGAGTATGGTCAAGTATTGTAATCGTCCATGAAAAAAGTGATTTTTTTCCTTCTTTTTTTCGAAATATATAAAAAACGGCTAAAACTATTTTGATTAAAAAAATTGAGCGAAACCATGGCATTTCGGTCTACAAAAAAGCTCTAATAAGTAAACATCGAAAAATTATATTTTTACTTTATCCAATGCAGAAGCATGGGAGAAAGTATTGTAATCGCTCTCGAGGCAAGCGCGACTTCAAAGGGTCCTCAGGTAAAGACTACGGAACTCATGGACTCAATTAAGGTCACAAATTGAAGTATTCAATGAGATTGAATTTTAGCACGTGACGGTTTTGCCAAAAATTACCTGGAATCTCGTCGAGAGGCCAAAAAGTGCCATTTTTTGGAAGTGCGTGCGGATGGATGGATGGATGGATGTGTGTGTGTGTGTTATCGTTTTTTTCGTCCACGATTTTTTCCACACCTTTGCGCTGATTGAAATGAAATTGAAAAGCTACCATTAGTTTAACAAAATGAAGCGCTGATTAGCTTTTGGTACATATCGGTCCACAAACATTAGTACTTTATTTAAGTACTTTTTTAGTTTTTCTAAATATCTTGAAAATGACTTAACCAATTTTGATGAAATTTAATATTCTAATTAAGTACCTTGGAGACCACAAAAAAGGTTAAATAAAGTTTTTAGTAAAATTATATTTTAAAGTACTTTACTCAAGAACATATTAATATTTCAAATGAATTTGGATAAAGTTTAGCAACGATCCGTTGCAGTTTATTTGAAATAATAATTGTTTTGTCAAAATGTCTGTTAGTTAGTTAGTTAGTCTGTGCGTTACCAAATTTTTGGACGAGCTAGCTCAAAAACTAGTGTGAATATCGAAAGCAAATTTCACACGTAGTTTTGGTCCATTGAGATTAAGAGCTGATTAGATTGTAGTGCATATCGACCCAAAATTAAGGGGGAGGGGGGTTAAAATTTTAAAATCTAGGCCGTTTGAGCAAACTCAACCAAATTTTGTATACATAATCAGTGGACCCCCAGAAGTATAAAAATGCAAAAACTAACCTCAACCCCCCTACATGATTATAAATAATTTTATGGGCCAGGTTGTATGGTAAAGTCAAGTGGATGGCCATATCAGAACACGTCACCTTATTTTTAATTTTTAATTGAATGTAATGGAAGGCAGCCCAGGGGGGGGGGGGGGGAAAGAAAAAATAACACATATCAAATAAGGTGTAATGTATTGGAATCCTTCCTCCTTTCCTTTCAAATCGACGTTTCGAAGGATTTTTCTCTCCTTCAGGGTTTCAAAGGGTCAATGAATGAAACAAATAAAATGTTTTCTTCTTCTCTCTACAGTACTGTTGAAAACTTTCTTGTTTTTTAGCAAAGGCATAGAAAAACAATTTTTTTCCCCTCCTTTTATTAATTAGGGCTGCCTTCCATTACATTCAATCAAAAGTTCTAACCAGTCCGTCTCTCTCCAGAGAAAATTTCGTTGCAAAAAAAAAAAATTATTTTGAATTTTTATAAAAATGTTAGCTGATTTTGTCAGCTCCATTACTATGAAGTTTAATAATTTTATTGATAGCGTTTTTCTTTAGGAGACGGACTGGTACATATAAATATGCAATTGGATGTTGATGAAGACAGTCCAAGGTGGTTGTAAAAAATAAGACTATAACGGTTTCATTATTTTACATTTATTCGATAACCGACGTTTCGGAGATTTACTCTCTCCTTCTTCAGGGTCTATATAATTGAGGGGAAGACGAACATCAATTAGTATTGGGATTTTCACATGTCATTCATAATATATAAAAAACAAAATAATATACACAAAATAAATCTACTTACAACGAAAAGTCAATGATAGTATATCAACTCATAATTACTTCCTGTCAATGTCTTTGACAATGCCAAGAAAACATTATAAAATTTCAGTCTCGATAGAAATAAACTGCAACGGATCGTTGCTAAACTTTATCCAAATTCATTTGAAATATTAATATGTTCTTGAGTAAAGTACTTTAAAATTATAATTTTAACTAAAATACTTTATTTAACGCTTTCTAGTGGTCCCCAGTACTTCGATTAGGCATGCTTAATCATCGTTCATCACAAATATGGTTCAAGTCAGTTTCAAGATTGATTTAGACAAAACTAGAAAAGTACTGAAATAAGTACTAATGTTTGTGGTCGATATGTTACCAAAAACTAATCAGCGCTTCATTCTGTTAAGACTGATGGTAGGTTTTCAATTTCATTTCATTGGTGCAACATTGCTGGAAAAAATCGTGGGCCAAAAAAGACGATAACATCCATCCATACTTCCATCCATACATCCATACGCACGCACTAAATGAAAAAATCGCACTTTTATGGCCTCATGACGAGACCCCATGTAATTTTTGGCAAAACCATCGTGCTGCTAAATTCAACCTAATTGAATACTACAATTTGTGACTTTAATTGAGTCATAGGTTCCGTAATTTTAATGAGGACCCTTTAGACACGCTTGCCGCAAAGAAACGATTACAATACTTTCCCCATGCTTCGCATTGGATGAAGTAAAAAGCAATTGATGATTAATTGTGTTAATAAGATATATATGGGTCCGCCATCTAACGTTTTTTTCAACTAGTGCTTATTTCGTGAATGGTAACACTTAGCTCATGTTTGATTTGACAGATAATTAGTTTTATCCTTCCGTTGAACGAATATGGTGACCATCCAATGCGTTTTCGCTTCGCTAATTGGGCCTGCGATCGACTTACAGAAGATGCCGATTTTGCCAAAAAAATCATCTTTTCAGATGAAGCTCATTTTGATCTTGGCGGGTATGTAAACAAGCAAAATTGTCGCATTTGGGGCACAGAAAACCCGCACGCATACATTGAAAAGCCGACGCACCCAAAACGAGTCACTGTTTGGTGCGGATTTTGGTCCAGAGGCATAATTGGGCCATTTTTCTTCGAAAATGAGCAAGGAGTGGCCGTTACAGTCAATGGCGATCGTTATCGGGCCATGTTGAACGAATTTTTGTTCACAAAGGATATTGGCAACATTTGGTTTCAACAGGACGGCGCTACGTGCCACACAGCCGAAGCTACACTCGATGTTTTGCGCCCTGTTTTTGAAGATCGCATTATCAGCCGCAGAGCTGATGTCGTTTGGCCACCTCGGAGCTGCGATTTGACACCGTTGGACTATTATTTGTAGGGTGCCGTCAAAGATAAGTGTTACGCCGACAAGCCAGAGACAATTGACGCTTTAAAGGACAATATTCGTGAAGCCATTGGTGAAATACAGCTGCACACAATCGATAATGTGCTTAAAAATTGGACCGATCGTGTAGGCTACTGCATGGCCAGCCGAGGCAGCCATTTGAATGAAATTATTTTCCATTATTAACCGGAAGGATTGTACTTTCAAATAAAAAAGAAATTTGAGAAAATATTCAGTAGTTTTTTTTTATAGCATTTCAAAAAAAAAGTTATTTGGCTGACCCTATATAAATGAATGAATCTATAACATGTCCCCACCAAACACTGGATGCGCAGAATATCGTTGCGCATATATAGTTGTTGGTTTTATTTTTTTTATATTACAATTATTTACACATTTATAAATATGGTCATTATCAGTCCCAAAATTTTACAAAAATATATACAAAGTTACTTTTTTCCCCTTTACTTACATTTTTTTCTTTTAAAACCATAGTTCGAAACGTCATTAATTTATTTACATATTATTCATTTTATTATTATTTTTTTTTAAATTAAATTCGTCACATGACTTTTAAATCATTAACCCTAGGATGCATGACTGTCACGGTATACATATTTACATGACATGAGTGAAATATACCCATTATGAGAAAACACAATAAATATTATTTATAAACCATATTTATTTGACCATTTTAACATTTTGTTATTAACATAACATAAACTAATTATTTTACAACGTTAAGACAATTATTACATTTATATACAGTGTGTTCCTTACATATTGGCTTATTACAAGAAATACATTGTCTGTCACATTTTCTATATTTTTTTGTTGGACACATATAACAGCGTGCTTTTATATTTAACTAGCTGCAAGGCCCGCCTTCGGCGGCCCTCTTGCTAGCCAGGGGGCACGCCCCCTGGACCCCCAGCCCTCGAACACAACCCCACCCCACCACACCGCACCCCAGCCCCCGCACCAGCCCACTACATCCATGGACCCTCACCTAAACTCTCGACACCACCCTTCAACCCCACCCCACCCCACCCCTGTACCCAGTTTTTTCATTTTTAGCCTTCTAATGACCCACAGATTATGTCTCCATATCCATATTATTCACACTCCCACTGCTACTACTATCACTATCAATTGCATTTCCTGGCAATGAATTATAATTTGGGTCTATATCTTCATCGAGAGCTGCATCTTCAACATCTCCATAATCAGAATCTTCACTTGATTCTGATCCAACATACGAAGTTTCGTCGAGCCATTGCAGCACAGTTTCTTCAAAATCAGGATCGGTATATTTGACAGATTACCTTTTCCTACCACGTGTCTATGCCATTTCTACAAAAGAGGCTGCATCTAAAGCTAATTTAAATATAATATAGAATAGAAACCTACCGAATTACAAATATTTTCTACGATTGAAAACACAACCACAAAACACAAAACAGCTTCGGCAGATTACAACTAACTAACGTAGTAAAGGACACAAATTCAAGAATGAAAGTGGAAAATCACTAATAATTAGTATACCAACCAAAATTAAATGAATGCACCAAATTTTAAACTAGAGAAGGTGAATTTGAATGTCACAAATTAGTTCGGGTACAAAATACCCATGTCATGTAAATAATGGTAAAAATAATAATATGTAAATATTTAAATAACAATAAATTTACGGTACACGTTAACACTTCTATTTCATTCAAAACTAACCAATAGAGGAATTCAGGACATTTGATTACATTTCTTAAACATCTTATCAGTAAAAAACAGAATTTTATTACAACGTGGGTATAAAATACCCATGTTATGCATCCTAGAGGTTAATTATGCCATGCCAGCAAATATTCAGGTCCATCACGTCGGATCTGTAATTTACTGCGCGCGATAAGAGATTTTTAATTGCAATCATTTCCAGGATTTTTCGTTTAAAATAATTATTTTCCTTTTTCTATCGAGATGAAATTTTATAATGTTTTCTTGGCATTGTCAAAGACATTGACAGGAAGTAATTAAATTGATAAATTGGACAAATCAGGAGTGTATAAATTAACTTGTCAAGATTGCGACGCTTTTTATATTGGGCAGACAGGTCGCGCTTTCAAAATACGTTACTCCGAGCATGTAAGAGCCCTTAACCACCTCCAACAAATCCGATAACATTAAATTTAGATTCGAACCTCAGCCTTCGCAATTCACTTAACATGAATCTAACCATTTACCCTCTAATAATAACCCTATCCCCATTCATTTCGAAAGAAAAGGCCTTAAATTGGACCTCCTGGAATCCACCGAGATAAAAATAGCCCTCTCTAATAATTCAAATATTTTAAATAATCAATTGGAAGTGTATAAAAATACAATTATTGATTATATGTTATAATAAATTAAATAAACATTCCTTTCATTGTTTGCACATTATACTAGGGTAATTGCACTCTCTTATATACCTTTTAAGTTGTACCTTCTCAGGTACCTGTCCATTCGCTATTATAATAGCAGGTATAGATAGATCCCTTTCACCCAGCTCAAATCTCAATAGAAAATATTAATCCTTAGAACAACTACCCCCCCCCCTCTTCCCCTACATTCCCCCCACCACATACATTTAAAATTAAAAAAAAAATTTTTTTAAAATTCTTACTTGTAAAACTATTTTTCCAATATGTAATCAGTTTTCTTAGACTCCTGATGATGGGCTAACCCCCGAAATATATCGAACTCAAAACTCAATTTTGTTTTATTTCTTTTTTGTGAAACCTACCTCGTATCTTAGTTTTATTATTATATTAAAATGTTTCACCTAGAACCAACACCGAACTCCTTAAAAGTTATTAGTAATTATAGAGTTGATATACTATCATTGACTTTTCGTTGTAAGTAGATTTATTTTGTGTATATTATTTTGTTTTTTATATATTATGAATGACATGTGAAAATCCCAATACTAATTGATGTTCGTCTTCCCCTCAATTATATAGACCCTGAAGAAGGAGAGAGTAAATCTCCGAAACGTCGGTTATCGAATAAATGTAAAATAATAAAACCGTTATAGTCTTATTTTTTACAACCACCTTGGACTGCCTTCATCAACATCCAATTTAATAATTTTAATTTAGAGTTGCAAGGGCCTACCAAGATGATCGGATAAATGACCAATGAAATATTTGCATTTGAAGCTAAACTTCAATTATATATAAATGAGATTCAAGCAGGAGACTTTTCTAATTTTCCAACCGGTGCAGCTATGCAATCAGCGGTATCTATTGCCGATAGTATTAATCAAGATATCGATTTCCTACTTGAAGGAATATTTGTCAGAAATTCAAAAAAGATCTAATCATGGGAGAAATATTAACAACTGTTTTATTCTTGTAGGAAAAAGTTTTTGGGTAGTTCTGATTTTTTCATATATATGTTTTTTGGAGAGCTGAATCCAAATCTGAGGTCTCCCACCAAAATTTTGTGACATAACATTGTAGAAAATGGAAAAAAAAACGTGAAAATTTCCATTTTTGTCGATTTGTCGCTTATAACTCGAAAACTATCAATTTTTCGTAAATAGCCTTCCTATTCATAATGAAAGGTCATAAAATTTCCTATAAATTTTATTATTTAGGTATTTTTTCCGACCACCCGTTCGGGCTCAAGTTTCAATCTCGGTATTGCCCCTGCCGGATCAACGAAAAACTCGCCCCTTTTTTGATATTTTCCCATTTTGACCATGAAGGAGCACATTTTCGACAAAGAATACTCTATAAATTTTTAAACTAGATTAAATTTTCTACAATTAAAACAACATTTCATCTTAATTGGATAAATGGCAACCCGTGCTGCAATGAGGTTGAAGTTTTGAAAAACAGCAATTTTTCCTTCATAAAATGAAAACCACTCATCCTAGAAACTTGATTCCTATGTCATTCTCTAGAAAATTTTGTTGACTTGAACGTTTACTTGGACCACTTTTTTGTTAACTTCTTAGATTTATAGATATCTAGTATTTTCCATGATAGTATATGATCCGAATCCTCACAAGTGCTATTGAAAATCCTCGAATCAATAAAACTTTTATAAAAAAAGTAGTTCAAGTAAATGTTCAAACAAATAAGATTTTCTAGAGAATGAAACAGGAATCAAGTTTCTAGGATGAGTGGTTTTTGTTTTATGAAAGAAAAACTGCGATATATTGCAAAATATTGCAATTTTTCAAAACTACAACCTCATTGCTGTCAGGAATTACCATTTATCCAATTAAGATGAAACATTGTTTTAATTGTAGAAAATTTAATCTACTTTAAAAATGTATAGAATTGTCTTTGTCTAAACCGTGGTCCTTCATGGTCAAAATGGGAAAATATCGAAAAAAGTGAGAGTTTTTGGAATTTGCGGAAACAGAAAAAATAAACCAATTTTCAACTAGCTCTTAAGCCCGGACGGTTGGTAAGAGAAAAAACCTAAATAATCAAATTTGTAGGAGATTTTATGAAATTTCATTTTGAATAAGATGGTTTTTTTACAAAAAGTTGATAGTTTTTGAGTTTAAGCAAAAAACGCAAAAAATTTTCTACAATGTTGCGTCACAAAATTTTAGTGGGAAACATCAGATTTGGATTCAGCGCCCCAAAAAACATACACAACGCTGGAGTTCCTCAGGGATCGGTTATCTCCCCTACGCTTTTTTCTTATCTATATATCAACGACCTTCTAAACTTGCCCTCCAATCCGGTACATTGTTACGCAGATGACAGCGCCCTAAATAACGACCCTGCATCGCATAAAAACCGTGCAGACATTGCCTTCTGAATTAATTTAGACTTATGCAAACTTAAAAACTGGGGATATTAAAACTTAGCTAACTTCAATGCAGTGAAAACTCAGTGTTGCCTTATTTCTAGGCGCGTCGACAGAAACTTCCCAAACATATCATTCGACTCAAACTCACTAGAATTCAGGGATAAAATTTCAATGCTAGGCGTAACTCTAGGGTCTGACCTTTCATGGAATGACCATATCTCAACCACTGCTAAAGCTGCAGCGCGCAAGCTTGGTCTCCTATTTAGGTCTAGACGCTGTTATACTCCCAGTCACAACTTCTTATACTGTATAAGGCTCAAATTCGTCCCTGTCTCGAATATGGCTCTCATCTTTGAGGGTGCCTCAAGCATTCTCTTGCTACACTGGATGCAATTCAGAAGCGAGCAATTAAACTAATAGGAGACCCGGCTCTAACCAACTCACTCGACTCCCTGGCTCACCGAAGAACCGTTTCTGCCCTTTCCCTGTACTACAGAAACTATCACGGTGTCTGTTCAGTCGAGCTGAAATCAATTATCCCCCTAAAGCCCTCTTTAAGAGAAACACGCTGTTTTCGAACGCTCGGCACCCTTCGCTGTCAAATTGGATAAAAGTCGAACAAGCGCTTTCGCCAACTCTTTTATCCCAATAACCTCCAGAGACTGGAACTCGCTCCCTGCCACCATCTTTCCCGCGACTTATAACCTTCAGCTATTTAAGACCCGTATCCACAGATACCTTCGACCCCCGCCCAGCCCATAAAATTCTTTCTTCTTCTTTTCACGATGGAGGGGCCAACCCAGGCCTTTAGGGGTTTCATCTTTTTGGTGTAACTCCTTCTCTCATCATTTTCATAAAAAACATATATGTAAAAAATCAAACCTACCCCAAAATTTTCCTGATAAAAACACAATTTGACTGGACTAATATTTTACATAGGGCATTTGAATGATTCATTTTTCGATGATATCCCATTTAAATAATAGAATTTTATTTTTTTATTATCTCGATCCGAGAGGTGAACCTCGATCTAACATCGTGTACACCTACTTCCACTTCTATTTTCAAGTAGAAGACAATAGATTATCTAATGAATTCAAAGTAATTCCAAATAATTCCAAAGACGGTGTACACCATAATATTTTGTTGACGTAATAGAAAACAGCTTCCTCTTTGATTTTCAAATTACCACTTGCTTTTAACTCAATTAGAACTCAAAGTTATATAGCTAAAAAAACTAAGACCTTATATTTTTATCCATGTTTATTATCCTTAATAATCACATAGTCTTAGTTTTTTAGTTACCTATAACTCGAGTTCTAACAATAAACATAGAGAAAAACATAAGCCTTTAGTCATTGAGCTATAACTCGAGTTCTAATTGAGTTAAAATCAAGTGGTAATTTGAAAATCAAGAGGAAGCTGTTTTCTCTTACGATAATGAAATATTTTGATTTTAAATATTGCTGTTTAATATCTAGAGGGGCTTGAAAATAAGGTCAAAATGGCCTTTTTCGTCGTTTTGACCTATAATTTCTCAAAACTCTGACCTCTTGTAAACAATTGAGAAATTGCATGATAACCAGCATATAAAACTCTAGTCGAAACCATTGTTAGGTTTACGGATACAAATTTTTATTTAGTAGTGTTATTATATTACGAGCTTTTCGTGCGTGCCTTCGACACGCCCTCGAAGCTCGGCCCTCTGGGCTGGTGCCCTGGCGCGCAGCGTCTCGTTCCAAAAATTTTATTCCTCTTAAAAAACCACACTCCAAATGTATACCCGTAAACTACCGAAAATACATCGTCTCTTAAAAGTTTCGTCTCTTTAATTTTTGAGTGGCGAGAGGGGGGGGAGGAATAATTATCAATATATTTAATGTCTCTTAATTTAAAATGAATTGGAGTCTTTCATTTCAAAATTCGAGTCCAAATTACAATTATATTTCAAATTTGCCTGGTTAATGAAAATCGATTGGAGCCATCAGTTTAAAATCCGAGCTGACAATTATATTTCAAATTTGCCTCGTTAATTAATATATATTTAATGTTTCTTAATTTAAAATCTATTGGTGTTTTTTCATTTTCATTCGAGTTCAAATGAATACAATATTATCTCGACACAAAGTCTAAATCAAAAATATATAGTTTTAGTAACAGAAATCAAGCTATAAATATTAATGTTGCATTGGTGTAATGGCTAGAGCTGATGCCCTTAGTTCAAGAGTTCGTCGGTTCGATTCTAGGCAAGAGGGTAATTTTTTTAAAGAATATTCTCTCAGCGTTGTTATACATTAATCTGAAGCTCTTATATATAGTATTATATATAGTATATATATAATGGAACCCAGCGGGACGGTGTACACCTAATTCCAATCTGGGTTCGGTTCACCCCTCGTCTCGATCCATCAGTTCAAGCCGTCGACAAGTCAAGCCGTATATACGGTACTTGCTTATATAAAAGGAGCTTATTTTCAATTGACATTGAAGAATTTCTTCCAATTATCCAGTAGATCTTTTTAAAGTTGATATTAAGCTCTTCCTTTTTCTTGACATATACCTTCCATCGGAGACGTAAGTACTCAAACCAGTGTGGACATACGGCATCCAGCTGTGGGGATGTACAGCACAGTCAAATAGAAACATTATACAAAGATTTCAAAATAATGTACTAAGGTGCATTGTAAATGCTCCTTGGTACATTCGAAACGCGGAACTCCATCGTGATCTTGGCGTTGAAACCGTCAGTGAAACCATTAAAAAGCTATCAGCAGCCCGCCAGACGAGGCTGCAAGGGCATGTAAACGAGGAAGCCTTGCAGCTACTCAACGTTGACACACAGACTCGCCGGCTGAAGCGTATCAAGCCTCATGAACTTTGTTAAAAACATTTTAATAAAAAATAGAGACAATTATATATAAAAAATATATGATTGCTTGTTGTTTTGTGTTTTGTTTTAAGTTAAATCTATAACAAAATTACTTATTAGCTGCGGCTAGCAGCTAGATTGTAATATTACTATTAATAAAAAAAAAAAAAAAAAAAAAAGTATATACGGCAGGAAGGCAGCTTACTCAACGAGATTTGAATTTATTCGAATAAAAATAATATAATATCTTAATTTAAATTTTGACATCGACATTGTATTCTGTCGTAAATGATAAAACATTATTTTATTAAATATTAAATATAAGAGAAGGGAATCAGCTTATTTTTTCCATTTATATCAAAACAAATAACGAATTTCTTCTCTCTTGATACTCATATATATATATATATATATATTTATTATTAGTCTTCAGGAGTACATCAGCAATTTACCCTGCTACGGGCAATAAGCTTCTTTACAGGTTTAATGAAAAATGACATGATTTAAAATGATTTTAATGATATTTCCATTGACTTATCATTAGAGACGGCGTGGGCGACATGGACCACCGCCTACGGCCTCGCGGCCCAGAGGGTCCTCGCGCACCGTAAATACGCACAACTCAGACGCAAAGTAAAAATTAAAAATTTATTCATTATATCACGGGGTGACCATGTTGGTCTGATTTGTAAAAGAGTATATAGCTCTTTGTATCCTCTCCGAAGAATGGCACACGCAACACCTGTTAATTCTACATTAAGAAAATTATATTATTACGAAGCTTATCATGCGTGCCTTCGGCACGCTCGAGAGCTCGGCCCTCCGGAGCTGGTGCCCTGGCGGGCAGCGTCTCGGTCCAAAAATTTTATTCCTCTTAAAAAACCACGCTCCAAATGTATACCCGTAAACTACCGAAAATACATCGTCTCTTAAAAGTTTCTGCCTCTTTAATTTTTTGAGTGGAGGGGGGGGGGGGGGAGGAATAATTATGAATATATTTAAATTTAAAATTTAAATTTAAATTTCATTTTTCCTTTTCAAAACATCATCATCATTGAGTATACAGTCCTAAGACTGGTTTGATGCAACAATCCGTCTCCACTCGACTCTGTCCCCCGCCAGCTGTTTGACCTCTCTAAATGTCTGGCATCCCATATCCCCAAATATTTGGTTGAAATATTCTAATCTGGGTCTTCCCCTTCCCCTTTTCTTTCCCACCTCCCCCTCCAAGATATGATCCCCTAAGCAGTCCTCCATGTCTCAGTGTGTGCCCCATCATCTGACCTCTTCTCTTCTTCAGACTCTTCCACAAGGTTCTTCTTTCTCCGATTCTTCCAAGAACTTCTTCATTTGTAATTTTATCCATCCATTTGATATTCATCATTCTTCTGTAGCACCACATTTCGAAAGCCTCTAATCTCTTTCTCTCCGCTTTTCTAATTGTCCAGGTTTCACACCCGTACGTGGCTATGCTCCATACATATGTCTTTAATAGCAACTTCCTGTTTGTCTAAGCTGATTGAGGAGGAGCATAGAGAGTAGTTTTTGCTTTGAATTAAACCCCATTTTTGCTTGGGCAATTCTTGATTTAATTTCGTTTTCGCTCCTCCCATCCCATGTTATTTTACTTCCTAGGTAGCGGAATTCCTTAACTCCTTCTAGGTTTTCTTGGTTAATTTTGATGCATTCCTGTCTCGTTTGTTCTTTTTTTGTACATACTAGGACCTTGGTTTTTCAAAACAACAAAAATGAAATGATTTATGAACTGCAAAAAATTCGCAGGCTGAATCATGGAAATTATTCAAATTTACGCGGTTCAATTAATTTAATTAATTACAATAAATATATTTAATGTTTCTTAATTTAAAATGAATTGGAGTCTTTCATTTCAAAATTACAATTATATTTCAAATTTGCCTGGTCAATGAAAATCGATTGGAGCCATCAGTTTAAAATCCGAGCTGACAATTATATTTCAAATTTGCCTCGTTAATTAATATATATTTAATGTTTCTTAATTTAAAATCTATTGGTGTTTTTTCATTTTCATTCGAGTTCAAATGAATACAATATTATCTCGACACAAAGTCTAAATCAAAAATTTATAGTTTTAGTAACAGAAATCAAAATATAAATTATTAATGTTTCAATGGCGTAATGGCTAGAGCTGATGCCCTTAGTTCAAGAGTTCTCGGTTCGATTCTAGGCAAAACGGTAAATTTTTCAGAAAAATTTCTCTAAGCGTTGTTACAAATAAATCTAGACAAATATATATAGTATTTTTTGATTTTATTTATCTAGAATCTTCATTTTTGACCTTCCGACTAATTTTTAACCGACTTAAAAAAAGGAGGAGGTTCTCTATTCGACTGATTTTTTTTTGTGTGTCTATGTTATCTCATATCTCCGTCAATTGTCAACCGATTTTGATAATTTTTTTGCATTGGGTTCAGTCTAGCTTCCGATTGGTCCCGTTTTTTTCATTGGTATTGGACCTTTTTTGCTATGTTTGTTCAGGCTTAACTTCTTTGTTTATGAACCGATTTTAATGATTCTTTTTTATTGGAAAGAGGGTACCTTAGGTGATGGTCCCATATTAATTCGGTCAAGTTCTGAAGATATGATCAATGAAGAAATAACGTAAATCTCTAATTCTTATGAGCAAATAATCGAAATTATAATAAATAAAATCTTTTATAAATAAACTGCAACGGATCGTTGCTAAACTTTATCCAAATTCATTTGAAATATTAATATGTTTATTCGTTTATTATTAACCAGATATCACTTGCTATTTGCAGTTCATGTTAACTTTAATTCAAAAATAGCGATTGATTCTCATCTAGTACTTGAGGAATAATCATTCTATATTGGATTTTTGACGCTTCGATTAATATTAGTAACCATTGCTGAAGACATGGAGGAATCGACTTAAAATAAAAAATAACGATCGATTCTCATCTAATACTAGAGGAATAACCTTATTGCATTCCATTTTTGATGTTTTGACTATTAATGGAAACCTCTACTGAAAATGTAGAAGAATCGACTTAAAATCAAAAAGACTAAATTCTTTTTATGGCAAACAACTCAAGCTCAAGCTTGGTATTTAATTAAGATATTAAATTTCATCAAAATTGGTTAAGTCATTTTCAAGATATTTAGAAAAAACTAAAAAAGTACTGAAATGTTTGTAGGCCGATATGTACCAAAAACTAATCAGCGCTTCATTTTGTTAAACTAATGGAAGGTTTTAAATTTTATTTCAATCGGTGCAAAGGTGTGGAAAAAATCGTGGGCCAAATAAACGATAACATCCATCCGTACGAACTAAATGAAAGAATCACACTTTTTGGCCTCTCGACGAGACCCCATGTAATTTTTAGCAAAACCGTTAAAATTCAACCTAATTGAATACTACAATTTGTGACTTTAATTGAGACCATGGGCTTCGTAGTCTTTACCTGAGGACCCTTTGAAGTCGCGGTTGCCGCGAGACCGATTACAATACTTTCCCCATGTTACGCAATGGATAAAGTAAAAAAAATTAAAACATTCATTTAAAACCCGCAAACGTTTTTATATTTATGAATTGAATTTTATTATCATTTTCTGATTCATTCGCCCGACGCTTTCTCTTACGAACTGCATTCAAGGTATTATATTAAGTCACTATTAATAAAATCACTAAAATGAGAAAAATAAAAATAATTTTTATAAAAAAAATAAAACCGACTTCAAAAAAATTAAATGCAACAAATAAAATAATAATAAACTCAAAAATAAAATAAAATCCCTAAAAGGTATAAAATAATAATTATCTTATTTAGTTACAACTAAACGACGAAATATTAACATGAAATCACTTTTTGAAGTCGGTGCCAAACATATACCTTTTATGAATCGCACTCGACGGATCTTACTTAATACGTTTGGCGAGTACGCTCGCATATAGGTATAGTTTGTTTGGCACCGACTTCAAAAAGTAATTTCATGTTAATATTTCGTTGTTTAGTTGTAACTAAATAAGATAATAATTATTTTATACCTTTTAGTGGATTTTATTTTATTTTTATATTATCAAGTTTTGACAGATTTTCATTGTATTTTCGTATATAATAGTCGATTAAAATTGCCTAAAAGGATATTCCACCTCTGAGCCTCCTGATAAGATTAGAATTAAATAAAAAGATAGAGATAATGGATTAAGACAAACAGTAGCTTAACTTGAATAGCTAGTCGTATTGCAATTATTGATTTAACAGGATGTTGTGTCAATATGTTGGAAACGAGTGAAATAGATTCTGATAAAATTGGAAAATAATGCACGGGGGATTGGTGTTAGTGTACCTGCGTTGCCTCCTCACAGTTATTCTTCTCTCATACACCTTGTCTTTGACACAAGTAAGTAAAGTACTCCATCATCATCATTATTCAATTCTAAGCAAATTTATTTAGGTTCCTGGTGACCTTTAAAAAACTTAAAGAGGATAGTCATGTCTAAATCTATCTACCTATCTATCTCTACTCTTATTAAACGAACAAAAACTGTTTATATATATACATATATTTGTATCTTAGTTCTATTTTGAAAACGACTCTACCGATTTTGATAACATTCACAGGTTAGGGGGTTTTTGGGGTGACAATTCGATCTGTCACGGCCTCATTTTCGACAAAATTGTTTTTGATGGCTTTTTCGTAAACAAATTAATTATTCTCAGGTAGACATATCCCATTCATAGTGTTTTAAAAAGGTTACTCTATTACTTTTGTACCCAGGCAGACAATGGCTTGGCTTAATTCATTGTTCTCAAAAAGGCCTTGAAGAAGTATTGTGATTAAACGTTAGAAATATTAATAAACGTTTTCTAATTGTTTTTATAAAGAACTTTATTTATTTAATAGAATAAAAAATAATCAAGAATTTATTTAAAAATATCTTTCGCATAAGCAGGTCTCAATTTTCTGAAAAAATAACACATTTTGATAGGTTTTATTTATTGACAATTGGATGAATAAAAATGAATCATGTGGTTGAATCAAAACAAAATAATTGGCTGTTCAAATAAGCAATAACTAAACCCGAACGAAGCTCTGTCTTCCAGGTATAATATATAGTACCCGGAGGCACCGAGCGATGTTCGGTAACTTCTTCCTTCAGTTAAAACCTTTATTTTAATATTATTTTTAATTTAAAATTCTGATAAAAAGGTCGATTTTTATTTGAGAGCCGTTTTCAAATTAAAAAAAATACAAGTATTCGCCCACTGCACCCCCACCCCCCCCCCGCTTGACCCCACCCACGAAACCTCGCCCTACCCCCGGATCCCCCACCACTGCACCTGTTTTGATTCAACCATATGATTCATTTTTATTCATCCAATTGTTAATAAATAAAACCTATCAAAATGTGTTGTTTTTTCAGAAAATTGAGACCTGCTTATGCGAAATATATTCTTGATTATTTTTTATTCTATTAAATAAATAAAATTATTTATAAAAACAATTATAAAACGTTTATTAATATTTCTAACGTTTAGGGAGAACAAAATATGTTAAAATTCACAATCACAATACTTCTTCAAGGCCTTTTAGAACAATGAATTAAGGCAACCCATTGTCTGCCTGGGTACAAAAGGAAAAGGGAAACCTTTTTTAAAACCCTAAGAATGGGATTTGTCTACCGGAGAATAATTAATTTGATTACGAAAAAACCCATCAAAAACAATTTTGTCGAAGATGAGACCGTGATAGATCTAATTGTCACCCCAAAAACCCCCTAACCCGTGAATTTCATCAAAATCGGTAGAGTCGTTTTCAAAATATAGCCAAGATACAAATATATATATACAAACAAATAAATATACAATTTTTGCTCGTTTAATAAGAGTAGATATATGTATTTTATTTTATTTTTTTATTTTAAAAACGGCTCTAACGATTTTGATGAAACAAACTCTATTAACAAGTTTTGAGGATGAGAAAGCGATCTTGATGCGGAGCGGGGGTGGAGGTGGGGGGGGGGCGGTACAGTGGGCGAATACTATATATATATTTATTATAAAAACGAAATAACAGATCTTATATAGAATACAATCGAACAATCATTACTTGTTTAGGACAAATAATCAGTTTCAAAGATAAAATGAACAAAGAAATCTCAAGGAGGATTAATTTGAGTGGGAACAAAGATTAGTCACTGAAATTCATTCTAAAAAAATGAAAATATTGATCTAATTCCAAAAATAAAAATCTCTAAACAGTTCGTTATTCCAGTCCTGTTAATATGATCCTCAGTCATGGACATTAACGGAAAAAATAATTAAAAAAATTATTAAAAACACCAAAGAGCCAAAAGTATAAAAGTTGTGGTGGATGGAACATCATCTGAATCGTTCTCCACAAACTCTGGTGTTCCCCAAAGGCTCTGTAATCTCCTCCACACTCTTCCTAATTTATATAAACGACCTTATCGATCAAACGTCAAACCCCAGTCATTGTTACGCCGACGATAGCACTCTGCACGGCAAACCCTCACTCCCGAATAATCGAATCAATGTTGCCTCCTCAATTACTCTCGACCTAGACAAACTGAATAAATGGGGCTCTCAAAATTTAGTTAACTTTAATTCAAACATTCTAATTTTTAGGCGCGAAAATAAAGATTTCCCTGATATTCACTTCGATTCGAATACCCTGAAAATGTGCGACAACCTATCCATGTTGGGCGTCTCAGTCACATCTGACCTGTCTTGTTATGAACACATCTCCTCTGTGGCGAAATCTGCAGCAAGGAAGATTGGCTTCTTATTCAGGTCCAAGCGATTTTACAAACCCCCACAACTTCTCACCATCTACAAGGCCCAAATCCGCCCCTGTCTCGAATACGGCTCTCATCTATGGAGAGGAGCCTCAAAATATTCTCTTGCTACCCTGGATGCAATTCAGAAACGAGCCGTCAGGCTAATTGACAATTCTACCCTCACCGACTCCCTCGACTCGCTGGCTCATCGAAGAAATGTCTTTGCCCTTTCCCTTTTCTATAGATACTATCACGGCAGGTGCTCTGATGAGATAAAATCAATAGTTCCCCCCAAAGCATGCTTTGCACGTAGCACGCGTTTTGCCGACTCCCAACACTCTCTCGCGGTCAAATTAGAAAAGTGCCGGACCACTTCATTCGCAAATACATATATCCCCATGACTTCAAGGAACTGGAACTCTCTCCCAGCCTCCATCTTTCCCAGCACCTATAATCTTCAAACCTTCAAAACCGGAGTACATAGACACCTACGTCTACACCCTCTCACTTAATCAACTTTCCCTTCTCTTCGGTTCCTCATGGGTCTTTGGAGATCCATAGGGGCTGCATCTTTACTGGTGTACCCCTTCTTGCATTCGATTGCATTAAAAAAAAAAATAAGAAGCATAAAAAGAAAAAAGAAAATAAATCAACTAGTGTGGTCACCACACGACTTTCACATTGTCACTTATTTGAAATCATCGCGACACTCCTAATTTACACCTTCTTCCTTTATTTCAATTGGATTAACATTCATACACAACTAATAACTCATGACACTTGATAAGTACAGTAATTTTTTAAAAAAATCGTTAGTGCCGTTTTTGAGAAAATCAAAAATCTTTCAAAAATGTTCTGATTTTAACCAAAAGATTGCTGTACTTTTTCTAGTCTATATCGAACTTAAGTTTCGAATTTCGTATCTCTGAGACTTAGTGGGAGAAACGTATATACGCACTGACCAATGGATTTTTGGCCTCTGGGGACCACAATATCCGGTTTTATATCCTAAATCCTGATTCCAACTATTAAGGGCATCGATTCCTTACACCTAGAAATTACAAAATTAAATGAACTGAGATACAAGCTCTCAAAGAGTCAGGACCCAAACAGGTGATTGCAATACTTCACATTATACGTATTCTATAGAATATAAATGGGAAAGTAAATAAGCTGACGTGTTCTGATGTGGCCATCCACTTGACTTTACCATACAACCTGAGGTTCCAATGATTATGTATACAAAATTTGTTTGATTTTGATACAAGAGCATAGATTTTCATTTTTTGACCAGACACCCCCCCTTTGGGCGGTTAGTTTTTGCATTTTTAGACTTCTGTGGTCCCACTGATTATGTATACAAAATTTGGTTGAGTTTGGTAAATAGCCAAGCTTTTTATTTTTGACCCTTCCCCCCATTTTGAGCTGTTAGTTTTTGCATTTTTAGACTCCTGGGGTCCCACTGATTATTTATACAAAATTTGGTTGTTTGCTCAAACGACCTAGATTTTTAATTTTTAACCCCACCCCCCCCTACCTTATTAATTTTGGTCGATATACACCAAAATCTAATCAGCTCTTAATCTCAATGGACCAAAACTACGTGTGAAATTTGGTTTCGATATTCACACTAGTTTTTGAGCTAGCTCGTCCACAAATTTGGTAACACACAGACTAACAGACATTTTGACAAAACAATTATTATCTCGAAAAATATAATTTGTTCGATGTTCACTTATTAGAGCTTTTTTGTAGACCTAAATGCCATAGTTTCGCTCAATTTTTTGAATCGAAATAGTTTCAGCCGTTTTTGAGATATTTTGAAAAAAAGAAGCAAAAAAAAAACACTTTTTTAATGCACGATTACAATACTTGACCATACCCTCCCTGTATGGTAAAGTAAAATGTATAATACACTCCCGGCCTAAAAAAAATGTAACACTTAGATTTTTTTTTAAATAACTAATAAAATATATTTTAAATGCAATGAAATTGGATAAACTTGTAATATGATATAATATTTTTAACCTTTCATAATAAGTATAACATAAATTGAAAACATTTTATTTAAAAATTACAATTTAAATGAAATAAAAGCAAATAATTTGATATTTACCAATGAGGTAAGTAAAACCAGATTTTTCGCCTTTTTGACAAGCTGTCATTTGTGAAATTGACCACTTGGCCCCGGCAGACGGCCGGTTTTAGGATATACATATAATTTTTATAAAAAATAAACTGCAACGGATCGTTGCTAAACTTGATCCAAATTCATTTGAAATTTTAATATGTTTATTCCTTTATTATTAAACAGATATCACTTGCAATTTGCAGTTCATGTTGACTTTAAGTAAAAAATAATGTTCGATTCTCATTTAATACTTGAGGAATTACAATTCTACATTGGATTTTTGACATTTCGGTTATTATTGGTAACCATTGCTGAAGACATGGAGGAATCGACTTAAAATCAAAAATAGCGATTGATTCTCGTCTATTACTTGAGGAATAATAATTCTACATTGGATTTTTGACCCTTCGATTATTATTGGTAACCATTGCTGAAGACATGGAGGAATCGGCTTAAAATAAAAAATAACTATCGATTATTATCTAATACTAGAGGAATAACCTTATTGCATTTCATTTTTGATGTTTTGTCTATTAATGGCAACCTCTACTGAAAACGTCTAAGAATCGACTTAAAATCCAAAAGACTAAATTCGTTTATGGCAAACAACACAAGCAACAAATCAATCACTAATTTTGATTTTAACTCGATTCCTCTATGTCTTCAGCAATGGTTACCAATAAAAACCGAAACGTCAAAAATCTAGTATAGAATGGTTATTCCTCAAGTACTAGATGAGAATCAATCGCTATTTTTGATTTTAAGTTGTTTCCTCTATGTCTCCAGCAAAGGTAACGGATAAGAAAACAACGCAGTTGCTATGGTTACTTTTAAAATTTCCCCCAAATTTTTAGCATTTCACAGAGAAAGCCTATCCATTGTTACTTAAGCAAGTTTAATTGAGCTATATTAAAACTATCAAATGAATAAATTTTAAAGAATTTTTGGTAAAATAAGGAATTTAAAAAAGTACTATCTTACTCTAAAGTAAAGTACTTTAAAATAAAAATTATTTTACTAAAAACTTTATTTAACCTTTTTTGTTGTCCCCAAGATACTTAATTAGGATATTAAATTTCATCAAAATTGGTTGTCATTTTCAAGATATTTAGAAAAAACTAAAAAAGTACAGAAATAAAGTACTACCGTTTGTGGGCCGATATGTACCAAAAACTAATCAGCGCTTCATTTTGTTAAAATAATGCTAAGTTTTTAATTTCATTTCAATCGGTGCAACGGTGTGGAAAAAATCGTGGGCCAAAAAAACGATAACATACATCCATCCATCCGCAGCACTTAAATGAAAAAATCGCACTTTTTGGCCTCTCGACGAGACCCCATGTATTTTTTGGCAAAACCGTCACGTGCTAAAATTCAAAATAATTGAATACTACAATTTGTGACCTTAATTGAGTCCATGGGTTTCGTAGTCTTTACCTGAGGACCCTTTGAAGTCGCGCTTGCCGCAAGACCGAATACAATACTTTCCCCATTGGATAAAGAAAAAAACGGGACCAATCGGAAATTATACTGAACCCAATGCAAAAAAAATCATAATCGGTTCCAAATTGGCGAAAATATTAGGTATCATAGACACAAAAAAAAATTGAGAACATCCTCCTTTTTTTTTTGAAGTCGGTTAAAAAAGTACTATCAGCCAAGAAACTCGAACCTTTTGTACCCGAAGAGGTAACTTATTTGCTTCAGGACTATTTTTTTGTTCGGCATAGTGTATTATAACCCAATTTACATATAGATGGCCTGACAGGGCCGACTCGTGAATTTCTGTTAGTGATAAAAATAATTTTTAAGAAAAAAATAAAAACCGACTTCAAAAAACCAAATGCAACAAATAAAATACACTAAAAGGTACAAAATAATTATTATCTTATTTAGTTACAACTAAACGACGAAATATCAACATGAAACCACTTTTTGAAGTCGGTGCCAAACTAACTATACCTATAAGCGAGCATACCCTCCAAACGTACTAAGTAAGATCCGTCGAGTGCGATTCATAAAAGGTATATGTTTGGCACCAACTTCAAAAAGCAATTTCATGTTAATATTTCGTCGTTTAGTTGTAACTAAATAAGATAATAATTATTTTATACCTTTTAGTGTATTTTATTTGTTGCATTTAATTTTTTGAAGTCGGTTTTTATTTTTCTTAAAAATTATTTTTATTTTTCTCTTTTTAGTGATGTTATTAATAGTGATCATATCATCAGAACTTGACCAAATTAATATGACACCATCCCTAAGACACCCCCTATCGGATAAAAAAAGAACCATCGAAATCGGTTCATAAACAAAGAGGTTAGGTCTAAACAAACCTAATAAAAAAGGTCTAATACCTATGAAAAAAATACGAAAAAAAAATGGGACCAATCGGAAGCTAGACTGGACCCAATGCAAAATTTTTTTTTAAAATCGGTTGAGAATTGGCGGAGATATGAGGTAACATAGGCACAAAAAAAAAAAAAAAAAAAAAAAAAAAAAATTCAATCGAATAGAGAACCTCCTCCTTTTTTGAAGTCGGTTAAAAAGCTTGTGTGTTCTAGGGTTAATAAAAAACATTTAAAGAATTCAATACTTTCACAATCGAAAAAGGGAGGGGAGAAAAAACTTGGTGGCATATCTGAATGATTTACGAGATAAGATTTCTTTCCCAATTTATATTTGTCTAAAAAACATTTTAGAAAATGGAGAAGAAAAACAAAACAGAGATATCGCGATCTAATCCGATTAATATTTTCATGGAATAAAAGTATACTTGTTAATAATATATATATATCTGAAGTGGGTAATCGAACAGCATTTCACAGACAAGGAATCTATTAAATAGTAATTGACAGAAGTTGGATAGACAATCGATAACAGGTAGATATACATAGTTAACTAAAGAGTTACTGATTCAGTGAATCATTCATTCGATACATCAAAATGCCTTTAAGGCCTTTACTACCTACAGCAGATAATGTACGTGTTAAGATTTAATAATAGAGATTCACCCCTCCCCCTAGACCTACACCCGAAAAGTCTACAGTTTTCAATGCGCCGCGATCTTTTTTTTTTTAATGATATTGATGTGAGAAGGTGATACACCAGAAGGTGCATCCCCTAAAGGCCTGTAAGAGCTGGCCCCTCCATCGTGAAAAGAACAGAGTAGAAGGAAAAGAAGCCGGGATCACGGGCCAAATCTCAGAAAGTTAGATTAAATCCAATTTACTAAGTTTTTAGGGGCTTCGAGCAGTGGTAAATTTTCCGCGCGATAAATTAGGTTAAATTTATCTCCCACTTAATTTTTATTTAAATTTAAATTTTATTTTAACAAATTTCTGGTCTGTACTGACTCGTTGGGGATTTTAAAGGCAATTAATGGTTTTCCCCAAAAACAAAAACCCTTCCTATATTATTTTAGATATTATAGAGGAATTAAATAAACTCAGGGTTGATGGGAAAGAAATTGAAATTCTATGGATACCTAGTCACACTGGCATTACGGGAAATGAGGAGGTTGATAGGCTGGCCTGTCTAACCGATGGTATTCCACACTCATTTGATCTAACGCCCAATGATATCCGTTCAATAATCAAGAAGAGAATTTACTGGTGTTGGCAGAATATGTAATCGTCATCAAGTATGGTAAAAGGTCGTCATTTCTTTAATGTATGTCCGAGAATCCCGGTTCGTCCGTGGTTTGAAAACTTCGATCTTCATCGAAAACTGAAAGTTCACATTATACGACTTAGACTAGGACATGCAATAACACCTGCATACCTACACAAAATCGGCCAGAGAAATAATCCATACTGCTCTTGTGATTCCATTTCTATTGGCGATATTAACCACGTACTTCTGGGCTGTGTGACACACAGTCAAAAAATTGATCGTTTATACCTGAATATAAAAGGAAGAAATGATTTACCCACATGTGCAGAGATCCTATTAGCATCTCTAGACCAAGGAGGGCCAACTGCGGACTCCTTTATTAAACATTTAGTTTCCATTGGTTTCCAACTATAATCCGACGACTTTAGTTATTTGTTTTGTTAGTTTATTTTGTTTTAATTAGTTTTGTTTTATTTAGTTTTATTTTATTTGTTTATACACCTATTCGACGTGAATCTGTGACGACTGGCTAAATGGGCATCAAGTTCCCGAGGCCAAGGGGTAGAAAAAAAAAAAAAAAAAAAAATTTTTATTACCAGACCCTATACTTACAGAAATAAACTGCAACGGATCGTTGCTAAACTTTATCCAAATTCATTTGAAATATTAATATGTTCTAGAGTAAAGTACTTTTAAAATATAATTTTACTAAAAACTTTATTTAACCTTTTTTGTGGTCCCCAAGGTACTTAATTAGGATATTAAATTTCATCAAAATTGGTTAAGTCATTATTCAAGATATTTAGAAAAAACTAAAAAGTACTGAAATAAAGTACTAATGTTTGTGGACTGATATGTACCAAAAACTAATCAGCGCTTCATTTTGTTAAAAGAATGCTAGGTTTTTAATTTCATTTCAATCGGTGCAACGCTGTGGAAAAAATCGTGGGCCAAAAAAACGATAACATACATACATCCATCCATACCATACATCCATCCGCACGCACTAAATGAAAAAATCGCACTTTTTGGCCTCTCGACGAGATTCCAGGTAATTTTTGGCAAAACCGTCACGTGTTAAAATTCAATCTCATTGAATACTTCAATTTGTGACCTTAATTGAGTCTATGGGTTCCGTAGTCTTTACCTGAGGACCCTTGAAGTCGCGCTTGCCTCGAGAGCGATTCCAATACTTTCTCCCATGCTTCGCATTGGATAAAGTAAAAATGTTTTGGTATAGCCGGAAATCGAACCCGAGACCTCCGGGTTGACAGTCAGTTATGCTGACCATTACACCAGGTAGGCGGACTGACTAGAACTCACCAAATTAAGACAAAAATGAAGAATTTTTTCAAGATTTCGCTTAGTTTTTCGAATTTTAAAACTACATATATTTTTATATTATTTTTTATTAATTAACAGGAATAGAGAAATTGGATAAAAATAAAAACAGGAGTTTTTATTGAATGGGCCAGACGTTTCGTCGATTAATTTCGACTTCCTCAGTGGCTCATTCTATCACTCTTGTCAAAGACAATTCCACTACGCGACGAAACATCCTTTAAACAATGTATTATAGTTTAAATAAAAAGGATTAAAGGATGTTTCGTCGCGTAGTGGAATTGTCTTTTGACAAAGAGTGATAGAATGAGCCACTGAGGAAGTCGAAATTAATCGACGAAACGTCTGGCCCATTCAATAAAAACTCTGTTTTTTATTTTTATCCAATTCCCTGCTATTCCTGTTAATTAATTCTTATTATGGATACGAGTGATCTACCATTATTTTTTATTTTTCAATTGTAACTTTACAATACAGGGTATGGTCAAGTGTTGTAATCGTGCATGAAAAAAATTAGGTTTTTTTCGTTCTTTTTTTTTGGAATATTTCAAAAACGGCTAAAACTATTTTGATTAAAAAAATTGAGCTAAGCCATGGCATTTTGCTCTACAAAAAAGCTCTAATAAGTGAACATTGAAAAAATTATATTTTTCGAGATAATAATTGTTTCGTCAAAATGTCTGTTAGTCTGTGCGTTACCAAATTTTTGTGGACGAGATACCTCAAAAACTAGTGGGAATATCGAAACCAAATTTCACACGTAGTTTTGGTCCATTGATTTTTCGTTTATTGGGCCACGCAGGTGGGGGCCTCCACTTACAAGAAATATTTACATAGTCGGGTGAATTTAATTATAGGAGTATTTACACAATTATAGGAACATTTACATAATATATTTACAATTTTTTTTTCTTTATACAATTTCTTGCCCATGGCGATTTCCCTATAAGTTCTCCTGTTGAAGCTATAAAAATTCATCAAAGAACCCCTCATCGCCCTGAAGGTCATATCGCATAAAGATTAAGAGCTGATTAGATTTTGGTGCATATCGACCCAAAATTAAGGGGGGTGCAGGGGGGTTAAAAATTAAAAATCTAGGCCATTTGAGCAAATTTTCTATACATAATCAGTAGGATCCCAGAAGTCTAAAAATGCATAAACTAACCGCCCTAAATGGGGGGGGGGGGGGGTCAAAAAATGAAAATCTAGGCTCTTGTACCAAACTCAACCAAATTTTGTATACATAATCAGCGGACCTCTAAGAGTCTAAAAATGCAAAAACTAACCCCTACCCCTACATGATTATAAATAATTTTATTAAATTAAAATATAAGTGAGAGGCCAAGTTGTATGGTAAATTCAAGTGGATGGCCACATCAGAACACGTCAGCTTATCTTCATTTGATATCATGTGAATTATGTTATAAAAAAAACTTTCGATTCAAGAGAAAAATTAATGTATAAAGTTTACAATTTTTTGATTCTGTACGCTATTTACACGAACCATTTCGACCACTTTGCAGTTCAGAAGCCACAGAATTGAAATTATATACATGTCGATTGTCCCAAGCCGATTATAATAAGTATGGTTCTATCAAGAAATTTGGGTGAAGTCTCTCGTGCATTTTGTTGGAAAATTTCATCGATCACATAATATCTATTTAAAGACAATTTCTACAAGCTCATTGGTCCATTCGAACACCTTAAAGAGATCTTAATTATATTAATTCCCCAAATCAAATAATCACTTATTAGCATCAGGTTGTGTTTAAAACTTTTGGCCTTGTCTGACATACCTTGCCTCAGGCCATAATTATCAAATAAATCAAAAAGTAACAGCTTAGTAATATAATAATACAAGTTACAAGGTTTAGCCTGAACCCGCAGGGAAGTTATCAATATATCAATAATTTGCTTATATATGATTTTTTCCGAGTTATAAATGCGGATATATTTTATAAATTGTATTATATTAAACTGTTTGTGGTTTTAAAAAGATTAAAAATTTCAATATAATATTTTTGAGATTCTATATCTCTATGTTCACCGACCACTAAGTTAAACGGCTTAACCGATTGAGTTGAAATTTGAAACATAGACTCCTGAGGGGTCAACTAACCGGTGTGATTCATAGCTTTTAGTCTCAAGAGGAAATTTAGCATTTTTTTCTATTCTTATTCCAAGTTCTAATAAGTAAACTCTTAATTGAATCTTTTCAACAAAGCCCATAGGACGATAAGCATAGTGATCATCTTTTTGAGGGTAGGAATGTTGCTACTAATAAGATACGTTGATCCTTCAAGTTTCAGATCTTTATCTACTTTGATTTTTGACTAAATAAAAAAAAAAAAAAAAAAAAAAACTGAAAATCAGAAAACAATTTTTTTCTCAAAAACGGCTTGACCGATTTGAATGAAATTTAGTCACATCTTAGAGCTATATATAAGGCTATAATCGGGAAAAATAACAACTCATAATCTTTAGAGCCCATTCAAATTGTGCTCAAATGGGCCTCTATGAGGAAAGTTTTGGGGCAGTTCTGATATTTTGCATATATATGTTTTTTGGGGCGCTGAATCCAAATCTGAGGTCTCCCACTAAAATTTCGTGACACAACATTGTGGAAAATTCAAAAAAAGGTGAAAATTTCCGTTTTTTTGCTTATAACTCGAAAACCATCAACTTATCGTAAATAACCATTCTATTCAAAATGAAAGTTCATATAATTTCCTACAAATTTCATTATTTAGGTTTTTTTCTCAGACCAACCAATCGGGCTCAAACGCAAAATCCAAGTTTTCGACCTCCTCAGCAGCCCTCCCGGATCACTCAAAAACTCGCACTTTTTTCAACATTTTCCCATTTTGACCATGAAGGAGCACGTTTTCGACAAAGAACAATCCATACATTTTAAAACTAGATTAAATTTGCTACAATTAAAACAAAGTTTCATCTTAATTGGATAGATGGTAATTGATTGAAAAGGTACGCCATATTGAAAATAATAAAAAAACTGATTTTTTGATGTAGTAAAAACCGATTTATTTCAATGTTTTTTTACCCTTAAAACAACAAAAACGAACATTTCAATATAGTTTGGTATAAATAATTTTTGAATATTAAAGTATTTTAATAAAAAAAAAATGTTTCTATATTATTTTATGCTATCTGCACTTATAAAGTAATCGAATAAGTTTCGTTTCTGTTGTTTCATGGGTAAACATTGAAATAAATCGGTTTTTTATTATATTCAATATGCCGTACCTTTTCGATCAATTTGTAGATTTGAGAAGTTATTCTACATCGAAAAAGATATTAAAAAAAAAAAATTAGTTTAAAAATTAAACGAAAACGTTATCATAGAGGAAAAAATCTCCTATTTCAAACTGTTATTAAGAAGATAATGAGTTGTTATTTTTTCCGATTATAGCCTATATACCTATAGCTCTATGATTTGACCAAATTTCATCCAAATCGGTCAAGCCGTTTTCAGAAAAAAATTATTGTCTGATTTTCAGTTTTTTTTATTTATTCAAAAATCAAAGTAGATAAAGGTCTTAAACTTGCAGGATCAACGTAGGTATCTTATTAGTAGCAACATACCTTCAAATGATGATCCAGATATTCTCCTGGGGCCGATTTACTATGCTTATCGTCCTATGGCCTTTGTAGAAAAGATTCAATTAAGAGTTTACTTATTAGAACATGGAATAAGAATAGAAAAAGTTCCTCCTGGGACTAAAAGTTCACTTTTTATGAATCACACCGGTTAGTTGATCACCTCAGGAGTCAATGTTTCAAATTTCAATTTAATCGGTTAAGCCGTTTAACTTGGACGTCGGTGAACATAGAGATATAGAATCTCAAAAATATTATATTGAATATATATTTTGTTTTTTTACTAATAATGGTAATTTTTTAAATATATTTTTAGGCACAGGACTATGGAGAAGAATATCAACAAGATTTGTCTCTCCAAAACGAATTTTCAATAGAAAAGATAAATTCGGATACATTTCACTTTTGCATCTATAGGTAAGAGCAACTTATTTAAGCATTCTTAATTGTAATTAAGTTTTTAGATATTATTTTTTATGATATTTATATTGAGGACTAAATACTATAGTTATCATATTATACTAGGGTGAGTTTGTTATCTTGAGACAGTCTTATAACTCAAAAACAGTGCAGTATATGGAAAAAAGTTTCAAATAAAAGTTTGTTTATATCGAGGATGAAACTAAACTACGGTATTGTTTCTCGACTTAGAACAAGCTTTCATGGGTATTTCAAGGTCAACTTCTGTTTTTCAAATAGAACCAAATATTTTTCTATACGTCTACTTAATCTACAACAAAAACTGAACAACTTTCATAAGAAGTATTTTTTTATATGACATCAAATAAAGAAAATACATTAATCAATTAGATCTCAAAAAATCTTACTAATTATTTTTAACAATAATTTAACTTAATTATCAACTAATAATGATTAAATAATTAATTGTTAAATAAATAATCATTAAATCGAAAAGTCACAACAATGAAAATAAGTGTTTATAATGTAATTAAAACTTATTATTATTTTCTACTTAATTGAACTACATACTTAAACTTTTTGATATTGAAGGAGACAATAAGGGAGTGTGTCTTCTGCTGGAATTATAAATTTTATTTATTTATAACGAGACTATAGTTTCGATAGGTTTGCCTTCTTCATCAGTCTATTACAATTCTGACTCTTTTATTGTCTCCTTCAATATATAAAAATTCTGCTACTCTCGGCACAAAAACTTTCAATTTAAACTTTTTGAGTTTAAAAAAGTATATTTCTTTTGTCAATCCAGTAGATAGTTATATTGTATTACCATAATAAAAATGGAGTATTTTTTTTGCCTAAGTCAGAATTGAAATGGTCTTAATTTATGCGGTGAAGAAGTTTTAGGGGCTGCCATTGAAATGAATGCCGAGCGTTTTCCTGACAGGGATACACCCTCATGAGCTTCATTTTATTGTGTTGTAAAAAAGAGGAAGTGTAAAGGCCAAAATAAAGAATTTGGAACTGGAATTCATCCAAAAGACTTGCGATACACTCTGGAATGTCACAGACCAGTGTCGAAAAATTATTAAATTATTAATTATTATTAAATTATTTATTTAATAATTAAATATTTGATAATTAAGTTAAATAATTGTTAAAAATAATTATTAAGAATGTTTTTTGAGATCTAATTGATTCATGTATTTTGTTTATATGATGTCGTATAAAAAATAGTTCTTATGAAAGTTGTTCAGTTTTTTTTGTAGATTAAGTAGACTTATAGAAAAATATAGTAATAAAACTTGAGTAAGATACGAGGTAGGTTTCACAAAAAAGGTTATTTTTTTGAAAAATATACTGTTCTTTGATAGAGTTTTTCTTTAGGAGACGGACTGGTATAAATATGCACTTGGATGTTGATGAAATGCAGTGTTCTATTTAAAAAAACAGAACAGACCTTGAAATAGCCATGAAAGCTTGTTCTACGTCAACAAACAACAGCGTAGTTTAGTTTCCCCTTCGATTTAAATAAACTTTTATTTGAAACTTTTTTCAAATAATGCACTATTTTTGAGTTATAAGACTGTCTCAAGATATAAAACTCACCTGGTATAAAAAAATAAATAAAATTACCATGGTCTGTTTGAACTTCACCAATATCCATTTTAACCGACTTCAAAAAAGGAGGAGGTTCTCTATTCGATTGAATTTTTTTTTTTTTTTTTTTTTTTTTGTGCCTATGTTACCTCATATCTCCGCCAATTGTCAACCGAATTTGAAAATTTTTTTGCATTGGGTCAGTCTAGCTTCCGATTGGTCCCAGTTTTGTTTCGATTTTTTTTCATAGGTATTGAGACCTTTTATTAGGTTTGTTTAGGTTTGTTTAGACCTAACCTCTTTGTTTATGAACCGATTTCGATGGTTCTTTTTTTATCCGAAAGGGTGTCTTAGGGATGGTGTCATATTAATTTGGTCAAGTTCAGATGATATAATCACTATTTAATAACATCACTAAAAGAGAAAAATAGAAATTTTAAGAAAAAATAAAAACCGACTTCAAAAATTAAATGCAACAAATATAAAATACACTAAAAGGTATAAAATAATTATTATCTTATTTAGGTAGCAACTAAACGACGAAATATTAACACGAAATTACTTTTTTGAAGTCGGTGCCAAACATATACCTTTATGAATCGCACTCGACGGATCTTACTTAGTACGTTTGGCGGGTATGCTCGCTTATAGGTATAGTTTGTTTGGCACCGACTTTAAAAAGTAATTTCGTGTTAATATTTCGTCGTTTAGTTGTAACTAAATAAGATAATAATTATTTTATACCTTTTAGTGTATTTTTATATTATGTTGCACTTAATTTTTTGAAGTCGGTTTTATTTTTTCTTAAAAATTTTTATGTGTATTTTATCTTTTCTATCAATGATGATTAATTCAAAATTATTCAGTTTATTATTGATATTTCAAATGGAATTTGATCTTTTATTAAAACTTTGTTTAAATTTATAATGATATTGAGAAAGTATGATAATCTGTAATATTGTATCTTTTAATCTAATTTTACTTATTTTTTTTTTTTTATAAAATCAAAATTTTTTAACAATATTTATTGAATATGTTAGTTTAAGAATTAATTGAACAAATTATATGGGTATTTGTAACAATTTAAATAAGCTGACGTGTTCTGGTGTGGCCATACATTTGACTTTACCATACAACCTGGCCCCTAAAATTAGTTATAATCATCTAGGGAGGGTTAGTTTTTGTATTTTTAGACTCCTGGGGGCCCACAGATTATGTAATACAAAATTTGATTGAGTTTGCTCAAATGGCCTAGATTTTTAATTTTTAACCCCCCCCCCCCCCCCTCGACCACTCTTAATTTTGAGTCGATGTGCACCAAAATCTAATCAGTTCTTAATGGGCTCGGGTTCTATGAGAGTTGAAGCCATCACACTCTCGTGGAAGGGAGTGTGGCATGAGCGGTGCCTCCCTTGTCGCCCTGGGAATTTCCCAGAGAACTTTAGGCGATATGACCTTCAGGGCGATGAGGGGTTCTTTAATGAATTTTTACAGCTTCAACAGGAGAACTTATAGGGAAATCGCCATGCGCTAGAAATTGTATATAAAAAGAAAAAAGAAAAACAATTTTTTTGTAAATATATTATGTAAATATTCCTATAATTATGTAAATACTCCTGTAATTAAATTCACCCGACTATGTAAATATTTCTTGTTAGTGGAGGCCCCCACCTGCGTGGCCCAATAAACGAAAAATCAATGGACCAAAACTACGTGTGAAATTTGGTTTCGATATTCACACTAGTTTTTGAGCTAGCTCGTCCACAAAAATTTGATAACGCACAGACTAACAGACATTTTGACAAAACAATTATTATCTCGAAAAATATAATTTTTTCGATGTTTACTTATTAGAGCTTTTTTGTAGAGCGAAATGCCATGGTTTCGCTCAATTTTTTTAATCAAAATAGTTTCAGCCGTTTTTGAGATATTTTGAAAAAAAGAATGAAAAAAACTACTTTTTTCATGCACGATTACAATACTTGACCATACCCTGTATGGTAATGTAAAAACGGGAAATTGCATGATAATCAGCGTATAAAACTCTATTGAAATCCATTGTTACGTTTACGGGGAGAAATTTTTGTTTAATTTTTTTTGAGCAGTGTAATTACTAGAGGTGACTGTGGGTCAGTGGGTAGAGTGTCGGGTCGCTGACTCGGAGATCGCTGGTTCGAGACCGAGTCTCGGCAGATAGATATTTGCAGTCGCCTCCTCTTGGAAAGTAATGGCAACCTACCAAGAGTATAATTGCCTAGTCACCTCTCCAAATTAGCCGTTCGGAACCGGCGTTAAAAAGTAGGTCCCGTATATCTGTGTAAAAACAACTAAACACACTCAGCACAGGTATATGTGGAGAGGCGCCGACACCCGTTTCGGGTATGGCACTCGAAGAAGAAGAAGTGTAATTACTAGTGAAGTGAAACTTCTTTTAGCGCGCAATATAAATTCAAGTCGCATGAAACGGAATGAGTGGTGTTTGCATTTATTAAAGCTAACTAAATTAAATACGCAATGATTATGGGATGAAATCTGTTCCCAAAAATAGCCAAATTGTGAAAATAATTATCACAAACATTAGATTTAAAACTGTTCAAGATATTCGATTTCCGTATTGGTGGAACAATCACTCTAGCTGAATTACCTACACTTGTCATTGATGCTTTTACATATGTATGTACTTCTTAATTCTCTAGTAAATTGATCAAGGCAAGATTAATTTAACATATCTTATCGTATCATTACTTAAATAAACTGATTTTGCCATCCACTTAACTTTTCCATACACCTGTCAAAAAAATCATGTATAATAACACTGATCGACAAAAATTAAACAAAAATTTCTCCCCATAAACCTAACAATGGATTCCAGTAGAGTTATATACGCTGATGAGCTGCTCTAGGCGTGCCTTTGGCACGCCTTCTAAAGCTCGTCCCTCCGGGCAGGTGGCCCTGGCGGGCGGCGTCTCTGCATGTGATTATTAGATCTGTAATATATATTTGTAATATTTTGCCCCTCTTTCGCCCCCACGTACTCATTTTGGCTATTGATTTTTACAGATTACATTTTATATAGTCTTAAAAACTAACATTACAAAATTTGATCTATATCGGAGAGAGTATTAATTTTTTGCCCTCACTCACTTTTTTCGGAGGTTGAAATTATTTTTGAGATATATGTAAATATTTAGATATTTGCAAATAAATAACTCTCAGTTTTCTAAAGAGTAAATGTACAAAAAAGCTAAAAAAAATTATATTTTGCCCCCCCCCCCCCTTTTCGCCCCCATACAGTCAATTTTGATGGATGATTTTTACAGGAATAGTTTCTTAAAGTAATAAAGAATATCTTTATTAAATTTGATCAAGATAGGAGAGAGTTTTAATTTTTGCCCCCACTCACAATTTGCATAGTTGGGAGTCGAATTTCAAAAAATCCTGAAATCTTTTTTAGATATTTGTATTGAGAATTTTATTAAGTAAAAATCAAGTAGATATTGTAGCGGCTCCGCTCTCGCTCATGGCGACGAGCCTTGAGACACGGCCGCTAGATGACTCAGTCGGATCGTTGCGTCGTTTTTGCATGAGTGAAATATTATCACCCATGCTATAATTAAAGCGACTCGATTCCGACTGGAGAAGCGAACTGGATTCGAACAAGCGAATCTGGAGGGGCCACCGCCATCCAGCAGCCCCTCCCCTGCACACACCCTATATGAACACGCAACCTACAACTCTGCATACGCAAGGTTGTTGGGACCCCATCGACTTGATGGGGGGCGCGGCATCAAAGCGCCACACAGCACTCGGCACAAGAGAGCCCTAACAATAGATATCTTGCCGTTCTTAATTGAAAATGCATAATTAGTGTAAACACATTGCAAAGATATTTTGCCACTTTTGACCCATTTAGGGGTCGAATTTCGAAAAATCCTGAAATTGTTTTTAATGTTTTAATTTAGTATTTTTATAAGTAAAAAGCAAGTAGATATTTTATCGTCCTTAAGAGATATCGCATAATCAGTGAAAACACACTTTTGCCCCCTTTGACCCCCTTAGAGGTCGAATTTCGAAAATCCTTTCTTATGTCATAGATATAATATCCTCTCCAAATTTCATGTTTCTATGTCCGGTGGTTCTGGCAGTTTTGATGATGAGTGAGTGGAGTGGAGTCATTGCATCGTGCAAAGAATTTTATATATATAGATATTATAGTGAAGGAGACAATAAAACAGTGTGTCTTCTGCTGGAATTATAAATTTTATTTACTTTTTTCTCCCTCTCACTTCTATATATTTTGATGTTTCTATTTTATTTCATATATTTAGTATGTATCTTTCCTTTTGATTTTTTGTTTTTTCTTGTATTATTTTAATTAAATATTTTGGTCTAAAATTGTACAATAAAGGGGCTAAATGGCCCTACCAGATACAATGTTATAATAAATAATAAAATAATACAATAATATAGAGGGCAAAGCCCTCGAAACTATAGTCTCGTTATAAATAAATAAAATTTATAATTCCAGCAGAAGACACACTCTGCATTATATACTTCAATATATAAAAGTTCTGCTACTCTCGGCAAAAACTTTCAATTTAATAGATTATAGTGCAATTTTTTCCAGATTTTTAGAACACGCTAGAGTTTTGAGATATTATCGGTCAAAACGACGAAAAAGGCCATTTTAACCTATTTTCGAGTCCCATTAAATATTAAACAGCAATATTTGAAATCAAAATATTTTGTTGATGTAATAGAAAACAGCTCCTTCTTTGATTTTCAAATTACTACTTGTTTTTAGCTTAATTAGAACTCGAGTTATAACTAAAAAACTAGGACCATATGTTTTTATCATGTTTTTATTTATCCTTCATAATCACGTAGTTTTAGTTTTTACTTTACCATACAGGGGGTATGGTCAAGTATTGTAATCGTGAATGAAAAAAAAGTGTTTTTTTTCCTTTTTTTTCGAAATATCTCAAAAACAGCTGAAACTATTTTGATTAAAAAAATTAAGCGAAACCATAGCTATTTTGCTCTACAAAAAAGCTCTAATAAGTGAACATCGAAAAAATTATATTTTTCGAGATAATAATTGTTTTGTCAAAATGTCTGTCTTAGTTTGTTAGTCTGTGGGTTACCAAATTTTTGTGGACGAGCTAGCTCAAAAACTAGTGTGAATATCGAAACCAAATTTCACACGTAGTTTTGGTCCATTGAGATTAAGAGCTGATTAGATTTTGGTGCATATCGATCCAAAATTAAGGGGGGGGTTAAAAATAAAAAATCTAGGCAGTTTGAGCAAACTCAACCAAATTTTGTATACATAATCAGTGGGACCTCCAGAAGTCTAAAAATGCAAAAACTAACCGCCTAAAATGGGGGGGAGGTGAGGGTCAAAAAATGAAAAATCTTGGCCATATACCAAACTCAACCAAATTTTGTATACATAATCAGTGGACCCCATGAAGTATAAAAATAGAAAAACTAACCGCCCAAAATGGGGTTGTGTGTGTGGGGGGGGGGGGTGGGGGGCTGTAGAGTCAAAAAATGTAAATCTAGGCTCTTGTACCAAACTCAACCAAATTTTGTATACATAATCAGTGGACATGTATACATATACATATATATATAATTATATGTATATATATATATCTATATATATACATGTATACATAATCAGTGGACCTCTAGAAGTCTAAAAATGCAAAAACTAACCCCCTCCCCCACCCCTACACGATTATAAATAGTTTTATTAAATATTAAATATAAGTGAGGGGCCAGGTTGTATGGTAAAGTCAAGTAAGTGGATGGCCACATCAGAACACGTCAGCTTATTTTTGAAAACTTTGCCCCGTCAAAATTTTAGTAGTATTCTTAAATAGTCTGTTAAAATAATGATTATAAATGGCGTTTAACGACTTACGTTTTCAGAGAATATGGTCCACTTCCTAATCCAATCTTTCAACATTATGCAGGCTATGGATGTTACACTTATGGAGTGAAAAGTCGATTTCAAAGCAAGCCCCTTCAAATTGGCACTTGTTATTTGAAATGGAACGAAAGAAATTGGCGTATTCCTTGCGGTAAAGTAAGCATTTTTATCTCTATCTCTTTCCCCTTTTAATTTTTAACCGACTTCCAAAAAGGAGGAGGTTCTCATTTCGACTAAATTTTTTTTGTGTCTATGTGACCTGATATCTTCGCCAATTGTGAACCGATTTTGATGATTTTTTTGCATTGGGTTCAAAATAGTTTCAGAGTGGTCCCGTTTTTTTTTTACTTTATCCAATGCTACAATGACCCAATATCCTAATTAAGTACCTTGGGGACCACAAAAAAGGTTAAATAAAGTTTTTAGTAAAATTATATTTTAAAGTACTTTACTCTAGAGTAAGAGAGTACTTTTTTTAACTTTTTAAATTCTTTAAAATTTATTCATTTGAAAGTTTTAATATAGCTCATTTAGCCTTGCTTAAGTAAGAATGGATAGGCTTCTCTCTGTGAAATGCTAATAATTTGGGAGGAATTTTTATAAGTAACCATAGCAACTGCTTTGTTTTCTTATCCGTTACCTTTGCTGAAGACATAGAGAAATCGACTTTAAACCAAAAATAGCGATTGATTCTCATCTAGTACTTGAGGAATAATCATTCTATATTGGATTTTTGACGTTTCGGTTTTTATTGGTAACCATTGCTGAAGACATAAATAAAAAATAACGATCGATTCTTGTCTAATACTCGAGGAATAACCTTATTGCATTCCATTTTTGATGTTTTGATTATTAATGGCAAGCTCTACTTGATTGTAAGTATCGCTCCCTTTTTGTTATGAGGTTTGTAAGACCTCAAGGAAGCTGTTAATTACTTTATAAAAAAATAGAATGTTTCGATAGGGGCTGCTGGGTTCGATTATCTAGTTAATTAATATTATACATATATGATATCCTGTAAAAGAGCAAATGGAGGGGAGACAAGGTAATTCTCTGCAAAAGCGTATGAAATAAAAGATAAAACAATTTAACTTTGATATAAAATTTATTCAGTAATTAATAAAGGGAAGGTTTTGATAGAAGAGGAGTTAGGTGGATTGATTAAGAGTGTTTGAGGAAGGTACAGGCCATTTGAAGACCGGTTCCCGTTCCGCGTTCCTTGCGTAAAAATTGAATACGCTGTGTGTGGGCTGGGCGCGCTGCGCAAGATGGAGCGCAAAAATGTCCCTTTTCTGCAGTTGTTCAGAAAGAAAAAGTGTGTTTCTTGCCGCCTGTTTGGGCAAGGTAATATATATGTTGTTGTTTGCCAAGCGAATCGGGCAAACAAAACATACGTTGGGGTAAGAGTGGCTTAGGTTATTAATGAACCTTTCAGTGGTATTGCCGCATGTGGATTAGGGCAAGGTATTGTATCTGTTTTGTGCTTTGCCAATCAAGAGGACGGCAAAACATATACAATGAGGTAACCTTCAGACTCGTACAAGCCTAGCGAATAGCACACAGAGTAAATTTAAATGATATTTACCCTTTGATGGTTAATAGTATAAGAATGAATGAGCGCTTTAACCAGTGCTTCGAGAGAAAAAAGGTTGGTGGGGAGGGTAGTTGCAGATGCCCACTATAGGGGTCTGAGTGCTTTAATATAGTGACTGTTTTGACCATGTGAAAAATTGTGGCAATTTTGAACAGTACTGAAAACGTGGAAGAATCGACTTAAAATCAAAAAGACTAAATTCTTTTTGGTAAACAACTCAAGCTACCAATTTAAACCGAAACGTCAAAAATCCAATATAAAATGGTTATTCCTCGACTGTTAAATGAGAATCGATCATTATTTTTGAATTAAAGTCTACATGGACTGCAAATTGCAACTGATGATATCTGATTAATAATAAAGGAATAAACATATTAATATTTCAAATGAATTTGGATAAAGTTTAGCAACGATCTGTTGCAGTTTATTTCAATTGTATTGGACCTTTTTTGTTATGTTTGTTCAGGCATAACTTCTTTGTATATGAACCGATTTTAATGATTCTTTCTGCGTTTGGATCAATATACTTCCAAGATAGTCAAGATACCTAACTATTTATTTATTTACTTATTTTATGTATGTTCAGCGAGAAAAATAGAGCATGTCCTATCTTTTAAATCAAGCAAGCTAGCCAAAAAGGCAGCTAAGGACTGACGCCATTTCGACCACAACAGGCCTCCAAACCAGAGCCCTCATCCCAAAAACAGCTAGAGGAAAAAGCCTCGTGTGCAGCAGGCTTTAGCCCTTGATTAATTAGGCTCACAATTTGAACTGCTTGAACTTCAGAAATATCCATTTTGTATATATTTTATCTTTTCTATCAATGATGCTTAATTCAAAATTGTTGCCACGTGGACCGATTTCGATGATTCTTTTTTTATTGGAAAAGGGGTACCTTAGGGGTGGTCCCATATTAATTTAGCCAAGTTCAGATGATATGATCAATGACAAAATAATATAAATCTTCAATTCTTATGAGCAAATAATCGAAATTATAATAAATAAAATCTTTTATAAAAGAAAATCTTAAAACATTCATATAAAACCCGCAAACGTTTCGAGAGAATTTCTATATTTATGAATTGAATTTTATTATCATTTTCTGATTCTTTCGCCCGACGAAATGCATACAAGGTATTATATTAAGTCACTATTAATAACATCACTAAAAAGAGAAAATAAAAATAATTTTTAAGAAAAAAATAAAACCGACTTCAAAAAAATTAAATGCAACAAAAAAAAATAAATAATAATAACTCAAAAACTAAATAAAATGAACTAAAAGGTATAAAATAAACATCTAATTTAGTTACAACTAAACGACGAAATATTGACATGTAATCACTTTTTGAAGTCGGTGCCAAACATATACATTTCATGAACTTTTTGCCTCAAGTTAAAAGCTATATATATACTACACGCCCCCTGGACCCCTCCCCCCGAAACCCCACATCTCCGCCACCATCACCTCCACCCTCGCCCCCGCCCCCACACCTAGTTTTTGCATTTCAAGCCTTGTAGTTGTTGTTATAATATACTAGGGGGTGAGGGAGTGTAGTAAATGATTATAACAAGATGTATTATTTAATACAAGGTTTATTCAGTATAAGTACAGAGGCACGAAGTGACAGGGGTCTCGGTCATAAGTCATCCGCCTTGATTATCAGAGATTCATGGCTTAAATATAATTATAATCAGGTCAAGCTTTGCAATCTCAGCAATTACACAAGCCTACTGCTTCCGCGTTGACCATCAAAACATGTCGACAAGGCATATCACAACATTGTCCACAGTGTATGTATGTATACAGGGTGGTGACTTGGCCGACGCAGCATAGCGATTACAATGTTAATTTTTGAATGTGCATTTATTTGCTCCCCTAATTATTTTAGAGTTAAAGTTCTTATAGGTTTTTTGTAGAGAAAAAAATACTGAATCCGAACATATTTTTGTTTTCAATTCAGAACCGTAATTTTTGAACTATTCTGTCAACCGTTGTACCAGCTGGAATTGGCTGATTCGGATATTTAACGCTAAACAAGGAACTCACTTGCCGAGCATTATTTCCAGCATAAAAATACTTAATTATTTCAACTTTTTCTTGTAATGAATACATTGTAATAAGAACTGACTTTAAAAAGTTAAGTTTTGTTTTATAATCATAGATTTGTTCACCAATATGAATCCATTTTGAGACTAGTATAAACAATAAATTGATAGAGATTTTCTTTAGGAGACGGACTGGTATAAATATGCAATTGGATGTTGATGAAAGCAGTCCACGGTGGTTGTAAAAAAAAAATAAGACTATAGAGGTTTTATTATTTTACATTTATTTGTTAAACCGACGTTTCGGAGATTTATTCTCTCCTTCTTCAGGGTAACAAAAAGTCAATGAAAGTAGTTCAAAACATAATTACTTTCTGTTTCCTTTGAGAATGCCAAAAAAAAACACTATAAAATTTTTTTTCCATCTCGAATAGAAAATAAAGTAATAATTTTTAAGAAAAAATAAAAACCGACTTCAAAAAATTAAATGCAACAAATAAAATACACTAAAAGGTATAAAATAATTATTATCTTATTTAGTTACAACTAAACGACGAAATATTAACATGAAATTACTTTTGAAGTCGGTGCCGAACAAACTATACCTATAAGCGAGCGTACCCGCCAAACGTACTAAGTAAGATCAAATACTGTATATACAGTATTTGGTAAGATCCGTCGAGCGCGATTCATAAAAGGTATATGTTTGGTACCGACTTCAAAAAGTAATTTCATGTTAATATTTCGTCGTTTAGTTGTAACTAAATAAGATAATAATTATTTTATACCTTTTAGTGTATTTTATTTGTTGCATTTAATTTTTTGAAGTCGGTTTTTATTTTTTCTTAAAAATTATTTTTATTTTTCTCTTTTTAGTGATGTTATTAATAGTGATCATATCATCAGAACTTGACCAAATTAATATGACACCATCCCTAAGACACCCCTTTCGGATAAAAAAAGAACCATCGAAATCGGTTCATAAACAAAGAAGTTAGGTCTAAACAAACCTAATAAAAAAGGTCTAATACCTATGAAAAAAAAAAACGAAAAAAATGGGACCAATCGGAAGCTAGACTGGACCCAATGCAAAAATTTTTTTCAAAATCGGTTGACAATTGGCGGAGATATGAGGTAACATAGGCACAAAAAAAAAAAAAAAAAAAAAAAAATTCAGTCGAATAAAGAACCTCCTCCTTTTTTGAAGTCGGTTAAAAAAAGCAATTGATGATCAATATGTTAATAATGGTTAAATGGATTAACATATTGATCATCAATTGCTTTTTACTTTATTTTCTATTCGAGATGGAAAAAAAAATTTTATAATGTTTTTTTTTTTGGCATTGTCAAAGGAAACAGAAAGTAATTATGTTTTGAACTACTTTCATTGACTTTTTGTTACCCTGTAGAAGGAGAGAATAAATCTCCGAAACGTCGGTTTAACAAATAAATGTAAAATAATAAAACCTCTATAGTCTTATTTTTTTTACAACCACCGTGGACTGCTTTCATCAACATCCAATTGCATAAACAATAAAACTTAAACAATCGACAACAATAAAAGTTTTGAATTTAAAATTTTTAAATAAATATCTACATTTTTAAAATCGTTTTTTTTTGGACTTTTAAATTATGAATTAGACAAAATCTGATGTAATTATCTTTTAGAATTTTAATTCTGCTCAGTTTTTTGTATTCTAATTATGCTCTAAAATAATCACTAAAGACATCTCTATTAAACGTCAAATAGAAACAACAAATGAAAATGCCTTGTTTGTTTTAATAATTTATTTATTTATTTATTTAACAAAGTATACAAACATAGGACCTTAGGTCCCACCTCCCAGGTAACCACAATATCCTAAGAATATTCTAAGGATATTCTAAGGACATTTAAATCTTCTTAGAATATTCTGAGGATATTGTGTGTTACCTGGGCTAGTGTTTATACATAATTTAGCAACAATATTTTACAAATTTGGCAAAAGAGTTCACCAATACACAAATTTTATGGAGGAAGAAGAGAGAAAAAAAAAAGAAGAGAAAGATTAGAAGACATAAAGGAAATAAGAGTAAGGAGTATCAGTTATTGGGATCCATAAAGAACGAAGACCTGAGAGCACCAAGAGTCGGGTTTGCCTGAATTTTGGATGGAAGTTCATTCCAAAGCCTTGCACCCGCCAATTTGAAGGAATGAAACAAGTGTTTAGTTTTGTAGTGCACCTGCACTAGCGTTGTCTTCCTGGTGGAGCGACCGACGACAAATATATTTTTTTTTATAATGATATTGATACAAGAAGAAGTTGCACCAAGAAGGTACAACCTCTGAAGTCCGTGGTGGACCCTTGTAACGTGAAGATAAGGGGAGATTTAGGGATTGGGTAGAGGTCGAAGGTATCTGTGGATGCTGGTCTTGAAAGTTTGAAGGTTATAAGTAGCTGGAAAGACGGTCGGGGGATGAGAATTCCAGTCTCTAGATGTCATAGGGATAAATGAATTGGCGAATGCGTTTGTTCGATTAGTATCTAGTTTAAGCGCGTAGGGGTGTTGAATTTTAGAAAATCGTGTATTTCGGGCAAATGAAGCCTTTGGTGGGATTATCGATTTTATTTCGTCAGAACAAAAGCCATGGTAATATCTATAAAAAAGGGATAGGGCGGAGACAGATCTACGATGGGCTAGGGAGTCGAGAGTGTCAGTTAATGTAGGATCGCCTATCAGTCTGATAGCTCGCCTCTGAATTGCATCTAAGGTATTAAGAGAATACTTGGAGGCTCCTCTCCACAAATGCGAGCAATATTCAAGACAGGGGCGAATTTGAGCCTTGTATAATATAAGGAGTTGAGTGGGGGTTTTCTAAGTAAGACGGGCAAATGAATTTTTCAGAATTTAATAGCTTATAAATAATCACACAACACCGTCAAGCGTAAAATTTAGAAAGATCTGTGTTTAAGATGAGTTTTTTATCCTGGTCCGAAAGATGGCTAAGTGGTTTTAGATTTAAGACATAATTCGATGGCCTCAGTGATTTTTGTAAAAATACACTTATTTATAATGTTGATTATTACGGTTCTGAAATTTCAAAATTTGAAAACAAAAATATGTTCGGATTCAGTATTTGTTTCTCTACAAAAAACCTATAAGAACTTTAACTCTAAAATAATTAGGGGAGCAAATAAATGCACATTCAAAAATTAACATTGTAATCGCTATGCTGCGTCGGCCAAGTCACCACCCTGTATATGTAAGTTAAATCCTTCAAAACTCCAAGCTTGCACTTTTAGTGATGTCATGATAAGTGGAAACTCAGCTCCCTCAAATCAGTATAAAAGAGGGTGCTGCAGGCAAAAAATGACCAAAATGACAAAAAATGACCCCTGTTAAGTTGCAATATCTTTATTCTTATCAATTAATCATATCAATCAATCTATTAGAATATATAATTTTTTCAGTCTTACACTTTCTTTTTAACCGACTTCAAAAAAGGAGGAGGTTCTCTATTCGATTGAATTTTTTTTTTGTGCCTATGTTACCTCATATCTCCGCCAATTGTCAACCGATTTTGAAAAAAATTTTGCATTGGGTCCAGTCTAGCTTCCGATTGGTCCCATTTTTTTTTCGATTTTTTCATAGGTATTAGACCTTTTTTATTAGGTTTGTTTAGACCTAACCTCTTTGTTTATGAACCGATTTCGATGGTTCTTTTTTTATCCGAAAGGGGGTGTATTAGGGATGGTGTCATATTAATTTGGTCAAGTTCTGACGATATAATCACTATTAATAACATCACTAAAAAGAGAAAAATAAAAATTTTTAAGAAAAAAATAAAAACCGACTTCAAAAATTAAATGCAACAAATAAAATACACTAAAAGGTATAAAATAATTATTATCTTATTTAGTTACAACTAACGACGAAATATTAGCATGAAATTACTTTTTGAAGTCGGTGCCAAACATATACCTTTTATGAATCGCACTCGACGGATCTTACTTAGTACGTTTGGCGGGTACGCTCGCTTATAGGTATAGTTTGTTTGGCACCGACTTCAAAAGTAATTTCATGTTAATATTTCGTCGTTTAGTTGTAACTAAATAAGATAATAATTATTTTATACCTTTTAGTGTATTTTTATATTTGTTGCATTTAATTTTTGAAGTCGGTTTTTATTTTTTTCTTAAAATTTTTATAATTGAAAAGTTTTATACAATGATATAATATTAATATAATTTGTATAAATACATAGATATATCCAATATCAATATAATTTTTATTATTAATATTATATATACAAATTACGTAGAATTATCTTTTATCTACGCTGTTCAGTAGGATTTTTTTTCCCGCAATTTTTTCCACTTTCAAATCTTCTTTTTTTAAAATTGTTTTTTTTTTAATTGAAAAGTTTTTGTTTTGCCGAGAGTAGCAGAATTGTTGATTCACAAAGAGAAACAAAGAGGTTGTCCTCTGCTTGATGCAAATAAACATAGACACATATATATTTCGAGATGATATATCTGTATATATATTATTTATTTGTTTGAGACTATAGTTTCGAAGACTTGGTCTTCATCATCAGTCTTTCTTCAATTATAAATGTTTTTCATGGAGTCAATATCATATGGATATTGAAAACTTGGTGTTCTTTCGTCACTGCTGGAGGGCTAGGAACTAATAAAGACATTCTTTTTGGGCTCACATTCAAATATAACAATATGTTTCCCTTTCTCCTTTCTCCTTAGAAAGGCTGACAAAGGAAGAATTTTTCTTTTCCTTTTATCTTTTGTTAGCAAACATCTTAAGTAGATTACTATTGGATAATTCAATTTGATTGTTCAAACAGTGTTTTGAATTTCTATTGAATGATTTCAAAATTTCTAAAGATTCGATTGCGCTAATTAATTTTGGGTTCTTTTCTTCTTTTATTAATCTAATACCTTCTGGGAAGGAGTGATTGTTTGAATTTAAATGTTCTGCAAAAGAATTTTCGCACTTTTTATTTTTATAATCAACATTTAAATTCAAACAATCACTCCTTCCCAGAAGGTATTAGATTAATAAAAGGAGAAAAGAACTCAAAATTAATTAGCGCAATCGAATCTTTAGAAATTTTGAAATCATTCAATAGAAATTCAAAACTCTGTTTGAACAATCAAATTGAATTATCCAATAGTAATCTACTTAAGATGTTTGCTAACAAAAGATAAAAGAAAAAAGGAAAAACCCTTCTTTTGTCAGCCTTTCTAAGGAGAAAGGAGAAAGGGAAACATATTGTTATATTTGAATGTGAGCCCAAATAGAATGTCTTTATTAGTTCCTAGCCCTCCAGCAGTGACGAAAGAACACCAAGTTTTCAATATCCATATGATATTGACTCCATGAAAAACATTTATAATTGAAGAAAGACTGATGATGAAGACCAAGTCTTCGAAACTATAGTCTCAAACAAATAAATAATATATATACAGATATATCATCTCGATATATATATGTGTGTATGTTTATTTGCATCAAACAGAGGACAAACTCTTTGTTTCTCTTTGTGTTTTTTTTTTTAATTTCCTCTAAAATTGTTTTTTTTTTAAATTTCCTAAAAATTTGTTTTTTAAAATCCCCATCTTAAAATTGTTTTTTTTTTTTTTTTTTTTTTTAAGAATTTCCTTTTTCACTTTTATAGACATCTACTAATAAAACCGTGTACTTCACTAAAGAGTATGAAGATGATATTGCATCGACATTTCGGTCGGATTTGGTGATGGATAAATACCGTGCGTGTTTTCAACAAGCAGATTCTTGTTGTAACACCATGACAAATGACTCTACCACTAATACAGGTAGGTAACTCACGTTTTTTCTATTAATTCAATGATTTAAGTTCTTCAAGTTCCTTAAGAGATATATTTATAAGAGAAAGAGAAAAATTGAAAAATTGATATAAATAATTAGACCAGCTACGAAGCCCGCCTTTGGCGGCTATCTTGGTGGCTAAATCAGAGACGTAACTGTTTTTCCTGCCCCCCCCCCCCTACAAGAATCATTTACCAATATTACTGATGGGTGGTGACATTTCATCCACAGGATACTGTCCATAAAAGAATCCTTCAATTTTTAAAATTTTATTTTATTTTTCGCTCCTTTGCATAAAATTCATTGATAAACGTAGAATTTTTCGTATTTTTCAAATTTAACATTAAATTTTTGATGTCATCGATTGAAGACATTTTGAAATTTTAGAGATGTACAGCATTCATGGACCGCACCCCACTGGCTCCTATATATTTTAAGGAGTATTTAACTTTTTTTTTTTTTAATGATATTGATGTGAGGAGGAGATACACCAGAACCGCAACCACCCTGAACCCCACTCCTTCCCACCCCACTACGCCTCTGGACCCTCATCTGAACCCCCACTCCACCTTTCCCCCACGCCTAGGCTCCTGGACCCAACCCCCGCTCTGCCCCCCGGACTCCACCCCGCACCAAACCCGGACGCTCATACCCTAACTCACTCCCTACTCCATTGAACCACACGCACCCCAACCCCGCACCATTACTCCACCCCCAGCACACAGTTTTTGCATTTCTAGCCTTCTAGTGACCCACAGATTATATATACAAAATTTGTTTAAGTTGGCTACAAGGGTAAGAATTTTCATTTTTTTTGACCCCCCCCCCCCATATTTTGGGTGGTTAGTTTTTGCATTTCTAGCCTTCTAGTGACCCACAGATTATGTTTACAAAATTTGGCTGAGTTTGGCCCAAGAGCAAGAATTTTCATATTTTGACCCTCCCCCCTTTTTTGGGTAATTTTTTGGGGGAATTTTTTTAAACAAAAGTTGTCAGAAATCACATCCCCTACAACTTTGCTCATAATAAAATTTGCCGTAGAGTTAATAGTTTAGGAGTTATTTGATAATTTACATTCGTGCGCCCCCCCCCCCCAAAGCCCCTTCTGGAGTCAAAATATCAAAACGTTATATAGCTATAAACGTAAGTTAGAAGACATCTGATGCAAATATGAAATTTCATAATAATCCCTTCAGCCGTTGTGACGTGAATAGTGAGCAGCTTTTCGCGGAAACCACGCCCAGGTAACCACAAGGTTATTCTAAGGATATTCTAAGGACATTTAAATCTTCTTAGAATATTCTGAGGATATTGTGTGTTACCTGGGCGCAAACATATACAGACATACATACAGGAATTTTGTTGAGGGTGTTTTCGTTCATAACTTTGCTTGAAACGTGTGCAACCAAAATTTGGCGTGATTTGGATTAATGTACAGACAAAAACCTTAATTTTATATATGTATAGATAATAATAAAATTTTTAATAATTTTTTTTTATATTATTTAATTTTCACCCCCTCCCCCCAGAAATTTCAATGACGCACTCTGCGTCATAACCCCCCACCCACCTCTGAATAATTTAAGATTTGATTATTATCGAGAAACCGATTCTATATATGTACATATATACACGAACTGCTCTTCTAATATAAGTACCTGGCCACCGAGCGATGTTCGGTAACTTTTTCCTTCAATTAATAGCTATATATTAATCCCCAAAACTACCCCCTCGCCCCCGGACCCCCACCACTTCACCACACCTCCTGCACCCTACCACTCCCACCTAGACCCCCCAATTCCGCCTCCATCCTAGAAACCACTCCCCCAGTACCTCTCCACCACCGCACCCCCACATCTCCCCACCGTCACCTTCACCCCTGCCCCCGCCCCCTCACCCAGTTTTTGCATTTCAAGTCCCACAGATTATATGTATACATGTATAGGTATATAAATATATACCAAATAATAATTTTTTTTAATTAAATAACAATTTTTGAGTTCATCAATTAAATTGCCAAATTCTAATACAGAAAAATACGCTTGTGGGATTTAAAATTCCATTTTTAATCAATTAAATTTTTTTTTATAAATTTTATTAAACCAATTATTTTACATTAATTAATGTATACATTGTATTTTTGCTTCGATTCCGGAGATTACTTCTCCACCATCGAGTGTCCTCATTCATCTTTAGTCCTTGTTTTTAATAAGAGGAAAAATCTAATTAGATAAAAAAAACCTCTTTTCCGATAATTATTTCAATTCCATTATTCCCCAATCAAGTCGATTGGTTTTAATTAATCATCTTCCATCCCCCACACCCCTAACCAATCAATTAAATTGCCCAACTTTTAATATATAATAATAATTATAATGATCTTATTGTGGGATATAAAATTAAAAAACCAATTATTTATTAAAAGGAAATTGAATAAAAATGTAAATATACATTTTTATCGAGACAACCACCTGTGAATAAATATGTCAATTAACAAAAACCCATCAAAAACAACTTAGCCGAAGATGAGACCGTGACAGATCGAATGTCCAACACAAAACCCTCCTAACCCGTGAATTTCATCCAAATCGTTAGAGCCGTTTTCGAGAAACCGATTATATATATATACAAACTTTGCTCGTTTAATATAATAAGATAGGAGTACCTATTAACATTATGAATCTTAAAAAACTCTCTACGAACTTCCATTCTTGAAATATGTGGCTATTGTAATCCAGGCACACAGACAAACAAACAAAAACCCTGATCGGGTATTTGTAAACACGATAAGCAAAAAAATGAATAAAATCGAAAATTTTGAGTGCATTTATCAATATGGCTGGCTGGCTAGCTCGCCGAGCGTGAATAATTTGATCCATTAATCTCGTTCCTATCCATCGAACTGCATGTAAACAGCTTTCTGTTGAAGATAATTTTTCATCTTGTTTGTTATCAGGCAGCCAGTGTCCGATGACATGGGACGGTTGGCAATGCTGGCCCTCTGCACCTGCAGGATCCACTCAGCAAGAATTGTGTCAGGATCATATGTACGTGGACCAAGGACCTTCCTGCCAACGTAAGCTAGCTCATTTTCTCATTACTATGTACTAGTATATGCTATTTAAAAACATTCTCTTTAAAACCATCCATTTTAATATAATCTCTTAGTAGAAAAAATAATTTTTATAATAAAAAAAAAAAAAAAACCTCGTAAGTCCTAAATTCAAAGTTTGCCAGAAAACAAGAAAAACCATTTTAAACACGAATACATACAAATACATTTCAATATTTATTATTTGTAATTAAAATTATTGGATAAAAATACTTGGTAGGTAGAGATTTTCTTTAGGAGACGGACTGGTATAAATATGCAATTGGATGTTGATGAAAGCAGTCCACGGTGGTTGTAAAAAATAAGACTATAGATGTTTTATTATTTTACATTTATTTGTTAAACCGACGTTTCGGAGATTTATTCTCTCCTTCTTCAGGGTAACAAAAAGTCAATGAAAATAGTTCAAAACATAATTACTTTCTGTCTCCTTTGACAATGCCAAAAAACATTATAAAAATCTTTTTCATCTCGAATTAGAAAACAAACACTTTGTTTTCTATTCGAGATGAAAAAAGATTTTTATAATGTTTTTTGGCATTGTCAAAGGAGACAGAAAGTAATTATGTTTTGAACTATTTTCATTGACTTTTTGTTACCCTGAAGAAGGAGAGAATAAATCTCCGAAACGTCGGTTTAACAAATAAATGTAAAATAATAAAACATCTATAGTCTTATTTTTACAACCACCGTGTACTGCTTTCATCAACATCCAATTGCACTACTTGGTAGGTTTTACATTAAGATATAAAAAAATAAAACGAATTTATTTTTAGAGAATCTTTAATCTCGATATATATATTTCGGGTGACTAACCCATCTTCAGGAGATACAGAAAGTAACTGACCTGGATAAGTCGAAACACGGCAAACCCTCTCTCCCAAATAATCGAATCAATATTGCCTCCTCAATTACTCTCGACCTAGACAAACTGAATAAATGGGGCTCTCAAACTTTAGTTAACTTTAATTCAAATAAGACTCAATGTTGTCTAATTTCTAGGCGCGAAAATAGAGATTTCCCTGATATTCACTTCGATTCGAATACCCTGAAAATGTGTGACAGCCTATCCATGTTGGGCGTCTCTGTCGCATCTGACCTGTCTTGGAATGAACACATCTCCTCTGTGGCGAAATCTGCAGCAAGGAAGATTGGCTTCTTATTCAGGTCCAAGCGATTTTACAAACCCCCACAACTTCTCACCATCTACAAGGCCCAAATCCGCCCCTGTCTCGAATACGGCTCTCATCTATGGAGAGGAGCCTCAAAATATTCTCTTGCTACCCTTGATGCAATTCAGAAACGAGCCGTCAGGCTAATTGACGATTCTACCCTCACCGACTCCCTCGACTCGCTAGCTCATCGAAGAGATGTCTCTGCCCTTTCCCTCTTCTATAGATACTATCACGGCAGGTGCTCTGACGAGATAAAATCAATAATTCCCCCCAAAGCATGCTTTGCACGCAGCACACGTTTTGCCGACTCCCAACACTCTTTCGCTGTCAAATTGGAAAAGTGCCGGACCACTTCATTCGCGAATACATATATCCCCATGACTTCAAGGAACTGGAACTCTCTCCCAGCCTCTATCTTTCCCAGCACCTATGATCTTCAAACCTTCAAAACCAGGGTGCATAGACACCTGCGTCTACATCCTCTCTCTTAATCAACTTTCCCTTCTCTTCGGTAATGCAAGGGTCTTTCGAGATCCATAGGGGCTACATCTTTACTGGTGCACCCCTTCTTGCATTCGATTGCATTAAAAAAAAATTGAATACAAGTCAATGGTAAAATTTATTTTTTAAGATAACAAAAGGGTAAATATTTAAAATTAGTGGGGGGAGAAAAGGTAGGAAGTCTACTTTTTTGTTATCTTAAAAAATAAATTTTACCATTGACTTGTATTCAATTTCGACTTATTCAGGTCATTTACTTTCTGTATCTCCTGAAGATGGGTTAGTCACCCGAAATATATATATCGAGATTAAAGATTCTCTAAAAATAAATTCGTTTTATTTTTTTATATCTTAATGTGAAACCTACCAAGTATTTTTATCAAGGAGCTAAGGAGGAACAGCTAGGCTAGAAAAGCAGGAGTGGGGGTGTCTCCAGTCAGGACAGGCATTTCCCCTCCAGCCGCCATCTTGCGATTGGCACAAAACCTTCTCTTCCCATCTGAACGTATGTTAATAGTATCCATCTTTAAGACAGTTCTTTTTATTATTAACAGTGATAAAAAACAAGTTTGATTTTCTTCATATATTTTTTGTTTTTTATTAAAATTGTTTATGTTTTAGATTAGACTGTATATATTTTAATTTTCCTTTAAAACAATAAACTAGTTTCAAGTTTTTTGACACTAGAGTTAGTTTAATTGACGCACTTTACGGGTATTTATTCTATTTCTCGTGTTCCAAATATTAATTCGTCAAAATTTTCTTACAATTGTACCTGATTTAAAAACTATATTTTAGTTATTTTTATAATATGTATTTAAAAATTGTTGAATAACCCATTCATGTGTTTAATCGTTTTTCGCTTTTTCTTACAATTGTACCTGATTTAAAAAACTATATTTTTGGTATTTTTATAATATATATTTAAATTTTTTATTTGTTTTATAACTTTATTAATTCTTAATCTTTGAATTGAGTAAAAAACATTGGTTTAATAAATAAATAAAAATTGATTTGCTCATCCATATAACTTTACCATACACCTATTTCCTCCCTTATATTTAGTATTTAATAAAAAAATATTTAATCTTTTACGAAGGAACCCTCCCTTCAGTTTAGATTAGATTTCGAACCCTATTGTTCTGCCCCCTTTTAGACTGTTCCTATAAAAAAAATTTCAGACAAAAGTTGTAGAGGTTAATTATCAGAATATTAGGTATCTGCAACCAAATTGGTATCAGGCATATTAACGTTGTCATGAATTTTTTAAGATTTCAATCACCCACCATTTGCAACCCTTTGGGGCTGAAGTCACCAAAAACTACTCCGTTCTTGTTTACATCAAGACTGAATTTAGAGCCAAATTTTATTGCAATCGGTTGAATGTTGCGGCCTGCAGCGCACATACAAAATTGGGATACATACATACACATATATTCTTCGAAATCTACCTAATAATGGGTACGAGTGCGCTCTTTTGTTTTATCAAATTTTTACTGAAAGTAGCTATTTAAATTCATTGCATATCTAAGAAATAACATTTTTGAATATTTATTTATATATATGTTCTATTTAAGAACCTTTTTATTTAAAGATATATAGTTTAAACTATATAAATATTAGCATTGCTCTTATGGGCATTCTCTATTCTTTCCAATTGCAAGATGGCGGCTGGTGACGTCAGGTGGAGACACTTTCTCGAGCTAGCCTTCCCTCCCTACCTCCCTGATTTTTATCCAATAATTTTAAAAAATGTTTCACCAAGTACCAACACCAAATTCCTTAAAAACTATTTATTATTTGTCCGTAGCCCGAAATTAAAATGGAATAGAATAATAAGGTTTCAATAGACAGATGCGCCTTGAAAAGTATAAACATACTAGCTGACGACCGGGCCTTCGGCCCGGCGTCACTAGCCCCTGGCGGGGAGCGTCTCGTTCATACCAATTTAATAATTGAAATTTAAAATCTTACTGTAAGTATCGAAAGAATGTGCTGAATGAAATTGATTCAAAAATAAGGAAGAATAAGGAAACATTTATTTAACACATTGCCTAAGCACGATCACTATCTGACCAATCAGAATCGTTCTAATAATTTAACGCTTTGGCATTGGCTATGCACTGGGCAATCAGATCGTTTCCACATACATATATATCCACATACTTTTCTATTTTATATATATAGATATATAGATAATACGTATTTGACCAAAAATCAGACATACGAGGTTTCGTAAGATCAGCGACGATATGTAGTTTCACTCACATTCATCATCTGCTGCTACAATGTGCTAACTTGGGCAACAATGTACTAATTGTTTTCTAAATTTAAGATATTACGCAAAATAACACTATAGTGTATACAAAACACGGAAATGACGATGTAAATGCATTGATTTTGTATAATAGTAAGTGTTGTTATTTTTTTAATATTGTCAGAAACGGATTCAGGAGGCTAAAAAACATATGTTTTCATACCAAACACGAGATTTTTGAAAATGTTCAGGTGTCAATTTTGATAAATGGGTCAAAATGAGATGAAAAATCGACTCAGTGTTATGGAAAACCCCCCTGTGACAAGTTTCAGAATTTTGGCGCCCTAAAAGTGCTAAAATTTCCACTCTGTGGCGCATCCACAGCATACTGTGGCGGGCGGTGACTTTTCAACCAGGAGATCGTGTCAAAAAACACTCTTTTTACTTTACCATACAGGGTATGGTCAAGTATTGTAATCGTGCATGAAAAAAAGTATTTTTTTCCTTCTTTTTTCAAAATATCTCAAAAACGGATGAAACTATTTTGATTAAAAAAAATTGAGCAAAACCATCGGATTACGCTCTACAAAAAAGCTCAAATAAGTGAACATCGAAAAAATTATATTTTTCGAGATAATAATAGTTTTGTCAAAATGTCTGTTAGTTAGTCTGTGCGTTACCAAATTTTTGTGGACGCGCTAACTTAAAACTAGTTTGAATTTCAAAACCAAATTTCACACGTAGTTTTGGTCCATTGAGATTAAGAGATGATTAGATTTTGGTGCATATTGATTCAAAATTAAGGGGGGTGGAGGGGGTTAAAAATTAAAAATCTAGACCATTTTAGCAAACTCAACCAAATTTTGTATACATAATGAGTGGGACCCCAGAAGTCTAAAAATGTAAAAAATAACCACCCAAAATTGGGAGGGGGGGGGGTCAAAAAATGAAAATCTAGACCATTTTAGCAAACTCAACCAAATTTTGTATACATAATCAGTGGGACCCCAGAAGTCTAAAAATGTAAAAAATAACCACCCAAAATGGGGGGGGGGGTCAAAAAATGATAATCTAGACCATTTTAGCAAACTCAACCAAATTTTGTATACATAATCAGTGGGACCCCAGAAGTCTAAAAATGTAAAAAATAACCACCCAAAATGGGGGGGGGGTCAAAAAATGAAAATCTAGACCATTTTAGCAAACTCAACCAAATTTTGTATACATAATCGGTGGGACCCCAGAAGTCTAAAAATGTAAAAAATAACCACCCAAAATGGGGGGGGGGGGTCAAAAAATGAAAATCTTGGCCATTTACCAAACTCAACCAAATTTTGTATACATAATCAGTGGGACCCCATAAGTATAAAAATGCAAAAACTAACCCCCTACATGATTATAAATAATTTTAGGGGCCAGGTTGTATGGTTAAGTCAAGTGGATGGCCATATCAAAACACGTCAGCTTATTTTTTTTTTAATTTTAATTTATTCTTTGCATCTTTTTGCGAATTTCATCAAATGCATCATATTGAATTTTACGTAATTTTTAAAATTTAATAGTAGATTTTTTTATGACATGGTATGAAAACACTTTAAAATTTTATTGTGGGCCACGTAGCATCCACGAATCCATGGACCGCACGCCACTACTATTTATATGTATATCTATACTAATTATAATCGAATCGTATGTTTCCTACATTTGATTCAATCACGAATCAAATGTAGGGAATTTTTGTCAAATATTGAGTGAAAATAATATTTTGAACTTTTATATTTCTAACTTGAAATAATGATCTTAAATAAATTTTTCTAATTTTTCTAATTAATATAACAAAGAATAATTGCTATATCAATGAGAATTGTTTCCAAATATGGCACGGTCAAAAACAATTCTCATTGATATAGCAATTATTCTTTGTTATATTAACTAGAAAAATTAGAAAAATTTATCTATATATATAAAATTCTTTGCCCGATACACTCACTCACTGACTCACTCACTCACTCATCATCAAAACAGCCAGAACCACTGGACATAGAAACATGAAATTTGGAGAGGATATTACATCTATGACATAGGGGCTCACTAAGAAAGGATTTTTCGAAATTCGACCCCTAAGGGGGTCAAAGGGGGCAAAGTGTGTTTTCACTGATTATGCGATATCTCTTAAGGACGATAAAATATCTACTTGCTTTTTACTTATAAAAATACTAAATTAAAATATTTAAAAACTAATTTCAGGATTTTTTGAAATTCGACCCTTAAAGGGGTCAAAAGTGGCAAAATATTTTTGCAATGTGTTTACACTAATTATGCATTTTCAATTAAGGACGATATGATATCTATTGTTAGGGCTCTCTTGTGCCGAGTGCTGTGTGGCGCTTTGATGCCGCGCCCCCCATCAAGTCGATGGGGTCCTAACAATCTTGCGTATGCAGAGTTGTAGGTTGCGTGTTCATATAGGGTGTGTGCAGGGGAGGGGCTGCTGGATGGCGGTGGCCTCTCCAGATTCGCTTGTTCGAATCCAATTCGCTTCTCCAGTCGAATCGAGTCGCTTTAATTATAGCATGGGTGATAATATTTCACTCATGCAAAAACGACGCAACGATCCGACTGAGTCATCTAGCGGCCGTGTCTCAAGGCTCGTCGCCATGAGCGAGAGCGGGCCGTTACAATATCTACTTGATTTTTACTTAATAAAATTCTCAATACAAATATCTAAAAAAAATTTCAGGATTTTTTGAAATTCGACTCCCAACTATGCAAATTGTGAGTGGGGGCAAAAATTAAAACTCTCTCCTATCTTGATCAAATTTAATAAAGATAATCTTTATTACTTTAAGAAACTATTCCTGTAAAAATCATCCATCAAAATTGACTGTATGGGGGCGAAAGAGGCGGGGGGCAAAATATAATTTTTTTTAGCTTTTTTGTACATTTACTCTTTAGAAAACTGTGGATTATTTATTTGCAAATATCTAAAAAATAATTTCAACCTCCCAAAATGTGAGTGGGGGCAATCTATAGAATTTATAGAATTTTGGAGACCTAATAATCACATGCCGAGACGCCGCCCGCCAGGGCCACCTGTTCGGAGGGCCGAGCTGTAGAGGGCGTGCCGAATGCACGCCTGGAGCAGCTCGTTTAATTATAATCGGCTTGGGCGACGAGGCCGACATGATTTTTTTTAATTTTAAAACCCACTAATAATTCATGACAAATAAAATTGATTAAATTTAGTAGATTTGCATTTTTATTTTTTGCTTCTCTCCTAATTCGAGTAAAAAAAGAGCTCATGAGTACGAAAGCCCCTGGGGCTACTTTTTGCAATTTAAACTTTGTTCTACGTACACGAACACATATCTAGTCTTAAAAAAAAAAAAAAAACTATTAAAACTAAGTTGAAATTACTTTTTAAACGACTTCAAAAAATGGAGAAGATTATCAATTCGTCGGCGACTTTTTTTTATGTATGTTTTTCGATAACTTTTTACCATGTGTATCGATTTGGAACATTTTTTTGTTGTTGGAAAGGGAGTATCTTAGGGGTGATCCATATTAAATATCGAATATGACGCGTCATATTATTTATATTTAATTTTAATTTTTTATTTTACTAATGTTATATCCGTATAAAAACGTTGACAAATTTTAATTGTTTAATTGTTAAGTGTTTGACCACAACCATTCACCTTCATCGACCAACCCCCTCCCATTACATTTCATTTCAAAAAGCCAGAAATTGGACTTGTTTGAGTCAGCCGAAATTAAAAAGGCCATACACCTTAACCAAAACATTCTGAACAACCAAACAGACATCAAAACTTCACCAATAATTGACATTTTAATCAATTATATTTAATTTGAATTTAAAAAAAACATAAAAATAAAAAAAATAATGGAGAGAAGAAGGAAACATTTTATTTGTTTCATTCATTGACCCTTTGAAACCCTGAAGAAGGAGGAAAAATCCTCCGAAACGTCGGTTTGAAAGGAAAGGAGGAAGGATTCCAATAAATTACACCTTATTTTAAATGTGTTAATTTTTTCTTTCCTCACTACCTCTGGGCTGCCTTCCATTACTTTCAATTATAATATTTAATGTTTCTGGATTTAAAATTAATTGTTGTCTTTCTTTCAGCTTAATTCAATTATACATATTTTAAATTTGCCGTGCTGCAATTTATTCAATAAATTCTATTTATAAAATACATAGCTATATATAATATATTCAATTATTTCCACACTTATAATAAAGTCTAATTCAAAAATATTCATTTTAGTAAAAGTAAAAAGCAAAGATTTTTAAAGTACTTCTATAGTCTACTGCTAAAGTCTCTGCCTATGATGCAAGAGGTCTCCGGTTCTAATCTGACATGCGTCAAATCATTTTTTTTTATTGAGATTTTCATCTATCAATAATTACTTTAATTAAGAAGAAATCAATTAAGATGAATTTTGATTAGGTCCAGACATAGCCAGATCGTTTTCTCATCCTCAAAACTTGTCAATAGATTTTGTTTCATCAAAATCCATAGTGCCGTTTTCAAAATAAAACCAAGATACAACTATATATATAAATAAATATACAATTTTTGCTCGTTTAATAAGAGTAGATACATAATTCTGGGCACCCTCCTAGTATAAATATCTTTTCTTTATTCCCAGGTTAGCCCTCTGTTCGCTCCATCTGTTCATTCGGCTCTCCTTTTTAAGGCCATGACATTCTCTGATAATTCTTTCATAATTACACTAAGTCATAAATAACTGTCCATCATAGTAAAATTAATTATGTTCATTATTTAATGATATCTTCAGTCAATGTTCTCCTGACGATGAGTTAAGAGCTCGAAATATATAGAGTAAACTTAAAAAAATCTTTCTATTTTAATTTTTTTCTCCTTGTGAAACACCACCAACTCGAACCTAATTTATTTTAACAATGTTTCATTATAAACCAACACCGCGTTCCCTAAATTTGGTTAAAGAAAAAGTTGTTTCCAAGATTATTATATGCTAAAGATTAAGTTCAAGAAAGATTAAGGATGTTTTGTCTTGCAGAAAAACTGTTTTCGACAAAGTGTGATAAAATGTGCCACTGAGGAAGTTAAAATAAATTGACGAAACGTCTGGCCTAATTAATAAAAAGTCTTGTCTTTTTGATTTATCCAATTTCTTCCGCGATTCCTTTTATGAAATTAATATTATTTTAAAACCCATAAAAAATAAGCTGACGTGTTCTGATGTGGCCATCCACTTGACTTTACCATACAACCTGGCCCTTCACTTATATTTAATATTTAATAAAATTATTTTTAATCATGTAGGGGGGGGTTATTTTTTGCATTTTTAGTTTACTGTGGGCCCACTGATTACGTATACAAAATTTGGGTGAGTTTGGTACAAGGGCCTAGATTTTCATTTTTTGACGTTACACCCCCCCCTCCTTCATTTTGGGCGGTTAGTTTTTGCATTTTTAGAATTCTGGGCTTCCACTGGTTATGTCTACAAAATTTGGTTGAGTTTGCTCAAACGGCCTAGATTTTTTATTTTTAACCCCTTCTCCACCCTACTTAATTTTGGGTCTATATGCACCAAAATCTAATCAGCTCTTTTTCATATTCGCACTATTTTTTGAGCTAGCTCGTCCACAAATTTTGGTAACGCACAGATAGACTAACAGACATAACAATTATTATCTCGAAAAATATAATTTTTTCGATGTTCACTTTTATGAGCTTTTTTGTAGACCGAAAGGCCATTGTTTTGCTCAATTTTTTTAAACAAAATAGTTTCAGCCGTTTTTGAGATATTTTGAAAAAAAGAAGGGAAAAAAACACTTTTTTCATGCACTATTACAATACTTGACCATACCCTGTATGATAAAGTAAAAATTTTATGTACAGGACCGTCGTAAATTGTCCTATTTCCTGTTCACGGTTTATCATTGTGATACGGGACACCCTGTATGGGTAGATGCATTAATTTTTACCAGTTTAATAAAGTGGTACAACATTCCGGAAGTTTTCGAACCCCTGATTTGATACTTTAAATAAAATTGTATCCTAGATTGATGAGTCATTCTCGGCTCTTCTGACTCGAATTCATTAGCTGTCTGATTCTCTGTCTTGAGATACTAGAGAATCTCTATCTTAAGCAAAAAATTTGACACTCGTGTCTTTTTCACTCAACTGAATATTTAATCTCGACAATTATTCTCTTTCTTTTCATATGATATAATATATTTTCATATATTATATATACGAGCCCCGTCCCATCTCAATTGGCCCACCAATATTTTTTCTTTTTAAATAAAATTATGCTAATTCACGGTAAATTTAATTTAAATATTTATTTTTATTATCATTTGGAACAACATTTTAAACAATTTAAAACATTTTATTGTAACATTTAACTTAACATTATTTTTTATTTGTTAAAAACAAGGAAAATATAGAAAATTGAAAACCTTTGCCATTGTGTGACGTCGCCTTTATTTTTAATTACGGCTTAAATTCTTTTGGGCAACGTACTTATTAAGTTTTGACACTCATCTTGAGTGAAAGTATCCCAAATATTTTGAAGTTTGTGTTTTAATTCGACTACATTTCTAGCTGGTTGTATTCGTAATAGCTTTTTCATTGTGTGCCAAAGAGTTTCTATTGGTGACAAGTCGGGACTGTTTGCCACCCACTCCAAAAGTGGAACATTATGATCAGAAAGCCATTTTAAAGATTGTCTTGATGTATTGTAGGCCGCCCCGTCTTGTTGGAAGACAAAATTATTATTATTCTGCAATGCATCTGCCATTGTTGGAAGTAACGATTTTTTACAATCTCTAAATATTTATTGGTGTTTACAATTCCATCAATGCAGTGAAGTTTTCCAACACCTCTAGCAGACATTGAACCCCATACCATAACTGAAGCAGGAAATTTTACTTTCTTTTTTAAACAATCTGAATTGAAAGCTTCATTTTTCTGACGAATAACTCTGCTTCGATTGTCCCCAACACAAACTTCAAAACGAGACTCATCACTCCAATGGTCACTATTCCATTCATCACTCGTCCAATTAATGTGACTTTTAGCCCATTTAAGCCGGTTTTTCTTTTGTTTTAATGTCAAGAGTGGCTTTTATTTCGCCTAAAAAAAATTGCTAAAATTAGAAAAAAAAAATTTGAAATAAGTTGCAATAAAATTACTTTGTAAATTTTAAAACCTAACTTAAGGGCTTCTCTATGGCACGTGGATCTTGAAACATTTCGCCCCATACCATCGCTCCAAAGAACAGATAATTCACCATAGTTCGAAAGACTGTTTTTTCTAATAATCTTGTTCAATGCCCGTCTATCAGCATCTGATATTTTGGATTTCGACGCATACCGAGGTTTTGTAGCTATTGTACCCGTTGTTTTATAAACTCGAATAATATTTCTGACGGTAAACTTTGATAAATTAACTAGATCGTCAATTTCCACGTTTGATTTTCCCTTTTTAAATAAATTGATAATAATTAAGCGAATTTTTTCATCAACAACCTTTCCACTAGTCATTATTACTAATAATAAACAAAACAAACTTTCTTTTGTTGGAAAAAGGCTAAGCCTACTTGATTATTTCACATATTCAAAGATTCTTAAAAAAAAATCATGAAAAGCAAAGAACTATTTTTTGTATAAAAATATGTTTTTAACAATTAAAAAATAATTTTAATTTAAATGTTACAATAAAATGTTTTAAATTGTTTAAAATGTTGTTCCAAATGATAATAAAAATAAATGTTTAAATTAAATTTACCGTGAATTAGCATAATTTTATTTAAAAAGAAAAAATATTGGTGGGCCAATTGAGATGGGACGGGGCTCGTATATATATTTTTTTAAATAAAAATTTTTACTTTAAGGAATTATTTGTGAAAATTTATCTCTCACCTGTCAGATAGGGAGCGGGATGATTAATTGTCGAAACTCATTTTCTCTTTTACCTTTTTTCACTATTCACTATTTCGTATTCTTTTCTTTTTACACGCACTCTCTCACCCTTAAATTTTAATATTTTTTTCCTTTTTTATTATATTATTTCTCTTCATATTTTATATAAAAAAAATAATTAATCATTTTTAACTTAAGCCCTAGGATTATTATATTATATTTAATCAATAGATGCAGTCAGGGCCGTGTGGTACATTTCCTCAGTATGATGCAAGTCTTCGAAATGCCGCCCCTTAAATGTTTTTTTCTTTAAAATAACCCAGGAAGATATATCTCCCTGAAATAACCTTAGATGCCAACATTATGCCATTGCGAAATATAAATTTATTTTAAACGAGCTGCTCCAGGCGTGCCTTCGGAACGCCCTCTACAGCTCGGCCCTCCGGGCAGGTGGCCCTGGCGGGCAGCGTCTCGGCATGTGATTATTAGGCCTGTAATATATATTTGTAATATTTTGCCCCCACGCACTCATTTTGGCTATTGATCTTTACAGCATACATTTTATATAGTCTTAAAAACTAACATTAAAAAAATTTGATCTATATCGGAGAGAGTATTAAAATTTTGCTCCCACTCTCATTTTGGGAGGTTTAAATTATTTGTTAGATATTTGCAAATAAATAACTCTCAGTTTTCTAAAGAGTAAATGTACAAAAAAGCTAAAAATTTCTATATTTTCCCCCTCCCTTTTCGCCTCCATACAGCCAATTTTGATAGTTGATTTTTACAGGAATAGTTTCTTAAAGTAATAAAGAATAACGCTACAAAATTTGATCAATATAGGAGAGAGTTTTAATTTTTGCCCCCACTCACATTTTGGATAGTTGGTAGTCAAATTTCAAAAAATCCTGAAATTACTTTTTAGAAATTTGTATTTAGAATTTTATTAAGTAAAAATCAAGTAGATATCTTATCGTTCTTAATTGAAAATGCATAATTATTGTAAGCACATTGCAAAGATATTTTGCCCCTTTTAACCCCTTTAGGGGTCGAATTTCAAAAATCCTTTCTTAGTGAGCCTCTATGTCATAGATGTAATATTCTCTTTAAATTTCATGTTTCTATGTCCAGTGGTTCTGGCTGTTTTGATGATGAGTGAGTGAGTGAGTGAGTGAGTGAGTGAGCGAGTGTATCGGGCAATGAATTGTATATATAAAGAGGTTGTCCTCTGCTTGATGCAAATAAACATACACACATATATATATCGAGATGATATATCTGTATATATATTATTTATTTGTTTGAGACTATAGTTTCGAAGACTTGGTCTTCATCATCAGTCTTTCTTCAATTATAAATGTTTTTCATGGAGTCAATATCATATGGATATTGAAAACTTGGTGTTCCTTTGTCACTGCTGGAGGTCTAGGAACTAATAATTTAATAATAATTTATTAGTTCCTAGCCAGCAGTGACGAAGGAACACCAAGTTTTCAATATCCATATGATATTGACTCCATGAAAAACATTTATGATTGAAGAAAGACTGATGATGAAGACCAAGTCTTCGAAACTATAGTCTCAAACAAATAAATAATATATATACAGATATATCATCTCGATATATATATGTGTGTATGTTTATTTGCATCAAGCAGAGGACAACCTCTTTGTTTCTCTTTGTGAATCAACAACTCTGCTACTCTCGGCAAAACAAAACTTTTCAATTAAATTATATATAAGACGTACGTTTCGTCACTTAATTTGTGACTTCTTCAGCGACTTATTTCTCAACTCAATTGTTCAATATCATTATGTGAAACATATTCTATCTTTTTTTCAATTTTTATTACCCGTAATCACATTATTTTTTTCTTTATCTTTTTTTCATCTTATTTATCCATCCTCTTTTATGGAGGACAGTCCTTCTTTTGTAAGCTCTGTCCTCCTACATGTCTTCCTTTTCGATATTTGAAGACTAATCCGTCGATCGATTGAGATTATAATAGATATTATAGATAAATTCAATATGAAGAGATTCCTTATTCAGATATCTCCAATATATGATACATTGACAAAAAATATTCATTCAATGGAAAAGTACTCATTTAAATTAAAATTAATAAGCATGCCAACCTTATAATTACAATATAAAATGCCACAAATATATTTCGGGGGTGAGCCCATCATCATTCCACCGCTAATAATAACTCTATCCCCATTCATTTCGAAAGAAAAGGCCTTAAATTGGATCTCTTAGAATCTACGGAAATTGAAACAGCTCTATCAAAAAATTCACATATTTTAAATAACCAATTAGAAGTGCATAAAAATACAATTATTTCATTCATCATATTATAATTACTTTAACATACAGGGTATGGTCAAGTATTGTAATCGTGCATGAAAAAAGTGTTTTTTTCCTTCTTTTTTTCGAAATATCTCCAACACGGCTGAAACTATTTTGATTAAAAAAATTGAACAAAACCATGGCATTTTGCTCTACAAAAAGCCCTAATAAATGAACATTGAAAAAATTATATTTTTCGAAATAATAATTGTTTTGTCAAAATGTTTGTTAGTCTGTGCGTTACCAAATTTTTGGGAAGGAGTTAACTCAAAAACTAGTGTGAATATCGAAACCAAATTTCACACGTAGTTTTGGTCCATTGAGATTAAGAGATAATTAGATTTTCGTGCGTATCCACCCAAAATTAAGGGGGGTGGGGAGTTAAAAATTAAAAATCTAGGCCATTTGAGAGCAAACTCAACCAAATTTTGTATACATAATCAGTGGTGGGATCCCAGAAGTATAAAAATGCTAAAATTAACCCCCGACCTACATGATTATAAATAATTTTATGGTCCAGGTTGTATGGTAAAGTCAAGTGGATGGCCACATCAGAACACGTCAGCTTATTTTAAAAACCCACCACGGATATAATAATAAAACTTGAGTAAGATGCGAGGTAGGTTTCACAAAAAGAAATTAAACAAAATTGAGTTTTGAATTCGATATATTTCGGGAATGAGCCCATCATCATTCCACCTCAATTAATAACCCTATCCCCATTCATTTCGAAAGAAAAGGCCTTAAATTGGATCTCTTAGAATCTACGGAAATTAAAATAGCCTTATCAACTAATTCAAATATTTTAAATAACCAATTAGAAGTGCATAAAAATACAATTATTGATTATATTTTATAATAAATTAACTAAACATTCCTTCTATTGTTCGCACATTGAATATATTGAGGTAATTGTCCCCTCTCAGGTACTTTTCCAGTTGTACCCTGTCACATACGTTCCCATTCTCTATTATAATAGTAGGTAGAGCTTCCCTTCAGCTGGTTCAAAACTCAATTTTTCCATTTGTCGAAAATATTAATTCTTAGAACAACTTCTCCTCTTACCCCTACTTTTCCCTCACCACATATATTTCAAAAAAATATTAAAAAAATTGTTATTTGTAAAATTATTTTCCATTGTATAATCAGTTTACTTTGACTCCTGATGATGGGCTCACCCCCGAAATATATCGAATTCAAAACTCAATTTTGTTTTACTTCTTTTTTGTGAATCCTACCTCGCATCTTGCTCAAATTTTATTATTATATTAAAATGCTTCACCTAGAGCCAACACCTAACTCCTTAAAAGTTCAGAAAGAGAAACAAAGAGGTTGTCCTCTGCTTGATACAAATAAACATACACACATATATATCGAGATGATATATCTGTATATATATATTATTTATTTGTTTGAGACTATAGTTTCGAAGACTTGGTCTTCATCATCAGTCTTTTTTAATTAAAAATGTTGTTTTTCATGGAGTCAATATCATATGGATATTGAAAATTTGATGTTCCTTCTTCACTGGTGGTCAGCTTAGAACTAAACACATTCTTTTGGTTCACATTCAAATATAACCATATGTTTCACTTTCTCCTTGTTTTACAAAGAGAAAAGCTGACAATGGAAGGGTTTGTTTTCCTTTTTTTTTCATTTTTATCTTTTGTTAGAAAACATCTTAAGCAAATTACTATTTGATAATTCAATTTGGTTCTTCAAACAAAGTTTTGAATTTCTATTGAATGATTTCAAAATTTCTAACGATTCAATTGCGCTAATTAATTTTGGGTTTCTTTCTCCTTTTATTAATCTAATACCTGTGCCTTCTGGAAAAGAGTGATTGTTTGAATTTAAATGTTCCGCAAAAGAGTTTTCATTCTTTTTATTTTTAAAATCTCTAATATGTTCATTTAATCGAATTTTCAGATTTCTCTCTGTTTTCCCTACATAGATCGCTTCGCAATCTTTGCATTTCAAACTATAAACCCCTTCTTTTTCTATATTTGGTAATTTGTCTTTTTTATTTGAACCTAAATCTTTTACTAGAGTAATTGGAGTTTTGAATACTGTTTTGAACCCTAATTTTTTCATTTTTTGTTTTAATTTTTCCGAAATTTGTCCATAATATTGGAGAACTATCTTAGAATTTTCTTTTTCTTTTTCATTCTTTTGTGAATATATTGATTCCAGGGTTGATTTTTCAATTTTTTTAAATAACATTTGGTCTATAAGGCTTGCCTCGTACCCATTATTTACCGCGATTTCTTTAATTGTCTCTAATTCTTGTGAGTATGCTTTTTTTCCCCTTAAAAGTTACCCACTACGGAGTCCAGGGGGCATGGCCTGCAAGATGCCCACCGAAGGCGGACATCTCGCAGTTAGATTTATAATAAAATAACAAAATAGCAAACCCGTTTTCTGTTTCAGATTTCAGTAGCAAAGAGTGTTTGACCAATGGGACTTGGCGCACTCACACTGACCTGGAGGGTTGTGACGTCACTCCGCGGATTCAAGCACGGATGCTTTATCATTCTGCGGTTCTCGGCTTCTCCATTTGTGTGTGTCTGCCGGCTATCCTTATTTTCATCTCCTATAAGTATGCACTTACGCAAATACATATGTAGATACAACATTTGATTTTGTTTTTCATCTTGTCATCACTTATTTAACATAGATAACATTTATTGAATTAATAATTTATCTCTTTTTTTTTACTATTAGAAAAATTACGAGTGGGTCGCATGAATCTACATAGGAATTTATTGATTGCAATTCTTCTACATAATGCGTTAACTATTGTAATTAAAACAGAAATATTTTTTGATGCAGCTCAACATAATACCGATCCTGATAATCAGGTGAGTGTAAAGTACTCGTATACCAAAGAATTACTTATTAAAACCAATTATATATTCTCAATAGAAGTTAGGCACCATACCAAAGTGACAATTTCATCTATATAATAAAAATGAATTTCTGTTTATTTGTAAGCGCAGATCTCTCAAATGCCTGGACCGATTTGGCTAATTTTGATTTTTAAATGTTCGTAATAGTCCAATTCAGGTTAATACGTAAAAAAAAATTGGAAAATTCAGTAAAAACAAAAAAAAATTCAGGTTAGCCAACATAGCTTGCCAAACAATAAAAGAACTAAACTAGCAAAAAAACAAGTGTTGGCGGCCCTGTTTGTAAGATATTTGAGTGTCATTCATTCTCAATAGTTCTAACCACATTATCGTTGAAGAAGAATTTAATAATGCAACAAAGATTAAAAAACTATCTATTTTTTTTAAGGTACATTTAAAACCAAAAATTCAAAAAAAATAGTCATGATAACTATAATTTTAACCGACTTCAAAAAAGGAGGAGGTTCTCTATTCGACTGATTTTTTTTTTTTTTTTTTTTTGTGCCTATGTTACCTCACATCTCCGCCAATTGTCAACCGATTTTGAAAATTTTTTTTGCATTGGGTCCAGTCTAGCTTCCGATTGGTCCCATTTTTTTTTCGTTTTTTTTTCATAGGTATTAGACCTTTTTTTATTAGGTTTGTTTAGACCTAACCTCTTTGTTTATGAACCGATTTCGATGGTTCTTTTTTTATCCGAAAGGGGGTGTCTTAGGGATGGTGTCATATTAATTTGGTCAAGTTCTGATGATATGATCACTATTAATAACATCACTAAAAAGAGAAAAATAAAAATAATTTTAAGAAAAAAATAAAAACCGACTTCAAAAAATTAAATGCAACAAATAAAATACACTAAAAGGTATAAAATAATTATTATCTTATTTAGTTACAACTAAACGACGAAATATTAACATGAAATTACTTTTTGAAGTTGGTGCCAAACATATACCTTTTTATGAATCGCACTCGACGGATCTTACTTAGTACGTTTGGCGGGTACGCTCGCTTATAGGTATAGTTTGTTTGGCACCGACTTCAAAAAGTAATTTCATGTTAATATTTCGTCGTTTAGTTGCAACTAAATAAGATAATAATTATTTTATACCTTTTAGTGTATTTTATTTGTTGCATTTAATTTTTTGAAGTCGGTTTTTATTTTTTTCTTAAAATTATTTTTTGAAAAAGTTATGGTTATTTAAAAAAAAGCTATTTTTCAGAAATTCCTAACTTCTTTTGGGTTGGGTGAAAAAAATTTGAAAAAAATTCTGAAAGCCGTCTTTAATAGGGTAGAAAAAAAATAAAAAATTTTCAGCCAAGCTTTTGATCATACCTATATATAGATGAAAAATATTTAATTTAAAATAAAATGTGTTATCTAAAAATTATTTTTCTTAAAAAGTACCCTTTGGGAATCTCACCTCATCTTTTTTCTATTGTATTTAAGACCCTAAGCCATTTCAAAAGAACTAAGCCTTTTGGCTTTTGTATTCGAGCTCATTCATTCATTTCAATATTATTAATTTATTTCAAAGTTAATTATAAAGATTATTGAAACTATACTAACTAAACTAACTGAAAGGAATTAATTAGCTTTTGGAATTTCTTTAAAATATATTTTAAAGATTAAAACCAAAATTCAATTAGCCCGTAGAATTCTTTAAAGAAAACAAAATAATTTGAAAACCCATTGTTAAATTGTTTTGAAATCTGGAAATTTCAGCCTATTAAAATTATTAAAAATCTATTTTGAGCCTAATTAAGCCTAAATTTTCTATAATTTAATAATAAACTTTAAAAAGTTTACAATAAAACAGTCACGTGGGGGTCCAGGGGCCTTGGAGCTAGTATTTTATAAAAGTTGATAGAATGTCTATACGGGGTGTTTATAAAAAGCCAAGCTTGAGTTGTTTGCCATACAAGAATTTAGTCTTTTTGATTTTAAGTCGATTCTTCCACGTTTTTAGTAGAGGTTGCCATTAATAGTCAAAACATCAAAAATGGAATGCAATAAGGTTATTCCTCTAGTATTAGATAAGAATCAATAGCTATTTTTGATTTTAAGTTGATTCCTCCATGTATTTTGAAAGTATTGCTCCTTTTTGTTATGAGAGTTATGAGAAGGCCTCAAGGAAGCTTTTTCGATAGGGGCTATTGTGATTAGTTAATTAATGCTATACATATTTGATATCCTGTAAAAGAACAAAAATGGAGGGAAGATAAGGTTAGTTCTCTTCAAAATTGTATGAAATAAAAAGGTAAAACAATTTAACGTTTATATAAAATTTATTCAGCAATTATTAAAGGGGAAGGTTTTATATTTGTGGAGTGGTGTAGATGGATCAAGAAGAGTGTTTAGGAAAGGTACAGGCCATTTGGAGCCTGGTTCCCGTTCCGCGATGCCTTGCGTAAAATTGAATACGCCGTGTGTGGGCTGTGGGCGCTGCTCAAGATATTGAGCGCCAAAATGCCCTTTTCTGAATCTGTTCAGAAAGAAAAAGGTTGGTTTCTTGCCGCCTGGGTGGCTACGGAATATATATGTTGTTTTATGCCAAGCGATTCGTGCGAACAAAACATACATTTGGCTAAGCGTGACTTAGTTATGTTATTAATGAACCTTTTAAGATAAAAGAGAATAATAATTAAAGAAATGAACACATATAGGCTATGAATTTTAGCTATCAGAATATTCTTACCTTTCAGGCCCACACAACTAGCGAATAACACACATAGAGTAATTCTAATAGATGTTCACCCTGTGGTGGCTGAGAGTATAAGAACTAGTTTGGCACGGTCGCTAGGTTCTGGGGAGGTGGTGGGGAGTGAAGTTGTAAATACCGACAATAGAGGGTTGGAGTGCGATGGTGAAATTACTGATTTGAACTAGTGAAAAATTGTGGCAATTTTGAACACCATGTCTTGCGCAATAGATACCAATAATAACCGAAATGTCAAAAATCGAATGTAGGATGGTTATTCCTCGACTGTTAAATGAGAATCGATCATTATTTTTGAATTAAAGTCAACATGAAGTGCAAATTGCAAGTGATATCTGATTAATAATAAAGGAATAAACATATTAATATTTCAAATGAATTTGGATAAAGTTTAACAACGATCCGTTGCAGTTTAATTTAATTAAATACTGGGTTCATCTCCAATATTTCCGAAAACATTCTATTTCATCAACGTACAACATGCTGGTCTGTTTGTTTATATTATGTTCATTAAGAATATTAGAAAATTTGTTTTTTGTGTGGGTGTGCAGGCCACACGTTTTAATCCTTGTTTTGATCAAACCGAACATGAATTTTGTTCTAAACAACAATCCAAACATACATTGTACTCTAATTAAAATTAATTAGAATAGAATTCTCAGATAATTAAATCAAGAATCGATCATTTTCTGTGTTGCGTATCCAATTATAACAATTAATTATACTAATTATTTATTGAGATTTGTAAATTTAATTATTATTAATTTGATTTCTCATAAAATAATAATGATCATTTAATGCGAATTTGATCTCTAGAAGAAAACTTACGATACCAAAAGAATGTATCTAAATACAAGATACAAAATGAAATTTAAAAAAGTATTTCAGACATAAGATGAAAATACGTATTTTGTATCCTGTATCTAAAATAAGTCACATGAATGTATTCATACCTAGACAATCTTTCAATATCTTGTTTTTCCTGTCTATTATTAATAATAAATACCTGACTACCGAGCGATGCTCGGTAACTTTTTGCTTCAGTTAAAAGCTATATATTAATCCCCAAACCCCCCACTCTCCCCCCGAACCACTCCCACCCCACCCCGATTCCGCCCTCATCCACGAAACCACTTCCCTCTCCCCTCCCCGTACCACTCCACCACTGCACCCACCACATCTCCCCAATGTCACCTCAATCCCCGCCCACGCCCCCTCACCCAGTTTTTGTATTTCAAGTCTTATAATGGCCCACAGATTATGTGTATATATACAGGGTTCATAGGAAAGTCCCTTTAACCTGAAAATACTTGCGAACGGAGAGTGCTACAGCCACGCAAGTGAGGTAACGGTATAGTAAAGCGACTATGCCCGACCTAATGCAAACGATACCAGCGCCCCTAGTGGCGAAATGTGGAAGTTAGCCATTGCAAATCGAAAACGAAAAGAGATAGAGCAAAATTTCCAATTAGAAAGTTTTAGAGCATCAATTAATTAGTACGAAACGATATTTGGTTTACACGGAAAGGATAAATTACTGCCTGTATCCAAAAATGTCCGTAATCTATGCGCGACTGTTCTACTCTACATATTTACATTTCGGAAATGTAGCAGTGTGCAAATGCAGTTTGTGACTTTGTGCTGTACTGTAATGTCTGAAAACTTTAATTTCCAATGCATTTAAAATTTTAGTTTAAAAGGTGTTGGCGCTCGCTTGATACTATTAGGATAGGATATGTATAGGATATTTTTGGGGTATATAGGCGCCAATTTATCTTATCCGTGTAAACCAAATATCGTTTCGTACTAATTAATTGATGCTCTAAAACTTTCTAATTGGAAATTTTGCTCTATCTCTATTTGTTTTTGATTTGCAATGGTTAACTTCCACATTTCGCCACTAGGGGCGCTGCTGTCGTTTGCATTAGGTCGGGCATAGTCGCTTTACTATACCGTTACCTCACTTGTGTGGCTGTAGCACTCTCCGTTCGCAAGTATTTTCAGGTTAAAGGGACTTTCCTATTCACCCTGTATATGTATAGGTATATAATAAATACCGAATAATATTTTTTTTAATTAATTAACAATTTTTGTGTTCATCAATTAAATTGCTAAATTTTAATATAGGAAAAATACGTTTGTGGGATTTAAAACTCGATTTTAAATCAATTAAATTGTCTAACTTTTTAATATATATAATAATTTATGTTGATTAATGTCCATTATGATTAGTAGATTAAAAATTCAGTTTATTGGACAAAGTTTTTTTATTGAAGTTCTTCTTCAATTTTTGTACAACGTTTCGTCTCTCTCGAGACTTTTTCAAGTACTCAATTGGCTAGAACAACATTGGTTGAAATAAAGATAAAAATAACTGAGACATAGTAGAATTTTTTTCTTTTCTAGATTGATACCATAAAACAACAATGTTTATTGTTTTATGGTATCAATCTAGAAAGAAAAAATTCTACTATGTCTCAGTTATTTTTATCTTTATTTCAACCAATGTTGTTCTAGCCAATTGAGTACTTGAAAAAGTCTCGAGAGAGACGAAACGTTGTACAAAAATTGAAGAAGAACTTCAATAAAAACGCTTTGTCCAATAAACTGAATTTTTAATCTATATATAATAATATTTGTAATAATCTATTAGTCGATATTAAAATTAAAAAAACCGTTTAATAATTAAAAAGAAATTGAATAAAAATGTAAATATACATTTTTATCTGGACAACCACCTGTGAATAATTATTTCAATTAACAAAAAACCCATCAAAAACAACTTAGCCGAAGATGAGACCGTGACAGATCGAATGTCCAACACAAAACCCTCCTAACCCGTGAATTTCATCCAAATCGTTAGAGCCCTTTTCGAGAACCCGATTGGATATATATATATACATATATTTTGCTCGTTTAATAAGAATATATAATAATTAAACAATACGAAAGCTTGTTTATTGTCATTTTTTTATTGTTTACTTTTAAATGTAGTATGGCTTCCACAAATGACTTCAGTCTTTCTATGATATTTGTCAAAGCGGATTATTGTACATTATTAACTGTTTTTTTGGTTAAAAACTATCGTTAGAATCAGTATATTTTATGTGAGGCCCAAAACAAGTTAATTTCTTCAAATATGTCACAAAGATGCCAAAAGGTTGGACACCCCTAAACTACGATTTCATTTCTCGCATTAAAAATTATTCTAACTTAAAAAACACCTTCCATTCCGCCACACCCACAAGAAGAATTGCTTTAGGTACCATAATACAAAAATAAAACCGACTTCAAAAAAACTAAATGCAACAAATAAAATAATAAGAACTTAAAATTAAATAAAATACATTAAAAGGTATAAAATAATTATTATCTTATTTAGTTACAACTAAACTAAGAAATATTAACATTATTTTTGAAGTCGGTGCAAAAGGTACCGCGACAAAACACCCCCAGACAAAATATCCCCGACAAAACATCCCCCGACAAAATATCCCAAGGACAAAACATCCCCGGACAAAATATCCCCGACAAAATATCCTTGCTGAAGACATAGAGGAATCGAGTTAAAATCAAAAATAGTGATTGATTCTCATCTAGTAATTGAGGAATAACCATTCGATATTGGATTTTTGACGTTTCGGTTTTTATTGGTAACCATTGCTGAAGACATAGAGGAATCGAGTTAAAATCAAAAATAGCGATTGATTCTCATCTAGTACTTGAGGAATAAACCATTCTATATTGGATTTTTGACGCTTCGATTATTATTGGTAACCATTGCTGAAGGCATAGAAGAATCTAGTTAAAATCAAAAATAGCGATTGATTCTCATCTAGTACTTGAGGAATAACCATTCTATATTGGATTTTTGACGTTTCGGTTTTTATTGGTAACCATTGCTGAAGACATAGAGGAATCGAGTTAAAATCAAAAATAGTGATTGATTCTCATCTAGTAATTGAGGAATAACCATTCGATATTGGATTTTTGACGTTTCGGTTTTTATTGGTAACCATTGCTGAAGACATAGAGGAATCGAGTTAAAATCAAAAATAGCGATTGATTCTCATCTAGTACTTGCGGAATAAACCATTCTATATGGATTTTTGACGCTTCGGTTATTATTGGTAACCATTGCTGAAGGCATAGAAGAATCGAGTTAAAATTAAAAATAGCGATTGATTCTCATCTAGTACTTGAGGAATAAACCATTCTATATGGATTTTTGACGCTTCGATTATTATTGGTAACCATTGCTGAAGGCATAGAAGAATCGAGTTAAAATTAAAAATAGCGATTGATTCTCATTGATTATTATTGGTAACCATTGCTGAAGGCATAGAAGAATCGAGTTAAAATTAAAAATAGCGATTGATTCTCATCTAGTAATTGAGGAATAAACCATTCGATATGGATTTTTGACGTTTCGGTTTTTATTGGTAACCATTGCTGAAGACATAGAGGAATCGAGTTAAAATCAAAAATAGCGATTGATTCTCATCTAGTACTTGCGGAATAAACCATTCTATATTGGATTTTTGACGTTTCAGTTATTATTGGTAACCATTGCTGAAGACATAGAGGAATCGAGTTAAAATCAAAATTGGAGATATACGTTAATTCGTCATTGATCATATCTTCAGAACTTGACAAAATTAATAAGGTACCTTCTTTCAAATAAAAAAAGAATCATCAAAATCGGTTCATAAACAAAGAAGTTATGCCTAAACAAACATAGCAAAAAAGATACAAACCAATGAAAAAAACGGGACCAATCGGAAGCTAGATTGAACCCAATGCAAAAAAATCATCGAAATCGGTTAACAATTGGCGGAGATATGAAGTAACATAGACAAAAAATTCAATCGAATTGAGAACATCCTTCTTTTTTGAAGTCGGTTAATAACAAGTACCTGGGCCACCGAGCGATGCTCGGTAACTTTTTGCTTCAGTTAATAGCTATATATTAATTCCCGAAACCCCCTCGCCCCGGACCCCCACCACTTCACCCCACCCCCTGCACCCTACCACCCTACGTCCCCACATCACGTACCTCCCCCACACCCCACCATCACTGCAACCCACCTCTTGAACCCCCATATCTAACACCCACCCCCGCCCACTCACCCAGTTTTTGCATTTCTAGCCTTCAGTGCCCCACAGATTATGTATATATAGGTATATAAATAAATACGGTATAATTATTTTTTTAAATTAAATAACAATTTTTGAGTTCATCAATTAAATTGTCAAATTAATATTTGTGGGATTTAAAACTCGATTTTTAATCAATTAAATTTTTTTTTTTTTTTTTAAATTTTATTAAACCAATTATTTTACATTAATTAATGTATACATTGTATTTTGCTTCGATTCCGGAGATTGCTTCTCCACCATCAGGTGTCCTTATTCTTCTTTAGTCCTTGTTTTTAATAAGAGGAAAAATCTAATTAGATAAAAAAACCTCTTTTCCGATAATTATTTCAATTCCATTATTCCCCAATCAAGTCGATTGGTTCCATTTCATCCAATCCCATCCACCATTCCTTTTCATCAATTAAATTTTCAAACTTGTAATATATATAATAATAATTATAATGATCTTAATGTGGGATATAAAAGTAAAAAACCAATTATTTATTAAAAGGAAATTGAATAAAAATGTAAATGTAAATAATTTTTGAGTTCATCAATTAAATTGTCAAATTAATATTTGTGGGATTTAGAACTCGACTTTTGATCAATTAAATTGCCCAATTTTTAATATATAGTAACAATTATAATGATCTTATTGTGGGATATAAAATTAAAAACCAATTATTTATTAAAAGGAAATTGAATTAAAATAAAATTATACATTTTTATCGAGACAACCACCTGTGAAAAATTGTTTCAATTAACAAAAACCCCATCAAAAACAACTTAGCCGAAGATGAAACCGTGACAGATCGAATGTCCAACACAAAACCCTCCTAACCCGTGAATTTCATCCAAATCGTTAGACACGTTTTCGAGAACCCGACCGGATATATATATATACAAGATTTGCTCGTTTAATAATATAAGATATATGACAGCGCAAGAGGCCCGCCAAAGTCAGGCGTCGCAGCTAGTTAATAATTATAAAATTTACATAGAGAGTACCGATACTTGAAACTAATATTCCTCTAATTGTAAGAAATGCATATGAGAAAACCGCGTTTCGATATCTCTAATACTTTTCGAATTATTCAATTTATAAAAAATACATTTATTCCTTTTTTTCATTCATAACCATTTTCTTTTTATCAATGAACCAATTTACTATTGCATTTGTTTTGTATTGTGTGTGTGTGTGTGTGTGTATCTGTGTGAGCGCGCCCGTGTGTGTGTGAGTTAATAGTTTTATTGCCGTCATAAAAATTCCTTTGGGCCTTTAAATTTGAACCCTGCATAAATTATAGAGCAATAAATCATGAATTAGCACAGTGACCTAAAGAACAAAGGTGTTGATCAACATTACCAAGAAATTATCTAGGACACAATAATAAAAACAATAACAAAAACCAAGTTTATAGAACAAAACAATTCAAACTCAATTATTTCCGAAATGGTTGCTCCTATCAAAAAAATGTATAGGAACATTTTTGTAGAGTATTGAATACTCTACAAATATGAATTAAACTATTTTTAGCTATGGCCAATAGAAAACGAGATATTATCGAAAAAATATATAATTCTTAATTTTAAATTAATAACCTGACGTGTGGCCATCCACTTGACTTTACCATACAGCCTGGCCCCTCACTTATATTTAATACTAGCTGCAAGGCCCGCCTTCTGTGGCCCTCTTGCTAGCCAGAGGGCACGCCCCCTGGCCCCATCCCCGCTATGCCCCTGGACTCCACCCCACTCTACCCCATCCCCATTCCACCCCCGCACCCGCCCTCCGCACCCACTTTTTGCATTTCTAGTCTTCTAGTGACTCACAGATTATGTATACAAAATTTGGTTGAGTATGGCCCAAGAGAAACAGTTTTCATTTTTTGACCCTCCCCCCATTTTGGGTGGTTAGTTTTTGCATTTCTAGCTCTCTAGAGGCCCAGAGAGTATGTATACAAAATTTGGTTGAGTTTGCTCCAAGGGCAAGAATTTACATTCCCCCACCCCCCCTTTTTTTGGGTGGGTTTTTAGGGAAATTTTTTTAACAAAAATTGTCAGAAATCACATCCTCTACATCTTTGCTCATTATAAAAGGTTCCGTAGGGTTAATGGTTTAGGAGTTATTTGATAATTTTCATTAGTGCGGCCGTCCCAAACCCCCTTTTGAAGTCAAATTATCAAAACGTTATATATCTAGAAACGTAAGTTAGAAGACATCTGATGTAAATATGAAATTTCATAATAATCCCTTTAGCCGTTTTGACGTGAATCGTGAGCAACTTTTCGGAAACCACTGAAACAGACAGACAGACATACAGACAGACAGGAATTTTGTTCAGGGTGTTTTCGTTCATTTGCTTGAAACGTGTGCAGCGTGTGGCGTGATTTGGAACAATGTAAAGACAAAACCTTAATTTTATATATATAGATTTAATAAAATTATTTATATTCATGTAATGGTGGGGGTTAGTTTTTGCATTTTTAGACTCCTGGGTGCCCACTGATTATGTGAGCCGTTTATTTAGAAAATGGCCTAACTCTACTACTTAAAATTAATATTTTTTATGTTTATTACTTTGTATACATTGACATGGAAAACAAGTGAAATACTAGTAAATACAGCTCCAACAATCCCAACACCATCACAAACACTTCAACCTTAATAAGTACGTACTTAACAAGAAAACGATTATCAAAACTTAAGACACAGTTCAAGAGAACGCCCTATTCAGAAATGCTTAGAAGACTATATCCTATACAACAAAATGGGTCAAGTAATTTAGTTTTTATTAAATCTAACAAATTAATTGTTTAATAATAATTAATTTGTTTTGTTTACATTATTTTATTGATTATTTATTTGTATTGTTGAAAAAGTAAATAAATCTAATTCTACACACGTTTATTTGAGCTCTTCTTTATTTTTTATGGTGACCAACATTTTTACAATGAAAAGGAGGGCACAAATTAATTGAAGAAAAAAATATCGTAAAGAAAAGAAACATTTTATTCATTGCAACAATAATACATAAGCTGACTTGTTCTGATGTGGCCATCCACTTGACTTTACCATACAACCTGGCCCCTAAAATTATTTATTATCGTGTAGGGGGGTTAGTTTTTGCATTTTTAGACTCCTGGGGCCCACTGATTATGTATACGAAATTTGGTTGAGCTTGTTACAAGAGACTAGATTTTCATTTTTTGACTCTACGCCCCCCCCCCTCTCATTTTGGGCGATTAGTTTTTTCATTTTTAGATTACTATGGGCCCACTGATTATGTATACAAAATTTGGTTGAGTTTTCTCAAATGGTCTAGATGTTTAATTTTTAACCCCCCCTCCACGCCCCTTAATTTTGGGTCGATATGCACCAAAATCTAATCAGCTCTTAATCTTAATTGATCAAAACTAGTTGTGAAATTTGGTTTTGTTATTTCCACTTGTTTTTAAGCTAGCTCGTCCATAAAAATTTGGTAACGCACTAACAGACAAATAACAGATATTTTGAAAAAAGAATTATTATCTCGTAAAATATAATTTTTTCGATATTCACTTATTTGAGCTTTTTTGTAGAACGTAATCCCATGGTTGCGCAAAATTTTTTTAATCAAAATAGTTTTAGCTGTTTTTGAGATATTTCGAAAAAAAGAAACAAAAAAAAAACACTTTTTCCATGCACGATTTCAATACTTGACCATACCCTGTATGGTAAAGTAAAAATTAAAAAAATAATTTTTAAGAAAAAAATAAAAACCGACTTCAAAAAATTAAATGCAACAAATATAAAAATACACTAAAAGGTATAAAATAATTATTATCTTATTTAGTTACAACTAAACGACGAAATATTAACATGAAATTACTTTTTGAAGTCGGTGCCACACTTATACCTTTTATGAATCGCACTCGACGGATCTTAGTACGTTTGGCGGGTACGCTCGCTTATAGGTATAGTTAGTTTGGCACCGACTTCAAAAAGTAATTTCATGTTAATATTTCGTCGTTTAGTTGTAACTAAATAAGATAATAATTATTTTATACCTTTTAGTGTATTTTATTTGTTGCATTTAATTTTTTGAAGTCGGTTTTAATTTTTTCCTAAAAATTATTTTTATTTTTCTCTATTTAGTGATGTTATTACTAGTGATCATATCATCAGAACTTGACCAAATTAATATTGCACCATCCCTAAAAGATACCCCCTTTCCAATAAAAAAAGAATCATCGAGATCGGTTCATAAACAAAGAAATTAGGCCTGACCAAACATAACAAAAAAGGTCTAATACCAATGAAAAAAATGGGACCAATTGGAAGCTAGACTGAACCCAATGCAATTTTTTTTACAAAATCGGTTCACAATTGGCGGAGATATGAGGTAACATAGACAGAAAAAAAAATCAGTCGAATAGAGAACCTCCTTTTTTGAAGTCGGTTAAAAATGATTCACCGTCATATATGCACGGCGAAAATCCAGCGAAACCGCCACCAGCACATTTCTTGGGTCATCGATCCACTTCTTCCATCTTGTTATTATCAACTGTAAAGATGTCCCACATGAATGCCTCTTTCTGAATCCCGATTGATTTGAGTCAAAATATTATTCTTATCGACACAATCAAGCAGTTGTTTGTGCATTACAGATTCAAAAACCTTCTCCAAGAAGGGAAGAGAATTATTAGGCCTGAAACCATCTGGCTCGAGGGCATTCCGTTACTTTGAAATTGGTATTATTACTGATTGTTTCCAACCCTGAGAGGAAACCTGCTCTCTCGAATATACATATTAAACCTTTTCCCACCAAGTGAAAGAAGCACATCATTGACAATATCAGTATATCACTTTACTTTACCATACAGGGTATGGTCAAGTATTGTAATGGTGCATAAAAAAAGTGTTTTTTTTTTCTCGAAATACATATCTCAAAAACGGTTGAAAATATTTTGATTAAAAAAATTGAGCAAAACCATGGCATTTCGCTCTACAAAAAAGCTCTAATAAGTGAACATCGAAAAAATTATATTTTTTGAGTTAATAATTGTTTTGTCAAAATGTCTGTTAGTTAGTCTGTGCGTTACCGAATTTTTGCGAAAGAGCTAGCTCAAAAACTAGTCTGCATATCGAAAGTAAATTTCACACATAGTTTTGGTCCATTGAGATTAAGAGCTGATTAGATTTTGGTGCATATCGACCTAAAATCAAGAGGGGTGGAGGGGGTGGAGGGGGGCTAAAAATTAAAAATCTAGGCAATTTGAGCAAACTGAACCAAATTTTTTATACCCCAGAAGTCTAAAAATGGAATAACTAACTGCCCGAAATGGGGGTGGGGGGTCAAAAAATGAAAATCTAGCCCATTTACCAAACTAAGCCAAATTTTGTATTCATACTCAGTTTGACCCCAGAGGTCTAAAAATGGAAAAACTAACCGCCTAAATGTGGGTGGAGGGGTTCGAAAAATGGAAATCTTGGCCATTTACTAAACTCAACCAATTTTTGTATACAGTTACAATTTATTGGGACCCCAAAAGTCTAAAAATGCAAAAACTAATCCCCCTCCTCTAGATGATTATAAATAATTGTATTAAATACTTATTAAATATAAAGTGAGGGGCCAGGTTGTATGGTAAATTCAAGTGGATGGCCACATCAGAATACGCCAGCTTATTTTATTCAAATTCATAATTGCCTTAACTAAGATATGCTGGAAAAGATTTGATATGTGCTACTACATATATTGAGATTTTGGACTTGATCCCATTTAGCGCCGAAATTTTATCAGAATATTTCAGACAACCCCCCCCTACTTCTGGTTCCAAAATTAGGAGGGTTGTAGTGTCAAAAATTAAAATCTAGGCCCTTGTACCAACCAAACTCAACCAGAATTGTATGGTAAAGTCAGGTGGATGGTCACATCAGAAGGAGTCAATTTATTGAAATAGTTATGAGCTTTTGAAAGAAAAAACACCATTTTTTTTTTTTTTTTTTTTAATTAACAACTTTTTCGGTTGAGTAGAAAAATTCTAAAATATTCTAAAAATCCTTTCGACAGGGTAGAAGAAGAAAAAAATTTTTCAGCTAAATGGAAAGGGATCGGGGTGGGGGTGGAGGTTGGGGGGGGGGGGGGCATTTTGACCTACTAGTAATTTCATGAAAAATTTTCTATACATAAACAGTGGGCCCCCAGGAGTCTAAAAATCCAAAAACTAACCCCTCCCTACATGAATATAAATAATTTTATTAAATCCATATAATTAAAATGAATTTCTCCTTTTTCGTAAGCTCAGATCTCTTAAAAGCCTGGACCGATTTTGCTAATTTTTTTTTAAATCTTCGTAATAGTGAATTCACATTCAGGTTAATACGTAAAAAAAAAAAATTGGAAAAGTTGCCCGGAAAATTGGAAAATTCAGGAAGAACTAAAAAAAATTCAGGTTAGCCAACATAGCTTGCCAAACAATAAAAGAACTAAACTAGCAAAAAAACAAGTGTTGGCGGCCCTGTTTGTAAGATTTTTGAGTGTCATTCATTTTCAATAGTTCTAACTACATTATCGTTGAAGAAGAATTTAATACTGCATTTTTACAAAAGTATTTATTTAGTAACATTTTTATTGTATAGATTATTTTATTTTATTTTATTTTCTCAAATTCTAAAAATTTCTAAATATTTATTTTTTCCAAATAATAAATACAATTTGAAAGTTTATATTGGGAAAATAGGACAAGTTTTTATGTGTCACTTTTTTATTTATCCACCAACGTTTCGTCGACTTTGCCGACTTCTTCAGGGCTTCAAATAGTCATGTCACACATTCGTTTAAATTTTCTTATTACCTTCTACATTGAAGGCCATCAGAATATAATTTTCAAAGATATTTGGCACATTCACAAAAACACAATTTTCTCTTTTTAATAACAACCTTATCAATACAGAACAGAACAGTAATCACTTCTTACAAAAAATAGAATAAAATATTTTTCTTTTTATCCCTATATACAAAAATATCAACTTCGAATATAGGGATAAAAAGAAAAATATTTTATTCTATTTTTGTAAGAAGTGATTACTGTTCTGTTCTGTATTGATAAGGTTGTTATTAAAAAGAGAAAAAATTGTGTTTTTTGTGAATGTGCCAAATATCTTTTGAAAATTGTATTCTGATGGCCTTCAATGGTAACGAAGGTAATAAGAAAATTTAAACGAATGTGTGACATGACTATTTGAAGCCCTGAAGAAGTCGGCAAAGTCGACGAAACGTTGGTGGATAAATAAAAAAGTCACACATAAAAACTTGTCCTTATTTTCCCAATATAAACTTTCAAATTATAAATTAAATTATGGACGGAAATGATAATAATAAATACAATATGATAATTATTTTGTACTAGTAATTTCGAGTCTCATTAGATATTAAACAGCAATATTTGGAATTAAAATGTTTTGTTGACGTTATAGGAAACGAGCTTTCTCTTTAATTTTCAAATTACCACTTGAATTTAGCTCATTTAGAATTCGAGTGGTCAATATTGCATGGAATATGTCCCATATATAAAATTAAGGTTTTGTATGTACATTGCTCAAAATCCCCCCCCCCCAAACTTTGAATATACATATTATCATGTTCCAAGCAAAGTTATGAAAGAAAACACCGTTAACAAAATATATGCCTGTACATTAAAGTGACATCACAACAAAGTAACACTTAGGTACTTATATTTATATGAATTTTGATATGGAACACAAAAATAGCTGATTTTTGAATCTATAAATTACATGCATTATTATCTATAGATCAAACAAGTGGACATTTTCGGCTGTAACGATTTTTTAAAAAATTAAATGCAACAAATAATAATAATAACTTAAAAATAAAATAAAATGCACTAAAAGGTATAAAATAATTATCTTATTTAGTTACAAATAAACGACGAAATATTAACATGAAATTACTTTTTGAAGTCGGTGCCAAACAAACTATACCTATAAGCGAGCGTACCCGCCAAACGTACTAAGTAAGATCCGTCGAGTGCGATTCATAAAATGTACATGTTTGGCACCGACTTCAAAAAGTAATTTCATGTTAATATTTCGTCGTTTATTTGTAACTAAATAAGATAATAATTATTTTATACCTTTTAGTGTATTTTATTTTATTTTTGAGTTTTATTATTTTATTTGTTGCATTTAATTTTTTTGAAGTCGGCTTATTTGTTTTATAAAAATTATTTTTATTTTTCTCTTTTTAGTGATGTTATTAATAGTGACTTAATATACCTAATACCTTGCATGCATCTCGTAAGAGAAAGTGGCGGGCGAATGAATCAGAAAATGATAATACTTTAAAATCAAATCATAAATATAGAAATTCTCTCGAAATGTTTGCGGGTTTTAAATGAATGTTTTAAGATTGATTTTTTTATAAAATTTTTTATTTATGTTAATTTCGATTATTTGCTCATAAGAATTTGAGATTTACGTTATTTCGTCGTTGATCATATCATCAGAATTTGACCAATTTTTTTTTTTTTAATGATATTCATGTGAGAAGAAGATACACCAGAAGGTGGATTCCCTAAAGGCCTGTATGGGATGGCCCCTCCATCGTGAAAAGAACAGAGTAGAAGGAAAAGAAGCCGGAATTACGAGCCAAATCTCAGAAAGTTAGATACAATCCAATTTACTAAGTTTTTAAGGTCTTAATTAATATGGCACCATCCCTTAGATACCCTCTTTCCAATAAAAAAATCATCGAAATCGGTTGATAAACAAAGAAGATATGCCTAAACAAACATAACAAAAAAGGTCCAATACCAATGGAAAAAAAACGTGACAAATTGGAAATTGGACTGAAACAATGCAAAAAAATCATCAAAATCGGTTCACAATTGGCGAAGATATCAGCTAACATAGACAGATTTTTTTTCGTTATTATAGGTTCATTTTATAGTATATTTCATTTTTCTTGATTTTTTTAGTTTGAAAATATTATAATTTTCGAGCCCCGGCTGATCCTTTTGTCTGTAATAAAAATAAAACTTTTCTTCGTTCCCAAAATTTAAATTATAATTTTAATTTGTAACTCCCCCTCCCACTCCACTCCCCTTAATTATGGGTCGATATGCACCAAAATCTAATCAACTCTTAATCTCAATGGACCAAAACTACAAGTGAAATTTGGTTTAGATATTCACACTAGTTTTTGATCAACCTCGTCCACAAAAATTGGTAATGCACAGACTAACAGACATTTTGACAAATAGTTATAATCTCAAAAAAAATTTCGATGTTTACTTTTTAGGGACTTTTTGCAATACGAAATTCCATGTTTTCGCCCAATTTTTTTACTCAAAATAGTTTCAGCCGTTTTTGAGATATTTTGAAAAAAAGTAGGAAAAAAACAAGTTTTTTCATGCACGATTACAATACTTGACCATACCATGTATGGTAAAGTAAAATAATCTGACGTGTTCTTATGTGGCCATCCACTTGACTTTACCATACAACCTGGCCCCTCACTTATATTTAATATTTAATAAAATTATTTATAATCATGTAGAGGGGGGGGGGGGTTTAGTTTTTGCATTTTTAGACTCCTGGAGGCGCACTGATTGGGTATACAAAATTTGGTTGAGTTTGGTAAATGGCAAAGATTTTCATTTTCCGACCCTCTCCCCCATTTCAGACGGTTAGTTTTTGCATTTTTAGACTTCTTGGGTCCCACTGATTATGTATACAAAATTTGGTTTAGTTCGGTAAATGGCCAAGATTTTGATTTTTTGATCCCGCCCCCCCATTTTAGGTGGTTAGATTTTGCATTTTTCCACATCTGGGGGTCCACTGATTATGTATTCAAAATTTGGTTGAGTTTGCTCAAACGACCTAGATTTTTAATTTATAGTCCTTCCTCGACCCCCTTAATTTTGGGTCGACATGCACCAAAATCTAATCAGCTCTTAATCTCAATGGACTAAAAACTACGTGTGAAATTTGGTTTCGATATTCACACTAGTTTTTGAGCTTGCTCGTCCACAACTTTGGTAACGCACAGACTAACTAACAGACATTTTGACAAAACAATTATTATCTTAAAAAATCTAATTTTTTCGATGTTCACTTATAAGGGCTTTTTTGTAGAGCGAAATGCCATGGTTTCGCTCAATTTTTTTAATCAAAATAGTTTCGGCCGTTTTTGAGATATTTTGAAAAAAAGAATGAAAAAAACAAGTTTTTTCATGCATGATTACAATACTTGACCATACCCTGTATGGTAAAGTGAAAAATTGAGCCAATTTAAGGCGTTTTAGTCTACAATAAAATCTTATTTATTGAACATCTCTCAACAAATTTATATTTTAATAGATATTATTAATTTTGTATAATAACTTAAAAACAACAATAAGTACTAGAACTGATTAGATTAGTTTGTTTTGTCAAACAGAAATAATCTCTAATGTTTCTCGGGTTAATTCTGTCCAGTGAGAATTAGCGATAATTGCATGTGGTAATAGAATTCGGTGTAATTTGATTTTAAATAATCGATAAGAATAGAAGAAGGTCAAGGAAGATTCGCCATGCTTCAATTTATTTTTGATTAAATTGCATTAAATCTTTATATATTTTTACTTTACCATACAGGGTACGGTCAAGTATTGTAATCGTGCATGAAAAAAGTGTTTTTTTTCCTCCTTTTTTTTCGAAATATCTCAAAAACGGCTGAAACTATTTTGATTAAAAAAATTGAATGAAAGAATAGCATTTTGCTCTACAAAAAGCCCTAATAAGTGAACATCGAAAAAAATTATATTTTTTGAGATAATTGGTGTTTTGTCAAAATGTCTGTCTGTTAGTCTGTGCGTTTCAAATTTTTGTTGATTAGCTAGCTCAAAAACTAGCGTGAAATAAATTTTTATTTGAAACTTTTTTCCATATAATACACTGTTTTTGAGTTATAAGACTGTCTCAAGATAAAAAACTCACCCGGTATATATTGATATATAAAATCGGCTTCTCGAAAACGACTCTTAACAGGTTAGGGGTTTATGGGTTGACAATTCGATCTGCCATGGTCTCTTCTTCGGGTAACTTTAATATGATATTATAGGTTTTGTGTTAATTCAAATAATTATTTACAGGTGGTTGTTTCAATAAAAATTTATAATTACATTTTATTCAATTTATGCCTTTTAATAAATAATTAAAATAAAAATAAAAAAAATTATTTAATTATTTAACTAATATTAATATTAATATTAATTATATTATAATAATTATAATTATTATATATATATATATATCATTATAATAATAATTATATATTAATTATATTTATATTAATTTTTAATATATTTAATTTATTTAATAAAATTAAAATAATTAATTTAATAAATATTAATTGTTTTTTTAATTTTAAATCCCATTAATAATTCATTACAAAAATTATTATATATTAAAATTAGGGAATTTAATTAATTAAATAACAAGTTCAATAAATTTTTAATTAATTAGAGATTTTGAAGATGGAGTGGTAGAATAAAAATCAATTATGTGGTTGAATCAAGATAAAACAAGTGGTTGATTAAATAACAAGCAAATAAATTACCTAGGTCATCCGGGTAAGTACTGTTTATTTATTTTAGCAGTTATGTTAGGCAACCACACGGTCTTCTAATAGATATTTGAAAACTAACCTTGCTCACAAAGGGGGACTTTTTAGATAAGAAATTAAAAATTTAATAAAATTCGAGCGCGAACGATTCGAGTTAAAGACATTAAGTCAAAAGAATTTTGAACTTGAAAAGTTTCCTCGCGGAAATATTTTTATCCATTATTTATTATCTTTTAATTCTAAAAGAATATAATATTCTCATCAATCATTTTAATCTTCCCTATAAACATGTTAATCACTTTTATCAACAAGATTTGGAAATCTGATATATTAATAGATTAATGAATGTTAAATTCCATTTCCGGTTTACTAAACCTATTGTCAGTTATAAAAATAAGCTAACGCGTTCTGATGTGCCCATCCACTTGACTTTACCATACAACCTGGCCCCTCACTTATACTATATATATTCATCTAGATTAATTTGTAACAACGCTTAGAGAAATTTCTCTAAAAAAATTACCCTCTTGCCTAGAATCGAACCGACGAACTCTTGAACTATGGTCATCAGCTCTAACCACTAGACCAATGTCACATTAATATTTATATCTTGATTTCTTTTACTAAAACTATATATTTTTGATTTAGACTTTGTGTCTAGATAATATTGTATTCATTTGAACTCGAATGAAAATGAAAAAACACCAATAGATTTTAAATTAAGAAACATTAAATATATATTAATTAACGAGGCAAATTTGAAATATAATTCTCAGCTCGGATTTTTAAACTGATGGCTCCAATCGATTTTCATTAACCAGGCAAATTTGAAATATATATATTCGAATTTTGAAATGAAACACTCCAATTCATTTTAAATTAAGAAACATTAAATATATTGATAATTGTTCCTCCCCCTCCCCCCCGCCACTCAAAAATTAAAGATGCAAAACTTTTAAGAGACGATGTATTTTCGGTAGTTTACGGGTGTACATTTGGAGTGTGGTATTTTAAGAGGAATAAAATTTTTGGACCGAGACGCTACCCGCCAGGGCACAGACCGGAGGGCCGAGCTTCGAGGGCGTGCCGAAGGCACGCACGAAAAGCTCGTATTTAATACTAGCCAGGGGGCTTGTACTCCCCACGTGGCTGCTTTATTGATATTTTATTAGTTACAGAGAATGAATATAATTGTTTTATTATAAGTCTTAAATAGATATAATTTAAGATTCTATTTAACTGCAATTTAAATGTACTTAAAAAAAAATAGATAAACATTTTTTAAACCTATCTTGAATTAGATTTTTCGCAAAAAACGAAAATTTCTCTTTGATTACCATTTTTAATTTTATTTTTGTCATAAAAAACTTTGACAAAATAATTATCATATTGTATTTATTATTTGGAAAAAATAAATATTTAGAAATATATAGAATTTGAGAAAATAAAATAAAATAAAATAATCTATACAATAAAAATGTTACTAAATAAATACTTTAGTAAAAATGCATTATTAAATTCTTCTTCAACGATAATGTGGTTAGAACTATTGAGAATGAATGACACTCAAAAATGTTACAAACAGGGCCGCCAACACTTGTCTTATTTTTGATAGTTTAGTTCTTTTATTGTTTGACAAGCTATGTTGGCTAACCTGAATTTTCCAATTTTCCAGGCAACTTTTCCAATTTTTTTTTACGTATTATCCTGAATTGCACTATTACGATTATTTTAAAAAAATAGCCAAATCGGTCCAGGCATTTAAGAGATCTGAGCCTACGAAGAAACAGAAATTCATTTTTATTATATAGATTTAATAAAATTATTTATATTCATGTAGGGGAAGGGGTTAGTTTGCATTTTTAGACTCCTGAGGGCCCACTGATTATGTATACAAAATTTGGTTGAGTTTGCTCAAATGGCCTAGATTTTTAATTTTTAACCCCCCATCCACCCCCCTAAATTTTGGGTCGATATGCATCAAAATCTAATTAGCTCTTAATCTCAATGGACCTAAACTACATGTGAAATTTGGTTTTGATATTGACACTAGTTTTTGAGCTAGCTCGTCCACAAAAATTTGGTAACCTACAGACTAACAAACTAAGACAGACATTTTGACAAAACAATTATTATCTCGAAAATATAATTTTTTTCGTCTTCACTTTTATGAGCTATTTTGTACAGCCAAATGCTGTATAGTTTCGATCAATTTTTTTTTATCAAAATATTTTGAGCCGTTTTTGAGATATTTCGAAAAATGAAGGAAAAAAAAACCCTTTTTTTCATGCACACTTACAATACTTGACCATACCCTGTATGGTAAAATAATAAGCTGACATATTCTGATGTGACAATCCACTTGACTTTACCATACAATCCTCACTTATATTTAATATTTAATAAAATTAAGATTGGAGTAATTTTTGGAGACGGACTGATAAGTGAATTAAGTGGATATTGATGAGGCAGTCAAAAAAGAAGAAGATAATTTACACTATCTTTTTATTCATAAAACCGACGTTTCGGAGGCTATTCCCTCCTTCTTCAGGGTCTGTAATTAATTAAAATGGGATTTGGCCATCATTACAATCAAGATCATTACTAAATTATTTTTTTATATAAATACAATTAATATAGAAAGTTTTTGTACATTATTCCCAGGTAACCACAATATCCTAAGAATATTCTAAGGATATTCTAAGGACATTTAAATCTTCTTAGAATATTCTGAGGATATTGTGTGTTACCTGGGTTGTTGATATTCTTAGAGGTCACTGATGCCTTCTTCCGTATAGACGTAAGATTTCATTGTAAGTTATTGTGTACTCATGCATCTATACATCTTAATAAAAACACTCGAAGATGGCCGTGAGTACACAACTAACTTTACAATGAAATCTTACGTCTATACGGGAAGAAGGCATCAGTGACCTTTAAGAATATCAACCTAGGTAACACACATACATCCTCAGAATATTCTAAGAAGATTTAAATGTCCTTAGAATATCCTTAGAATATTCTTAGGATATTGTGGTTACCTGGGAATAATTACAAAAAACTTTCTATATTAATTGTATTTATATAAAAAATAATTTGTAATGATCTTGATTGTAATGGATGGCCAAATCCCATTTTAATTAATTACGAGACCCTGAAGAAGGAGGGAATAGCCTCCGAAACGTCGGTTTTATGAATAAAAAGATAGTGTAAATTATCTTCTTCTATTTTTGGACTGCCTCATCAATATCCACTTAATAAAATTATTTATAATCATTTAGGTGAGGGGGGTTAGTTTTTGCATTTTTAGACTTCTGGGGGTCCACTGATTATGTATACAAAATTTGGTTAAGTTGGCTCTAAGGGTAAGAATTTTCATTTTTTGACCACCCCACATTTTGGTTTTTGCATTTCTAGCCTTATAGTAACCCACTGTTTATGAATACAAAATTTGGTTGAGTTTGCTCCAAGGGCAAGAATTTTCACATTTTGACCTTTCCCCCTTTTTGGGTGGTTTTTGGTCTATTGAGATTAAGAGCTGATTTTGATGTATATCAGACCCAAAATTAAGGGGGTGGAGGGGTAGGGGGATTAAAAATTAAAAATCTAGGCCATTTGAACAAACTCAACCAAATTTTGTATACATAATCATTGGGACCCCAGAAGTCTAAAAATGCAAAACTAACCCCCTACATGATTATAAATAATTTTAGGTGCCAGGTTGTATGGTAAAGTCAAGTGGATGGCCACACGTCAGCTTATTTTAAAGTGGGTTCTGTTTTTTCTTTTAAAAATTATTTTTATTATATCTGTATGTGAAAGCCAATTAATTTCTCTGATAAGCCAACAGCCCGGATAGCATACCAAGGGGATGAAACCTTCTGACTTACAATATATTCATAATTATCATTAAGATAATTTTTCACTAAGATCACATTGTCTCTAAAATGTAAATTCTTTTTTTAATTAATATTTTATGTTTATAAAATAAATAATTTATACATATAGCAGCCTTGAAAGAACGAATAGGAATGCCGTACGTAGAAACAGTTGTTGTAGTTTACATATTTCTTGACTGAGAATCGTAAATAAATAATTTATAATTTGAAAAAGGTGCATCACGCACGTGATAATTTTTGCAATGTGTGGACGATGCGGTTCTTGAAACGACTGAAAAAGTTGCGGAATGAAATGAACCCAGGATAAGAGTTTCGTATTAGACAATTTCAACCATATATCTATCTTATCTTATTATATTAAACGAGCAAAAATTGTATATATATATATAGAATCGGTTTCTCGAAAATGCCTCTAACGATTTGGATGAAATTCACGGGTTAGGAGGGTTTTGTGTTGGACATTCGATCTGTCACGGTCTCATCTTCGGATAAGTTGTTTTTGATGGGTTTTTTGTTAATTGAAACAATTATTCACAGGTGGTTGTCTTGATAAAAATGTTTATTTACATTTTTATTCAATTTCCTTTTAATAAATAATTGGTTTTTAATTTATATCCCACAATAAGATCATTATAATTATTATTATATAAAATTGAAATTTTTTGCCGAGAGTAGCAGAATTTTTATATATTGAAGGAGACAATAAAAGAGTGTGTCTTCTGCTGGAATTATAAATTTTATTTATTTATAACGAGACTTTAGTTTCTTCATCAGTCTATTACAATATATTCACAGGAATTAATTTATGAATTCATAATATAGTCTCGTTATAAATAAATAAAATTTATAATTTCAGCAGAAGACTCTACTCTTTTATTGTCTCCTTCAATATTATTATATATATTAAAAGTTGTGCAATTTAATTGATGGTGGATTGATTGAAAATGGAATTGGAATAATTATCGGAAAAAGAGGTTTTTTTATTTAATTAGTTTTTCCTCTTATTAAAAACAAGGACTAAAAAGATGATCAAGGACAGTCGATGGTGGAGAAGTAATCCCCAGAGTCGAAGATCAAATACAATGTATACATTAATTCATGTAAAATAATTGGTTTAATAAAATTTATAAAAAAAAATTTAATTTTTTGGGGAATAGAGGTGAATGGGAAATAAATATTATCGGAAAAGAGGTTTTTTTATTTAATTAGTTTTTTCCTCTTATTAAAAACAAGGACTAAAAAAGATGATCAAGGACAGTCGATGGTGGAGAAGTAATCTCCGAAGTCGGAGCTCAAATACAATGTATACATTAATCCCCACTGGCTAGCAAGAGGGCCGCTGAAGGCGGCCCTTACAGCTAGTTTATTTATATACCTATATATACATAATCTTTGGGCTACTGAAGGCTAGAAATTCAAAAACTGGGTGCGTGGGGTAGATATGGGGGTGCAGGATGTGGATTACAGTGGTGGGAGGTCCGGGGGAGGTACAGGGTGTAGATGAGGGTTGGGGTAGGGTGTGAGGGTGCAACAGGTGGGGTGAAATGGTGGGGGTCCGGGGGCGAGGGGGGGTTTTCGGGGATTAATATATAGCTATTAACTGAAGCAAAAAGTTACCGAGCATCGCTCGGTGGCCATGTATAATTATATTATATCTTAAGGAAATTCGATAACAAACCAATTTGCCAATCCGTTTATCCCTAGTGTGGAATTCGCTTCCCCAACCATACATACTACCTAACCTTCAATCTTTCAAGATCCTCTTCCATTGTTTTCTAGAGTCTACTGATGCTAAATGGAGTTCCTTGTCGAGTACTTGCGTTCTTTGAAAAATTTACCGGCCAATCAATTTACACGATGATGCTTCTTGAGGCCATCTATCTACATCGTCAAATCGCAGCAGCTTTCCGTGGTCCACCAAAATCCCTATGGCTTTATCTTTTTGGCTCAGGTGAGTTTATTCTACTGATACTACAAACACAGTGTATTATTAATTGAAAAGTTTTTGTTTTGCCGAGAGTAGCAGAGTTGTTGATTCACAAAGAGAAACAAAGAGGTTGTCCTCTGCTTGATGCAAATAAACATATACACATATATAAACAAACACATACAAAAACTCCTCCTTTCTAAGGAGAAAGGAGAAAGGGAAACATATGGTTATATTTGAGTGTGAGGCCGGAGAGAATGTCTTTGTTAGTTCCTAGCATTCCAGTGACGAAGGAACACCAAGTTTTCAATATCCATATGATATTGACTCCATGAAAAACATTTATAATTGAAGAAAGACTGATGATGAAGACCAAGTCTTCGAAACTATAGTCTCAAACAAATAAATAATATATATACAGATATATCATCTTGATATATATGTGTGTACGTTTATTTGCATCAAGCAGAGGACAACCTCTTTGTTTCTCTTTGTGACAGTGTATTATCACATATTGTAGTCATATTAATTAACCAGCTGCGAAGCCCGCTTTCGGCGGTCATCTTACTGACTAGGGGGACTAACACCCTAGTAGTGGGTGTTAATAATTTATATTTCCTAATTTTAATACATTTTATTTCTCATGAACTATTAGTGGATTATAAAATTTAAAAAAATCCTCTCGGCAAGTATACAGATGTGTTACCATATCTGGTCGAACCAATCATTATTAAGTTTTGTTAAGGGAGAATGGATTGTAGGTACTTGGTGAATAAATAAATAATTAAATAAAGTAAAGAAAATATTTTTGAAAAATGTTTTTTTTTTGGAACTTTTCAATTTTTTTTTTTTTTTAATATAAAATATTAGGTAGGTTTCACATAAATAAAAGATGTTTGTTTAGCACGACTTAATATATATTTCGGGGTGTAAGCCCATCTTCAGGAGTTCATAAAGGACAATTTTTTTTTGGAAAAAGTTCCAAAAAAAACTTTACTTTAATTATTAAGTTGTTTTTAAACGACTTCAAAAAAGGAGGTTCTCTATTCGACTGAATTTTTTTGTGTGTCTATGTTACCTCATATCTTCGTCAATTGTGAACTGATTTTTATGATTTTTTTTTTGCATTGGGTTCAGAATAGTTTCCAATTGGTCCCGTTTTTTTCCATTGGTATTGGATCTTTTTTGTTATGTTTGTTCAGGCATAGCTTCTTTGTTTATGAACCGATTTTAATTATTTTTTTATATTGGAAAGAGGGTACCTTAGGGGTGGTCCCATATTAATTTGGTCAAGTTCTGATGATATGATCAATGATGAAATAACGTAAATCTCCAATTCTTTGACCAAATAATTGAAATTATAATAAATAAAATATTTTATGAAAAATCAATCTTAGAACATTCATTTAAAACCCGCAAACTTTTCGAGAGAATTTCTATATTTATGAATTGAATTTTATTATCATTTTCTGATTCATTCGCCCGAACCTTTCTCTTACGACATGCATCCAAGGTCTTATCTTAAGTCACTATTAATAAGATCACTAAAAAGAGAAAAATAAAAATAATTTTATAAAAAAATAAAACCGAATTCAAAAAAATTCAATGGAACAAATAAAATAATATTAATCATAAAAATCAAATAAAATACACTAAAAGGTATAATATAATTATCTAATTTAGTTACAACTAAACGACGAAATATTAACATGAAATCACTTTTTGAAGTCGGTGCTAAACAAACTATATAAGCGAGCGTACACGTCAATCATACTAGTAGCCCAAGAGCCCACGACGGCCAGACCTTCGTAATTTTATAAAAGCTGAAAGTTTTTCTGTGCATGTCCCCTATTCAGGTAAGAACGACCAGTGACTATAGAGTTTGGGTTGTGGTTACTTTGGCAGGTAACAGGTAATAAAGGTGTATAAAATAGTACTTTAAATTCGTTAAAGTAATAAAGCTCAATTTTTTTATATTTTCTTCGGGATAACTTTAGAAATCTCGTCATCCATTGCCGGACACTTATGACAGTTGCTACCCCATGCCAGACACCCCTAAAATTTAATAAATTATAATTATACTTTCGTTATAATATAAAAGATAAATTTTATATATGTTACTTGGCGACCTATAAAAAAAATGTTACCTCAATAGGCGGACAGTTTTAATGGTTTTTACATAGATTTTTGACATTTCGGTTATTATTGATAACCATTGGTGAAGACATGGAGGAATCGACTTAAAATCAAAAATAACCATAGATTCTTATCTAATACTGGAGGAATAACCTTATTGCATTCCATTTTTGTTGTTTTGACAATTAATGGCAACTTCTACTGAAAACGTGGAAGAATCGACTTAAAATCAAAAAGACTAAATTCTTTTATGGCAAACCACTCAAGCTTGAGTTTCTTAAAGTTTAGGGGTGTCTGGCGGGGGTAGCAACTGTCATAAGTGTCCGGCAATGGATGACGAGATTTCTAAAGTTATCCCGAAGAAAATATAAAAAAATTGAGCTTTATACTTTAACGAATTTAAAGTACTATTTTATACACCTTTATTACCTGTTACCTGCCAAAGTAACCACAACCCAAACTCTATAGTCGCTGGCCGTTCTTACCTGTATAGGGGACAAGCACAGGAAAACTTTCAGCTTTTATAAAATAACGAAGGTCTGGCAGTCGTGGACTCTTGGGCTATAAGTAAGATCCGTCCAGTTCGATTCATAAAATGTATATGTTTGGCACCGACTTCAAAATGTAATTTCATGTTAATATTTCATCGTTTAGTTGTAACTAAATTAGATAATTATTTTATACCTTTTAGTGGATTTTATTTTATTTTCAAGTTATTATTTTATTTGTTGCATTTAATTTTTTCGAAGTCGGTTTTATTTATTTTTTTATAATAACATATTTTGTTTGCTTTAATTAAAGTTTGTATTTTTGTACAGTTAAGATAAATATATTTTTTTTTACATATGAACTACATAATAAGGTAAAGGAAACAGCATAATTTGCGAATGTTCAGGGATGTTTGTCGGAAAATTCTCATGTATTTTTAACCGACTTCAAAAAAGGAGGAGGTTCTCTATTCGATTGAATTTTTTTTTTTTTTTTTTTTTTGTGCCTATGTTACCTCATATCTCCGCCAATTGTCAACCGATTTTGAAAATTTTTTTTGCATTGGGTCCAGTCTAGCTTCCGATTGGTCCCATTTTTTTTTCGATTTTTTTTCATAGGTATTAGACCTTTTTTATTAGGTTTGTTTAGACCTAACCTCTTTGTTTATGAACCGATTTCGATGGTTCTTTTTTTATCCGAAAGGGGTGTCTTAGGGATGGTGTCATATTAATTTGGTCAAGTTCTGATGATATGATCACTATTAATAACATCACTAAAAAAGAGAAAAATAAAAATAATTTTTAAGAAAAAAATAAAAATCGACTTCAAAAAATTAAATGCAACAAATAAAATACACTAAAAGGTATAAAATAATTATTATCTTATTTAGTTACAACTAAACGACGAAATATTAACATGAAATTACTTTTTGAAGTCGGTGCCAAACATATACCTTTTATGAATCGCACTCGACGGATCTTACTTAGTACGTTTGGCGGGTACGCTCGCTTATAGGTATAGTTTGTTTGGCACCGACTTCAAAAAGTAATTTCATGTTAATATTTCGTCGTTTAGTTGTAACTAAATAAGATAATAATTATTTTATACCTTTTAGTGTATTTTATTTGTTGCATTTAATTTTTTGAAGTCGGTTTTTATTTTTTCTTAAAAATTATTTTTATTCTTTTTATATTTATTCCAAATCCCCCCCCTCCCCCACCCGGGTGCGAATCCGCCTCGAGCCATCCGGCTAAAAATTGACCCCGGGGTAGAGACAAATTTTTTAAAAATAATAAGTAGTATCGAAAATTGGCTTATGGCTAGAAAGGCCAAAAAACCAAAAAAAAAAATAAATAAATAAAAACTTCACCCCCCGCTAACCCCTTGGTTACATGACCCAGCCTGAATCATATTTTCTCTTTGCTTACGCAATCCTTCGGCCAATTTCCAATAAATTGAACAAGGTTTGTACCTTTGATTATATCAATCTCTATTCTATTTGTATTTATTTAATATTTTCTAATTCAAATTTTTACTATACCAAACAGGGTATGGTCAAGTATTGTAATCGTGCATGAAAAAAGTTTTTTTTCCTTCTTTTTTTCGCAATATCTCAAAAACGGCTGAAACTATTTTGACTAAAAAAATTGAGCAAAACCATGGCACTTCGCTCTACAAAAAAGCTTTAATCAGTTAATATTGAATAAATTAGATTTTTTTGAGATAATAATTGTTTTGTCAAAATGTCTGTTAATCTGTATGGTTGTTAGTCTGTGCGTTACCGTGGACGAGCTAGCTCAAAATCTAGTTTGAATATCGGAACCAAATTTCACACGTAGTTTTTGTCCATTGTGATTAAGAACTGATTAGATTTGGCTGCATATCGACACAAAACTAAGGGAGGAGAAGGAGGTGGGGGTTAAAAATTAAAAATCTAGGCCGTTTGAGCAAACTCAATCAAATTTTATATACATAATCAGTGGACCGCCAGAAGTCTAAAAATGCAAAAACTAACCCCACAAAATGGGGGGGGGGCGTGTAGGGTTAAAAAATGAAAATCTTGGTCATTTACTAAAGTAAACCAAGCAGTTCTTTTATACATCTGCCACCCCTGAACTATATAGTTCAATTGAACTAGTTCCATATAATGTACGAACTTTAAAAGAACTATTCCCTAAAAAGAACGATTTTTCCCATCTCTATTAAAAATGTTGACAAAGTAAATGAATTTAAAATATAATGCTCTTTTTATTTAGTTTGAGATAGGATCCATTTTTCATTAAGGGGGGGGGGGAGATAAAACTCAGTGGCTGCCGACCGCAGGCCCCCCCCAAATCAGAGGTCTGGATCCGCGCCTGACTAAATTTTGTATACATAATCAGTGAACTCTCAGAAGGATAACAATGCCAAAACTACCCCCCGCCCCAACCCCTACATGATTATAAATAATTTTATGGGCCAGGTTGTATAGTAAAGTCAAGTGGATGGCCACATCAGAACACGTCAGCTTATTTAACTTTATTTTAAACTAGTTACAAGGCCGGTCTTTGCCGGCCCTCTTTTCTGGCCAAGCACTAGGTCCCAGTTGGTGCCCGTAAGAGAATTTTAAAATGCCCGCATTTAAATTTCTAAAAACTAGTAAATATTTTAATAATTGTACAATTTATATCACCCGAAAGACCCCCTCCCCTCAGCACCATGCCCAACCCCCGCCCACACCCCAACACTCCATTCCGCACCCTATTTCACTAACCCCCTCACCCCCACCCCTACCCCCAAAAGCCCTCAAGCACCCACACCACCAGCCATACCCCACCCACCTCGGACCCCGGACCCCACCACGTGCCCTCCAACCCTGCACACCCCACCTCCGCTATGGCCCCTGGATTCCCCCTCCTGCACCCCCCCCCTTACACCGCCTCACTCCTCACCCACCCCCATTCCACCTCACACCCACCCTCCGCACCCCGTTTTTGCATTTCTAGCCTTCTAGTGACCCACAGTTTATGTATACAAAATTTGGTAGAGTTTGGCCCAAGAGAAAGAATTTTAATTTTTTGACACCCCCCCCATTGTTTTTTCATTTTTAGCTCTCTAGAGGCCCAGAGATTATGTATACAAAATTTGGTTGAGTTTGCTCCAAGGGCAAGAATTTACATTTTTTCCACCCTCCCCCCCTTTTTGGGTGTTTTTTTGGGCAAATTTTTTAAACACAAGTTGTCAGAAATCACATCCCCTACAACTTTGTTCATTATAAAATTTGCCGTAGGGTTGATAGTTTAGGAATTATTTGATAATTTTCATTCGTGCGCCCCCCCCCCCCATCAAACCCCCTTCTGGGGTCAAAATATCAAAACGTTATATAGCTAAAAACGTAAGTTAGAAGACATCGGATGCAAATATTAAATTTCATAATAAACCCTTAAGCCGTTTTTACGCGAATCATGAGCAACTTTTCGGAAACCACTGAAACAGACATACAGACACACAGACAGGAATTTTGTTGATGGTGTTTTCGTTCATAACTTTGCTTGAAACGTGTACAACCAAAATTTGGCGTGATTTGGACCAATTTAGAGACAAAACCTTAATTTTATATATCTAGATTACAAAAAATATAATCCAAGAATTCAACCTCTAGCAATAATAATTATAGTGTTGGCGACACACTGTTGGTTTTGGTTGCAAAGCCCTTCTTGACCAGAGAAAGGGTTGACGATTTGCCGATTTTATCTCGAAGATAGCTCCCCACAGAATGGTCTGGTAACGGGCCCAAGCGATTCGGCCTGTTTTCTGGCCCTGGTGCTGGTTTTGAAGAGAGGAATGAATTGTTCAAAGAAAGAGCATTATTTACTTTTGATTATTTTTATTAGTTAATTATAAATACACTTGTCTCCAACTGATGGCTGGAGAGCCTCATCTCTTAACTCCAAATTAACAAGTGAGCATCTCTGACTAACTAGCAAACCCCAATAGGACTGACTCTCTCAACATCAAAATTAGAACTGCCAAACTCTCCACTGATCAAAAGCTGCCTCAAACCTCAAAATTCTAAGATTCCCTCTCATAGGCCAAATTCTTAATTATTGACCACTCCCTTTTTTAAGGGAGTGACTTCAGGAACCACGTGACCCTTCATGGGAAATTTCCAGAAATGGAAATAGATATTTCTCACGGTAAAAATGACATTTATAAATCAACATCTGGGGCCAAAAAGGCATTGACAATTATTTATGACTTGGCTTCAAGAGCCATTTCATATTTATTGACAGGAAGCGAATTGCCTTTGTCAAAAAGATGCACTCAAGCCTTAAAGGGACCTCCAAGCGACCCGTAAGAATAATTATATTTATACGAGCAGTACCTGGCGTGCCTACGGCACGCCCGGCCCTCCGGGCTGGTGGCCCTGGCGGGCAGCGTCTCGAGATGTGATTATTAGCTGTCCGTAATTATATGTTTTGAAAAAAATATTTTTTTGGATAATGAATAATGATCAAAGAAAGATGAAAAATATCATTAAATGCTTTATAAATACTTTATTAGAGCATGCAACCATTTCTCTTGAAATTCCCGATCGGTTGGAAAACCTATTTCTTTTTTAATAATACATTTCAATATTTAAATTTATCTAAAAAGTGTCTCTAAATTAATTATATATAATAATTTTAAAATTAATTTATCTACTAAAATTTCAAATGACCCGCGCAGTAATAAATTAAGAATTAATCTCATTATCCCATTAAATCATATCTCATTAAAACTTATATTATAAATTAAATATATATAATATATATATATTTTAAAATTAATTTGTCTACTAAAATTTTAAGAATTTATATTTTTCTTAAATTCAAAAAAAAAAATTAATTTTCGCGGTATGAATTATTTCCAAAAAATTAAATATATATTAATATATAATATATTTAAAATTAATAAATTTGTCTACTAAAATTTCAAATGAGACACGCCGTAAATCTAATATTCTAAGCTATATAGAGGAATATATTAATATATAGAGATATTATAGATATATAATATAGAGAATAGATATGTTTTATTTGTAAAATTTGACAATATAACAACTGTCATTGAATATTAGTTGTTTTTTCTCCCACATGTTCCTTGCTGCGCCACGGGTACTGTCTGACAATGGCTTTTATATATATAGATTCCAGGAAAGTATTGTCGGGAGGCATAACAATAGTATTAATTGTATTTATAAGATATCTAAAATGCTGATGAAGGCCAAATAATTAAGCCGGAAGCTCGACTTAATTAAAAGGATAATTTAATATTTATTTGACGTCACAACCCATATAATCTTATCATATTAACTTCAAGAATGGACGATATTTCACTAAATTTTAATTAATTTCGAAATAGGGGTCACATATCATTAAAAGGTTTAATTTTTTTTTTTTTTTTTTTTAATAATCTATAAGCTAATTTCACTTCTGTAGAAATCTCCCACTCAATTTTTAAAAAATATAATATGATGCAATTATGATTTATGAATTCTTGCAAGGACAAAATTGAAATTTATTATGTCTCGGATTTCTTGGTATATAAATATAATTAAGGCCATTATCACAGGCAAGTTCAATGCTAAAGAATTAAATAAAATGACTATTAATATTTATATATATATTTTTGTAGGAAATTAATTTTTGCAATGTTTAGATTTAAAAATACAATTTTTTTTTATCTTTATAATTAATATTTTTATAAATACTTATATGTTACACAATATTTCATTCACTAATTCTACGATCATTTCCAAAGAGCTGATTGGATACATATTATCCGTACTCTAATCCTTCAAACCGGATTTAAGACATAAAACCGGATATTGTAGTCCACGGAGCCCAAAAAGGGGCCAAAAATTCGAAACATAAACTTGATAAATACTAAAAGAAGTACACCAAGCTTTTGATTGAAATCGAAACACCGGAAATTAGCATTTACATGGAAGGTTTTTCGTTTTTTGTGATTTTCTCAAAAACGGCAATAACAACGTTTTATTACTTTACCATACAGGGTATGGTCACGTATTGTAATCGTGCATGAAAAAAGTGGTTTTTTTCCTTCTTTTTTTCGAAATATCTCAAAAACGGCTGAAACTATTTTGATTAAAAAATTTGAGCGAAACCATGGCATTTTCTTCTACAAAAAAAGCCTTTATAAGTGAACATCGAAAAAATTATATTTTTCGAGATAATAATTGTTTTGTCAAAATGTCTGTTAGTTAGTTAGTCTGTGCGTTACCAAATTTTTGTGGACGAGCTAGCTTCAAAAACTAGTGTGAATATCGAAACCGAATTTCACACGTAGTATTGGTCCATTGAGATTAAGAGCTGATTAGATTTTGGTGTATATCGACCCAAAATTAAAGGTAGTGGAGTGGTGGGAGGGGGGGTAGAAATTAAAAATCTAGGCCGTTTGAGCAAACTCAACCAAATTTTGTATACACAATCAGTGGGACCCCAGAAATCTAAAAATGCAAAAAGTAACCGCCCAAAATGGGGTGGGGTGGGGGTCAAAAAAGAAAATTTTCGCCAATTACCAAACTCTACGAGTAAGTATGTATGTATGTCTGAATGTCTGTTTCAGTGGTTTCCGCGAAAAGTTGCTCACGATTCACGTCAAAATGGCTGAAGGGATTATTATGAAATTTCATATTTAGATCAGATGTCTTCTAACTTACGTTTCTAGATATATAACGTTTTGATATTTTGACTTCAAAAGGGGGTTAGGGGGGGGGGGGGGCGCACGAATGAAAATTATCAAATAACTCCTAAACCATTAACCCTACGGCAAATTTTATAATGAGCAAAGGTTTAGAGGATGTGATTTCTGACAATTTTTTGTTTCAAAAAATTCCCCCCAAAAAACATCCAAGGGGGGGGGGGGAAATATATGTAAATTCTTGACCTTTGATCAAACTCAATCAAATTTTGTATACATAATCTGTGGGCCTCTAGAGAGCTAGAAATGCAAAACGAACCACCCAAAATGGGTGCAGGGGTGGAGTGATGGTGCGAGGGTTGAGTGGGGGTGGATTAGGGCATGGGATGCGCGGGGTGGAATGGCTGTGGAGTGAGGGGGTAAGGCGGAGTAGGGGGTTGAGGGTGGAGTTGTAGGGTGCGTAGGCTGCAGGGTTGGTGGAGTGGGAGTTCAGGTGAGGGTCCGGTGGTGTAGTGGGGTGGTACGAGGATTGGGGTCCGAGGTGGGTGGGGTGCAGGATGGAATGTAGGGGTGGTGGTGAAGTGACTGGGGCTGGGCACGGATGCGGGTGGGGGGTTTCGTGGGGTGTGGTGGATGGGACTGGGGTGTGAGGTTGGGGTTCGTGGGTTGGAGTGTTGGGGTGGGGGTTGGGCACGAGTGCATGGTGCGGGGGGTAGTGCGTGGGTTTCGAGGGTGGTGAAGTAGGGGTGGGGTGAGTGTGGGTGGGTCCAGGGGGTGTCCCCTGGCTAGGAGAGCCGCCGACGGCGGGCCCCTGCAGCTAGTTTATCTATATATATACTATCTTTATTTATTATAATCGGTTTCCGTGACGACCAAAACCCTCTAATAGTTCATGACAAATAATATTTACTTATTAAAATTAGGAAATATAAATTATCATTTTAAAACCCACTACGGCGGGCTTCGCAGCTGATTATTATCTTTCCATTTTTAATTCAAAACACTAACTTATTATATTTTATTTCTTTTTAGTAATAACTACAGTTCCGATAATCGCCTGGACTGTTTCGACTGTTATTCTTCAAGATAACAATTGCTGGATAGTTCAAGATGATGAGTTACCTCTGCAATGGATCACAGACTCATTCCGAATATTAGTTCTTGTGGTAAACTATAATATACAGTTTTAAAATTTGATATTATTTTAAAATTAAAATATTAGGAAAATTTTAAAAATTGATATTTTTTTTTAAACTTTTTTTGAATAATAATTATACCTATAACCTTTTTAATTTAGAAGGAAAATTATTTAACAAATAAAATCTGGGGTGAATTGGTTTTGACCGAGGGGTGAACCGCGACCTAATATGCTGTACACCTACTTCCACTTGTACTTCCAAATATTTCCAAAATACTTCCAAAGAGGTGTGCACCTACTTCCAATCGCCGATCACCCCTCGGTTTTGACCATGGTTTCAAGGCACTAGATTCACACATACAGGGGGCGAATTTCAAAAGCTCAAACAAGGTCGTTCTCAAAGGGCCCAAAGCTGTGATTTTTTTGAACTGTTTTAAGAGGAAAAATATTGTTTTAATTCTAACTTTTTAACCGACTTCAAAAAAGGAGGAGGTTCTCAATTGACTGAATTTTTTTATGTGTCTATGTTACCTGATATCTCAGCCAATTGTGAACCGATTTTGATGATTTTTTTGCATTGGGTTCAGTCTAGTTTCTGATATGTCCCGTTTTTTTTCAATGGTATTGGACCTTTTTTGCTATGTTTGTTCAGGCATAAGTTCTTTGTTTATGAACCGATTTTAATGATTGTTTTTTATTGGAAAGAGGGTACCTTAGGGCTGTTATCATATTAATTTAGTCAAGTTCTGAAGATATGATCAATGACAAAATAACGTAAATTTCCAATTCTTATGACCAAATAATCAAAATTATAATAAATAAAATCTTTTATAAAAAAAAATAAATCTTTAAACATTCATTTAAAACTCGCAAACGTTTCGAGAGAATTTCTATATTTTATTTTTTTATCATTTTCTGAATCATTCGCCCGACGCTTTCTCTTACGAGATGCATGCAAGGTATTATATTATGTCACTATTAATAACATCACTAAAAAGAGAAAAATAAAAATAATTTTTATAAAAAAAATAAGACCGACTTCAAAAAATTAAATGGAACAAATAAAATAAAATCCAATAAAAAGATATAAAATAATTATCTTATTTAGTTACAACTAAAAGACGAAATATTAACATGAAATTACTTTTTGAAGTCGGTGTCAAACATATATATTTTATGAATCGCACTCGACTGAGTACGTTTGGCGGGTAGGATCGCTTATATAGTTTGTTTAGCACCGACTTCAAAGAGTAATTTCATGTTAATATTTCGTCGTTTAGTTGTAACTAAATAAGATAATTATTTTATAACTTTTAGTGTAACGGGCCCATATGGTCATCAACTCTGGCGGCGGCCAACGATATCATTTTCTCGACTTGATGGAATAAATTCTAATGGATTAAATAAACAAATTTCACAGGCAGAACCAAAGTTTTTCATTAAAAATAAAAATACAGCAAAATAACATCGGGTGATTACTTTTGCTCCACCCTTAATTATTTAGATGGGAAACTTGGATCGTTGTTCGGCACAGTTTACAATTGAGATAGAAACTTGAAACTTGAGGGATATCTTTTTTTTTTTATTTATTTCTAACTATATTATGAGTATGAATGAACTCGAAATCAGCCACGTGGTGTCTATTTGAAAGATTATAGAAGAAGAAGAAGAAGACAACTTGTTAATTGGATGTGAATATCTAGTATAATAAATGTAAATTGCAGAAAAGAGTACTATTATAAATAAATAAATAAATTGCAATGCGTTTACATTCATCGCAACATGAGGCAAAGAAAATTTCATTAAGTTGTACAGTCAACGTTAAATATAAGGGAGCAGACAAAAGGCGTTAAATAACATAAGGATTAAATTAAAAAAGCTGACGTGTTCTGATGTGGCCATCCACTTGACTTTACCATACAACCTGACCCCCCACTTATATTTAATATTTAATAAAATTATTTATAATTATGTAGCGGTGGGGGTTAGTTTTTGCATTTTTAGACTTCTGGGGTCCCACTGATTATGTATACAAAATTTGGTTGAGTTTGGTACAAGGTCCTAGATTTTCATTTTTTGACCCCCTCCACCCTCACCACATTTTTGGCGGTTAGTTTTTGCATTTTTAGATTTCTGGGGTCCCACTGATTGTGTATACAAAATTTGGTTGAGTTTGCTCAAATGGCCTAGATTTTTAATTTTTAACCCCCCCCCACCATCTCTCTTAATTTTGGGTCGATATGCACCAAAATATAATCAGCTCTTAATCTGAATGGACCAAAACTACGTGTGAAATTTGGTTTCGATATTCACACTAGTTTTTTGAGCTAGCTCGTCCACAAAATTTGGTAACGCACAGACTAACTGACTAACAGACATTTTGACAAAACAATTATTATTTCGAAAAATATAATTTTTTCGATGTTCACTTATTAGGCTTTTTTATAGACCGAAATGCCATGGTTTCTTCCAATTTTTTTAATCAAAATAGTTTCAGGCGTTTTTGAGATATTTCGAAAGAAAAAAAACACTTTTTCATGCACGATTACAATACTTGACCATACCCTGTATGGTCAAGTAAAAAGTGTTTTTTCCCCTTATTTTTTTCAAAATATCTCAAAACAGCTGAAACTATTTTGATAAAAAAAATTAAGCGAAACCAAAGGATTTTGGTTTACCAAAAAGCTCTAATAAGTAAACATCGAAAAAATTATATTTTTCGAGATAATAATTGTTTTATCAAAATGTCTGTTAGACTGTGCGTTACCAAATTTTTGTGGACGAGCTAGCTCAAAAACTAGTGTTAATATCAAAACCAAATTGCACACGTCATTTTGGTGTATTGAAATTAAGAGCTGATTAGATTTTAGGAGGTGGAGTGGGGGTTAAAATTAAAAAATCTAGGCCATTTGAGCAAACTCAACAAAATTTTATATACATAATCCGTGGCCCCCCAGAAGACTAATAATGCAAACTAACCTCCCAAAACGGAGTGTGGTGGGGGGGGGGGGGGGCGTAGGGACAAAAAATGAAAATCTAGGCCTTTGATCCAAACTCAACCAAATTTTATATATAATACATACCTAATACCCGTCGACACGATTTTCGGGTCGTGACTTCTGAATGTCATATTTTTGGTTTCTTCTACGCTACCAATAATGGAGAAAATATTTTTTTAATTAAAATTTTCTTTTGTAGAAACCAATTTTTCGAATTTTAAAAAAATGACTATTTTTACTTTACCATACAGGGTATGGTCAAATATTGTAATCCTGCTTGAAAAAAGTCCCTCTTTTTTTCGAAATATCTCAAAAACGGCTTAAGCTATTTTGATTAGAAAAAATTGAGCGAAACCATGGAATTTCGGTCTACAAAAAAGCTCTAATAAGTGAAAATCGAAAAAATTATATTTTTCGAGATAAATTGTTTTGTCAAAATGTCTGTAGGTCTGGTTGTCTGGTTGTCTGTGCGTTATGAAATTTTTGTGGACGAACTAGCTCAAAGACTAGTTTGAATATCAAAACCAAATTTCACACATAGTCCACAAAGAGAAACAAAGAGGTTGTCCTCTGCTTGATTCAAATAAACATACACACATATATATATCGAGATGATATATCTGTATATATATTATTTATTTGTTTGAGACTATAGTTTCGAAGACTTGGTCTTCATCATCAGTCTTTAAAATAAAAAGTGCGAAAATTCTTTCGCGGATCATTTAAATTCAAACAATCACTCCTTCCCAGAAGGTATTAGATTAATAAAAGGAGAAAAGAACCCAAAATTAATTAGCGCAATCGAATCTTTAGAAATTTTGAAATAATTCAATAGAAATTCAAAACTCTGTTTGAACAATCAAATAGAGTTATCGAATAGTAATCTGCTTAAGATGTTTGCTAACAAAAGATAAAAGAAAAAGAAAAACCCTTCTTTTGTCAGCCTTTCTAAGGAGAAAGGAGAAGGGAAACATATTGTTATATTTGAATGTGAACCGGATAGAATGTCTTTATTAGTTCCTAGCCAGCAGTGACGAAGGAACACCAAGTTTTCAATATCCATATGATATTGACTCCATGAAAAAACATTTATAATTGAAGAAAGACTGATGATGAAGACCAAGTCTTCGAAACTATATAGTCTCAAACAAATAAATAATATATATACAGATATTGAAGGAGACAATAAAAGAGTGTGTCTTCTGCTGGAATTATAAATTTTATTTATTTATAACGAGACTATAGTTTCGAGGGCTTTGTCCTCTTCATCAGTCTATTATTATTCCCAAATGTCCGAGCCAGAATCAAAACCAAAATTAATAATCCCATACTATGGAAAAATTTCGGAAACTTTAAAATTAAAATTCAAAACTTTAGGATATCAAACTATTTTCAAATCCTCTAGAACATTGGGATCTGATATTAGCAATAATAAGAAAGACAAAATTCAAAAAATGGACAAAAAAGGTGTCTATTCCATAACATGTGGAGAATGTGATTCGACCTATATAGGAAAAACAGAACGAAATTTAAACACGCGCATTTCGGAACACAAAAGGGTTTTTAAAGAGGGTTCAGGGCATAGTGCATTTGCAGACCATTTAACCTCCGAGAAACATTGTTTTCCAGATGAATCAAATATTAAATTAATTAGATCAGAATTAGATCCCTTAAAAATTAGTATTTTCGAATCGTTAGAAATTTTAAAATCATACAATAATTCACCAAAAAAATTCTTAAATCGTAAAATAGAAATTCCCGAAAGCTTTATTTTAAAAATAGCTGCTAAAATATAAACTTCACGAACGCCAACTACAGTCAAAATAAAAAAACAAGTATAAATGTCAATTCTTAACTTGCCCACCCTGTGTAATTTCTAACCTAACCACATGAAAGATGTTAACATTTCATTCATAAATTAATTCCTGTGAATACATTGTAATAGACTGATGAAGAGGACAAAGCCCTCGAAACTATAGTCTCGTTATAAATAAATAAAATTTATAATTCCAGCAGAAGACACACTCATTTATTGTCTCCTTCAATATATAAAAATTCTGCTACTCTCGGCAAAAACTTTCAATTTTATATACAGATATATCATCTCGATATATATATGTGTGTATGTTTATTTGAATCAAGCAGAGGACAACCTCTTTGTTTCTCTTTGTGAATCAACAACTCTGCTACTCTCGGCAAAACAAAAACTTTTCACACATAGTTTTTGGTCCATTGAGATTAAGAGATGATTAGATTTTGCTGCATATCGACCTAAAATTAAGGGGGGTGGAGGGGGGGGTTAAAAACTAAAAATCTAGGCCATTTGAGCAAACTCAACCAAATTTTGTATACATAATCAGTAGGACCCTAGAAGTATAAAAATTCAAAAACTAACCCTCCTTACACGATTATAAATAATTTTAGCTTTTATGGTAAAGTCAAGTGGATGGCCACATCCAGAACACGTTAGCTTATTTTAATTGTGATTTTCGTTTTATGTTTTGCGACCCCAAAATTTATTCAATTCGATTTATTTCTGAAATCTCTAATAATAATTACGAAAATTTCATCTCGAACAATAACAACAAGAACAACATATATCCACTTTAATAAATTAATTAATTTCATCAATTTATTAATGTATTGTAATGATGAAAGTGAATAACAGATTTACAAATTGTATCCTTCCTTTCTTTATTACTACTAATAATACTAATCATGGTAAGAGGGATGCTGGGGGGGGGTTGTTTCTCTTGGATTGGTTCTTTGTTTTCCATTATCGGGTGAGAATGCTTCCTCTTGCTGGATAATCTCCGTGAGAGGTTTGTGGAAACAATATGTAATTGACTATTAATCTAATGGCTTGGAACTTGGAACATTATCCAACTGAATGAAGATTGTGCAATTTTGCAAAAACTGATCAATACAAAGAGCGGATTCCATTTCTCAATTCACCTTATTTGATGGGAGATACTTACTTATTTAGTTACTTACTTTGAAAAGAACCCAACCCGCATTACGTTTCATTTTCACCTTAATTAAACAATGCTGACAAATCACTTTAAATCCCTTTTTTTATTTTTACATTGATTTTCATTTATCATCAATTTTTGTAATCAATAACTGAGATATTTTTTTTTTTATAAATCAACATTATTTAGTTTTATGAGTAAATTAAACTTATTCTGCATTTTTTTACTTTACCATACAGGGTATGGTCAAGTATTGTAATCGTGAATAAAAAAGTAATGTTTTTTTTGCTTCTTTTTTTTTCGAAATATCTCAAAAACGGCTGAAACTATTTTGATTAAAAAAATTGAGCGAAACCATGGCATTTTGGTCTGCAAAAAAGCCAATATAAGTGAAAATCGAAAAATTATATTTTTTAGATAATAATTTTTTGCCAAAATGTCTGTTGAGTTAGATCTGTGCAATTTACCAAATTTTGTGTACGAGCTGGCTCAAAAACTAGTGTGAATATCAAATCCAAATTTCACACGTAGTTTTGGTCCATTTGAGATTAAGAGCTGATTAGATTTTGGTGCATATCGACCCCAAATTAAAGGGGGTGGAGTTGGGTTAAAAATTAAAAATCTAGGCCATTTGAGCAAACTCAACCAAATTTTGTATAAATAATCAGTGGGATCCTCAGAAGACTTAAAAATCGAAAAACTAACCACAAAAACTCGGCGGGGGGGGGGGGCACATCGATTAATTACTTATCTAGGCCCATTTGACCCAAAATCAACCAATTTTGTACCCAATCAGTAGGAACCCATAAGTCCTTCAAAAATGCCGAACAAGCCTCTCAGAAATGGGGGGCATATGGTCAAAAAATTAAAATCTTTGCCATTTGACCAAACTCAACCAAATTTTGTATACATAATCAGTGGGATCCCAGAAGAGTAAAAATGGAAAACTAACCCCCCTCCCCTACATGATTATAAGTAATTTTATTAAATATTAAACATAAGTTGAGGGGCCAGGTTGTATGGTAAAGTCAAGTGGATGGCCACATCAGAACACGTCAGCTTATTTTACTTTACCATACAGGGCATTGTAATCGTGCATGAAAAAAGTGTTGTTTTTTTGATTGACATTTTTCGAAATATCTCAAAAACGGTTGAAAATATTTTGGTTACAAAAATTAGGCGAAACCATGCCATTTTGGTCTTCCAAAAAGCTCTAATAAGTGAACATTGAAAAAATTATATTTTTCAAGATAATAATTGTTTTATCAAAATGTCTGTTAATTAATACCAAATTTTTGTGGACGAGCTAGCTCAAAAACTAGTGTGAGTATCGAAGCTAAATTTCACACGTAGTGTTGGTCCATTGAGACTAAAAGCTCGATAGGATTTTGGTGCATATCAGCCCAAAATTAAGGTGGGGGTGAGGGGGGCTAAAAATTAAAAATCTACGTCATTTGAGCAAACTCAACCATATTTTGTATGTAAAATCAGTGGGCCCCCAGAACACTAAATAATAAAAAAACAAACCGCCCAAAATGGGGTGGATAGTCAAAAAATGAAAATCTAGGTCCTTGTACCAATCTCAACCAGAAGTGCGGTATATAGTCAAGGATGGATGCAGCACATCAGAACGTGTCAATTTATTTTTTTATAAATCAACATTATTTCGTTTATACATATTAGAGTGGTCGTTAGAAATGCAAAGATAATATCTTTCGATTTTCCACCCTAAAATCGGTTTAAATACAAAAAACTGAGCTATGGAAAATTATGACCGATTTTGATAGTAATAACCCGTTTCAGTGAGGGGTTGAAATTTAAATACGATTTAACAGTACTTTTTTGAGACTTAAAGATAAGAGTAAATAAATATTATCTTTAATATTCATTTACTATGAGTTAGGATTCTTGGTCACCCATTTCACATTAAAATTAAAAAATCAAAAGATATAATTTTTTTCTTTTTCAATATATATATTTCGGGCCATCAACCCATCTTCAGGAAGTACAGAAAATAACTAATTCAACTTATTGAATAACAGGTTATATATATGTTTATTGAACAGAGGGAAAGAATATTTGAATTATTTTAAAGGACACTTTCTCTAGTCTATTGTTAAGTAAAAAGTATTTTTGGGTTGGGTATGGTTTATTGACATAGGTGTGGATAAATAAAGAAAAGTTAGAAGTTCATTTGAATTATGTCTCAAGCTGGGAATAAATTTTTGGCTTATGTTATTAATAGGTCAATTATTATATTTTGTTTTACATCAAGTTGATTATTGATAATATTTTCATAGTTCGACTGGGCATATTTTATTTCCGTGGATTCAAGAAGATCCAATCTTAATCCTTTTCTTTCGAAATGAATAGGGGTAGGTGAAGGTGAGTGATCTAACGAATATAGATGATTAGCAAATGGAAGAGAAGTGGAATCTGGATTTGTGGGTTGATTTCTTATTAATTGTCTGAGAGAAGGAAACTACGTGTTTCTTATGCCGTTTTTTGAAAGATCATCCAGTTTGTCCAATATAAATTGCATCGCAATCGTTGCAATTTAATTTGTATACACCAGATCTATTTATTTTATCAATTTTGTCTAGTTTGAAGGAGACAATAAAATAGTGGTTTCTTCGGCTGGAATTATAAATTTTATTTATTTATAACGAGACTATAGTTTATAGGGCTTGCCCTCTTCATCAGTCTATTACAATGTATTAGATAAAACAAATTTCAATAAAGAATTAGAAATAATTAAACAAATAGCCGCTCAAAACGGTTACGAGAAAACCTTTATTGACAAACTATTAAAAAAAAAATTGAAAAGTCAACTCTGAATCTGATTTATTCTCAAATGTCCGAGCCAGAATCAAAACCAAAATTAATAATCCCATACTATGGAAAAATTTCGGAAACTTTAAAATTAAAATTCAAAACTTTAGGATATCAAACTATTTTCAAATCCTCTAGAACATTGGGATCTGATATTAGCAATAATAAGAAAGACAAAATTCAAAAAATGGACAAAAAAGGTGTCTATTCCATAACATGTGGAGAATGTGATTCGACCTATATAGGAAAAACAGAGCGAAATTTAACACACGCATTTCGGAACACAAAAGGGTTTTTAAGGGGGTTCAGGGCATAGTGCATTTGCAGACCATCTAGTTTCCGAGAAGCATTGTTTTCCAGATGAATCAAATATTGAATTAATTAGATCAGAATTGGATCCCTTAAAAATTAGTATTTTCGAATCGTTAGAAGTTTTAAAATCATACAATGGTTCACCAAAAAAGTTCTTAAATCGGAAAGTGGAAATTCCCGAAAGCTTTATTTTAAAAATAGCCGCTAAAATATAAACTCCACGAACGCCACCTACAGCCAAAATAATAAAACAAGTATAAATCTCAATTTTAACTTGTCCACCCTGTGTAATTTCTTAACCTAACCACATGAAAGATGTTAACCTTTCATTCATAAATTAATCCTGTGAATACATTGTAATAGACTGATGAAGAGGGCAAAGCCCTCGAAACTATAGTCTCGTTATAAATAAATAAAATTTGTAATTCCAGCAGAGGACACACTCTTTTATTGTCTCCTTCAATATATAAAAATTCTGCTACTCTCGGCAAAAATTTCAATTTGACTAGTTTGTTATTTATTAATTGAGAGGATAAATTATTTATATTATAAAGGGTTGGTGATTAGTTTCCGGAGAATATTTGTTAATGGATTTAACACATTAACAAATATTCTCCGAAACATGGAATCCGAATGATAGCCCGAAATATATATATTGAAAAAAAAATTTACATCTTTTAATTTTTTAATTTTAATGTGAAACAAGCAAGTGACCAAGAATCCTTAACTCATAGTAAATGAATATTAAATATAATATTTATTTACTCTTATCTTTATTAAAGATGTTTCACCTTGCACCAACACCAAAATCTCTACTAATTATTTTTGAGACTTTCGAATGTTAAATTCTTATTTTGCAATATTTTTAAAATGTATACCTTATAGGAATTGGAGTCTGTGGATACTAATCAATCTAATGTTGAAGCTGTTATTTGAAACCCTCCGGACTGAGCTCTGGCGGGCAGCGTCTCGGTCCAAAAATTTTATTCCTCTTAAAAACCACACTCCAAAATGTATACCGGTAAAACTACCGAAAATACATCGTCTCTAAAAGTTTCGCCTCTTTAACTTTTGAGTGGCGAGGCTGGGAGGAATAATAATGATATATATATTTAATGTTTCTTAATTTAAAATGAATTGGAGTCTTTCATTTCAAAATTCGAGTCCAAATTAGAATTATATTTCAAATTTGCCTGGTTAATGAAAATCGATTGGAGCCATCAGTTTAAAATCCGCGCTGACAATTATATTTCAAATTTGCCTCGTTAATTAATATATATTTAATGTTTCTTAATTTAAAATCTATTGGTGTTTTTTCATTTTCATTCGAGTTCAAATGAATACAATATTATCTCGACACAAAGTCCAAATCAAAAATATATAGTTTTAGTAACAGAAATCAAGATACAAATATTAATGTTGCATTGGTGTAATCGCTAGAGCTGATGCCCATAGTTCAAGAGTTCGTCGGTTCGATTCTAGGCAAGAGCGTAAGTTTTTTAAAGGAAATTCTCTCAGCGTTGTTACAAATTAATCTAGACAAATATATATAGTATTATTTTATGTCCTCTCCCTGCAAGGATGTCAGTAATAATGATAAGAGTTTGCCCGATTAAATTTATCAATCCAAAAAAAAAATAAACTACAAACTGATGCTGCTTGACTTTATAGAAATTTTAAAACCACCTTGTTAAAAAGTTAGATGTATTTTGGAGCTAGCTACTTTCCGCTTGCTCGTAATTCTATAATAAAGTTACCGGTTTATTAAACTTAAACTATAAATCATTAAATTAGATAATGCTTTCAGAATTGGGAGTTTCCCTATTTACCATAAACAATATAAGTGGAATGCCGCTCAAAGCAGAGAGGAATATTAATTTAAATATTTATAAAACAAAAGAAGGGGTCAGTAGCGCAATCGGTTAAATCACCAACTTTTCTAATCCGATTAGGAAAACATCAACCTAGATTTCATCAGTTCGATCCCAGCAAGAAGCAAAGTGAATTTATTTGAAAATAATAAAAAACCGGCCCCTCGGCTCCCGAAACTGACAATCTCTGGTTCTACAAAACCTCGCGCATGCGCAGGACAAAATTTCGTAACAAGCAACCATGAATCTTGAGAGGTAAAAAACAAGATTACTCCAGGTGGTAACCAATCCACCCACCCTCGAGTGGCAACCGGGTATTCAGATTCTGGGGGACCCGGACCATCACAAAGTCAAGGAAGAAACAATGGAAAAATAACGCCAAAAATCCATACATACCTGGGCACCTTTAACATCAACACACTCATCCGGCCAGGAAAATTTTCATATTCTGACCATGGGACTCGATAACACATTCCGGAAAGATAGAGGCGTGGAAGGTCCAACCAGAAAGAAACAATCAAGCTCTGCGTGATCCCAAGGGTCCAAACGCAACAAATAATAATAATAATAAAATAAAAGAATACATTATCGATAAAAATAATGGACTGTAAGTAGGTTTAATGGAATTTAATATAAATTTTTGGATTATAGAAATATATGAATTTTAAAATTGAATACAAGTAATGTTAGGAGTAACTTAAAACTATATATAAATACAGATAAAAAGTTTGAAAATTGAACGTTAAATTCAGCTATTTGAAAAATACAAATATTCACAAAATAAAGTTTATATATAAATCAATTATACAGGGTGGTGACTTGGCTGACGCAGCATAGCGATTACAATGTTAATTTTTGAATGTGCATTTATTTGCTCCCTAATTATTTTAGAGTTAACGTTCTTATAGGTTTTTTGTAGAGAAAAAATACTGAATCCGAACATGTTTTTGTTTTCAAATTTTGAAATTTCAGAACCGTAATAATCAACATTATAAATAATTGTATTTTTACAAAAAATCACTGAGGCCATCGAATTATTAAAACAAACAAGGCATTTGCATTTGTTGTTTCTATTTGGCGTTTAATACGAGAGAGCGTTGAAAAATAAGTTTCCCCGGCTCGACTGTGGTCAGAGTTGTATGAAGGAGTCAAAAATAGAATGAGACATTGCCAGTGATATAACAAACCTTTATTTTTATTATTCTCGCAACGAGCACGTTGAGACATTTGTCATATCGCTTGATAAAAGCTTCAAAAAGTCCTCCAAGAAAAATTCAGGGCTTTGCATATGGAAGAAGCGTTGAACGGCTATGGGCGAAAAGGGCGACACAGCAGGAAAACGCGCAAGTCACCGATACACCATTGGGTAGAGGTCGCTGCAAATCAAGCAGATGGCGCTGTTGTGCAGTGCCTGCGCAAAGCGGAGACCAGCCTCCCATTAATGAGCTTTTCCCGGCAGGTATGGGAGAGAAGGTGCGTTTTGAATTCGTGGTCAAAGGAGGGCGCGAGAGCGGTTATCCGCTATGAATTGGCACGTGGAGCATTCGCGGAAGCAGAAATCTCATAAACAACCGCCTCGTGGAAGTCGGCGGCGGGTATGGTAAGTCTCATGGAAGTCTATTCGGAAAAAGCGGCCTGGCCTTCTCACATCTGGCGTACCGGCTGCTGGATGACAATGCCAGACCACATTCGGCGAGGGCAACGCAAAACCATATTGCAACTCTGGCCGGGAGCGCCGGCACCATCCGCCATACAGTCCTGATCTCGCACCAAGCGACTTCATCTGTTTCCGGCTTGAAGACAAATCTCGGGGGAAGGCGCTTTGGAAGCAATACGGAAGCGGTAAATCAAGCCGCTCAACGCTTCTTCCGTGGCGCAAAGCCCTTGATTTTTTCCTGGAGGGGCTTTTTTTGCTTATGGAGCGTTTATAGGACAAATGTCTCAATGTACTTGGTACCTATGTGGAAAAATGAAGGCTTGTTATATTCTTTAATGTCTCATTCTATTTTTTGACTTTCATACACAACTCTGACCACAGTCGACAGGGGAAACTTATTTTTCATCTCCTCCTCGTGGTATTCTTAGTTTAATAGTATTTTGCTCGAGAAAACCAAGATATTTGGTTCCAGATTGATGGCTGCCCTGCACACAACAGCCATGATGTCCGTGAATTTTTAAATAATCATTTGCTCCCCTAATTATTTTAGAGTTAAAGTTCTTATAGGTTTTTTGTAGAGAAACAAATACTGAATCCGGACACATGATTTTTGTTTTCCAGCAATTTTGAAATTTCAGAACCGTAATAATCAACATGATAAATAATTGTATTTTTACAAAAATCACTGAGCGCCATCGAATTATTAAAACAAACAAGGCATTTTCATTTGTTGTTTAATAGTGAAGTCTTTAGTGATTATTTTAGATGTATAATTAGAATACAAAAAACTGAGCAGAATTAAAATTCTAAAAGATAATTACATCAGATATTGTCTAATTCACAATTTAAAAGTAAAAAAACGATTTTAAAAATGTAGATATTTATTTAAAAAATTAGGGTGAAATTTAGGCAATTTAGGTCATTGTTTAGTGGTAAATGGTGGTTTATTCGAACATTTGCTATGATTGTTATTTTTTGTTATAATTTTATGCATTTGTTAATTATGTTAAAAAATTAAATTTGTTTACCTTAGTAATTTTATTGTTTTAATTACGTTTAAAAATATTACTTATAATTTCGTTGATTATTCTTAGAAAATTTAAAAGCTCGTTCTAAACTTCATCTACGTGAATCTACTATTTTTATTTATCAACGAGCTTATGGCGTGCCTCGGGCTGGCTACTCTGGCGGGCGGCGTCTCGGTCCAAAAAAATTTTATTCCTCTTAAAAACCACACTCCAAATGTATACTCTGTAAACTCCGAAAATACATATAGTCTCTTAAAAGTTTCGCCTCATTTTCGTCCTGACACATCTACAGAAATGAGGCTCTAGATATGAATCTGGAAGTATTTTTTTTTCTATAATCTACAGCATTGTGATATTTTTTGTGTGGAAATATGTAGATTTATTTAAATAAGTGGGATCGTGTGAGGAGGGGAATTATATTATATCATTTTTTTAAAATTTGGGATCGATAATCGATATAAGGCTCCAAATATTTAAAAGAGATCAGGTGTTGTTTGTATGACAGGCTGCTCCATCCAGTATTGCCATGAGAAACTCATATGGGCATGCGTGTCTTAAGTCGTTCAATTTTGTAAAAATCAAAAAAATAAGAATAACAAAATTTAGATTTTTAAAAAATTATAAAAAAGTGGCAAATTATTTAAAAATAAACAAATAATATATAAAATATAAATCAAATAAGATGTGATTGATTATTTTTCTGTGCGCAAAAAAAGCGAATTGAATATTTAATTTTTGAGTGGTGAAGGGGGTAATAATTATCAATATATTTAATGTTTCTTAATTTAAAAATCAATTGGAGTCTTTCATTTCAAAATTCGGAGTCCAAATTAAGATTATATTTCAAATTTTGCCGCAAATATACATAAGGGCGCAATCTCTGTCGGCAGCATTAGGTCAGCGTTGCAGGCAAATTGAATCTAGGCAAATATATATAGTATTACGAATACAAAACTCAGCCCATTCAAATTTAACGAGTTTCTCGTTGGTAATCCATCAATTCGTAATAAGAGCTGATTTTAAAAGTTCAAATATAACAAACGTCACTCAGAAACAACAAATGAAAATGCCTTGTTTGTTTTAATAATTCCATGGCCCTCAGCGATTTTTGCAAAAATAAATTATTTATAATGTTGATTATTACGGTTTCTGAAATTTAAAAATTTGAAAACAAAAATATGATCCGGATTCAGTATTTGTTTCTCTAGAAAAAACCTATAAGAACTTTAACTCTAAAATAATTAGGGAGCAAATAAATGCACATTCAAAAATTAACATTGTAATCGCTATGCTGCGTCGGCCAAGTCACTACCCTGTATACAAATTAACATAAGAATGTCAATTATTATTAAAAATTAATTAATTAACGCCAATCGCGTTTTTAGCACAAATTGCTAAACATATATAGCCAGATGATCGAAGCGTGCAACACAATTTAATCTATTTTTTATTTGGTTGTAAATCAAATAAACAAATAGAAAAACTCAATATCAATCTCAATTGATGAAAAAACAAATAAATATATGCTATTAACATGAATTTTGAGCACTCTCAATAATTCATATTAGACGCTCTCTGCGTAGGTTCAAAATAAAAGGGGTTTTTTGTTGCTTCCAGTTATCACAAACATATGTGCAAATTTGAGGTTAAGGGGCGGAATTGGGGTGGGGTGGGGGTGTAGTGGTGCAGGAGGTGGGGTGAAGTGGTGGGAGTCCGGCATCGCTCGGTGGGCAGGTACTCATAAGTAATATGATTATTATTTTACCAGCAAACATTCTATTTCCTTAATAAATGGTGTTAATTGAATTTTCTTCTTCTTTATTTCAGATAAATGGATTTCTTTTAATTGATATTATCCGCGTATTAGTAACTAAGATACACTCCATTCGAAATATAGCTTCTCAAAATACAAGGTTAGTAATATATTGTAAAATACTATATCTAATACTTTTCAGTGGGTATAATGTTATTCAGATTATTCTTTTTGAATTTATTTGGTTGGTGGGTGTAATCTCAGGGTAAACTCTCTTGATGCTTAAAATCTGAAATTATATTGACTGAGTTTACTATTAATTTGTTTACTATTTTTACTGTGAAATTAAAATAAAAAAAATGGATTACGGAAATTGCTTATATAAAAAAATAATAAAAAAAGGAACAAAGGAAATTGGATGGACAAGCAGGATTTAGTAATTTTCAATAATAATAGAGCTTATATTTAGAATCATTTATTATTTATATGTAAATTTATTTGATCGCCGCTTGATATCAACTGATAGAGAGATTTATTAATGAGAAAATACAAGATGGTGGTTACGCTCTTTGTGGTGAAAGCTGTAGGATATTGTCTTGCAATCTGGTGGACGTCAGGAATTGCTCTCCTGATAACCAGTCCCGTTGATAGCAATCTCTCGGTGTCTTGTTGAATGAGATAGGCGCCTTCGATAAGATTTGTATCGATGAGCCACTATGAATATCTGTGTAGACGTGTGTTGTCCACGAAGCTGGGCGCAGGCCGAGTCGAGTAGAGCCGGACTAAAGCCACGAGGATCACGAGGGAGTGACTCCTCGCCGGGCGGCTATGGCAATGGCTATGAAGGTGTATAGAGAGGTGTCTTCTTGATCACCGCCTCATGAGTTGTGTTGTGAACTTGTAAAATAGAGAGGTGTGTTTATAGTGAGGTATGTATGCTCATCAACGACTCTCTCAGTTGTCTTCTATGCATATGGTGAGGTATGATCAAGGACTGACTCTTCAATGAGCGCCTCGTGAGATGTATCTATGGTGAGTTATCATCCAGGACTCCTCTGGTTGTGTTATATACCAAAATGCTTAAAGAGGAGTAATCTCTCCCCTCTTCTCTCTCTGATTTCTCCTGTTTTCCTCAAACAACGAATTTCAAACAATTTACATCATCATTGGTTTTTATAAAAAAGAAACTACACATAAATCATTCCTAAGAGGCTCATCCCCCGTCCGTATTGCACCCTGTTCCCTGCGCGAATTCAAATTTCAATTTTATTATTTATTATTATGCTTGCTAAGATTTAATTTTAACTTACTTTATTAAAAAAATTATATTGATTTATATTTTTCTTTTACAATTTATTTTTAAAGAAATTTATATTTAACTATAATTAAGCAAATACTATTTTTATCCTTCTTTTTTCTAATCTGCCTCTCTTTGCAATTTCTTATTGCAATATATCATTGGATATATTGTAACTTCAAATCCTCACACAGGTATTGTCAAAGAAACAACAAAGAAATTTATTTACAGTGATTATGTTTTAGAGATTATTAAAAATAATTTCCTAAAAGTATAGGTTGGGGCAGAGCACCTTGCTTATTTAGAAATTTAATTAAAAAAAGTAACGCAGATAAATATTTAATTCTTTGAACAGCATCAAGTACAATATTTAAATTTTATTGTAATTAATTAAATTAATTGAACCGCGTAAATTTGAGTAATTTTCATGATTCAGCCTGCGAATTTTTCCAGTTCAATAAATCATTTCATTATTATTTTTTTTGTTTTGAAAAGGAAAAATGAAATTTAGCATCCGGCAGGATTCGAACCTGCGTCTTCCTCTTTAGCCGAGGCTGCGCTAACCAGCTGCGCCACAGATGAATTCTACCGGATAAGCCATATTAGATTGATATCATTTTTCCAAAATATGTTAATATACAAAATCATTTTTCCAAAATATGTTAATATACAAAATGTACCTTATATTAAAAAATCCAACGATGTAAACTATAACATTCTTGATATAGTGAATTAATTGTTATGTACTATTATTGCTATTATAATCATTTGATTTGTCAATATAATTTTTTGCTTTTTATAATCTTTAAAAAACATGTAATGCTCAATCCGATAGGGGGCGCTGATGCCGTCGGTATATTTGGGCTTTGAGCCCAGATAAACATGATTGACTCAGTTAACCTATAATCGGAGTGGGTACTCATTTTTTTTTTTTTTTTTTTATAATGATATTGATACAAGAAGAAGTTGCACCAAGAAGGTACAACCTCTGAAGTCCGTGGTGGACCCTTGTAACGTGAAGATAAGGGAGATTTAGGGATTGGGTAGAGGTCGAAGGTATCTGTGGATGCTGGTCTTGAAAGTTTGAAGGTTATAAGTTGCTGGAAAGACGGTCGGGGGAAGAGAATTCCAGTCTCTAGATGTCATAGGGATAAATGAATTGGCGAATGCGTTTGTTCGATTCATACTTGAGAACGATCGCAGAATAAGTCGATCGAAACGTCGTCGTATTAAAATTGTAATTATTTGTTTCAATAAATAATTATAAGGTAATCATGTGTGATTTAAATAAAAATTTAAACTTTAATCATTTTTCCTTTTGGCGGTTATCTTCTAGACTAGTCTAATGACTTTTGATTTGTATAAACATTTTATTTTTATCGAACTTAGTTCCATATTTTTTTGTAATTAATTAAATTAATTGAAAATTACTCAAATTTACGCGGTTAAATTAATTCAATTAATTACAAAAAAATATGGAACTAAGTTCGATAAAAAATAAAATGTTTATACAATTAAAAGTCACTAGACTAGTCTAGAAGATAACCGCCTAAAAGAAAAATGATATCAATCTAATATAGGCTTATCCGGTAGAATTCATCTGTGGCGCAGCTGGTTAGCGCAGCCTCGGCTAAAGAGGAAGACGCAGGTTCGAATCCTGCCGGATGCTAAATTTCATTTTTCCTTTTCAAAACAAAAAAATAATAATGAAATAATTTATTGAACTGCAAAAATTCGCAGGCTGAATCATGATAATTATTCAAATTTACGCGGTTCAATTAATTTAATTAATTACAAAAAAATATGGATGTTGTTAGGGCTCTCTTGTGCCGAGTGCTGTGTGGCGCTTTGATGCCGCGCCCCCATCAAGTCGATGGGGTCCTAACAATCTTGCGTATGCAGAGTTGTAGGTTGCGTGTTCATATAGGGTGTGTGCAGGGGAGGGGCTGCTGGATGGCGGTGGCCCCTCCAGATTCGCTTCTCCAGTCGGAATCGAGTCGCTTTAATTATAGCATGGGTGATAATATTTCACTCATGCAAAAACGACGCAACGATCCGACTGAGTCATCTAGCGGCCGTGTCTCAAGGCTCGTCGCCATGAGCGAGAGCGGGCCGCTACACCACACCCTTTGTTTCTGGTGATTGTCGATTACCGACTAAGTTCAGCCGGGCAAGGCTCTATCCACCTAGCTGGTGGGTCAAGAGGCTGCTTGCTTTGCAATCACGTCGGGGTCAAATAAAACAAATATATGTTTTGAGTTTTTTTATCTCGATATATATTTCGGGTTATGAGCCCATCATCAGGAGTTACAATAGATAACTGTTTTCTTTTGTAACTCCTGATGATGGGCTCATAACCCGAAATATATATCGAGATAAAAACTCAAAACATATATTTGTTTTATTTTATGAAACCCACCTAAAAAATATATATTTTTACTTATTATCTATTAAAATGATTCACCTAGAACCGACGCCAAATTCTTTAAAGATTATAAATATGATAACAGCCTTAAGGTACCCTCTTTACAATAAATAAACAATCATTAATATCGGTTCATAAACAAAGAAGTTATGCCTGAACAAACATATCAAAAAAGGTTCAATACCAATGAAAAAAACGGGACATATCCGAAACTATAATGAACCCAATGCAACAAATATCATCAAAATCGGTTCACAATTGACTGAGATATCAGGTAACATAGACACACAAAAAAAATTCAGTCGAATTGAGAACCTCCTCCTTTTTTGAAGTCGGTTAAAAAGTTAGAATTCAAACAATATTTTCCTCTTAAAACAGTTCAAAAAATCACAGCTTTGGGCCCTTTGAGAACGCCCTTGTTTGCGCTTTTGAAATTCGCCCCCTGTATGTGTGAATCTAATGCCTTGAACCCATGGTCAAAACCGAGGGGTGATCGGCGATTGGAAGTAGGTGCACACCTCTTTGGAAGTATTTTGGAAATATTTGGAAGTACAAGTGGAAGTAGGTGTACAGCATATTAGGTCGCGGTTCACCCTCGGTCAAAACCAATTCACCTCAGATTTTATTTGTCTTCTAAATTAAAAAGGTTATAGGTATAATTATTATTCAAAATCATATCATCAGAGCTTGACCAAATTAATATGGGACCACCTAAGATACCCTCTTTCCAATAAAAATGAATCATTAAAATCGGTTCACGATTGGCCGAGATATGAGGTAACATAGACACACAAAAAAATCAGTCCAATTGATCCTTCTTTTTGAAGTCGGTTAAAAATAATAAAATTTAACCGTTGTACTTGATGCTGTTCAAAGAATTAAATAAATATCCCCCCTACTTTTTTCTTAATTGAATTTCTAAATAAGCAAATTGCTCTGCCCCACCCTATATTTATTGACATTTAGTGTCTAGGATAGATTTTTGCCATTGTACACTCATTGGAATTCTTCTCCCTTTCTAATTTCCCTCGAGTGTCTTTTTCCGTTAAAGATGATTAAATAATTTGAAACAAGCGAGAGAAAAACTGATTTTTGTTATTATCCCCTATTATAAAAATGAATATTTATTGTAATTACAATCTTTTTTTAGGAAAATGGTGCGTGTCTTGTTCTTTCTGATTCCCCTGTTTGGCCTGCAATTCGCCGTTGTAAGCGTAAGGCCCGATATCCTCGACTGCTCAACAGAACAAGTTTATTATTATTTTGCTAATACGGTGGACGGCTTGCAAGGCGCATGCGTCGCTCTACTATTCTGCTACTTAAATAAAGAGGTAATAACTACATAATTATCTTTTTTCTTTTCTCACCGCATTTATTAAAATATTGATATTAACAACAAACTCCCAAAAGACCAAGCAAACATAAACATAGGCAATTATTTTAGAAATTAACCTAATAAAAAAAATTAAATGTAACGACGAAATATTAACAGGAAATTACTTTTTGAAGTCGGTGCCAAACAAACTATATATAGCGATCGTACCCGCCAATCGTACTAAGTAAAATCCGTCGAGTGCGATTCATAAAATATATATGTTTGGCACCGACTTCAAAAAGTGATTTCATGTTAATATTTCGTCGTTTAGTTGTAGCTAAATAAGATACTTAATTATTTTATACCTTTTAGTGGATTTTATTTTTGAGTTATTATTATTTTATTTGTTGTTTTTAAGTTTTATTGCAGTCGGTATTATTTTTTTTAGAAAAATTATTTTTATTTTTTCTCTTTTTAGTGATGTTATTAATAGTGACTTGATATAATACACATCTCGTAAGAGAAAGCGTCAGGCAAATGAATCGGAAAATGCTATTAAAATTCAATTTATAAATATAGAAACTCTCTCGAAACGTTTGCTGGTTTTAAGATTTTTTATAAAAGATTTTATTTATTATAATTTCGATTATTTACTTATAAGAATTGGAGATTTGCATTAATTCGTCATTGATCATATCATCAGAACTTGACCAAATTAATATGGGATCACCCCTAAGATACCCTCTTTTCAATAAAAAGAATCATCGAAATCGGTCCACGTGGCAAAAATCTCTCGCTGAACATACATTAAATAAATAAATAGTTAGGTATCTTGACTATACTGATCCAAACGCAGAAAGAATCATTGAAATCGGTTCATAAACATAGAAGTTATGCCTGAACAAACATAACAAAAAAGGTCCAATACCAATGAAAAAAACATGACCAATCGAAAACTATACTGAACCCAATGCAAAAAAATCATCAAAATCGGTTCAAAATTTGCGAAGATATCAGATAACATATACACAATGTTAGGGCGCTCGTGAGTGCTGAGTGCTTTGTGGTGCGTGTCCGCGCCCCCCACCAAGTCGGTGGGGTCCTAACAATGTTGCGTGTGTGCAGGGCGTTGTTTGTGCCCTGATGGAAAGCCGGGCTGGGCGCCATCCGCTTTGTTAGCGGGGGAGGGGCTACTAGTTGGCGGTTGGCCCCTCCAGATCCGAATGCTCAGCCGAGATCGAATTGCTCCACTTATAGCATGACTGATATATTATCAGTCATGCAAAAGTGTCGCAACGATCTGACTGAGTCATCTAGCGGCCGTGTCTAAAGGCTCGTCGCCAAAGCAACAGCAGGGCGCTACACACAACAAAAATTCAGTCGAATTGAGAACCACCTCCTTTTTTGAAGTCGGTTAAAAATATAAATTATCTGCATAAAAAATATAGCCCTTATTTTCCGATAACAACTTTAATAATTTAAATTTTATGTTTACACAGTTTAAAGATGATATCAGGCATTATTCATCTCCGTCGGGACGTTCTGCACTGGTCATTTTGTTTTATTTTTTTTTTTTTTATAAAAATTATTTTTAGAAATGGTTCTTTGTTTTAATTACACATCATAAAATTCAGAACAAGAAAGTTCTGAATTAATTTTAACATTTAGCAGATGTTTAACAGTAGATATATTGAAAGTCTCTACCCCTTTCTGCAGACCAAATGTTCCCCATAATTGAAAAAAAAAAAAAAAAAAAACTCTCTCAACTGGAGCAGATGTTCCAGACAAAGACATAGCAAACTCAACCATTTTAGAAATTAGATATAAATTAAAAAAAAAATGCTCGCCAGTGACAAAATTCTCAAACCCCAGACATTTTTGCAACTCCGGACATTTTCTTAGACAGCACGAAAAAATATATTGACACGTTCTGATGTGGCCATCCACTTAACTTTACCATGCTCTGCTGGTTGAGTTTGGTACAAGGGCCTAGATTTTCATTTTTTAACCCCCCCCCCAGCCCTCTATTTTGGGCGGTTCGTTTTTTAATTTTTAATGTTCTGGGGGTCCACTGATTTTTACATACAAAATATGTTTGAGTTTGCTCAAATGTCCTAGATTTTTATTTTTGACTCCCCTTCTTAATTTTGGCTCCAGAAATAAAAATATTTTCGTTATTATAGGTTCATTTTATATTATATTTCATTTTTCTTGATTTTTTAGTTTGAAAATGTTCATAATTTTAATTTTTAACCCCCCTCCTCCACCCCCCTTAATTTTGGGTCTATATGCACCAAAATCTAATCAGCTCTTAATCTCAATGGACCAAAACTACGTGTGAAATTTGGTTTCAATATTTAAACTAGTTTTTGAGCCAGCTCGTCCACAAAAATTTGGTAACAGACTAACTAAGAGACATTTTGACAAAACAATTATTATCTCGAAAAATATAATTTTTTCGATGTTCACTTATTTGAGCTTTTTTGTAGACCGTAATCACATGGTTTCGCTCAATATTTTTAATCAAAATAGTTTCCGCCGTTTTTGAGATATTTCGAAAAAGAAGAAGGAAAAAACACTTTTTTCATGCACGATTACAATACTTGACCATACCCTGTATGGCAAAGTAAAAAACAGGACTGTTTGGGCTAATCATTTTTATTCAATTTCCTTTTAATAAATAATTGGTTTTATAATTTTATATCCCACAATAAGATCATTATAATTATTAAGATTGGAGTAATTTTTGGAGACGGACTGATAAGTGAATTAAGTGGATATTGATGAGGCAGTCCAAAAAAAGAAGAAGATAATTTACACTATCTTTTTATTCATAATTTTATTTATAATTATTAATATATATTAAAAGTTGGGAAATTTAATTGATTGACGGGATGGATGAGGGAGGATAAACCAATCGACTTGATTGGGGAATAATGGAATTGAAATAATTATCGGAAAAGAGGTTTTTTTATCTAATTAGATTTTTCCTCTTATAAAAAACAAGGACTAAAGATGAATAAGGATACTCGATGGTGGAGAAGTAATCTCCGGAATCGAAGCAAAAATACAATGTATACATTAATTAATGTAAAATAATTGGTTTAATAAAATTTATAAAAAAAAAAAATTTAATTGATTGAGTGGGAAAGAGGAAATTAACTGGATGGATTAATTTCCGCAATATGGTATTGGAATAATTATCGGAAAAGAGGTTTTTTCTTCTATAATTAGTTTTTCCTTTTATTAAAAACAAGGACTAAAGATGATCAAGGACACTCGATGGTGGAGAAGTAATCTCCGGAATCGAAGCAAAAAATACAATGTATACATTAATTAATGTAAAATAATTGGTTTAATAATATTTATAAAAAAAAAAAAAATTGATTAAAAATCGAGTTTTAAATCTCACAAATATTAATTTGACAATTTAATTGATGAACTCAAATATTGTTATTTAATTAAAAAAAATTATTATACTGTATTTATTTATACAGGGTGCATAGGAAAGTCCCTTTAACCTGAAAATACTTGCAAACGGAGAGTGCTACAGCCACGCAAGTGAGGTAACGGTATAGTAAAGCGACTATGCCCGACCTAATGCAAACGACACCAGCGCCCCTAGTGGCGAAATGTGGAAGTTAACCATTGCAAATCAAAAACGAAAAGAGATAGAGCAAAATTTCCAATTAGAAAGTTTTAGAGCATCAATTAATTAGTATGAAACGATATTTGGTTTACACGGAAAGGATAAATTGGCGCCTGTATACCCCAAAAATATCCAAAATCGATGCACTCCATTTTGTGTAAATAGCGTCAACACCTTTTAAAGTAAAATTTTAAATGCATTGGAAATTAAAGTTTTCAGATATTACAGTACTGTACAAAGTCACAAACTGCATTTACACACTGCTACATTTCCGAAATGTAAATATGTAGAGTAGAACAGTCGCGCATAGATTACGGACATTTTTAGATACAGGCAGTAATTTATCCTTTCTGTGTAAACCAAATATCGTTTCGTACTAATTAATTGATGCTCTAAAACTTTCTAATTGGAAATTTTGCTCTATCTCTTTTCGTTTTTGATTTGCAATGGCTAACTTCCACATTTCGCCACTAGGGGCGCTGGTGTCGTTTGCATTAGGTCGGGCATAGTCGCTTTACTATACCGTTACCTCACTTGCGTGGCTATAGCACTCTCCGTTTGCAAGTATTTTCAGTTTAACGGGACTTTCCTATGCACCCTGTATACCTATATATACATAATCTGTGCGCCACTGAAGGCTAGAAATGCAAAAACGGGGTGCGTGGGCGGAGTGGTGGTGCAGTTGTGGGGGCCTGGTGTGTGGTTTCGGGAGGAGGGGGGGGTCAGGGGTTACCATGCATCGCTCGGTGGCTCCAGGTACTTCTATCCTATCTAGAAAATCAATTTATTTGAAATAATGTGTACTGTGTAGGTATTAGAATGAAGACGAAGGAGGATATTGAAACTTAGAAATAAATAATATCTATTTATTAACCGACTTCAAAAAAGGAGGAGGTTCTCTATTCGACTGAATTTTTTTTTTTTTTTTTTTTTTGTGCCTATGTTACCTCATATCTCCGCCAATTCTCAACCGATTTTGAAAATTTTTTTTGCATTGGGTCCAGTCTATCTTCCGATTGGTCCCATTTTTTTTCGTTTTTTTTCATAGGTATTAGACCTTTTTTATTAGGTTTGTTTTAGACCTAACCTCTTTGTTTATGAACCGATTTCGATGGTTCTTTTTTTATCCGAAAGGGGGTGTCTTAGGGATGGTGTCATATTAATTTGGTCAAGTTCTGATGATATGATCACTATTAATAACATCACTAAAAAGAGAAAAATAAAAATAATTTTTAAGAAAAAAATAAAAACCGACTTCAAAAAATTAAATGCAACAAATAAAATACACTAAAATGTATAAAATAATTATTATCTTATTTAGTTACAACTAAACGACGAAATATTAACATGAAATTACTTTTTGAAGTCGGTGCCAAACATATACCTTTTATGAATCGCACTCGACGGATCTTACTTAGTACGTTTGGAGGGTATGCTCGCTTATAGGTATAGTTAGTTTGGCACCGACTTCAAAAAGTAATTTCATGTTAATATTTCGTCGTTTAGTTGTAACTAAATAAGATAATAATTATTTTATACATTTTAGTGTATTTTATTTGTTGCATTTAATTTTTTGAAGTCGGTTTTTATTTTTTCTTAAAAATTATTTTTTTAAATCAACTGTTAAAAATTATTTTATGTGAGTTTAAAAGTTTGTACTGCAAATTATAAGCTTATAATTATTTTATAAACTATCGGTAACTTCTCGGGAACCATAACTTATAGGAACAATTATTATGCGTTGTCATTTAGGAGTTTCTTCTAATCAATAATTTCTTCATTTAAGCTGTTTTTGACTGTTTTTTAATTAATGAGCAAACTTATATAAGATCTGATACGACCTTTTCATTCGTGAAAAAAAGGGGTGGGATGGAGGATAAAATGAATAATGACCTGGGACATTAAAGATTGAATCCTATATCAAACCAGAGACGAAAATACATATTTTAAGATTTTTTAACCGACTTCAAAAAAGGAGGAGGTTTTCTATTCGAATGATTTTTTTTGTGTCTATGTTACCTGATATCTTCACCAATTGTGAACCGATTTTGATGATTTTTTTGCATTGGGTTCAAAATAGTTTCCCATTGGTCCCGTTTTTTTTTCATTGGTATTGGACCTTTTTTGTTATGTTTGTTAAGGCATAAGTTCTTTGTTTATGAGTCTTTCTGCGTTTGAATCAATATAGCTTCAAGATACCTAACTATTTATTTATTTTATCTATGTTCACCTAGAACTTTTGGCCACATGGACCGATTTCGATAATTCTTTTTTTATTAGAAAGGGAGTACCTTAAGAGTGGTCCCATATTAATTTGATCAAGTTCTGATGTTATGATCAATGACGAAATAACGGAAATCTCCAATTTTTATGAGGAAATAATTGAAATTATAATAAATTAAATCTTTTATAAAAAAAAATCTTAAAACATTCATTTAAAACCCACAAACGTTTCGAGAAAATTTCTATATTTATGAATTTAATTTTATTATCCATTTCTGGATTGAATTGAATGGATTGAAAAGACCAATCGACTTGATTGGGGAATAATGGAATTGAAATAATTATCGGAAAAGAGGTTTTTTTATCTAATTAGATTTTTCCTCTTATTAAAAACAAGGACTAAAGATGAATAAGGACACTCGATGGTGGAGAAGTAATCTCCGGAATCGAAGCAAAAATACAATGTTAACATTAATTAATGTAAAATAATTGGTTTAATAATAATAAATATCCATTTCTGATTCATTCGCCTGACGCTTTCTCTTACGAGATGCGATATTATATAAAGTCACTATTAATAATATCACTAAAAAAATAAAAATAAAAATAATTTTTTTAAAAAGAAATAAAACCGACTTCAAAATAATTAAATCGAACAAATAAAATAATAATAATTCAAAAATAAAATAAAATGCACTAAAAGGTATAAAATAATTATATTATTTAAATACAACTAAACGTCGAAATATTAACATGAAATCATTTTTTGAAGTCGGTGCCAAACAAACTATACAAGCGATCGTACCCGTCAAACGTACTAAATAAGATCCGTCGAGTGCGATTCATAAATGGTATATGTTTGGCACCGACTTCAAAAAGTGATTTCATATAACAATTTCTTCATTTAGTTGTAACTAAATAAATTAGATAATTATTTTATACATTTTAGTGCATTTTAATTGAAAAGTTTTTGTTTTGCCGAGAGTAGCAGAGTTGTTGATTCACAAAGAGAAACAAAGAGGTTGTCCTCTGCTTGATGCAAATAAACATATACACATATATATCAAGATGATATATCTGTATATATATTATTTATTTGTTTGAGACTATAGTTTCGAAGACTTGGTCTTCATCATCAGTCTTTCTTCAATTATAAATGTGTTTCATGGAGTCAATATCATATGGATATTGAAAACTTGGTGTTCCTTCGTCACTGGAATGCTAGGAACTAACAAAGACATTCTCTCCGGGCTCACACTCAAATATAACCAATTTTCAATATCCATATGATATTGACTCCATGAAAAACATTTATAATTGAAGAAAGACTGATGATGAAGACCAAGTCTTCGAAACTATAGTCTCAAACAAATAAATAATATATATACAGATATATCATCTTGATATATATGTGTATATGTTTATTTGCATCAAGCAGAGGACAACCTCTTTGTTTCTCTTTGTTAGTGCATTTTATTTTATTTTTGAAATTTTATTATTTTATTTGTTACATTTAATTTTTTTGAAGTCGGTTTTTTTTCTGATCCACTTTAGTTAGCTTTCAGTGGCCCTTTTATTCTTAAAAGACAGGTAGAATTTATATAACTCCATTTGAATAATTTTAAATACAAAATTTGATTAGAACATTTGCTAATTGGGGGATGTTTAATGTTCCGTTTCCTGCCCTTAAAACAACAGTTTACTTTTTATTCAAAGTTAATTCATTTGATTATTTCTGATATTAACTTTAAAGTGTCCAATTTATTTATATAGAGTATATGGTAAAATGTTCTAAGTATCTGCATAAGAATATTTACTTTTTAAAAAGTACTCTGTTTTAAATTCATTTTACGAGCCCCGTCCCCCATCTCAATTGGCCCACCAATATTTTTTCTTTTTAAATAAAATTATGCTAATTCACGGTATATTAATTTAAATATTTATTTTTATTATCATTTGAAACAACATTTTAAACAATTTAAAACATTTTATTTTAACATTTAACTTAAAATTATTTTTTAATTGTTAAAAACATATTTTTTTATATAAATAATTGCTTTTCACAATTTTTTTTTTTTTTTGGATCTTTGAATATGTGAAATAATCAAGTAGGCTTTGCCTTTTTCCAACAAAAGAAAGTTTGTTTTGTTTATTATTAGTAAAAATGACTAGTGGAAAGGTTGTTGATGAAAAAATTTGCTCAATTGTTATCAATTTATTTAAAATGGGAAAATCAAACGCGGAAATTGGCGATCTAGTTAATTTATCAAAGTTTACTGTCAGAAATATTATTCGAGTTTATAAAACAACGGGTACAATAGCTACAAAACCTCGGTATGCGTCGAAATCCAAAATATCAGATGCTGATAGACGGGCATTGAAGAAGATTATTAGAAAAAACAGGCGTTCGAACTATGGTGAATTATCTGTTCTTTGGAGCGATGCTTTGGGGCAAAGTGTTTCAGCCAAGATACAAATATATAAATAAATATACAATTTTTGCTCGTTTAATAAGAGTAGATTATATATACATATTTATTATATTGGATTGGCAACTAAGTAATTGCGGATTTTTTTTAGAAAATCAAAGACAATTTTTTCATGGAACTAAATAACTTTATTCTGTAATGTATTGCCCATTTTGATCAATGACCTTTTGCCATCTTTCAGGCAGCATCATAATCCCACGTTCATAAAACTTCTGGTTTTTATTAGCAAAAAACTGAATCAGGTACGATTTGACATCATCATCATTATTGAAATTTTTACCATTCATGGAGTTTTGTAAAGATCGAAATAAAAAGTAATCAGATGGTGCAAGGTCAGGACTATATGGTGGATGTGGCAAAACATCCCAACCAAGCTCCAATAATTTTTGCCGAGTGACCAAAGATGTGTGTGGCCTTGCATTGTCATGATGGAATACAACACCTTTTCGATTTGTCAATTCGGCCCGCTTTTCTTCAACTGCATTGTTTAATTTCATTAGTTGTTCAATGTAGACAACAGAATTGATCGTTCGGTTGGGTGGTAAGAGTTCAAAGTAGACAATTCCTTTGTAATCCCACCAAACTGATAACAAAACCTTCTTTTGATGAATACCAGCTTTTGATGTTGTTTGAGCTGGTTCACCTGGCCTGCTCCACGATCTTTTCCGCTTGATATTGTTGTAAACAACCCATTTTTCATCGCCAGTTATCAGTCGTTTTAAAAATAGATCATTTTCATTACGTTTCTTTAGCAAATTGCAGCTGTTAATGCGTTGCGTTAAATGCGTTTCTTTCAGTTCGTGAGGAACCCATGTATCGAGTTTTTGAACATAGCCAAGTTGTTTTAAGTGATTTTCAATGCATGTATGTGATACATGAAGCTTCTCTGCAATCTCACGTGTTGTACTGTGACGATCCGAATCGATTATTGCTTTGATTAGGTCGTCATCAACTTCAACTGGACGACCAGAGCGTTTTTCATCTTTGAGTGAAAAATCACCAGAACGAAATTTGGCAAACCAATTTTGACACTGCCGTTCTTTTAAGGCTTCGTCGCCATAAACAGCACATAACTTTTTGTGAGCTTGCGATGCGTTTTTCCCTTTGCGGAAATAAAAAGCAAAATATGACGAAAATGTTCCTTTTGATTTTCCATTTTTCAACGAACGCCAAACGAAAACTACGCAACCGATCAAAAAACTTTTTTACTGATTGACAGCTGAATTGCCAACTATCAAATAACAAAATGTGTTTTACATTTGGACTACGCCAGCAAACCTAAAAATTCAACTGAAGCCATCTATGAGTGAAATCCGCAATTACTTAGTTGCCAACCTTATATTTATAAATTTTAGATAAATATATTAAAATTTAAAAAATAAATTAAAATGTAATTTTCGCGCTCTATGATAATAAATTTTTGTTGCTCTAGATCAAATTTTTTTAAACAAGGCCCTCCCCCACTCCTACCCCGTCAATGGTATCCCGCTTCACCAATGTTAAAATCTGGTCACCTTATTCTAGGAGCTTAATTAATAGTTTATATTAACTTACCTGTACAGGCAGAAGTGTCCAATAAATAAATAAATACCTACGTATATCTATATAAATAGATAATAAAATAAAATTAAAAACTAATAATTAAATTCCTTTTAACGTCATTATGGATAAAATAAATTCAATTTTATTATTAAGGCACATTGACCTCCTTGTTATTAACATTTCAATAATATGATAAGTATTACAATTTGTTTCGAATTTCATAATTTTACTCAAATCTCTAATAGATAACTTTAGTAATTTACTAAACTTTAACCTTTCTCTGATAATAATTTTTGATGAGTTATCATATTTTTATAAAAAATATTTTTTTCTTCTAATTTGTATATAAATAATAATAATAAAAATATACACATTTTTGCAACATGACCTGTAGGAAAATCTTTCACAATTTTTTTTTGAATTATTTGATTTATTTTATCCATACGGTGGGGGCAGGTTTCCCCTTGATAATACCTGGGTACTACGCCCATATCAATTCGTATAAATAAATAAAATAGCAATTTATTTCACAACATTATGTTAATAATTAAATAAGTGCCTGAGCCACCGAGCGATGCACGGTAACCCCTGACCCCCCCCCCTCACGTAAACACACACCTCGCCCCCACCACTGGACCTTCACTCCGCCCCACCCCCAACCGCTTCTCCCACCCCTGGATCCCCAACAACTGCACCCCACCTCTGGCACCTCCCACATCCACCCCACCCCGCACCCAGTTTTTGCATTTCTAGCTTTCTAATCACGGGCGGATCCAGGGGGGGGCGATCGCGCCCCCCCCCCCCATAGAGGCCCGTGCCTGGCAAAAAAATTGTAAAAAAAAACATTTATTTTTTTTAAAATTTTGAAATTGAAAATAAAGTTCTATGTGTGCAGGGGGGGGGGCAGAGACGCCGACCCCCCCCCCCACACACACACATAGAACTTTATTTTCAATTTCAAAATTTTTTAAAAAATAAATGTTTTTTTTTACAATTTTTTTTGCCAGGGGGGGGGCGGATGGGGCGTCCCCCATAGAGGCCCGTGCCTGGCAAAAACATTTATTTTTTTAAAAATTTTGAAATTGAAAATAAAGTTCTATGTGTGCGGGGGGGGGGGGGGCAAGACGCCGACCCCCCCCCCACACACGCACATAGAACTTTATTTTTCAATTTCAAAATTTTTTAAAAAAATAAATGTTTTTTTTTGGCTGATCCAGGGGGGGGGGCGGGGTGGATGGGGCGATCGCCCCATGAGGCCGTGCCTGGCAAAAACATTTATTTTTTTAAAAATTTGAAATTGAAAATGAAGTTCTGGTGTGGGGGGGGGCAGAGACGCCCCCCCCCGCTTGGACAATTCGATCGCGACACACTTCCGAGATAAAAAAAAAGTAGATCTTACATCGGGCACCTTATATACATTCACCCCCCCCATAAAAAAATTCCTAGATCCGCCCTTGTTTCTAATGGTCTACATATTATGTGTATACCTATTTGTTTACTCGTACACCAATTTGCCCACATTTGTTCATATTGATAAACATTATAAAAAAATAAATAGGAAAATAATAATAAAAAAATAATAGCATAGGATCTGAAATAAAAACATAAAATTAAATAAGATTTGTTTCCAAGTTATATAAACAAAAGCCACTTTACTAACTTAACTACTTTATTTGTAAACACACCTGTAATGTTATGATTTAGACACCTGTTAATTAAAAACAAACAAAAAATTCCCAATTTTAATATAATATATTAATATTTGCTATAACCTATTAGTTTAATAACATCACTAAAAAAGAAAAAATAAAATAAAATTTTATATAAAAAAAAATAAAACCGACTTCAAAAAAATTAAATTCAACAAATAAAATAAAAATACTCAAAATTCAAATAAAATGAACTAAAATGTATAAAATAATTATCTTATTTAGTTACAACTAAACGACGAAATATTAACATGGAATCACTTTTTGAAGTCGGTGCCAAACATATACATTTTATGAATCAAACTTGACGGATCTTACTTAGTACGTTTGGCGGGTAAGCTCGCTTTTATAGTTTGTTTAGCACCGACTTCAAAAAGTAATTTCATGTAAAGATTTCGTCGTTTAGTTGTAACTAAATTAAATAATTATTTTATACCATTTAGCATTTAGTTCATTTTATTTGTATTTTGAGTATTTTTATTTTATTTGTTGCATTTAATTTTTAACCGACTTCAAAAAAAGGAGGTTCTCGATTCGACTGAATTTTTTTTTTTGTGCCTATGTTACCTCATATCTCCGCCAATGGTCAACCGATTTTGAAATTTTTTTTGCATTGGGTCCAGTCTAGCTTCCGATTGGTCCCATTTTTTTCGTTTTTTTTTTCATAGGTATTAGACCTTTTTTGGTAGGTTTGTTTAGAACTAACCTCTTTGTTTATGAACCGATTTCGATGGTTCTTTTTTTATCCGAAAGAGGGTTGTCTTAGGGATGGTGTCATATTAATTTGGTCAAGTTCTGATGATATGATCACTATTAATAACATCACTAAAAAGAGAAAAATAAAAATAATTTTTAAGAAAAATAAAAACCGACTTCAAAAAATTAAATGCAACAAATAAAATACACTAAAAGGTATAAAATAATTATTATCTTATTTAGTTACAACTAAACGACGAAATATTAACACGAAATTACTTTTTGAAGTTGGTGCCAAACATATACCTTTTATGAATCGCACTCGACGGATCTTACTTAGTACGTTTGACGGGTACGCTCGCTTATAGGTATAGTTTGTTTGGTACCGACTTCAAAAAGTAATTTCATGTTAATATTTCGTCGTTTAGTTGTAACTAAATAAGATAATAATTATTTTATACCTTTTAGTGTATTTTATTTGTTGCATTTAATTTTTTGAAGTCGGTTTTTATTTTTTCTTAAAAATTATTTTTTGAAGTCGGTTTTATTTTTTTTTATAATTTATCATCAAATCAGTGCTTTGAACATGTCTATAAGTAATATTTTCTGAATGAAATAGGATCATCAGTAGATAATAAAGGCCTGTCATCTTTATGTTTATGAATCAATCGACGCTATTCAATTTATAATTACTCAATTTAAAAAAAAATATTATATTGGAAAATATTTAATCTAAAAAATTATAAAAATTGTTACGTCATTTGCATTACGTAATATTGTATAATATTATTATTATCCCAATCAGAGAGAAGAAAAATCGATCATCATTTAGTTTATTTGCTTTTTACAGAATATTCTGCAATCGGGGCATGATTCATTCAGAATTTTTCATTTATAGGGTTTCGCACAGTAATAAACCCAAAATCTGAAGGGGGGGGGCTCTAATAAAATTAAATTAATAAATTTTCAATCTAAAAAACCAAACAAGCTTAAACTTAGTAATATTAACAGCTCCAATATTTAAAAATAAACTCATTATTTATCTGACCCCAGGAGTAAGGACAAATTTAAATAAAATAAATAGTATCGTAAATGGCTTATGGCTAGAAAGGCCTAAAAGCCAAAAAAACTCATTATTTATTTAAGGACTAAAATGAAGGGGGGGGGGGTCGAAAAATAGAATTATCAATATAAATTATAGTCCAGTCAAAGTGTACTGGATATCAAATGGAAAATGCTTGATATCTATAAATCTAAGAGTTTTAACAAAAAATAAGCTGACGTGTTCTGATGTGGCCATCCCTTGACTTTACCTAAAAAGATTTCACTATCGATGGTAACAGAATTGTTTTTATTTTAGGTTAAAAATAAAATGAGAGAGTCTTCTGTTTTTTAAATAAAATAATTTTTAATTATTTCTAGAGACTATAGTTTTGAAGGCATTGCCTTCATCATCAGTCTATCACAAATATTTCAGTATTTAGTTACAAATTAAGATTTATGCATTGCAAATTTTGAAAAAAAAAAACATTATATATTTTTCAAAATTTGCAATGCATAAATCATAATTTGTAACTAAATACTGAAATATTTGTGATAGACTGATGATGAAGGCAATGCCTTCAAAACTATAGTCTCTAGAAATAATTAAAAATTATTTTATTTAAAAAACAGAAAACTCTCTCATTTTATTTTTAACTTATATTTAATTTTGGGCGGTTAGTTTTTGCATTTTTAGACTTCTGGGGGTCCACTGATTATGTATACAAAATTTGGTTGAGTTTGCTCAAACGGCCTAGATTTGCAATCCCCCCCCCATTTTGGGCGGTTAGTTTTTCCATTTTTAGTCTTCTGCTGTCCCACTGATTATGTATACAAAATTTGCTTGAGTTTGGTCAAATGGCCTAGATATTAATTTTTTGACCCAGCACCTCCCATTTTGGGCGGTTAGTTTTTGCGTTTTTAGACTTCTGGGGTCCCACTGATTATGTATACAAATTTTGGTTGAGTTTGGTCAAATGGCCTAGATTTTTAGTTTTTAACCCCCTTCCACTCCCCTTAATTTTGGGTCGATATGCACCAAAATTTAATCAGCTCTTAATCCCAATGGACCAAAACTACGTGTGAAATTTGGTTTCGATATTCACACTAGTTTTTGAGCTAGCTCGTCCACAAATTTGGTAACGCACAGACTAACAGACAAACAGACATTTTGAGAAAAAAATTATTATCTCGAAAAATATAATTTTTCGATGTTCACTATTAGAGCTTTTTTGTGAGGCCGTAATAGCCATGGTTTCCCCCAATTTTTTTAATCAAAATAGTTTGAGCCGTTTTTGAAATATTTCGAAAAAAAGAAGAAAAAATACACTTTTTTTGTCATGCACGATTACAATACTAGACCATACCCTGTATGGTAAAGTAAAAAGTAGTCCAAGTAAACATTCAATTAAATAATATTTCCTAGAGAATAAAGATATAGATCAAGTTTTAGGATGACTGGTTTTCTTTTTATGAAGGAAAAATTGCGATTTTTTGCAAAAAATTGCAGTTTTCAAAAATTCTATACAACCTCATTGCGGGACAGGATTGCCATTTATCCAATTAAGATGAAACTTTGTTTAAATTGTAGCAAATTTAATCTAGTTTAAAAATGTAGTAGGATAATCTTTGTCAAAAACGTCCTCCTCCATGGTCAAAATAGGAAAATATCGAAAAAGTTTGAGTTTTTGGGTGATCCGTGGTGGCTGCCGAGGTCCAAAACTTGGATTTTGTGGTTTAAGCCCGAACAGTTGGCCAGAAAAAAAAAAACCAAAATAATAAAATTTGTAGGAAATTTTATGAACTTTCATTTGAATAGGAAGGTTAGTTACGAAAAGTTGATAGGTTTCGAGTTATAGCAAAAAACCGCTAAAACATGGAAATCTTCAAATTTTTTTGCATTTTCTACAATGTTGCGTCACGAAATTTTGACGGAAGACCTCTGATTTAGATTCAGCGCCCCAAAAGACATGTACATGCAAAAAATCAGAACTATCCCAAAATTTTCTGATAAAAAATCAATTTAACTGGACTATTATAAATTATAGTTATAATTTTCGTCCATAATCTGTATTAATAATGAGAGTTTATTTTAATGAGAATTAAAACAAGTTTTATGTGTGATTTTTATTTTTCCACCAACGTTTTGTCGACTTTGCCGACTTCTTCGAGGTTTCAAATATAATTGTAGGATATGATTTAGATGATGAGTTTTTGACGCGAAAGGCTTGATGGAAAGATATCGGTGAAGCTCCGGTGTCGGCGATTTTCTTCAGAGGTGAAAACCTCTCTTGGTGGCGTATAGCCGAGAAATTTGCTTTACCAAAATAAGAATTTGCCCGGAGGCCGTGAAAAATGCTTTTTCAAAATAAGAAGTTGCCCTGGGGCAGTGAAATATGCTTTCTTCAAAATAAGAAGTTGCCCGGAGGCCGTGAAAAATGCTTTCATCAAAATAAACGGCACAAGGCCCGTAATTTATTACTTCTTCGTGGTTACAGGATTTCGATGGACAGCTTTGTCCCTTCAATCGTTCCAAAGTCGTCAGGCGAACTTTTGGAGAGTGTATAAACAGCACTTCACACAATGAGGGCTGAATATCAACTGACTCGCTAATTGCCGCTTGGCTTCTTTTATAGCTCTTGATTTAATTGCCAATTAAAATGATTGGTTAATAATTTTACCTAGATCGCGCTTTGATAATTATAAAAGGGCGTGGCCTCTGTTTTCGCTAATTAGTCTTTCACAAGCCACGGACCGATTAACATCGAAAACTACATTTCTAATTGAAGAAACAAACAAGAATCGGTTCCTATACATTTATATTGACGTTTTTTTTTTTCTAAAATCGACTCTTCTTTAAGTCGTCTTCCACTGACGACTCCCAAATTCAAAAACAGCCTTTTTTGGCGCTATCTGCCTTTTTTAGAGCCTTTTTTGCTACAAATCGTGCCTTTTTAGGTGCATTTTTTCCAAACAGAAGTGCCTTTTTTTGCAGCTCTCTAATCAATAGAACATATATCACCTGTACATTAGATATCTAGGTATATCAATGACAAGATTAAACCTAATTAATACAAAAAGTACATAATTGAAATATCAAAATAATAAATAAATTAAATATATTTTTTTAAGAACCGAACTTGTTAGAAGTTTATTGTTAGGGCTCTCTTGTGCCGAGTGCTGTGTGGCGCTTTGATGCCGCGCCCCCATCAAGTCGATGGGGTCCTAACAATCTTGCGTATGCAGAGTTGTATAGGTTGCGTGTTCATCATAGGGTGTGTGCAGGGGAGGGGCTGCTGGATGGCGGTGGCCCCTCCAGATTCGAATGTTCGAATCCGGTTCGCTTCCCCAGTCGAAATCGAGTCGCTTCAATTATAGCATGGCTGATATATATTTCAGTCATGCAAAAGCGACTCAACGATCCGACTGAGTCATCTAGCGGCCGTGTCTCAAGGCTCGTCGCCATAAGCGAGAGCGGGCCGCTACAATATCAAAGAATAATTGATACGTCAAATTCACTTGGTGATCCATCCGAATGTCTAGCGGGCTATACGCGAAATGACGTTGGATTGTAGCTAAGTGGATCACATCTTTTTCTCTCTTGGTCCAGACTTAAGACTCCGCAGACTCCAATAGCGTAATCCGCAGTAGCGATTGAATCAAATGTAGAAAACCTTCAGTTAATAAAAGATTGTATTTTCTGCTGGAATTATACATTTTTAATTTATTTATAACGAGATTAGGTATAGTTTCGAGAGCTTTGCCCTCTTCATAAGTCAATTATTACAATTGATTCACAGGAATTAATGTAAGAAGTATTGATTCCAGTAAATCAATTGTAATAGAATGATGAAGAGGGCAAAGCTCTAGAAACTATAGTCTCTTTATAAATAAATTAAAAATTTATAATTCCATCAGAAAACACAATTTTTTATTGTCTCCTTTAATTTATAAAAAATTCTGCTACTTCGGCAAAAATAAACTTTAATTTCATAAATGTAAATATCAAATTTCCGCTTCATTGTTCTAAATACATCGCTGTTTTCCTATATTGATTTTAAAACTGTTTATCTAATTATTATTGTTTATGTGAATGTGCCGGATTTTTAAGTTTCTGATTGTTCTTCTTTGGTAACGGAGATTAAGAAAATTATGTATTTTAGACGAATGTGTGATGGAACTATTTGAAACCCTGAAGAATTCGGCAAAGTCTACGAAACGTTGCGTTGGTGTGAAAAGAAAAAAAATCCGACAAAACTTGTCCTTAATTTCCATTATAAACTCTTAATAATAATAATAATAGTATGGAGGCAGAGGAATTATTGACCTGCGACAGCTGCACAGGAAACAGATTATGAATCTTCGAGAATATTTTTTGAAAAAACAAATAACATCGCGTCTCCACGCAGCAGTAGTCCGGGCTGATGTTAATCTTACTCCGGTGAATCTCGGGGGGGATATTAGTGGGATTCAGCAGCTCGGCACGCAGGAGGATCTTAAAAACAACTGGAAACGGAAGGTGTTGCATGGGAGGCATCCTCATGACTTGGGCCAGGACCATGTTGACGGAAAAGCGTCAAACTATTGGCTGACTCATGGAGATCTGTTCCCGGAGACTGAGGGCTTCGTAATTGCAATCCAAGACCAGGTCATAGCCACAAAGAATTATCTTAAATACATAATCAAGGATCCTAATGTGACCGATGATAGATGCAGAATGTGTGATGGTATGTCCGAAACTATTCAACATGTCATTTCGGCCTGCCGAGTCCTCGCCAGTACGGATTATACACATAGACATAATCAGATGGCAAAAGTCATCCATCAAGAACTTGCTCTTCACTATGAACTAATAAGCACCAGAGTTCCCTACTATGAGTATACTCCGGAAAGTGTACTTGAAAGTAGTGGTTGTAAACTATATTGGGACAGGTCCGTGCTGACAGACAGGACTATACTTGCGAATAGACCTGATATAATACTCACCATAAAGAATAGCAAAATGACATACCTTATTGACATCACCATACCAAATACACATAATCTCCAACAAGCCTATGGCGAAAAATTAAATAAATATCTTGAGCTCGCAGAAGAAATTAGGAAAATGTGGAGACAGGATAGAGTGCTAATGGTGCCCCTTGTCATGTCTGCGACTGGTGTCGTCCCGAAGACGCTCCCTAAGAACTTAAAGGAGCTGGGCATTTTTGGAGGGGCATTATCACGACGGTGCAGAAGGCTGTACTGCTGAGTACGTGCGCGACAGTCCGGCGGTTCCTGAACCTTCCTTCAACAAGATAATAACAAAATAGAAGCTATCATCTCTGCTGTTTACAGCCGATGTATAGTAAACAAACCTCCTTCAAAAGGAGAGAAAAGAATGAAAATAATAATAATAACAACTTTAATAAGAACATTGAGAAACTTGGGCTGCCAAACACCATCTTGAAGCATGCACAGAAGGCAACTATATTACAAACCTGCCATATCGTGCGCAAGTTTCTCAATAATTGAAGATTATCCGGAGGATCATGTGGGCCAGAGTGAATTCTCTTTCCACATCGACCGAGCCTAATCCCAAATAAGATCTGAAGGGATAGGTGAAATTTTTCCAGCGCAAGCTGAGAAAGTGCATTAACTCGGATAATAATAATATAATTACATCATTATTTTATATGGATGATCTCAAGCTTTATGCTTCATGCAAGGACCAGTTGCAAAAGGAATTTGAGCTAGTAAAGAGATTCAGTGATGATATTGGTATGGAGTTCGGTTTGGATAAATGTGCTACTGTGCATGTTAAAGCCTTGTCAGGTTCAAGATGGAGAGCAGGATATGGAACTCTTTGATGACACAACCATTCATAACCTTGGTAATGAAGAAACATATAAATACCTAGGACTGAATCAGCTGCTGGGGATTTCTGAAACCAACTCCAGGAATAATATCCAGAAGAAAGTTCTTTCTAGAATAAATAAGATCTGCAAATCAAATATCAACTCTAGAAACAAAATCTCGGCTATCAATACTTGGGCTATTCCGGTAGCCACATATACATTCGGTGTTATAAAGTGGTCGGCGACATCTCTTCAAGCTTTCGACAGAAAAATAAGAACGACTCTTACAAGACACCGGCTACACCATCCACGCAGTTCAGTACATAGATTATATTTGCCTCGAAAGAGTGCAGGTAGAGGACTTCTTAATCTGGAGGCGTTATGTCGGCGTCAAGAGGAGGGGCTTCGACGCTACTTTTTATCCAGTGACTTTACACTATGCAAAACCATCTGCTGTCGAGATAAGAATATGAGTCCGCATTTAGCCCAAGAAAATAAAGAGTTTCAATATTTAAAACACCAAGATCGCATTAATGACTGGAAAGGGAAAGAACTCCACCGTAGATATTTTGCGGCTCTGGCGGCAGATGATGTTGATGAAGAAGGTTCTACGGAATGGCTCAGAACAGGAGGTCTTAATGGAGAGACAGAGGGTTTTCTTTTCGCAATCCAGGACCAGGTGATAAAGACACGAGCTTACCAAAGACACATCATGGGTCAGCTGATCGACAGTAGATGTCGCCTATGTAAAACCACCAATGAATCAATACAACATATTTGCTGTGGTTGCCCATCACTAGCTCTACAAAGACATAATAATGTAGCCAAGGTCATACATCAAGCACTGGCAAAGAGATATCGTCTAATAGAAGAAGAACAACCTTATTACAAATGTAGGCCTGAGACAGTAATCAGCAATGATCGAGCGCGAATTTTGTGGGACTGTGCCATCACAACTGATAGAGCAGTTGAAGCAAATAGACCCGATATTGTCCTGTTTGATAAAAATAAAAAAAGGCAATAATTATTGATGTTGCGGTTCCATCGGATGACAAGCTTCTGTCAACAATCGCTGAAAAGAAGAGGAAGTACCAAGCGCTGTCTGTTAAGCTAAAAGATATTTATAAGCTTCAGGGGGTGGAGATAGGGACAGTGGTGGTGTGTCCGCAAATGGTCTGGTCACGAAGGATTGGAAGATTGCAAAATCAAAAATTCAATTGGACACATGAGAACTTGTCAGAAGGCCGCATTGTTGGGAACTGCAAATATTGTTAGGAAATTTTTAAGTCTCCAATAAACCACCCAGTGTCATGCATGATTCGCATTCCTAAATTCCTTTGTAAATATTGTACATATAAATATCAACCTTTGTACATAAATTTTTGCCTTGGGTAAATACCCCGGCAACTGTGTAAAAATTAAAAAAGAAAAATAAACAATAATAATAATAATAATAATAATAATAATAATAATAATAATAATCACCTATTCGTTCGGAATAGTTAGGTGGAGCGAAACAGATTTGGAGGAGCTTGACAAGTTAACTCGCAGATTACTCACTAAGTTCAATTGCCACTACCCGAAATCATCTGTTGAGCGTCTTTATCTCCCTCGAAAGGAAGGAGGACGAGGGCTGATTAACATCCATGAGTTGTGCAAAGGGCAAAAAAATAACATGCGCTCATATTTCAAAAGTCAAACACACATCAAAGCCTTAAAAATTGTTCAGGCAGATGAACATAGTCCGCTCAAACTAAAATCAACGGAAGACCAACAAAACCTAAGGTCTGTGTCTGACCGGATTTCTACCTGGAAGCTAAAATCATTACACGGCAGATTCCCAGCATTTCTTGAAGACGCTAACGTTGATAAAACCACCTCGACTATGATATTTCAAAAAGGTCATCTTTATCCTGCAACTGAAGCATTTATCACCGCCATCCAAGATAAAATAGTGAGAACGAGGAATTATGAAAAGAACATCTTAAAATTCAAAGTAGATGACAGGTGCAGAAGGTGTGGAAATGTGGGCGAAACAATAGAGCATATAACCGGCGGATGTGGGGCATTAGCTGATAATGAATACACAAGCCGACACAACCAAGTAGCAAAAATTATCCATCGGGAGCTTGCTTTCAAAAGTGAACTTATCCAAGACCCAGAGCCCTATTACAAGTACGCCCCTCCATCTGTCTTAGAAAACAATGGCCTAATTCTCTATTGGGACCGACCAGTGTTGACGGATAGAACAATTGATCATAATAGACCCGATATCATATTAATAAACAATCGTGAGAAAAGGGCTATTATCATTGACATTGCGGTCCCATTAACGCATAACCTGGCAAAGACAGAGCGGGAAAAGATCTCTAAATACCAAAACCTTGCGTTCGAGCTGAAGCGACTGTGGAAGCTCAACGAGGTAAAAATTATTCCGATTGTGATGTCTGTGGAGGGTGTGTCCAGCAACAACTTAAAAAAGAACATCAGATCGCTAGGGATATCAGACGAAATAACACCTCTCGTGCAAAAGGCTGTCGTTTTACAGACCTGCTATATAGTAAGAAGATTCCTAACGATTAAATGAACAAAAGAAGAGTAACTGAGGGCCAGGGTGAATTCCCTTTCCACAGCGTCTGAGCCTAACCCCATAAGAACAACAGGGGTAGGTGAAATTTTACCAGCACTTGTGCTGAGTAAGTGTCATAACCAAATAATAATAATAATATCCAATATATATAAGGAGGGTCTAATATTTTTTTAAATTTATCCCCCTGATAAAGATTCAATTTTAGAATCAACTGATTAGAGATGGAAGCCTTAATATCTACATCTGAAGATATATTATTAAAGAGTCAGTGTAGAATAATAAAACTTGAGTAAGATACGAGTCAGTGTAGAGCTGAAGTGGGAAGCAATATATCGGAGCGCCTAGTGTTATGCAACCAGAGTTGCAGGATTCGAAAGGCTAACCTTCTCAACTATCCTAATGCTGCACAATCTCTTAATTTGAATAAATTATATATGGTACTATAATGTTTTAAGATTATAAATTGTGGTGTTTTTTGAGGCTCTTGAAAACCTTGGAAACAGATGGAATGTCTTCATTAGGAAAAGAAATAAAATTTCTTTATATTCTAACAAATTTATTTTCAACTGGTCTCTCTATTCATAGGAACAGTTTGGTGGAGGTTTCATCGAAATCAGTCCAGTAGTTCAAGATTTATAAAGTCACATACATCAACATGCTTACTGTTTTTAACCGACTTCAAAAAAGGAGGAGGTTCTCAATTCGACTGAATTGAATCTGATATCTTCGCCAATTGTGAACCGATTTTGATGATTTTCCGATTAGTCCCGTTTTTTTCATTGTTATTAGACCTTTTTTGATATGTTTGTTCAGGCATAACTTCTTTCTTTATAAACCGATTTTAATGATTCTTTTTTATTTGAAAGGGGTACCTTGAGAGTGATACCATATTAATTTGGTCAAGTTCTGAAGTTATAATCAATGACGAACTAACGTAAATCTCCAATTCTTATGACCAAATAATCGAAATTATAATAAATAAAATCTTTTATAAAAAAAACATTCATTTAAAACCCGCAAACGATTCGATAGAATTTCTATATTTATGAATTGAATTTTATCATCATATTCTGATTCATTCGCCCGACGCTTTCTCTTACGAGAACCATGCAAGATATAATAATATTATATTAAGTCACTATTAATAACATCACTAAAAAGAGAAAAATAAAAATAATTTTTATAAAAAAAAAAATAAAACCGACTTCAAAAATTAAATGCAACAAATAAAATATTAAGAACTCAAAAATCAAATAAAATACACAAAAAGATATAAAATAATTATCTAATTTAGTTACAACTAAACGATGAAATTTTACATGAAATCACTTTTTGAAGTCGGTGCCAAACATATACATTTTATGAATCGTACTCGACGGATCTTACTTAGTACGTTTACCGGGTACCCGCGCTTATACTAGGTGTGCCGGTTAATAATGTCCTTTTTTCGGCATGAGGAAAACACAAATTTTTTCAGAATTTGCAAAAGTGGTTTATTCAAAGTATGCACCATCGGATTCTCCACATTTTGACCAACGATCCGGCAAATTGTGTATCCCCTCCCAGTAGAATTTCTCCCCTTTCGAGGCGAGCCAAGATTCGAGCCATTTTGCCACTTCTTCGTAATTATCAAAGTGCTGGTCAGCCAATCCGTGTGCCATTGACCTAAAGAGGAGGTGATCCGATGGAGCGAGGTCTGGAGAGTAGGGCGGGTGGGGTAGGGCCTCCCATTCGAGCGCTTTGCTGGTTTCTTTCATCGATTTGGTGGTGTTCGTCTTAGAGCAAAATGACACGTCCATGTCTTCGAGCCCATTGCGGCCGTTTTTCGATCAATGTATGATTCAAATTGATCAATTGTTGTCTGTAGCGCATTCCTTGCGATTGGCGTGGATCTTCTGCCAGCAAGTCCTCCAGGTCAGCATCCTCAAACTTTTTCGGCTGTCTAGGCCGCTCCTTGTAGTTCACATCAAAATCACCACTTCGGAACCGTCCAAACCAACGTTGGCAGATTTTTTCAGATCGAGCATGGTCCCCATAAACTCCCCCGAGAATACGAGCCGTTTCCGCAGCCGATTTCTTCATTAAAAAATAGTGCAACATCACCTCCCGCAAATGCTCTTTTTCGGCACAAAATACGCCATGTTTACAAGCCAATATCTCATACACAAATGAATGTTGACATGTTATATGCCGTTTGAAAGGTGATTACCAACACTATAAAACCAAAAAAATATTTCGATGAGTTTGGTGGAAAAATACCGAAATGCCATCTGTTAGAAAAAAGGGACATTATTAACCGGCACACCTAGTATAGTTTGTTTAGCACCGACTTCAAAAAGTAATTTCATGTAAAATTTCATCGTTTAGTTGTAATAAATTAGATTATTATTTAATACCTTTTAGTGTATTTTATTTTATTTTTGAGTTCTTATTATTTTATTTGTTGCATTTAATTTTTTTGAAGTCTGTTTTATTTTTTTTTAGATAAATTATGTTTATTTGCATCAAGCGGAGGACAATATCTTTGATTTATAACATGCAATACATTAATATAAACACTACGTTCCATTAATACTTTTAGAATCGATTAGAAGAACCCAAATAGAGAACGGCCTTGGGTATTATCAATACATACTTGCTAAAGTTGGGCAATATAATATGGCATTGAATTTACGTGTATATCAGATGTCAATAGAAAAGATAAGAATAATGTTCCAAACAAGAGAGAGAGCACGTGTCAATTATTTAGTTTTTATAACGTTAATAGACCATTTGAAATATCAATTCTTTATTAGAAGGAATAAATAACGTCGCTTAAGTCTAAATATCCCAGGTAACACACAATATCCTCAGAATATTCTAAGAAGATTTAAATGTCCTTAGAATATCCTTAGAATATTCTGAGGATATTGTGGTTACCTGGGTATAGGATAGGATTATTTTGATTAAATCGAATCATTCATCAACATTCCGGAATAGATTAATTAACACCAAGGGTTTTATTGTTTGATAATTCTGATTATTATTATTGTTTGATAGAATTAGATATCTTGTTCATTACAAAAAATAAACATTACGAGAGGATATTTAAGAACTAAGTAGGTATACATACCATATACCAGGGGTGGCCACTAACCTTAACTTTGGGAGCCGCAAATTTATAAAACTGTTTCAAAGCGAGCCGCATTGTTTAGAGATTAATTAATGGTTTATTAAAAAAAGACACCTTTTTTTACTTTATCCGAAGCAAAGGCCTATCTCGATCACCTCTGTTCTTTCCAAATTAATGGAATTAGTCATAAACCAACACGTCCTTCATCACTTAGAAAACAATAAATTAATTCACGATAGGCAATATGGATTCAGACAAAATCGTTCCACAGGCGACATCTTAACCTATGTCACCCACACCTTGAACAATACTCTAGAGGCCGGAAAAGAAACCCTCGCTGTAGCCCTTGATATCTCCAAAGCTTTTGACCAGGTTTGGCACAAAAATCTTCTTGCCAAACTACCAGCCTTTGGATTCACACCAACACTTCGCAAATGGATTGAAAGCTTTCTGACAAACCGAAGTATAAAAGTTGTGGTTGATGGAACATCTTCTGAATCGTTCTCCACAAACTCTGGTGTTCCCCAAGGCTCTGTAATCTCCTCCACACTCTTCCTTATTTATATAAACGACCTTATTGATCAAACGGCAAACCCCACTCATTGTTACGCCGACGATAGCACTCTACACGGCAAACCCTCTCTCCCGAATAATCGAATCAATATTGCCTCCTCAATTACTCTCGACCTAGACAAACTGAATAAATGGGGCTCTCAAAATTTAGTTAACTTCAATTCAAACAAGACTCAATGTTGTCTAATTTCTAGGCGCGAAAATAGAGATTTCCCTGATATTCACTTCGATTCGAATACCCTGAAAATGTGTGACAGCCTATCCATGTTGGGCGTCTCTGTCGCATCTGACCTGTCTTGGAATGAACACATCTCCTCTGTGGCGAAATCTGCAGCAAGGAAGATTGGCTTCTTATTCAGGTCCAAGCGATTTTACAAACCCCACAACTTCTCACCATCTACAAGGCCCAAATCCGCCCCTGTCTCGAATACGGCTCTCATCTGTGGAGAGGAGCCTCAAAATATTCTCTTGCTACCCTTGATGCAATTCAGAAACGAGCCGTCAGGCTAATTGACGATTCTACCCTCACCGACTCCCTCGACTCGCTGGCTCATCGAAGAGATGTCTCCGCCCTTTCCCTTTTCTATAGATACTATCACGGCAGGTGCTCTGATGAGATAAAATCAATAATTCCCCCCAAAGCATGCTTTGCACGCAGCACACGTTTTGCCGACTCCCAACACTCTTTCGCGGTCAAATTAGAAAAGTGCCGGACCACTTCATTCGCGAATTCATATATCCCCATGACTTCAAGGAACTGGAACTCTCTCCCAGCCTCTATCTTTCCCAGCACCTATGATCTTCAAACCTTCAAAACCAGGGTGCATAGACACCTACGTCTACACCCTCTCACTTAAACAACTTTCCCTTCTCTTCGGTAATGCAAGGGTCTTTCGAGATCCATAGGGGCTACATCTTTACTGGTGCACCCCTTCTTGCATTCGATTGCATTAAAAAAAAAAAAAAAAAAAAAAAGTATTGGAATCGCTCTCGCGGCAAGCGCGACTTCAAAGGGTCCTCAGGTAAAGACTACGGAACCCATGGACTCAATTAAGGTCACAAATTGAAGTATTCAATGAGATTGAATTTTAGCACGTGACGGTTTTGGCAAAAATTACCTGGAATCTCGTCGAGAGGCCAAAAAGTGCCATTTTTTTGGAAGTGCGTGCGGATGGATGGATGGATGGACGGATGTTATCGTTTTTTTCGTCCACGATTTTTTCCACACCGTTGCACCGATTGAAATGAAATTGAAAACCTACCATTAGTTTAACAAAATGAAGCGCTGATTAGTTTTTGGTACATATCGGTCCACAAACATTAGTACTTTATTTCAGTACTTTTTTCTAAATATCTTGAAAATGACTTAACCAATTTTGATGAAATTTAATATCCTAATTAAGTACCTTGGGGACCACAAAAAAGGTTTTATAAAGTTTTTAGTAAAATTATATTTTAATGTACTTACTCAAGAACATATTAATATTTCAAATAATTTGGATAAAGTTTAGCAACGATCCGTTGCAGTTTATTTATTTTATAAAATATAAATGAAATAACATATATTTTTTGCTCTACTTACTTATAATATTAGAAAAATAATTTTTGTATTATTTATTTTTTTAATTTAATTATTATACAGGGTGTGGCATAAAGATCTATGCCAAATTTTGAAGAGATATAAAAAATGAAAAAATTTAACCAGAAAAAACTAAATATATTTTTGAAAAGAAAAATAATTGAAATTTTTAACATTATCAGACGAAAGGGGGGGGGGGGGGTCAAACGAAAATACTAGCCCTTTTGATCAAACTCAACCAAATTTTGTATACTTATTCTGTGGATCCCCGGAAGGCTAGAAATGCAAAAACTGACCAAATTTTGTATGCATAGTTTGGTCGAAAGGGCTAGAATTTTCATTTTTGACCCACCCCTCCCAGTTAGTTTTTGCATTTCTAGCCCTCTGGTATCAGGCGCGGATCCAGACCTCTGATTTTGGGGGGGGGGGGCGGTCGCCGGTATATAAGATCTACTTTTGATCTCGGAAGTGTGTCGCGATCGAATTGTCCAAGCGGGGGGGGGGCAGAGACGCCGCCCCCCCCACATAGAACTTTATTTTCTTCAATTTTGAAATTTAATGTTATAAAAAAAATAAATAAACATATAAAAAATGTTGATCTCCAATGCTTTGGGGGGGGGTGGCGGCGTCCATCGCCCCCCCCCCCTGGATCCGCGCATGCTGGGTATACAAAATTTTGGTTGATTTTTGTTGAAAGGTCTAGAATTTTCAATTTTGACCATCCCCCGTTTTGGGTGGGTAGTTTTTGCATTTCTGGCCTTCTGGGGGTCCACAGAATATGTATACAAAATTTGGTTGAGTTTGGTCGAAAGGGCTGGAATTTTCATTTTTGACCCCCCCCCCCCCTTATTTTGGGTATAAGTTTTTTGCATTTCTAGCCTTCTGGGAGTCCATAGAATATGTATATACAATTTGGTTGAGTTTGGTCGAAAGGGCTAGAATTTTCATTTTGGAACCCTCCCCCCTTTTTGTCTGATAATGTTTAAAATACATAAAAAATATTTTATGTTCTTTTCAAAAATATATTCAGTTTCTTTTTAGTTAAATTTTTTGATTTTTATAACTCTTCAAAATCTGGTAGAGTTTTTTTTTTTTTTTGATTAAGTTAACGTAATGAAAAATAGAGGGTACTATTTAAAAAACAGTACTTGACGTTGAAATACCTTTGAAAGCTTGTTCTAGGCCGACAAACAATAGCGTAGTTTAGTTTCCCCCCTCGATATAAATAAACTTTTATTTGAAACTTTTTTCCTATAATATGTATATTTTTTTGAGTTATAAGACTGTCTCAAAATAAAAAAACTCACCCGGTATACATTCTTAAATGTAATTTAATCAACTTCTTCTATTTTTTCCAGGTTCAAATCTTACTTCAAAATAGCTGCATCCAGTTGAAAAATAAATTAAGAATCAATAAATTAAATCGTTCGTCCAATCAAGATGTCAATCGCAGAATAACTTTCACAACAATGGTGGACAATAATGCAGGGATTAAGCCCAATGAAGAACGGGCTCCGCTCAGCCCAACAAGACATTCAGCAATTGTCAACAATAACGGCTATACCAATTCAAGCTTTTCTTTCCCGTCCGAAACGCCACCGCCGTATTCTACAGACAATTTCAATTTTCCTTTGGATCAACAAAACATCCCCGACCGGACTAGTACATTTAAACCGATAAATAATATTTTGATAAATAACACTAGTTCTTCAGGTATAAGAGCAAACTCTGAACCTATTTTAGAAGATCAAGTAGAGAATCTTAGTGGGAATTTTCAATTACAATTATCTCCAGTAGAAGAAGAATGTTTCACTGATTCTGTGCCAACGTTTTATTCTAACTTTGCTTCTAGTGAGACATCTGCCTAGATTAAGGGAAATACCTCGGATAATCCGGATTAATTTAAATAAAAATATACCCTATAAGTTATTTCTATCATCATTGAGTATACAGTCCTAAAACTTGTTTGACGCAACCCCCCGCCAGTTGTTTGACCTCTCAAAATGTCTCGCATCCCATATCCACAATTATTTGGTCGAAATATTTTGCTCTGGGCCTTCCCCTTTTCTTTCCCACCTCCCCCTCCAAGATATCATCCCCTAAGCAGTCCCCCATGTTTCAGTGTGTGCCCCATCATCTTCCTCAGACTCTTCCACAAGGTTCTTCTTTCTCCGATTCTTTCAAGAACTTCTTCATTTGTAATTTTATCCATCCAATTGATATTCATCATTCATTCTTCTGTAGCACCACATTTCGAAAGACTCTAATCTCTTTCTCTCCGCTTCTCCATAATTCTCCAGGTTTCACACCCGTACATGGCTATGCTCCATACATATGTCTTCAATAGCATCTTACCTGATTGAAGAGGAGCATGGTAGTTTTTGATAACTTTTAAGGAGTTAGGTGTTGGTTCTAGATGAAACATTTTAATATATGTAATAATAAATCAACAATTACCACCCAACAACTACTCCGAACAACAGAGATGAGAATAATAAGGGCTATACATGGAAAAACATTAAGGGATAGAATCCGCAGCAAAGATCTAAGAGAACTAAGCGAAATCCAGGATATAGTGGAATGGATCGATGTGAGAAAGAGAGGATGGGGGGAACATGTGGAACGAATGGCGGATGACCGCCTTGCAAAAATCGTGAAGGAAAATCGCCCACGTGGCACACGGAGCAGAGGGCGGCCGAAAAAAGGTGGAAAGATGTCGCAGCAAGAAACTAACGTCTTTATTCTTTTTTCTTATTGGAAGAACAGGCGAAAGCCTATGAGGAAGATGGAAGAAGAAGAAGAATAATAAATCTTGAGCAAGATGCGAGGTAGGTTTCACAAAAGAAATAAAACAAAATTGAGTTTTGAATTCGATATATTTCGGGGCTAATCCCATCATCAGGACAATTTTTTTAATATTTTTTGAAATATATGTGGTGAGGGGAAAAATAGGGGGTAAAAGATTCTAAGAATTAATATTTTCGACAAATGAAAAAATTGAGTTTTGAACCAGCTGAAGGGAAGCTCTACCTACTATTATAATAATAAAGAATTGGAACGTACGTGACAGGGTACAACTGGAAAAGTAACTGAGAAGATACAATTACCTTAATATATTCAATGTACGAACAATAGAAGGAATGTTTAGTTAATTTATTATAATATGTAATCAATAATTGTATTTTTATGCACTTCTAATTGGTTATTTAAAATATTTGAATTATTTGATAAGGCTATTTTAATTTCCGTAGATTCTAAGAGATTCAATTTAAGGCCTTTTCTTTCGAAATGAATGGGGATAGGGTTATTATTAGCGGTGGATGTAAATGAATTGCGAAGGCTGAGGTCGAATCTAAATTAATGTTATCGGGTCTATTGAGACGATTAAGAGCTCTTACATGCTCAGAGTAACGTATTTTGAATGAACGACCTGTCTGCCCTACATAAATATATCGAATTCAAAACTCAATTTTGTTTTATTTCTTTTTTGTGAAACCTACCTCGCATCTTGGTCAAGTTTTATTATTATAGTAGTTTTTGTTTTGAATTAAACCCCATTCTTTAATTTAGTTTTCGCTCCACCCGTCCCATGTTATTTTATTTCATAGGTAGCGGAATTCATTATCTCCTAGGTTTTTTGGTTAATTTTGATTCATTCCTGTCTCGTTTGCTCTTTTTTTGTACATACTAGGACCTTGGTTTTATTCTTGTTTATTTTCATTTTGATTTCTTCTATTAGGATTTGGTTAATTCCATTATTTTTTTTTTTTTACATTTAATAGACATTTCAGGCCACATTAACAAAAGATTATGGCGACAGGTCAAAAAACGGGTATTTTGTATTTTATTTTGTATTTTGAGTAATAAAACATTTTTTTTCCATTTTTTCTTTTTTTTTACCCTTTAGGGAAGTGAAAAGGGATGTCTCTCAGAATTGAGGGGGACGGAAGTTACGGTAATTTAAAATTGTGTTCTTTTTTTGGAACATTGCAACCGACGAAAGGCGCTCAAGAGTTGCGACCGAGAGAGGGTTAAGAAAAAAGTCACGCAGATATACCGGGTGAGTTTTTTATCTTGAGACAGTCTTATAACTCAAAAACAGTGAATTATATGGACAAAAGTTTCAAATAAAAGTTTATTTATATCAAGGGGGAAACTAAACTTCGCTATTGTTTATCGACGCAGAACAAGCTTTCAACGGTATTTTAAGGTCAAGTTCTGTTTTTTAAATGAAACTCTATATTTTTCTTCAAGTCAACTTATTCTACAAAAACAAAACTGAGCAACTTTTATAGGAACTATTTTTTTATACGACATCAAATAAACAAAATACTATGAATCAATTAGATCTCAAAAAAATCTTAATAATTATTTTTAACAATTATTTAACTTAATTATCAAATAATAATGATCAAATAATTAATTATTAAATAAATAATTATTAAATTGAAAAGGAACAACAATATAAATAAGAGTTTGTAATAATATTAAAACTTCGTTATACTCAGATTTAAGAGATTATTTTCTACTTAATAGAACTAGTTGAAATTCTTGAGTTTAAAAAAGTTTATTTCTTGTGTCAATCCAGTAGATAGTTATATTGTATTACTATAATAAAAATGTAGTATTTTTTTTTGTTGAAGACAGAATTAAAATAATTTTAATTTATGCGGTGAATGTGGAAGAAGTGTTATGGGGCTGCCTTTGAAATGGATGCCGAGCGTTTTCCTGATAGGAATACACCCTCACAAGCTTCATTTTATCGTGTTCTAAATCTGTTAAAAAAAATAAGGAAATTGGAACTGGAATTCATCAAGAAGACCTGCGGTACACTCTGAAATGTCGCCGAAAATTATTTAATAATTAAGTTGAATAATTGTTAAGAATAATTATAATTTGGATTTTTTTGAGATCTAATTGATTTAATATTTGGTTTATTTGACGTCGTATAAAAAATAGTTCTAATGAAAGTTGTTCAGTTTTTTTTTTTGTAAATTTAGGCAATGTAAAGAAAAATATAGGTTTCTATTTAAAAAACATAAGTTAACCTTAAAATAACCTAGAAAGCTTGTTCTAGGTCAACAAACAATCACGTAGTTTAGTTTCCCCCTTGATATAAATAAACTTTTTTTGATATAATACACTGTTTTTGAGTTATAAGACTGACTCAAGATAAAAAAACTCACCCGGTTTATTTAATTCTTTGAACATCATCAAGGACAATGTTTAAATTTTATGTTTACATAATTTTAAAGATGATATCAGGCAGATGGCGTCCATTATTCTGCTCGTCATCTCCTTGAGGGGCGATCTGTACTGTCTACAACAATCGTTCTAGGACCCTGGCTAACCTGAAGAACTGCCGGACAGAGTTGAACGAAACGCAGTTTATTGAGAATAATGGACGCCATCTGGCTGATAAATTTATCATCTTTAAAACTGTGTAAACATAAAATTTAAACGTTGTACTTGGTGATGTTCAAAGAATTAAATATATCTCTGCGTTATTTTTTCTTAATTGAATTTCTAAATAAGCAAAGTGCTCTGCCCCACCCTAAATCTTTATCATTCCTATTTTGCGAAATGTTCTAATTTTATTAAACCATTAACAATTCATTACTTTCATTTATATATCGTTTTTAAAGCTTTTAAAATGAATATCATGTATATCGTTAAATATTTTAAAGAGAATAAATTAATTGTTTGCCCCGAGGTCTTTTTATAGCGATTCGAATTAGAGAGACATTACTTCAAATGAATATTAATTTTTTGTTATACAGTCAAAACTTTTGGTAAATTTCTATTTTATATACATAGGTGGGAGACAAACAACTATGGAAGTTGATGAAAATGTTTTGACAAGTGTAAGAACAACATTATTTTGGAATTGTTAGAAATTATTATTAGGTAAATAAAAGATTAAGGCCGGGCGCACACTAGAGACGCAGCTCCGCAGCGCAGACAGGTCATTTTTTGTGAACCACGTTTTCAAGTAGAGGCGCGCATTTTGAGCCGCAGCACAGTACTGCCCCACGTGCCGACTGCGTCCACTTGTGGAGACGCCACAGAAAATGCTCCACGCAGGGCGCAGTTTGTTATTTTTTATTTTAAAACCCACGAATACTTTACAATAAATATTATTATATATCTATTAAAATTAGGAAATTTTAACGATGAAAAAAAGGATCGATAGGAGAGGACCAATCGATTTGATTGGGGAATAATGGAATTTAAATAATTATCGGAAAAGAGGTTTTTTTATCTAATTAGATTTTTCCTCTTATTAAAAACAAGGACTAAATATGAATAAGGACACTCGATGGTGGAGAAGCAATCTCCGAAATCGAAACTAAAATACAAGGTATACATTAATTAATGTAAAATAATTGGTTTAATAAAATTGATAAAAAAAAAAAAAAAAAAAATTAACGATTGAATGGGGAAGAATATGGAATTGGAATAATTATCGGAAAAAGTGGTTTTTTTTATTTAATTAGTTTTTTCCTCTTATTAAAAACAAGGACTAAAAAGGATGATTGGTTTAATAAAATTAAAAAAAAAAAAGTAGAAATTTTAATATTTTTTTAAAAATTTTTTAATTTTCATTATACAGGGTGGGGCATAAAGATCTATCACATTTTGAAGAGGAATAAAACACAATAGTAAAAACTAACGACCCAAAATGGGGGTGAGGGTCAAAAAATGGAAATTCTTGTTTTTGGAGCAAACTCAACCAAATTTTGTATACATATTCTGTGGAGTCCCAGAAGTCTAAAAATGTAAAAAATAACAACCCGAAATGGGGGGGGGGGGAGCAAAAATAAAAATTCTAGCACTTTCGACCAAAAGTAACCAAATTTTGTATACATATTCTGTGGAGTTCCAGAAATCTAAAAATTCAAAAATAACCACCCAAAATGGTGGGGGGGGGGGGCAAAAATAAAAATTCTAGCACTTTCGACCAAAAGTAACCAAATTTTGTATACATATTCTGTGGAGTTCCAGAAGTCTAAAAATTCAAAAATAACCACCCAAAATGGTGGGGGGGGGGGGGCAAAAATAAAAATTCTAGCCATTTCGACCAAACACAACCAAATTTTGTATACATATTCTGTGGGCCAGAAAAAGACTAGAAATGTAAAAACTAACCAGCCAAAATTGGGGGGGGGGGTCAAAAAATAAAATTCTTTCCCTTAAAGCAAACGCAACCAAATTTTGTATACGTAATCTGTGGGCCTCTAGGGAGCTAGAAATACATAAACTGGGGGCAGGGGTGGTCCGGGGGTGGAATGTGATTGGGGTGGGGTGCAGGGGGCCCAGGGTGGAGGTGAAATGGAGGGGAAGGGTGCGTAGTGGGTTGCATGGTAGGTGCGGAGGTTAAATAGGTTTGGGGTGAGGTGGGGGGGTTCGGATGTGGAATGCAAGGGTGAGATGCAGGGGACTCGAGGTGGGGGTAGGCATGGTCTGGGGGAAAGGGTGCGTAGTGGGTGCGGAGAAGGAATGGTGTTGGACTGCGGGGTGGGGGTCCAGGGGGTGTAGACTTTGCCCGGCTTCTCTGCTAGTGTTTTATCATTTTTTACAAAATAAATGTTTGGTGTAAGGCGGTCATTTTACTTTTGTGCTTTCGTCGACCTGCTGCCCGAAACTGCTCCTCAATGTGCGACACAGTGTTTTTCCTGCGTGACGCAGCTCAGTGTGTGCCTTAGCTAACATCGATGTTTTTAAATATTTACAGTATTTTTTTTTTGTGTTAATTTTGATAAATCAATGATGAATTGACAGATTGAGTGGGACATTGAGAACGTATTGACAGAATATATTGGTTTACAACAAAACATCGATTCTATTAGATCAATAGTTTTCATGGAAATATTTCAGTTAATTTATGAATTTTGTGTTGGCATGACTGGTTAATTATTTAAGAATTTGAACTATTTATTTATGTATTGTTGATATAATTATATATATATTTTAATTGTATTGATTGAAATAAAAGACTTATTCATGAAATTGTTTATCTAAATATTAATTTAATGTGCAAAAAAAATTTTCCCTAATTTTCTGAAACAACATTTATTTTTTATTTTTTTTAATAATTATACATAGATTTTTTCTGTAATAATTTTTATAAAAAAAAAAATAAAACCAACTTCTACAAAATTAAATGCAACAAATAAAATAATAAGAACTCAAAAATAAAATAAAATACACTAAAAGGTATAAAATAATTATCTTATTTACTTACAACTAAACGACGAAATATTTACATGAAATCACTTTTTGAAGTCGGTGCCAAACATATACATTTTATCAATCAAACTGGACGAATCTTACTTTTTTAGTACGTTTGGCGGGTACGCTCTCTTATATAGTGTGTTTGGCACCGACTTCTAAAAGTGATAACATGTTAATATTTCGTCGTTTAGTTGTAACTAAATTAGATAATAATTATTTTATACCTTTTAGTGTATTTTATTTTTAACCGACTTCAAAAAAAGGAGGAGGTTCTTTATTCGACTGATTTTTTTTTTTTTTTTTTTTTTTTGTGCCTATGTTACCTCATATCTCCACCAACTATGGACCGATTTTGAAATTTTTTTTTGCATTGGGTCCAGTCTACCTTCCGATTGGTCCCGTTTTGTTTTCATTGGTATTAGACTTTTTTTGTTAGGTTTGTTTAGGCCTAACTTCTTTGTTTATGAACCGATTTCGATGATTCTTTTTTCATTGGAAAGGGGGCACTTTATACAATGCGAAGCATGGGAGAAAGTATTGGAATCGCTCTCGCGGCAAGCGCGACTTCAAAGGGTCCTCAGGTAAAGACTACGGAACCCATAGACTCAATTAAGGTCACAAATTGAAGTATTCAATGAGATTGAATTTTAGCACGTGACGGTTTTGCCAAAAATTACCTGGAATCTCGTCGAGAGGCCAAAAAGTGCCATTTTTTTGGAAGTGCGTGGGAATGGATGGATGGATGGATGTGTGTGTGTGTGTTATCGTTTTTTTCGTCCACGATTTTTTCCACACCTTTGCGCTGATTGAAATGAAATTGAAAACCTACGATTAGTTTAACAAAATGCAAGCGCTGATTAGTTTTTGGTACATATCGGTCGACAAACATTAGTACTTTATTTCAGTTAGTTTTTTCTAAATATCTTGAAAATGACTTAACCAATTTTGATGAAATTTAATATCCTAATTAAGTACCTTGGGGACCACAAAAAAGGTTAAATAAAGTTTTTAGTAAAATCATATTTTAAAGTACTTTACTCTATAGTAAAATAGTACTTTATTTAATTTTAAATTCTTTAAATTTTATTCATTTGATCGTTTTAATATAGCTCATTTAACCTAACTTAAGTAAGAATGGTTAGGCTTCTCGCTGTTTAATGGTAAAAATTTGGGAGGAAATTTTATAAGTAACCATAGCAACCGCGTTGTTTTCTTATCCGTTACCATTGCTGACGACATGGAGGAATCGACTTAAAATCAAAAATAGCGATTGATTCTCATCTAGTACTTGAGGAATAACCATTCTATATTGGACTTTTGACCCTTCGATTATTATTGGTAACCATTGCTGAAGACATGGAGGAATCGACTTAAAATCAAAAATAACGATCGATTCTTATCTAATACTAGAGGAATAACCTTATTGCATTTCATTTTTGATGTTTTGACTATTAATGGCAACCTCTACTGAAAACGTGGAAGAATCGACTTAAAATCAAATAGACTAAATTCTTTTTTGGTAAACAACTCAAGCTTGATAAAATATCAAAATTCTTGCTCTTGGACCAAACTCAACCAAATTTTGTATACATAATCCGTGAGTCACTAGAAGGCTAGAAATGTAAAAACTGGGTCCGGAGGGTGGGTGCGGAGTTGGGGTGGGGTGGGCTAGGGCCTGTGGTGCGCGGGGTGGAGTGAGGAAGTAAGGCGGAGTAGGGGGGTGGAGCGGGGGGTTCAGGGGACGTAGTTGGTGGGGGGGGGGGGCACGAGCGGGTGCATGGTTGATGGAGTGGGGGTTCATGTGAGGGTCCAGTAGCGTAGTGGGGTGGTACGGGGGTGGGGGTCCGAGGTGGGTGGGCTGCATGATGGAGTGTTGGGGTGGTGGTGTGGGGGCGTGGGTTGGGGACGGGTGCGTTGTGCTGGGGTAGGGGTGCTGTGTGGGTTTCGTGGCGGGTAGGGGGGGGTTAGCAAGAGGGCCGCTGGTAGTTTGCATTATAACAATGATCTATCATCTCTGTTGAAATTTAGATTGTTTAAATCAAGAAATAATTAATCAGCTTAAGTACTTATTATGGGGGTCAGATAGGCTAGGCGGTAGCGTGACAGCGAGCTAACCAGGGGACCCGGGTTCGAATCCGACTCGAGGCATCCAGCTAAAATCCGACCCCCGGGAGTAGAGACAAATTTAAAAAAAATATTAACTAGTATCGTAATTAGGCTTATGGCTAGAAAGGCCAAAAAGAAACAAAAAAAAAAAAAGTACTTATTATAAAATTCCTTTTTTCTCTATTTCTAATTTATATATAATTAGTTGGCTAAGTGGAGCTAATTATAGTGCTCGTTAGTTTTTATATATGGTATACACGTGTTAGTAGTATCCAAGATAATCTGAAAAGAGGTCTCAGGGCCATCTCATGGATAAGAGACGCCTTCTGATATGTGTTCCAAAGAAATTTTATATCGTTTTTTATCATACAAAATTTGTAAATTAAACAAAAGTCCATGAAGCACCGAGTGATGCTCGGTAACTTTTTGGCAGGATCTGAAATAAAAACATAAAATTAAATAAGATTTGTTTCCAAGTTATATAAAAACAAAGTCACTTCAACAACTTTATTTCTAAACACACCTGTTTTGTTATGATACCACCTGTAATGTTATGATTTAGACACCTGTTAATTAAAAAAATTCCTAATTTTAATTTAAAATAATATTTGTTATAACCTATTAGTGGGTTTTAAAATTAAAAAACCAAATAATAAATAAAAGATAATTGAAAAAAATGTAAACAAAATTTTTTATTGATATTTTCATCTATAAATAATTACTTTAATTAAGAAAAAGATCAATTAAGATGAAATTTGTCCAAGTCCAGACCTAGCCAGATCGTTTTCTCATCCTCAAAACTTGTTAATAGATTTTGTTTCATCAAAATCGGTAGAGCCATTTTCAAAATAGAACCAAGATTCAAATATATAAATATATATACAATGTTTGCTCGTTTAATAAGAGTAGTTGTATAGATATGTGTTATGTTGCTTTCTTTCTTATTAGATTTGATTAAATTGCAAATTCTATGTTCGCCCAAGAGCTACTGACCTTTTTGCAAACTTATTTCAGAACCCAAATAACATATCCCATAGTGTAGTGTGATCGGCACACACCCCGAAAGTCAAATTCTTACTCGTCAAATCGAGGCGTTTTTAGGGGTAATCGACTCCTGGAGATGTCAAAAAAATTTTAAGAAAAAAATAAAAACCGACTTCAAAAAATTAAGTGCAACAAATATAAAAATACACTAAAAGGTATAAAATAATTATTATCTTATTTAGTTACAACTAAACGACGAAATATTAACATGAAATTACTTTTTGAAGTCGGTGCCAAACAAACTATACCTATAAGCGAGCGTACTCGCCAATCGTACTAAGTAAGATCCGTCGAGTGCGATTCATAAAAGGTATATGTTTCGGCACCGACTTCAAAAATGTCGTCGTTATATTTCGTCGTAGTTAGTTGTTAATAAATAAGATGTAATTATTTATACCTTTTAGTGTTATTTTTATTTGTTGCACAATTATTTTTGAAGTCGGTTTTTATTTTTTCTTAAAATTTTATTTTCTCTTTTTAGTGATGTTATTAATAGTGATTATATCATCAGAACTTGACCAAATTAATATGACACCATCCCTAAGACACCCCCTTTCGGATAAAAAAGAACCATCGAAATCGGTTCATAAACAAAGAGGTTAGGTCTCAAACAAACCTAATAAAAAAGGTCTAATACCTATGAAAAAAAATCGAAAAAAATGGGACCAATCAGAAGCTAGACTGGACCCAATGCAAAAAAAATTTACAAAATCGGTTGAGAATTGGCGGAGATATGAGGTAACATAGGCACAAAAAAAAAAAAAAAAAAAAAAATTCAATCGAATAGAGAACCTCCTCCTTTTTTGAAGTCGGTTAAAAAATACCGTAAAATCACCACATTGAAAACATATAACTCCTAAACTGTTTACACTACTGTAAATTCTATTAGAAGCAAAATTGTAGAGGATGTAATTTTTGATATATTTTATTAAAAAAAAATTGAAAATAATAACCCAAACTGGGGGGGGGGGGGTCAAAAATGAAAATTCTCTCTCTTTCGACAAAACTCAAACAAATTTTGTATTCATAATTAATGGGCCTCTAAAAGACTATTTGTAAAAACTAACCACCCCTAATTTTTTACTTTATCCAATGCAAAGCATGGGTAAAGTATTGTAATCGCTCTCGGGGCAAGCGTGGCTTCGAAGGGTCCTCAGGTAAAGACTACGGAACCCATGGACTCAATTAAAGTCACAAATTGTAGTATTCAATTAGGTTGAATATTAGCACGTGACAGTTTTGCCAAAAATTACATGGGGTCTCGTCGAGAGGCCAAAAAGTGCGATTTTTACTTTATCCAATGCAAAGCATGGGTAAAGTATTGCAATCGCTCTCGGGGCAAGCGTGGCTTCAAAGGGTCCTCAGGTAAAGACTACGGAACCCATGGACTCAATTAAAGTGACAAATTGTAGTATTCAATTAGGTTGAATTTTAGCACGTGACGGTTTTGCCAAAAATTACATGGGGTCTCGTCGAGAGGCCAAAAAGTGCCATTTTTTCATTTAGTGCGTGCGGATGGATGTATGGATGGATGTATGTATGGATGGATGTATGTATGTATGTTATCGTTTTTTTGGCCCACGATTTTTTCCACACCGTTGCACCGATTGAAATGAAATTGAAAACCTAGCATTCTTTGAACAAAATGAAGCGCTGATTAGTTTTTGGTACATATCGACCCACAAACATTAGTACTTTATTTCAGTACTTTTTTAGTTTTTTCTAAATATCTTGAAAATGACTTAACCAATTTTGATGAAATTTAATATCCTAATTAAGTACCTTGGGGACCACAAAAAAGGATAAATAAAGTTTTTAGTAAAATTATATTTTAAAGTACTTTACTCTAGAGTAAGAGAGTACTTTTTTAATTTTTTAAATTCTTTAAAATTTATTCATTTGAATCTTTTAATATAGCTCATTTAGCCTTGCTTAAGTAAGAATGGATAGGCTTCTCTCTGTGAAATGCTAAAAATTTGGGAGGAAATTTTATAAGTAACCATAGCAACTGCGTTGTTTTCTTATCCCTTACCTTTGCAGAAGACATAGAGGAATCGACTTTAAACCAAAAATAGCGATTGATTCTCATCAAATACTTGAGGAATAACCATTCTATATTGGATTTTTGACGTTTCGGTTTTTATTGGTGACCATTGCTGAAGACATAGAGGAATCGACTTTAAACCAAAAATAGCGATTGATTCTCATCAAATACTTGAGGAATAACCATTCTATATTGGATTTTTGACGTTTCGGTTTTTATTGGTGACCATTGCTGAAGACATAGAGGAATCGACTTTAAACCAAAAATAGCGATTGATTCTCATCAAATACTTGAGGAATAACCATTCTATATTGGATTTTTGACGTTTCGGTTTTTATTGGTGACCATTGCTGAAGACATAGAGGAATCGACTTTAAACCAAAAATAGCGATTGATTCTCATCAAATACTTGAGGAATAACCATTCTATATTGGATTTTTGACGTTTCGGTTTTTATTGGTGACCATTTCTGAAGACATAGAGGAATCGACTTTAATCCAAAAATAGCGATTGAGTCTCATCAAATACTTGAGGAATAACCATTCTATATTGGATTTTTGACGTTTCGGTTTTTATTGGTGACCATTGCTGAAGACATAGAGGAATCGACTTTAAACCAAAAATAGCGATTGATTCTCATCAAATACTTGAGGAATAACCATTCTATATTGGATTTTTGACGTTTCGGTTTTTATTGGTGACCATTGCTGAAGACATAGAGGAATCGACTTTAAACCAAAAATAGCGATTGATTCTCATCAAATACTTGAGGAATAACCATTCTATATTGGATTTTTGACGTTTCGGTTTTTATTGGTGACCATTGCTGAAGACATAGAGGAATCGACTTTAAACCAAAAATAGCGATTGATTCTCATCAAATACTTGAGGAATAACCATTCTATATTGGATTTTTGACGTTTCGGTTTTATTGGTGACCATTTCTGAAGACATAGAGGAATCGACTTTAATCCAAAAATAGCGATTGAGTCTCATCAAATACTTGAGGAATAACCATTCTATATTGGATTTTTGACGTTTCGGTTTTTATTGGTAACCATTGCTGAAGACATAGAGGTATCGACTTAAAATCAAAAATAGCCATCGATTCTCATCTAATACTTGAGGAATAACAATTCTACATTAGGTTTTTGACGTTTCGATTATTTTTGGTAACCATTGCTGAAGGCATGGAGGAATCGACTTAAAATCAAAAATAACGATCGATTCTTATCTAATACTAGAGGAATAACCTTATTGCATTCCATTTTTGATGTTTTGACTATTAATGGCAACCTCTACTGAAAACGTGGAAGAATAGATTTAAAATCAAAAAGACTAAAATCTTTTTTGTAAACAACTCAAGCTTGAGTTGTTTGCCATAAAAGAATTTAGTCTTTTTGATTTTAAGTCTATTCTTCCACGTTTTCAGTAGAGGTTGCCATTAATAGTCAAAACATCAAAAATGGAATGCAATAAGGTTATTCCTCTAGTATTAGATAAGAATCGATCGTTATTTTTGATTTTAAGTCGATTCCTCCATGCCTTCAGCAATGGTTACCAAAAATAATCGAAACGTCAAAAACCTAATGTAGAATTGTTATTCCTCAAGTATTAGATGAGAATCGATGGCTATTTTTGATTTTAAGTCGATTCCTCCATGTCTCAGCAATGGTTACAATAATAACCGAAATGTCAAAAATCAAATGTAGAATGGTTATTCCTCAACTATTAAATGAGAATTATTTTTGAATTAATGTCAATATGAACTACAAATTGCAAGTGATATCTGATTAATAATAAAGGAACAAACATATTAATATTTCAAATGAATTTGGATAAAGTTTAGCAACGATCCGTTGCAGTTTATTTCATTTAGTGCGTGCGTATGGATGTATGTATGGATGTATGTTATCGCTTTTTTGGCCCACGATTTTTCCACACCGTTGCACCGATTGAAATGAAATTGAAAACCTACCATTAGTTTAACAAAATGAAGCGCTGATTAGTTTTTGGTACATATCGGCCCACAAACATTAGTACTTTATTTCAGTACTTTTTTAGTTTTTTCTAAATATCTTGAAAATGACTTAACCAATTTTGATGAAATTTAATATCCTAATTAAGTACCTTGGGGACCACAAAAAAGGTTAAATAAAGTTTTTAGTAAAATTATATATTTTAAGAGTACTTTACTCTAGAGTAAGATTGTACTTTTTTTAATTTTTAAAAATTCTTTAAAATTTATTCATTTGATCGTTTTAATATAGCTCATTTAGCCTTGCTTAAGTAAGAATGGATAGGCTTCTCTCTGTGAAATGCTAAAAATTTGGGAGGAATTTTTATGAGTAACCATAGCAACTGTGTTGTTTTCTTATCCGTTACCTTTGCTGAAGACATAGAGAAATCGATTTTAAACCAAAAATAGCGATTGATTCTCATCTAGTACTTGAGGAATAATCATTCTATATTGGATTTTTGACGTTTCGGTTTTTATTAGTAACCATTGCTGAAGACACGAGAAATCGACTTTAAACCAAAAATAGCGATTGATTCTCATCTAGTACTTGGGAATAATCATTCTATATTGGATTTTTGACGTTTCGGTTTTTATTAGTAACCATTGCTGAAGACATAGAGAAATCGACTTTAAACCAAAAATAGCGATTGATTCTCATCTAGTACTTGAGGAATAATCATTCTATATTGGATTTTTGACGTTTCGGTTTTTATTAGTAACCATTGCTGAAGACATAGAGAAATCGACTTTAAACCAAAAATAGCGATTGATTCTCATCTAGTACTTGAGGAATAATCATTCTATATTGGATTTTTGACGTTTCGGTTTTATTAGTAACCATTGCTGAAGACATAGAGAAATCGACTTTAAACCAAAAATAGCGATTGATTCTCATCTAGTACTTGAGGAATAATCATTCTATATTGGATTTTTGACGTTTCGGTTTTTAGTAGTAACCATTGCTGAAGACATGGAGGAATCGACTTTAAACCAAAAATAGCGATTGATTCTCATCTAGTACTTGAGGAATAATCATTCTATATTGGATTTTTGACGTTTCGGTTTTTATTAGTAACCATTGCTGAAGACATAGAGAAATCGACTTTAAACCAAAAATAGCGATTGATTCTCATCTAGTACTTCGAGGAATAATCATTCTATATTGGATTTTTGACGTTTCGGTTTTTATTAGTAACCATTGCTGAAGACATAGAGAAATCGACTTTAAACCAAAAATAGCGATTGATTCTCATCTAGTACTTGAGGAATAATCATTCTATATTGGATTTTTGACGTTTCGGTTTTTATTAGTAACCATTGCTGAAGACATAGAGAAATCGACTTTAAACCAAAAATAGCGATTGATTCTCATCTAGTACTTGAGGAATAATCATTCTATATTGGATTTTTGACGTTTCGGTTTTTATTAGTAACCATTGCTGAAGACATAGAGAAATCGACTTTAAACCAAAAATAGCGATTGATTCTCATCTAGTACTTGAGGAATAATCATTCTATATTGGATTTTTGACGTTTCGGTTTTTATTAGTAACCATTGCTGAAGACATAGAGAAATCGACTTTAAACCAAAAATAGCGATTGATTCTCATCTAGTACTTGAGGAATAATCATTCTATATTGGATTTTTGACGTTTCGGTTTTTATTAGTAACCATTGCTGAAGACATGGAGGAATCGACTTTAAACCAAAAATAGCGATTGATTCTCATCTAGTACTTGAGGAATAATCATTCTATATTGGATTTTTGACGTTTCGGTTTTTATTGGTAACCATTGCTGGAGACATGGAGGAATCGACTTAAAATCAAAAATAGCGATTGATTCTCATCTAATACTTGAGGAATAACAATTCTACATTAGGTTTTTGACGTTTCGATTATTATTGGTAACCATTGCTGAGGACATGGAGGAATCGACTTAAAATCAAAAATAACGATCGATTCTTATCTAATACTAGAGGAATAACCTTATTGCATTCCATTTTTGATGTTTTGACTATTAATGGAAACCTCTACTGAAAATGTAGAAGAATCGACTTAAAATCAAAAAGACTAAATTCTTTTTTGGTAAACAACTCAAGCTTGAGTTGTTTGCCATAAAAGAATTTAGTCTTTTTGATTTTAAGTCGATTCTTCTACATTTTCAGTAGAGGTTTCCATTAATAGTCAAAACATCAAAAATGGAATGCAATAAGGTTATTCCTCTAGTATTAGATAAGAATCGATCGTTATTTTGATTTTAAGTCGATTCCTCCATGTCTTCAGCAATGGTTACCAATAATAATCGAAACGTCAAAGACCTAATGTAGAATTGTTATTCCTCAAGTATTAGATGAGAATCAATCGCTATTTTTGATTTTAAGTCGATTCCTCTATGTCTTCAGCAATGGTTACAATAATAACCGAAATGTCAAAGATCCAATGTAGAATGGTTATTCCTCAAGTACTTAAATGAGAATTATTTTTGAATTAATTTCAATATGAACTACAAATTTCAAGTGATATCTGATTAATAATAAAGGAACAAACATATTAATATTTCAAATGAATTTGGATAAAGTTTAGCAACGATCCGTTGCAGTTTATTTTCTAAAGAAGAAATTACAAAGGGCTATGTCATTTTGAAATGTTGACTAAATGGGCTAATTTTTCAAATAACTTGTCATGCCATATTTACATTAAAGACGATTTACTGATAACTGATGAAAATTTTTTGAAACATAAGTCCTGACAAAATATTTGGAGCCGTTTTCAAAATAGAAAAAAAATACAAACAAATATTTGTCTGTACATTGGTCCAAATCACGCCAAATTTTGGTTGCACACGTTTCAAGAAAAATTATGAATGAAAACACCCTCAACAAAATTCCTGTCTGTATGTATGTATGTATGTCTGTATATTTCCGTGGTTTCCGCGAAAATTTGCTCATGATTCACGTAAAAATGGCTAAAGGAATTATTATGAAATTTCATATTTACATCAGATGTCTTCTAACTTACGTTTTTAGCTATATAACGTTTTGATATTTTGACCCCAAAAAGGGGTTTGGGGGGGGAGACACGAATGAAAATTATCAAATAACTCCTAGACTATTAACTCTACGGCAAATTTTATTATAAGCAAAATTGTAGGGGATGTGATTTCTGACAAGTTTTATTAAAAACAATTACACCAAAAAAACAACCAAAAAAAAGGGGGAGGGTCAAAAAATGAAAATTCTTGCTTTTGGACCAAACTCAACCAAATTTTGTATTCATAATCTGTGCGCTTCTAGAGAGATAGAAATACAAAAATTAACCACCAAAAAGAGGGTAGGGGGGGGGCTGAAAAAATGAAAATTCTTGCTCTTTGACCAAACTCAACCAAATTTTGTATATATAATCTGTGAGTCACTAGAGAGATAGAAATACAAAAATTAACCACCAAAAATGGGGGTGGGGGGAGGGTCAAAAAATGAAAATTCTTTCTCATGGTCCAAACTCAACCAAATTTTGTATATATAATCTGTGGGCCTCTAGAGAGATAGAAATACAAAAATTAACCACCAAAAAAAGGGGGGGGGGGGGGGGGCTGAAAAAATGAAAATTCCTGCTTTTGGACCATGAAAAAATGAAAATTCCTGCTTTTGGACCAAACTCAACCAAATTTTGTATATATAATCTGTGGGTACCTAATAGAAGTCTAGAAATGCAAAAAGTGGGTGCGGAGGTGGGGTGGGGGGTTAGGGCATGGGGCACGCGGAGTGTAATGGCGGTGGAGTGAGGCGGAGTAGGGGTGCAAGGGGTGGAGCGCGGGGGGGGGTGTAGTTGGGAGGCCCAGGGGGCTAGGCGGTGGTGAATGGGGGGTGCAGGGTTGGTGGAGTGGGGGGTTCAGGTGAGGGTCCAGTGGCGTAGTGGAGTGGTACGGGGGTGGGGTGCAGGATGGATTGTTGGGGTGGTGGTGTGGGGGCGGGGGTTGGGCACCAGTTCATGGTGTGGGTGCTGGGTGGGTTTCGGGGTGTGTGAGGTTGGGGTTCGTGGGTTGTGGGTCCGAGGTGGGTGGGGTGCTGGTTGAGGTGGTGGTTTGGGGGCGGGGATTGGCCACGGGTGCATGGTGTGGGGGTTTGGGGTGCTGGATGGGTTTTGGAGGGGGGGGGGGGTGAGGAGTGGAGTGTTCGTGGTTTGGGGGTCCAAGGGGCGTACCCCGTGGCTAACAAAAGGGCAGCCGAAGGCGGGCCTTGCAGCTAGTATATATATACAAACATTTTTTGCATGTTTAATAAGAGTAGAAAGATCGATCGATTAATCAGCATAAGTACTTATTATTCTAATTCCTTTTTTTTCCAATTCGGATTTATATAGTAATTAGTTGGCTAAGCGGATCTAATTATATCGCTCGTTAGTTTTTATTATATACACGTGTTGGTAGTATTTAAGATAATCTCAAAAGGGAAAGTGAGCTCTCAGGGCCACCGCCTCTCCTGTGTTTTAGCAAAGCAATTTAGCGCCTTTTTTATATGATACAAAATTTGTAAATTAAACAAAATAAAATTAATTTCAATTAAAAAAAAAACTTGTATTTAGTTGCTAAATCTTATTTCTGTCTTTTTTTGATTAATTTTCATTATAAGTATATCGGATGTTCCATGACACTTTATAGCCTTTTTTTCGAAATATCTCAAAAACGGCTTAAATTATTTTGATTAAAAAAATTCAACGAAACCATGGCATTTCGCTCTACAAAAAGCTCTTATAAGTGAAGATCGAACAAATTATATTTTTTGAGATAATAATTGTTTTGTCAAAATGTCTGTTAGTTAGTTTGTGCGTTATCAAATTTTCGTGGACGAGCTAGCTCAAAAACTGGTGGGAATATCGAAACCAAATTTCACACGTAGTTTTGGTCCATTGAGATTAAGAGCTGATTAGATTTTGGTGCATATCGAATCAAAATTAAAGGGGTGGACGGGGGGTTAAAAATTAAAAATCTAGGCTATTTGACCAAACTCAACGAAATTTTGTATACATAATCAGTGCGACCCCAGAAGTCTAAAAATGCAAAAACTAGCCGCCCAAAATTGGTGGGAGGGGGGGGGGGTGTAGGGTCAAAAAATGAAAATATAGGCTCTTGTTCCAAACTCAACCAAATTTTGTATACATAATCAGTGAGGCCCCAGAAGTCTAAAAACTGCAAAAATTAACCTCCAAAAATTGGTGGGGGGAGGGGGGAGGGTGGTGTATGGTCAAAAAAATGAAAATAGGGCCCTTGTTCCAGACTCAACCAAATTTTGTATACGTAATCAGCGAGACCACAGATAGTCTAAAAATGCAAAAATTAACCTCCAAAAATTGGTGGGGGGAGGGGAGGGGGTGTATGGTCAAAAATTAAAAATCAGGGCTCTTCTGCGCAAACTCAACCAAATTTTGTATACATAATCAGTGTGACCTCACAAGTCCAAAATTGTAAAAACTAAGTCCCAAAATTGGTGGGGGGGAGGGTGGTGTATGGTCAAAAAATAAAAATAGGGCCCTTGTTCCAGACTCAACCAAATTTTGTATACGTAATCAGCGAGACCCCAGAAGTCTAAAAATGCAAAAATTAACCTCCAAAAATTGGTGGGGGGAGGGGGGAGGGTGGTGTATGGTCAAAAAATAAAAATAGGGCCCTTGTTCCAAACTCAACCAAATTTTGTATACATAATCAGTGAGACCCCAGAAGTCTAAAATTGCAAAAACTAACCTCCAAAAATTGGTGGGAGGGGAGGGTGGTGTATGGTCAAAAAATGAAAATATGGGCCCTTGTTCCAGACTCAACCAAATTTTGTATACATAATCAGTGAGACCCCAGAAGTCTAAAAATGCAAAAACTAACCTCCAAAAATTGGTGGGGGGGGGGAGGGGGTGTATGGTCAAAAAATGAAAATAGAGGCCCTTCTTCCAAACTCAACCAAATTTTGTATACATAATCAGTGAGACCCGAGAAGTCTAAAAATGCAAAAATTAACCGCCAAAAATTGGTGGGGGGAGGGGGAGGGGGGTGTATGTTCAAAAAATAAAAATAGGGCCCTTGTTCCAAACTCAACCAAATTTTGTATACGTAATCAGCGTGACCTCAGAAGTCTAAAAATGCAAAAACTAACCTCCAAAAATTGGTGGGGAGGGAGGGTGGTGTATGGTCAAAAATAGAAAATAGGGCCCTTGTTCCAGACTCAACCAAATTTTGTATACATAATCAGTGAGACCCCAGAAGTCTAAAAATGCAAAAATTAACCGCCAAAAATTGGTGGGGGGAGGGGGAGGGTGGTGTATGGTCAAAAAATAAAAATAGGGCCCTTGTTCCAAACTCAACCAAATTTTGTATACATAATCAGTGAGACCCCAGAAGTCTAAAAATGCAAAAACTAACCGTCCAAAAATTGGTGGGGGAGGGGGAGGGGGTGTATGGTCAAAAAATGAAAATATAGGGCCCTTGTTCCAAACTCAACCAAATTTTGTATACATAATCAGTGGGCCCAGAGTAATCTAAAAATGCAAAAACTAACCCCCCCTCTACATGATTATAAATAATTTGAGGGGCCAGGTTGTATGGTAAAGTCAAGTGGATAGCCACATCAGAACACGTCAGCTTATTTTAATTTTCCAAAAAGCTTTAGTTTCCCCCTACCCCTTACTAGGGGTAGGGATTAATCAAAATCTTATATCTTACAACAGGGGAGGAAAAGTTGACCTAAATAACTTCTTACGTAATCTATAAATTGCCCCTAATTGCTTGATCACAATATTATCTCTTAATAACGTCATTAAGCTTAAAATTAGGTTTGTCTATCTTAATTTATTTTATAAAAAAGAAGAAAAACTAATATATTTAATATTTTATCATAGAATATATTATAAGATTGCCTGAGGCGTACGTAAGATACCTATGCTTAGGTGAAATTTGAAAATAAATTAAAAAATAACAGATAGCGAAAGAGAATAGGACAAGACGCAAAAGCTTAAAATGTCTCTGATTCATATTTAACCGACTTTAAAAAAGGAGGAGGTTCTCAATTCGACTAAATTTTTTTTGGAGTTTACTCCGTAAGAATCGATTTGCATATAAGGAGCCCGGTATGGAAAATTATGGGTAGTAAAATTCAGTCAACGAATGACAGCGTTACGTTTTTTGTACGCACACTCTTCTGGTGGTGAAAAAGGGCAACATCATTCAAACATTTTTTAGGCGCGGATTTTAAAATTGACATTGAAAAATTAATCGAAAAAATATTATTATTATATTATATATATAAATATATTATATTATTATTATTGTTATATATTGTAGCGGCCCGCTCTCGCTCATGGCGACGAGCCTTGAGACACGGCCGCTAGATGACTCAGTCGGATCGTTGCGTCGTTTTTGCATGAGTGAAATATTATCACCCATGCTATAATTAAAGCGACTCGATTCGACTGGAGAAGCGAATTGGATTCGAACATTCGAATCTGGAGGGGCCACCGCCATTCAGCAGCCCCTCCCCTGCACACACCCTACATGAACACGCAACCTACAACTCTGCACTCAACAGATTGTTAGGACCCCATCGACTTGATGGGGGGCGCGGCATCAAAGCGCCACACAGCACTCACCTCACGAGAGCCCTAACAATATATATATATATATAAATGCAACATGACAGGTTCCATCCCTGTCGAGTGCTTATTTATTTTTAAAACATTTGAAACTTTCTTACTTGACATTTAGAAATTTTCATTTAATTAATCTCAAAAATTAAATGATGATTTTATTTATATATATCATATACAATTCAACCCCTATATGTGGCAGGCGAGATTAATAAGATAAAAATTGTACATACTCTCGACTAGAGATTGAATTCGCCTGCAGGTAGACTTGAAGGACCATCCAATTTTCGAATTGGCAAAATAATGAATGTGCAGAGGATTAAATTATCACTTCTTTGAGGATGCTATTTAAGCAAATGATGAGATAGGAAATATGATAAGTAAATGTTTAGCGCTGAACAAGGGAAAAAGTGTAAAGGTGGATAGAAAAAGAAACTTATAAAAATTAAGAGCTTCAACTCATATGAAAGCGAAATAGTAAGTGAGAAGAGAAAAGGAGAACACATTTTCAAAATGGATAAGAGATGACTCACTCTTTATAAGTACGAGGAGGAGTTGAGAAATAAGTTTCCCCTGTCGACTGTGGTCAGAGTTGTGTATGAAAGTCAAAAAATAGAATGAGACATTAAAGATATAACAAACCTTTATTTTTCCACATAGGTACCAAGTACATTGAGACATTTGTCATATCGCTTAATAAGCTTCAAAAAGCCCTCCAGGAAAAAATCAGGGCTTTGCATACGGAAGAAGCGTTGAACGGCTTGTTTCACTTCCGTATTGCTTCCAAAGCGCCTTCCCCGAGATTTGTCTTCAAAGCCGGAAACAGATGGAAGTCGCTTGGTGCGAGATCAGGACTGTATGGCGGATGGTGTAGGCGCTCCCAACCAAGAGTTGCAATATGGTTTTGCGTTGCCCTCGCCGAATGTGGTCTGGCATTGTCATCCAACAGCAGAACGCCAGATGTGAGAAGGCCAGGCCGCTTTTTCCGAATCGCCTCTTTCAATTTCGACAGGGTGTCACAGTAGCGCGTAGCATTGATGGTTCCAACCTCCAAAAAGTCCAGCAACAAAACTCCTTGGGCGTCCCAGAAAACTGTGAGGAGCACTTTACCTGCAGAGGGAGTTGTCTTGAACTTCTTTCGGACAGGTGATGACGGATGTTTCCACTCCATAGATGCGGCCTTCGATTCTGGCGTGAAATGGTGGACCCACGTTTCTACCCAATGGTGTATCGGTGACTTGCGCGTTTTCCTGCTGTGTCGCCTTTCGCCCATAGCCGTTCAACGCTTCTTCCATATGCAAAGCCCTGAATTTTTCTTGGAGGACTTTTTGAAGCTTATCAAGCGATATGACAAATGTCTCAACGTACTCGTACGAGAATAATAAAATAAAGGTATGTCATATCTTTAATGTCTCATTCTATTTTTTGACTTTCATACACAACTCTGACCACAGTCGACAGGGGAAACTTATTTTTCAACTTCTCCTCGTACAAGTACATGGAACTTATAAAAACCGCCAAGATCAAATGTGTACCAATAAATTGAGGTACGAGACACTATAATTTGATACGTCTTTCTCTAACTTATTATGGTTAAACTTAGATAACACTGGGCAACAAAAAAATAATTTTTAAATGCTTCGAGCACTTGATGAGTCAATTCCTACCAATTTTGGGTTGAGAAAAACGAATATGACAATGAAAATTTTTTCTTAGCTCTAGTTTCTGTGAAATACAGTAGGTGGCGGATCAAGAGAAAAAGATACATTTTAATTACATATGCTAACAACATTGAAAGTTCATTTTATTTTTTACAAATTGTAGTTACATTCCAAGAGTTCTACATTGCTGGAATAATACTTGACAGATGGTCGTGTCTGAAGAGATTTATGTGGTGCCTTCATCAGATCGTCGTTTTTTAGCTTGCCTCTTTTTTGTTGCCCAGTGTTATTAGTCCATCAGGAATTTACAGATTAGTTTTTAACCCGTAAACTCCTGATGATGGACTAATAATCCGAAATATATTGAGATTGTATACACCTCTTTGAGTTTTATTTCATTCACTCTGAAACTACACTCCCTTTACTTTATTAATGTTTATTATCCTTTATAATCACGTAGTTTTAGTTTTTTAGTTATAACTCGAGTTCTAATTGAGCTACAAACAAGTGGTAATTTGTAAATCAAGAGGAAGCTGTTTTCTATTAGTTCAACAAAATATTGTGATCTCAAATATTGTTGTTTAATATCTAACGGAACTCGAAAATAGGTCAAAATGGTCTTTTTCACCGTTTTGATCGATTATATCTCCAAAACAAGAGCTAATCGGTAATCTTTATGGTGATTTTTGAATTCAGCAGGTGGAAATACATAAGAATCAGCTATTTTTGAGCCCGAAGCATTTTCATTGTTGGGCAGTGTAATTAGACAATCACTATAACTATTCATTTTTTATATTATATACTTATGTTATATTTATACTTTATTGTTATTATTTTAGATATATCATACATATTATATTATATATATTATATTATATATAATTCTTATTTTAAATTTAATTATAATTAATAACAAATTCAAATTTAGGGAACGAAGAAAAGATTATTTTTATTACAGACAAAAGGATCAGCCGGGGCTCGAACCCGGGATCTTTGCATATGTACTGCAATGCTTTGTCATAAGAGGTTTACCTCCCATGTCCACTAAGCTACTGATCCCCGAACCCAAACTAATACCTCTTGTCTATATGAATTATGGAATTTCTTTTTTTAATCCTCTCCTCGTTCATTTTTCGCAGCGTAGGCCTTGATTAATTAATTAAACAATTAATTATTCCAGCGCCTCCCAATCGATCGCAGACCCCAAAGATCGAAAATAATTTTCTCTTCACTCCGGGGCGCGACCACAACGAGGCCGTGTAAAGACAATTAATAACAAACTCAAATTTAGGGAACGAAGAAAAGATTATTTTTATTACAGACAAAAGGATCAGCCGGGGCTCGAACCCGGGATCTTTGCATATGTACTGCAATGCTTTGTCATAAGAGGTTTACCTCCCATATCCACTAAACTACTGATCCCCGATCCAAAACTAATATATATAATATAATAATGTAGGATATAATCCAGATGATGAGTTTTTGACTCGAAAGGCTTGATGGAAAGATATCGGTGGAGCTCCGGTGTCGGCGATTTTCTTCAGAGGTGAAAACCTCTCTTGGTGGCGTATAGCCGAGAAATTTGCTTTTATCAAAATAAGAATTTGCCCGGAGGCCGTGAAAAATGCTTTTCCAAAATAAGAAGTTGCCCTGAGGCAGTGAAAAATGCTTTCATCAAAATAAACGGCACAAGGCCCGTAGTTTATTACTTCTTCGTGGTTACAGGATTTCGTAATGAGACAGCTTTGTCCCTTCAATCGTTCCAAAGTCGTCAGGCGAACTTTTGGAGAGTATATAAGCAGCGGTTCACACAGTGAGAGCTGGATAACAACTGAATTCGCTAATTACGGCTTGGCTTCTTTTATAGCTCTTGATTTAATTGCCAATTAAAATGATTGGTTAATAATTTTACCTAGATCGCGCTTTGATAATTATAAAAAGGCGTGGCTTCTGTTTTCGCTAATTAGTCTTTTACAAGCCACGGACCGATTAACATCGAAAATTAATTTAATTGAAAACAAAAAGAATCGGTTCCTATAATAATTATAATATTTATTAAAAAAATCAAAACTACTGAAGAAACAGTATCATGTACATCCACTCATACTTAGCGGCGATTTTAATGTCAACTTTAATAAAGATGACGGTTTGCGATTAATTCAGTTTTTAAAATCAGAACTTAATTTAGATATTATTTCCGATAGAACATTGGGGACAACGAGGTATGGTAATACCATTGATTCGGTATTTTCAAGATTTGTGAACCACATATCTACCAACGTTCATGTGTCTTATTTCAGTTACCATAAGCCTCTAGTCGCAGTAATTAATAACGACGGCGCTATTGATCTAATTAATATTTGAAATTTTATTTAGGTATTTTCACTGATTCGTTTATTTATCATTTGATATGGTATTAATCTTTTCTTAAGCCTTTTTTGTGCCTATTTAGACAGTCGATCTGAATGAGTAAACTCCAGTCGTGCGTCGGAGCTGACACACACATTTTCTTTTTTTTTGTGTCTATGTTACCTCATATCAACGCCAATTGTGAACCGATTTTGAAAAAAATTGCATTGGGTTCAGTCTAGCTTCCGATTGGTCCCGTTTTTTTATTGGTATTAGACCTTTTTTGCTAGGTTTGTTCAGGCTTAACTTCTTTTTTTATGAACCGATTTCGATGATTCTTTTTTTTATTGGAAAGGGGGTATCTTAGAGATGGTGCCATATTAATTTAGTCAAGTTTTGATGATATAATCACTATTAATAACATCACTAAAATGAGAAAAATAAAAATAATTTTTAAGAAAAAATAAAACCGACTTCAAAAAATTGAATCCAACAAATATAATACACTTGTCTAAAATTCATATTTTAGTATTTTTTATTTTATAAAAGAGCGAAGCTCATGCCTCTGGCGGGCCTACTTCGAGTTAGAGAATGTAAACAGAGCAAGCCACTTGAGTTGGATATTTTACTCTTACCTTGCTCACTTGCTTGCAAATTGGATAGGAAACAGTATATTGAGTATTAGTTTTACTATAAGAAATTCGTTCAGTATAAGCCATTTTAGTGTTCAAGTTACCTGGATAAGAGATATCTACGGAGGCTTCTCTTATAATAATTAAACCTTGAAACCAGATTTCGAATCTGTTATAACTGGAATAAGGATTGAAAAGATTGTCTACAAAAGCAGTTTGCATTTGGACGCCCTCCTCAACGATCATCTCATTAAATTATAAATATAACTAATTTATTGCTTTATAATTTATTAAAAAAAAAAGAAAATAAACCTTCCTTTTAATACATAAGTATCGAGAACAATTAACATAAATACAGTCCACTCAGTTACTTCAGATTTTTAATAAGGGTTCCAGTGACATCCAGAAAGAATCTACAATTTATACATCGACACTTCGGAGCTAGATGAGATTTCTTTAATTTTATACAACACTAAAAGGTATAAAATAATTATTATCTTATTTAGTTACAACTAAACGACGAAATATTAACATGAAATTACTTTTTGAAGTCGGTGCCAAACAAACTATACCTATAAGCGAGCGTACCCGCCAAACGTACTAAGTAAGATCCGTCGAGTGCGATTCATAAAATGTATATGTTTGGCACCGACTTCAAAAATGTAATTTCATGTTAATATTTCGTCGTTTAGAAAGATAATAATTATTTTATACCTTTTAGTGTATTTTATTTTATTTTTAAGTTATTATTATTTTATTTGTTGCATTTAAGTTATTTGAAGTCCTTTTTTTTTTTTTTTTTAATAAAAATTATTTTTTTTATTAGTCATGAACTATTAGTGGATTTTAAAATCAAAAAACTCATGTCGGCATCGTCGCGTAAGCCGATTATCTATAAGTATAGATAGTTTCATCATTATATATGAATACGAATATATCATAAGAAGATTTTAATGGCAAGTTATCTCTTGACGGAGCCAATAAATTATATTTTAAATATCCAATTTAACACTAAAAAAAAAAGATAAATATTAATAGATTTAAGTTCAAGGTTGATTTTTTTGGCTAATATGTAATTGATCAATGAAATTAAAAAATCAACCCTGAACTCAATCTACTGATACATATTCCTAAAAAAAAGATAAACCTCTAAATTAATTCTACCTTGAGTAATTTTTCGGAAAGGTTAAAACAAAAATAATCTCATTATAAGAATAGTCCAGATTAATTTGCAGCAACGCTGACCTAATTCTGCCGACAGGGGCGCTGATGCCGTCGGTATATTTGTGTTTTGAGTCGAGATATGTCGAGGCAAATTTGAAATATAATTGTAATTTTAACTCTAATTGATTTTAAATTAAGAAACATTAAATATATTGATAATTATCCCCCCCCCCTTCACTAATCAAAAATTAAATATTCAATTAGCTTTTTCTTTTGCCTAGAAGAAGAAATCAATCACATCTTATTTGATTTATATTTTATATATTATTTGTTTATTTTTTAATTTAATAATTTGCCACATTTTTATAATTTTTTAAAAATCTAAATTTTGTTATTCTTATTTTTTATTTTTACAAAATTGAAAGACTTAAAACACGCATGCCCATATGGCAATACTGGAGGGAGCAGCCTGTCATACAAACAACACCTGATCTCTATTAAATACTATTTTGAGCCTTATATCGATTATCGATCCCAAATTTAAAAAAAATGATATCATATAATACTCCTCCTCACACGATCCCACTTATTTAAATAAATCTACATATTTCCACACAAAAAATATCACAATGCTGTAGATTATAGAAAAAAAATCCTTCCAGATTCATATCTAGAGCCTCATTTCTGTAGCTGTGTCAGGACGAAAATGAGGCGAAACTTTTAAGAGAGTATGTATTTTCAGGAGTTTACAGGTATACATTTGGAGTGTGGTTTTTTAAGAGTAATAACATTTTTGGACCGAGACGCCGCCCGCCAGGGCACCAGCCCCGTCTCATAATAGCAGAGTCAAAATAGACAGAAAAAAATCTTAAACTGTCATTTTTTTGACATATCTAAATTTTCAGACTGCAACAAGGTACAATCCGACCTGAAAAACTTAACAATCTGGTGGTAAGCGATTTTATTTTTTCTAAATTTTGACAAATGTTTCACCATTTCATTCTCAAATAAACTGCAACGGATCGTTGCTAAACTTTATCCAAATTCATTTGAAATATTAATATGTTTATTCCTTTATTATTAATCAGATATCATCAGTTGCAATTTGCAGTTCATGTTGATTTTAATTCAAAAATAATGATCGATTCTCATTTAACAGTCGAGGAATAACCATTCTACATTCGATTTTTGACATTTCGGTTATTATTGGCAACCATTGGTCAAGACATGGAGGAATCGACTTAAAATCAAAATAACTAAATTCTTTTTGGTAAACAACTCAAGCTTCAAAAATGGAATGCAATAAGGTTTCTCTAGTGGTAGATAAGAATCGATCGTTATTTTTGATTTTAAGCCGTTTCCTCCATTTCTTCAGCAATGGTTACCAATAATAATCAAAACGTCAAAGACCTAATGTAGAATTGTTATTCCTCAAGTATTAGATGAGAATCAATCGTTATTTTTGATTTTAAGCCGATTCCTCTATGTCTTCAGCAATGGTTACCAATAAAAACCGAAACGTCGAAAATCCAATATAGAATGGTTATTCCTCAAGTACTAGATGAGAATCAATCGCTATTTTTGATTTTAAATCGATTCCGGCTCAGCCCAACCCTTTATTCAACGTTGATCTATTTATTTAATATTTCACCGAGTAGCCTATATTCCCAGTCAAATATTTATTTTTCTTGACCATGGCGGTTTCCTGGCTATTTATTTATTTATTTTTTATTCCTTGATTACGGCAACTTCATGTCTACTTATTTATTTATCTGTTTTTTAAATTATTGATTTTTAAATAATTTAATAACAATTTCTTTAAACCCAGTGACATATTCTAACTATTTATTTTTTACTAATGAAGCTGTTGAAGCTTTTATTTTTGTGATTAATTTGATTAAAGTTTGAATTTTTATTTAAATCACACATGATTAATTTATAATTATTTGTTTCAATAAATAATTATAAACTAATCATGTGTGATTTAAATAAAAATTCAAACTTATTTATTTATTTATTCATCCCAGTGTATTTATTTATTTATTTTTATTGCTTATACGACAGTCGGTATTCCCTTTTTTATTGCTATTATTATTATTTTATTCTTGGTCGCAGCATACTAAGGTTTCACACCGTTCTGCTGTGGCCACACCCTGAAGCCACTCAAGCGGACCCTGAGTGGGAGGATCGGAGGACTATAAAGAGAGATGTGGAGGCCCTTAAATAAAAAAAAATAATAATTCCAAAGACGGTGTAGACCTATTTGCAATCGCGGTTCACCCCTCGGTAATAATATAACCCCAAAAGACAATGAAAAATATGAATAAAAAGACTGTAAAAAGCGTGGATTATTTATTCTCGAGAGGTGAACCGCGACCTAAAATCGTGTACACCTACTTCCACTTTCATTTTCAAGTAGAAGACAATAGATGCCATTAGATTATCTAATGAATTCCAAATAATTCCAAAGACGGTGTACACCTAATTACAATCGAGTTCACCCCTCGGTTATTATATTAAAAAAAATGGTCTAGAAGCATACTTCCAAATCTAATTAATTAGTTGCTTAATAATAATAAATTTGTTTTGTTTATAATATTTTATTGATTATTTATTTGTATTGTTGAATAATTTTTATAAAAAAAAAATAAAACCGACTTCAAAAAAATTAAATTCCAAGAAATAAAATAATAATAACTTAAAAATCAAATAAAATGCACTAAAAGGTATAAAATAATTATTATCTAATTTAGTTACAGCTAAACGAAGAAATATTAAGATGAAATTATTTTTTGAAGTCGGTGCCAAACAAACTATACCTATAAGCGAGCGTACCCGCCAAACGTACTAAGTAAGATCCGTCGAGTGCGATTCATAAAATGTATATGTTTGGCACCGACTTCAAAAAGTAATTTCATCTTAATATTTCTTCGTTTAGCTGTAACTAAATTAGATAATAATTATTTTATACCTTTTAGTGTATTTTATTTGTTGCATGTTAATTTTTTTGAAGTCGGTTTTATTTTTTTCTTAAAAATTGTTTTTATTTTCTCTTTTTAGTGATGTTATTAATAGTGACTTAATATAATACCTTGCATGTATCTCGTAAGAGAAAGCGTCGGGCGAATGAATCAGAAAATGATAGTAAAATTCAATTTATAAATATAGAAATTCTCTCGAAACGTTTGCGGGTTTTAAATGAATGTTTCAAGATTTTTTTTAGAAAAGATTTTATTTATCATAATTTCTATTATTTGGTCATAAAAATTGAAGATTTACGTTAAATCGTCATTGATCATATCTTCAGAATTTTGCCAAATTAATATGGTACCACCCCTAAGGTACTCTCTTTACATCAAAAAATGAGTTATTAAAATCGGTTGATAAACAAAGAAGTTATGCCTGAACAAACATATCAAAAAAAGGCCCAATACCAATGAAAAAACAGGATCCAATCGAAAGAAATCCTCCTTCTTTTTTGAAGTCGGTTAAAAATGATAAATGTCGTGGAAAATAGAAGGCCGCGAGGGGAGTTCCTTGAAGTCATTGTCACCGCATTGTCGCTACTGGAGTGGAGGGGGTCAGATGACCAACCTCTCTTCCACCTGCTTAAGCCGAGAATTGGATGTTAGTTATTCTGTAGTGATGATACGGATCGTATCGGAAATAAATATTCAGAGTGCGAACAACATATAAATTGTGATTGGTTATTGATTGATCTCCTCTCAGATGTATTGCAGGTAAGGGATTTAATTTAACTCTAACGACTTCTTCTTCACAAATTAACTATTATATGGTACACCTCTCCAATGACTAACTGAATTAACAAACAGACGAATTTAATCAAAAGCCGGTTATGTCATGCATTCTGATGAGGGAGTTGACATTCAACCGGGGTTTATTTCTAGCATTTTTAACCGACTTCAAAAAAGGAGGAGGTTCTCTATTCGACTGAATTTTTTTTTTTTTTTTTTTTTGTGCCTATGTTACCTCATATCTCCGCCAATTGTCAACCGATTTTGAAAATTTTTTTTTGCATTGGGTCCAGTCTAGCTTCCGATTGGTCCCATTTTTTTTTCGATTTTTTTCCATAGGTATTAGACCTTTTTTATTAGGTTTGTTTAGACCTAACCTCTTTGTTTATGAACCGATTTCGATGTTTCTTTTTTTATCCGATAGGGGGTGTCTTAGGGATGGTGTCATATTAATTTGGTCAAGTTCTGATGATATGATCAGTATTATTAATAACATCACTAAAAAGAGAAAAATAAAAATAATTTTTAAGAAAAAAATAAAAACCGACTTCAAAAAATTAAATGCAACAAATAAAATACACTAAAAGGTATAAAATAATTATTATCTTATTTAGTTACAACTAAACGACGAAATATTAACATGAAATTACTTTTTGAAGTCGGTGCCAAACATGTACCTTTTATGAATCGCACTCGACGGATCTTACTTAGTACGTTTGGCGGGTACGCTCGCTTATAGGTATAGTTTGTTTGGCACCGACTTCAAAAAGTAATTTCATGTTAATATTTCGTCGTTTAGTTGTAACTAAATAAGATAATAATTATTTTATACCTTTTTAGTGGATTTTATTTGTTGCATTTAATTTTTTGAAGTCGGTTTTTATTTTTTTCTTAAAAATTATTTTTATATCTCGTTTTGAAGAATAAAGGCCAAGAACTAGGACATTTTAGAAACAATTATTTCAACTATATATTGTAAGACTGCAATAATTTTTACTTTACCATACAGGGTATTGTAATCGTGGATGAAAAAAGTGGGTTTTTTCCTTCTTTTTTTCGAAATATCTCAAAAACGGTTGAAACTATTTTGATCAAAAAAAATTGAGCAAAACCATGGGATTTCGCTCTACATAAAAGCTCTAATAAGTGAACATCGAAAAAATTATATTTTTTGAGAAAATAGTTGTTTTGTCAAAATGTCCGTGCGTTATCGAATTTTTGTGGACGAACTAGCTCAAAAAAAACTAGTCTGAATATCGAAACCAAATTTCACACGTAGTTTTGGTCCATTGATTTTTCGTTTATTGGGCCACGCAGGTGGGGCCTCCACTAACAAGAAATATTTACATTATCGGGTGAATTTAATTACAGGATTATTTACATGATTATAGGAATATTAACATAATATATTTACAAAAAAAATTTCTTTTTTCTTTTTTTTCTTTTTTATATACAATTTCTAGCGCATGGCGATTTCCCTATAAGTTCTCCTGTTGAAGCTGTAAAAATTCATTAATGAACCCCTCATCGCCCTGAAGGTCATATCGTATAAAGTTCTCTGAGAAATTCCCATTAAGAGCTGATTAGTTTTTGGTGTATATCGACCAAAATTAAGGGGGTGGAGGGGGGGTAAAAATCATAAATCTTGGCCATTTACCAAACTCAATCAAATTTTGTATACATAATCAGTGGGTCCCAATGCTATCTGGGGGGGGGGGGGTGTAGGGTCAAAAATTATTAAATATTAAATATAAGTGAGGGGCCAAGTTGTATGGTAAAGTCAAGTGGATGGTCACATCAGAACACGTCAGCTTATTATATTACCATACAGGGTATGGTCAAGTATTGTAATTGTGCATGAAAAAAAAGGGTTTTTTTTTCTTCTTTTTTTTTTGAAATATCTCAAAAACGGCTCAAAATATTTTGATAAAAAAAAATTGATCGAAACCATAGCATTTAGCTCTATAAAAAAGTTCTAAAAAAGTGAAGACGAAAAAATTATATTTTTTGAGATAATAATTGTTTTGTCGAAATGTCTGGTTGTCTGGTTAGTCTGTGCGTTACCAAATTTTTGTGGACGAGCTAGCTCAAAAACTAGTGTCAATATCAAAACCAAATTTCACATGTAGTTTAGGTCCATTGAGATTAAGAGCTAATTAGACTTTGGTGCATATCGACCCACAATTAAGGGGGGGTGGGGGGGGGGGGGTTAAAAATTAAAAATCTAGTCCATTTGAGCAAACTCAACCAAATTTTGTATACATAATCAATGGGTCCAACAGTAATCTAAAAATGCAAAAACTAACCCCCAAAATGGGTGGGAGAGGGTGATGAAGTGTCAAATAATGAAAATATAGGCTCTAGTAGTGTGAATATCAAATCCAAATTTCACACGTCGTTTTGATCCTTGAGATTAGAGCTAATTAGATTTTGGTGCATATCGACCCAAAATTAAAGGGGTGGAGGGGGGGTTAAAAATTAAAAATCTAGGCCCTTGTACCAAACTCAACCAAATTTTGTATAAATAATCAGTGGGTTCCCAGAAGACTTAAAATGGAAAAAATAATCGCCCAAAATGGGGGGAGGGGTGCATGGTCAAAATTAAAATCTTTGCCATTTGACCAAACTAAACCAAATTTTATATACATAATCAGTGGGCCCCCAGAAGTATAAAAATGCAAAAATTAACCCCCTCCCTACATGATTATAAATAATTTTATTAAATATTAAATATAAGTGAGGGGCCATGTTGTATGGCAAAGTCAAGTAGATGGCCACATCAGAACACGTCAGCTTATTTTAATTAAAATAAATCATTTATAAATTTATCTAAAGCTTTAAAATGATTTTTTTTCGTTAATGAATGTTATTTTTAACCGACTTTGAGCAAAGAGGAGATTTCAATGGAATGTCTGGCTTTTTTTGTTTGAACATTTATTTCTCTTTTTCATGTAAACCGATTTGGTTGATTTTTTTGCATTGGGTTCAGTCTCGTACCCGATTGGTCCCGTTTTTTATCATTGGTATTGGACTTTTGTTGTTATGTATGTTCACGCATAACTTCTTTGTTTATGGACCAATTTCAATGATTCTTTTTTATTTAAAAGAGGGCACCTTAGGGGTGATACCATATTAATTTTGTCATGTTCTGATGATATAATAAATGACAAAATAACCGAAATATCCAATTCTTATAAGTAAATAATCGAAATTATAATAAATAAAATCTTTTATAAAAAAACAATCATAAAATGTTCATTTAAAACCCGCTAACGTTTCGAGATAATTTCTATATTTATGAATTGAATTTTTTATCATTTTGTGATTTGTTTCTCTTACGAGATGCATGCAAGGTATTATATTAAGTCACTATTAATAACATCACTAAAAAGAGAAAAATAAAACCAACTACCAAAAAATTAAATGCAATAAATATAAAATAATAATAACTCAGAAATAATAAAATAATAAAATACACTAAAATTTATAAAATAATTGTCTAATTTAGTTACAACTAAACGATGAAATATTAACATGAAATCAATTTTTTGAAGTCGGTGCCAAACATACTATATAAGCGAGCGTACCCACCAATCATATAAGTAAAATCCGCCGAGTTTGATTCATAAAATATATATGTTTGGCACCGACTTCAAAAAGCTAATTTCATGTTAATATTTCGTCGTTTATTTGTAACTAAATTAGATAATAATTATTTTATACCATATAGTGGATTTTATTTTATTTTTTAAGTTATTATTATTTTATTTGTTGCATTTAATTTTTTTGAAGTCGGTTTTATTTTTTTTTTATAATGGCAAGAATATTTCTGTTATAAGCTGAACATCGTACCGGAAAATACTCATCTGTTTCAAAGTAGTTTTCTCAAATACTGTGTTCTCGTATCAATTGAAAATCTATTTGACTCAAATACGTGGCGTATTTGAGAAACAAACATAATTTTTATCAGTGTAGAAAGATTATAAAGCCAGATATTATCTATCTAACTATCTATATCTACAATTATTATAATCGGCTTACGCGAGTACGCCGACGTCATTTTTTAATTTTAAAATCCACTAATAGGTCATGACAAAAAAAAATTAGGAAATTTAAATTATTATTTTAAAATACACCATTAAGTCCAGGGGGCTATCAAAATTTATTTTTACTTTACCATACAGGGTATGGTCAAGTATTGTAATCGTGCATGAAAAAAGTGTTTTTTTTCATTCTTTTTTTCGAAATATCTCAAAAACGGCTGAAACTATTTCGATTAAAAAAATTGAGCGAAACCATGGCATTTCGCTCTACAAAAAAGCTCTAATAAGTGAACATCGAAAAATTTATATTTTTCGAGATAATAATTTTTTTGTCAAAATGTCGTTGTCTGTCTGTTAGTCTGTGCGTTACCAAATTTTGTGGACGAGCTAGCTCAAAAACTGGTGTGAATATCGAAACCAAATTTCACACGTAGTTTTGGTCCATTGAGATTAAGAGCTGATTAAATTTTGGTGCATATCGACCCAAAATTAAGGGGGGTGGAGGGGGGTTAAAAATTAAAAATCTAGGCCATTTGACCAAACTCAACCAAATTTTGTATACATAATCAGTGTGACGCCAGAAGTCTAAAATTGTAAAAGGCCCAAAATTGGTGGGGGAGGGGGGGGGTGTAGGGTCAAAAATGAAAATATAGGCTCTTGTTCCAAACTCAACCAAATTTTGTATATCAATGACACCCCAGAAGTCTAAAAATGCAAAAACTAACCCCCCTACATCATTATAAATAATTTTAGGGGCCAGGTTGTATGGTAAAGTCAAGTGGATAGCCACATCAGAAAATGAAAATATTTCTGATGTGGCTATCCACTGACTTATCCAAACTCAACCAAATTTTGTATACATAATCAATGGGACTCCAGAAGACTAAAAATGGTTTCTTCTTCTTTATTTCAATCCAATTAAATATTTCAAACGACTAATAACGAGTAACTCATGATACTTGATAAGTGCACCAATTTGTCGCGAAATCGTTAGAGCCGTTTTCGAGAAACCGATTGGATATACCAATATATATATATATATATATAGTACCTGGAGCCACCGAGCGATGAACTTCTTCTTCCCCCCGCTTCAGGAGACAATTTCCTCGCTTAAGTTCTAAGCTTACAGGCACTCCCTATCTCCCTGTAATATATATATATATATATATTAATATTTGCTATAACCTATTAGCAAGTTTTAAAATTAAAAAACCAATTAAAAATAAAAGATAATTGTAAAAAATGTAAACACACTTTTTTATTGATTTTCATTTATTAATAATTACTTAAATTAAGAAAAGATCAATTAAGATTAAATTTGTCGAGGTCCAGACCTAGCCAGATCGCTTTCTCATCCTCAAAACTTGTTAATAGAGTTTGTTTCATCAAAATCGGTAGAGACATTTTCAAAATAGAACTAAGATACAAATATATATATATATATATATGCAAACAAATATATAAATATAAACAATTTTTGCTCGTTTAATAAGAGTAGATAGATAGGTAATGATTTTATCTTATTATATTAAACAAGCAAAGTTTGTATATATATATAATCGGTTTTCGAAAACGGCTCTAACGTTTTGGATGAAATTCACTGGTTAGGAGAGTTTTGGGTTGGACATTCGATCTGTCACGGTCTCATCTTCGGCTAAGTTGATTTTGATGGGTTTTTTGTTAATTGAAATAATTATTCACAGGTGGTTGTCTTGATAAAAAATGTGTATTTACATTTTTATTCAATTTCAATATAATTGGTTTTTTAATTTTATATCCCACAATAAGATCATTATAATTATTATTATATATTAAAAATTGGCAATTTTATTGATTAAAAATCGAGTTTTAAATCCCACAAATATTAATTTGACAATTTAATTGATGAACTCAAAAATTGTTATTTAATTAAAAAATATAATTATACTGTATATAATTATACAGGGTGGTGACTTGGCCGACGCAGCATAGCGATTACAATGTTAATTTTTGAATGTGCATTTATTTGCTCCCCTAATTATTTTAGAGTTAAAGTTCTTATAGGTTTTTTGTAGAGAAAAAATACTGAATCCGAACATATTTTTGTTTTCAAATTTTGAAATTTCAGAACCGTAATAATCAACATTATAAATAATTGTATTTTTACAAAAATCACTGAGGCCATCGAATTATTAAAACAAACTAGGGCATTTTCATTTGTTGTTTTTAAGTGACCTTTAATAGTATCTTAGTTTAATAGTATTTTGCTCGAGAAAACCAAGATATTTGGTTCCAGATGGATGGTTGCCCCGCACACAACAGCCGCGATGTCCGTGAATTTTTAAATAATCATTTTGAGAATAAAATCATTGGACCTAGGTTTACGAGTAGCTGGCCTGCAAGGTCCCCCGATCTTTCTCCCAACGATTTTTTCTTTGGGGACATTTAAAATCAAAGATTTACTCTGGACAAACATTTCAAAACTTAGATCAACTCAAAAATCGTATACAAGCCCAATGTGATAAAATATCACAATACCAATTAGCAAATGTCAGACGAGAATTTTACGAAAGTTTGGGTCATTGTTTAGTGGTAAATGGTGGTTTATTCGAACATTTGCTATGATTGTTATTTTTTGTTATAATTTTATGCATTTGTTAATTATGTTAAAAAATTAAATTCTGTTTACCTTAGTAATTTTATTGTTTTAATTAAGTTTAAAAATATTACTTATAATTTCGTTTATTATTCTTGTGAAAATTTAAAAGCTCGTTCTAAACTTCATCTACGTGAATCTACTATTTTTATTTATCAATGACGAATACAAAACTCAGCCCATTCAAATTTAACGAGTTTCTCATTATGGTAATCAATAAATTCTAATTTTAAGAACTGATTTTAAAAAGTTCAAACAAATAACAAACGTCAAATAGAAACAACAAATGAAAATGCCTTGTTTGTTTTAATAATTCGATGGCCTCAGTGATTTTTGTAAAAATACAATTATTTATAATGTTGATTATTACGGTTCTGAAATTTCAAAATTTGAAAACAAAAATATGTTCGGATTCAGTATTTTTTTCTCTACAAAAAACCTATAAGAACTTTAACTCTAAAATAATTAGGGAGCAAATAAATGCACATTCAAAAATTAACATTGTAATCGCTATGCTGCGTCGGCCAAGTCACCACCCTGTATAATTATATTTTTTTAATTAAATAACAATTTTTGAGTTCATCAATTAAATTGTCAAATTAATATTTGTGGGATTTAAAACTCGATTTTTAATCAAGAAAATTGCCAATTTTTAATATATAATAATAATTATAATGATCTTATTGTGGGATATAAAATTAAAAAACCAATTATATTGAAATTGAATAAAAATGTAAATACACATTTTTATCAAGACAACCACCTGTGAATAATTTTTTTTTTTTTTTTTTTTGGCTTTTCGGCCATCGTAGCCATAAGCCATTTATGATACTATTTATTTTTATTTTTAAATTTGTCTCTACCTCGGGGGTCAGATTTTAGCCGGATGCCTCGAGCCGGATTCGAACTCGGGTCCTCTTGGTTAGCTGGCTGACATGCTACCGCCTAGCCTACCCGACCCCCCCCTGTGAATAATTATTTCAATTAACAAAAAACCCATCAAAAGCAACTTAGCCGAAGATGAGACCGTGACACCTATACCTATAGACACATAATCTGTGGGCCACTGAAGGCTAGAAATGCAAAAACTGGGTGCGTTGGCGGGGGACGGCATCGCTCGGTGGCCAGGTACTAATATCGGTAATCGTTGTGTTTCTTTTAAATCGTCTTTTAAACTATGCTAATTTACACATTAAATTATATCCGATTGGCCTTGCCCTTGAATTTGTTTTTATTTCTATGTATTAGTTTTTTATTAATTTGTTATCAGAAACGACTTGTATGTTCCAAATCTATAATAATAAAAATGAATTTCTGTTTCTTTGTAAGCGCAGATCTCTCAAATGTCTGGACCGATTTGGCTATTTTTTAAATGTTCGTAATAGTCCATTTCAGGTTAATACGTAAAGAAAAATCGGAAAAGTTGCCCGGAAAATTGGAAAATTCAGGAAAAACTAAAAAAAAATCAGGTTAGCCAACATAGCTTGCCAGACAATATAAGAACTAAACGATCAAAAAAAACAAGTGTTGCCGGCCCTGTTTGTATAAAAAAATAAACTGCAACGGATCGTTGCTAAACTTTATCCAAATTCATTTGAAATATTATTGTGTTTATTCCTTTATTATTAATCAGATATCACTTGCAATTTGCAGTTCATGTTGACTTTAATCTTATATATAAAAGCCCTTGTCAGACAGTACCCGTGGCGCTGTCAGGTGAACATGCGGGAGAAAAAGCAACTAATATTCAATGACAGTTGCTAGATTGTCAAATTTTTCAAATAAAACATCTCTATTCTCTATATATATTATATCTTTAATATCTCTATATATTAATATATTCCTCTAATATAGCTTAGAATATTAGATTTACGGCGTGTCTCATTTGAAATTTTAGTAGACAAATTTATTAATTTTAAAATATATTATATATTAATATATATTAGTTGAATAAAAGATTTCACTGTCGATGGTAACAGAATTGTTTTTATTTTAGGTTAAAAATAAAATAAAATGAGAGAGTCTTCTGTTTTTTAAATAAAATAATTTTTAATTATTTCTAGAGACTATAGTTTCGAAGGCATTGCCTTCATCATCAGTCATCACAAATATTCAATTAGTTACAAATTAAGATTTATACATAGAAAATTTTGAAAAATATATAATGTCTTTTTCTTCATGTTTCTCTTGTTATATTCTAAACTCCCAAGAGGAAACATGACAAAAGACATTATATATTTTCAAAATTTTCTATGTATAAATCTTAATTTGTAACTAATTTGAATATTGTGATAGACATGATGAGGCAATGCCTTCGAAACTATAGTTCTAAAATAATTAAAATTATTTTATTTAAAAAACAGAAGACTCTCTCATTTTATTTTATTTAACCTAAAATATTAATATATATTAATTTTTTGAAAATAATTCATACCGCGAAATTTTTTTGAATTTAAGAAAAATATGAATTTTTGAAATTTTAGTAGACAAATTAATTTTTAAATATATATATAAATTATATATATTTAATTTATAATATAAGTTTTAATGAGATATGATTTAATGGAATAATGAGATTAATTCTTAATTTATTACTGCGCGGCTCATTTGAAATTTCAGTAGATAAATTAATTTTAAAATTATTATATATATTTAATTTAGAACACTTTTTAGATAAATTTAAATATTGAAATGTATTATTAAAAAAGTCGAAAAATATTAGTAGACAAATATATAAATTCTTTAAATTTTAGTATATAAATTAATTTCTTCTTCGAGAGAAATGGTTGCATGCTCTAATAAAGTATTTATAAAGCATTTACTGATATTTTTCATTTTTCTTTGATCAATATTCATTATTCAAAAAAATATTTTTTTCAAAACATATAATTACGGACAGCTAATAATCACATCTCAAGACGCTGCCCGCCAGGGCCACCAGCCCGGAGGGCCGATGCGCGTGCCGTAGGCACGCCGGGTACTGCTCGTTCAAAAATAATGATCGATTCCCATTTAACAGTCGAGGAATAACCATTCTAGATTCGATTTTTGACGTTTCGGTTTTTATTGGTAACCATTGCTGAAGACATGGAGGAATCGAGCTTAAAATCAAAAATAACGATCGATTATTATCTAATACTAGAGGAATAACCTTATTGCATTCCATTTTTGATGTTTTGACTATTAATGGCAACCTCTACTGATAACGTGGAAGAATCGACTTAAAATCAAAAAGACTCTTTTTTGGCGAACAACTCAAGCTTGAGTTATTTGGTTTATAGTCTTTTTATGGTCAAATTAATTTAATGATAATTCTATTTTGAGTAATCTCTCTGTGACCACTGTTATAGAATGGGAATTTGTTTATTACTTACCTTGAATTTATTTATAATGTTTAAATGTGATGTTAGAAAATAATCAATGTCAAGTCTAGAAATTCCATAGAGAGAAACCCGTGTCCATTTTTAACCGACTTCAAAAAGGAAGAGGTTCTCTATTCGACATATTTATTTTTTTGTCTATGTTGCTTCATATCTCAGACAATTGTGAACCGGTTTTGATATTTTTTTGCATTGGATTCAGTCTAACTTCGGATTGGTCCCGTTTTTTCAATGATATTGGGCCTTTTTTGATATGTTTGTTCAGGCCTAATTTCTTTGTTTAAGAACCGATTTTAATGATTCTTTTTTTTATTGGAATGAGGGTGCCTTAGGGGTGGTCACATATTAATTTTGTCAAGTTCTGAAGATATGATCAATGACGAAATAACGTAAATCTCCAATTCTTATGACCAAATAATCGAAATTATAATAAATATAATCGCTTATAAAAAAAAAAAATAATTTTAAAACCCGCAAACGTTTCGAGAGATTTCCTATATTTATGAATTTAATTTTATTATCATTTTCTGATTCATTCGCCCGACGCTTTCTCTTACGAGATGTATGCAAGATATTATATTAAGTCACTATTAATAACATCACTAAAAAGAGAAAAATAAAAATAGTTATTATAAAAAAATAAATACAACAAATAAAATAATAATAACTTAAAAATCAAATAAAATCCACTAAAAGGTATAAAATAATTATCTAATTTAATTACAACTAAAAGACGAAATATTAACATGAAATTACTTTTTGAAGTCGGTGCTAAACAAACTATATAAGCAAGGGTACCCGCCAATCGTACTAAGTAAGATCCGTCGAGTTTGATTCATATAATGTATATGTTTGGCACCGACTTGCATTTTATTTGATTTTTGAGTTCTTATTATTTTTATTTGTTGTATTTAATTTTTTTGAATTCGGTATAATTTTTTTTATAAAAATTATTTTTATTTTTCTCTTTTTAGTGATGTTATTAATAGTGACTTAATATAATACCTTGCATGTATCTCGTAAGAGAAAACGTCGTGCGAATGAATCAGAAAATGATAATAAAATTCAATTCATAATTATAGAAATTCTCTCGAAACATTTGTGGGTTTTAAATGAACGTTTTAAGATTGATTTTATTTTATATTATATTTTTAATAAAAGATTTTATTTATTATAATTTCGATTATTTGTTCATAAGAATTGGATATTTACGTTATTTCGTCATTGATCATATCTTCAGAACTTGACCAAATTAATATGGGCCCACCCCTAAGGTACCACCTTTCCAATAAATAAAGAATCATAGAAATCGGTCCAGGTGGCAAAAGTTCTCGCTGACCATACATAAAATAAATAAATAGATAAATAGTTAGGTATCTTGACTATCTTGGAGGTATACTGATACAAACGCAGAAAGAATAAGTAAAATCGGTTCATAACCAAAGAAGTTATGCCTAAACAAACATATCAAAAAAGGTCCAATAACAATGAAAAAAACGGGACCAATCGGAACCTAGACTGAACCCAATGCAAAAAAATCATGAAAATCGGTCCATAATTGGCGAAGATATCAGGTAACATATACACAAAAAAAAATCAGTCGAATTGAGAACCTCCTCCTTTTTTTTAAGTCGGTTAAAAATAATGTATCTGTTGTACACCTATCTTAGTTTAATAAAGTTGTAAAACAAAAAGTGTAAGTAATTTTTGACTTATCCTCGTATCTATACTTAGTACCTGGAGCCACCGAGCGATGCACGGTAACACCTGAACCCCCCCCTCCCCCTCCTGAAACCACACACCTCGCCCCGACCACTGCAGCCCCACTCCGCCCCACCCCACCCCAAACCGCGACTCCCACCTTCGGATCCCCCACAACAGCACCCCACCTCCTGCACCTCCCACATTCACCTCATCCCGCAACAGTTTTTGCATTTCTAGCTTTCTAATGGTCCACATATATATTATGTGTATATTTCTTTACTCGTACACCAATTTGCACACATTCGTTCATATTTATAAATATTATAAAAAATAAATGCGAAAATAATAATAAAATAAATAATCGTAGGTATAGGATCTGAAATAAATACATAAAATTAAATAAGATTTGTTTCCAAATTATATATAAAAAAGCCACTTGAACCACTTTATTTGTAAACACACCTGTAATGTTATGATTTAGACACCTGTTAATTAAAAACAAACAAAAAATTCCTAATTTTAATATAATATATTAATATATGCTATAACCTATTAGTGGGTTTTAAAATTAAAAAACCAATTAAAAATAAAAGATAATTGAAAAAAATGTAAACAAACTTTTTTATTGAGATTTTCATCTATCAATAATTACTTTAATTAAGAAAAGATCAATTAAGATTAAATTTGTCGAGGTCCAGACCTAGCCAGATCGCTTTCTCATCCTCAAAAATTGTTAATAAAATTTATTTCATCAAAATCCGTAGAGTCGTTTTCAAAATAAAACCAAGATACAAATATTATATATATATAATAAGCCAGATTAATTTGCAGCAACGCTGACGTAATTCTGCCGACAGAGAGCGCTGATGCCGTAGGTATATTTGCGGCAAATTTGAAATATAATTGTAATTTGGACTTGAATTTTGAAATGAAAGACTCCAATTTATTTCAAATTAAGAAACATTAAATATATTTAATTGTTTAATTAATGAATCAAGGCTTAGGCTGCGAAAAATGAACGAGGAGAGGATTAAAAAGAAATTCCATAATTCATATAGACAAAAGGTATTAGTTTGGGTTCAGGGATCAGTAGCTTAGTGGATATAGGAGTTAAAACTCTTATGACAAAGCATTGCAGTACACATGCAAAGATCCCGGGTTCGAGCCCCGGCTGATCCTTTTGTCTGTAATAAAAATAAAACTTTTCTTCGTTCCCTAAATTTAAATTAAATATATTGATAATTATTCCTCCTTCCCCACCCCCTCACCACTCAAAAACTAAATATTCAATTCGCTTTTCTTTGCGCACAGAAGAAGAAATTAATCACTTCTTATTTGATTTATATTTTATATATTATTTGTTTATTTTTTAATAATTTTCCACTTTTTTATAATTTTTTAAAAATCTAAATTTTTTTATTTTGATTTTTTGATTTTTTACAATATTAAACGACTTAAGACACGCATGCCCATAAAAAATGATATCATATAATACTCCTCCTCACACGATCCCACTTATTTAAATAAATCTACATATTTCCACACAAAAAATATCACAATGCTGTAGATTATAGAAAAAAAAAAATACTTCCAGATTCATATCTAGAGTCTCATTTCTCTACTTGTGTCAGGGCGAAAATGAGGCGAAACTTTTAAGGGACTATGTATTTTCGGGAGTTTACAGGTATACATTTGGAGTGTGGTTTTTTAAGAAGAATAAAATTTTTGGACCGAGACGCAGCCCGCCAGGGCACCAGCTCGGAGGGCCGAGCTTCGAGGGCGTGCCGAAGGCACACACGAAAGGCTCGTATATACATATTTATAAATAAATATAGAAACAATTTTTGCTCGTTTAATAAGAGTAGATTATAATCTGCTTGCGCGACGACGCCGACGGGATTTTTTTAATTTTAAAACCCACTAACATTTCCCGACAATTACAATTATTATTTTAAAACCCACTACAGTATCAAGGGATCCCCCTTGAAAGCAAGATGCGCCCTCCGAAGGCAGCCTTCTCAGCTGGTTTATTTATAATAATTACATTTTCATTTTCACTTATAACGTAAACAAAAATCTCTCTCTAATTTCTGAATCTGTTATTTGAAGGTTTGTATGTAGATCTGAATGAAATAAAATTAAATATGCAAATGACATCTCTCACCGCCAAATGCTGTGCATATTTTTAATGAAATATTTTCATATTTTGAATGTTACGGAAATAGAAAAAATAAAAAACATATGCATATTCTAAATATATTTGCCAACCGTGGGTCGAATGACAAATATAGGGTGGGGGATAAAGATATACCACATTTTGAAGGGGTATAAAAAAAATAATTTTTAAGAAAAAATAAAAACCGACTTCAAAAAATTAAATGCAAAAAATAAAATACACTAAAAGGTATAAAATAATTATTATCTTATTTAGTTACAACTAAACGACGAAATATTAACATGAAATTACTTTTGAAGTCGGTGCCAAACAAACTATACCTATAAGCGAGCGTACCCGCCAAACGTACTAAGTAAGATCCGTCGAGTGCGATTCGATAAAAGGTATATGTTTGGCACCGACTTCAAAAAGTAATTTCATGTTAATATTTCGTCGTTTAGTTGTAACTAAATAAGATAATAATTATTTTATACCTTTTAGTGTATTTTTATATTTGTTGCATTTAATTTTTTGAAGTCGGTTTTTATTTTTTTCTTTAAAAATTATTTTTATTTTTCTCTTTTAGTGATGTCATTAATAGTGATCATATCATCAGAACTTGACCAAATTAATATGACACCATCCCTAAGACACCCCTTTCGGATAAAAAAAGAACCATCGAAATCGGTTCATAAACAAAGAGGTTAGGTCTAAACAAACCTAATAAAAAAGGTCTAATACCTATGGAAAAAAATCGAAAAAAATGGGACCAATCGGAAGCTAGACTGGACCCAATGCAAAAAAAAATTTCAAAATCGGTTGACAATTGGCGGAGATATGAGGTAACATAGGCACAAAAAAAAAAAAAAAAAAAAATTCAGTCGAATAGAGAACCTCCTCCTTTTTTGAAGTCGGTTAAAAATGAAAAATATTTAACTAGAAAAAAATTAAATGCAACAAATAAAATACACTAAAAGGTATAAAATAATTATTATCTTATTTAGTTACAACTAAACGACGAAATATTAACATGAAATTACTTTTTGAAGTTGGTACCAAACAAACTATACCTATAAGCGAGCATACCCGCCAAACGTACTAAGTAAGATCCGTCAAGTGCGATTCATAAAAGGTATTTGTTTGGCACCGACTTCAAAAAGTAATTTACATGTTAATATTTCGTCGTTTAGTTGTAACTAAATAAGATAATTAATTATTTTATACATTTTAGTACATTTTATTTGATTTTTTTATTTATTATTATTTTATTTGTTCCATTTATTTAATATAATATAATATAATTATCAATATATTTAATGTTTCTTAATTTAAAATGAATTGGAGTCATTTATTTCAAAATTCGAGTCCAAATTACAATTATTTGCCTGGTTAATGAAAATCGATTGAAACCATCAGTTTAAAATCCGAGCTGACAATTATATTTCAAATTTGCCTCGTTAATTACTAATATATATTTAATGTTTCTTAATTTAAAATCTATTGGTGTTTTTTCATTTTCATTCGAGTTCAAATGAATACAATATTATCTCGACACAAAGTCTAAATCAAAAATATATAGTTTTAGTAACAGAAATCAAGAAATAAATATTAATGTTGCATTGGTGTAATGGCTAGAGCTGATGCCCTTAGTTCAAGAGTTCGTCAGTTCGATTCTAGGCAAGAGGGTAATTTTTTTAAAGAAAATTCTCTCAGCGTTGTTACAAATTAATCTAGGCTCTTATATATAAGTATACTAGCTGACGATCGGGCCTTCGGCCCGCGTCACCTAGCCCCTGGCGGGGAGCGTCTCGTTCATACCAATTTAATAATTGAAATTTAAAATCTTACTGTAAGTATCGAAAGAATGTGCTGAATGAAATTGATTCAAAAATATGGAAGAATAAGGAAAGATTTATTTAACACATTGCCTAAGCACGATCACTATCTGACCAATCAGAATCGTTCTAATAATTTAACGCTTTGGCATTGGCTATGCACTGGCCAATCAGATCGTTTCCACATACATATCCACATACTTTTCTATTTTATATATATAGATAGATAGATAGATAGATAGATAGATATATGGTAACTTGCATGCATCTCGTAAGAGAAAGCTTCGGGCGAATGAATCAGAAAATGATAATAAAATTCAATTGATAAATATAGAAATTCTCTCGAAATGTTTGCGGGTTTTAAATGAATGTTTTAAGATTTTTTTTATAAAAGATTTTATTTATTATAATTTCGATTATTTGGTCATAAGAATTGGTGATTTACGTTATTTCGTCATTGATCACATCACCAGAACTTGACCAAATTAATATGAGACTACCCTTAAGGTACCCTCTTTCCAACAAAAAACAATCATTAAAATCAGTTTATAAACAAAGAAGTTAGTGCCTAAACAAACATATCAAAAAAGGTCCAATACCAATGAAAAAAAAACGAGACCAATCGGAAGCTAGACTGAACCCAATGCAAAAAAAATCATCAAAATCGGTTCTACAATTGGCGGAGATATCAGGTAACATAGACACACAAAAAAATCAGTCGAATAGAGAACCTCCTTCTTTTTTGAAGTCGGTTAAAAATAACTTAAATATTCTTTTGAATTTTGAAATAAAATTTAATAAAATCTTGAAGATCTTAGTTTTAATGGATGAGAATATACTTTGCGCCCTTGGCTAGAAAGAGGGCAGCCGAAGGCGGGCATCGCAGTTAGTATTAAATAATAATTACAGATATGGTTGACCCGGGGGGGACCGTCAGTAGCAATGTAAATATTTTGTTCCAAGGTGTGAATTTTTCGGTTGCTGATTCTAATTGTCTATACACATTTAAAGTGTCCGAAGGTTGTATTTTATAATCACTTAATGGAAACAACTTTATCTTCTTGAAGGTTATTTTACTAGAAGAATTGTCACGATTATATTTAAACATCGAATAAAAATTCATCACTATCTTGTATTTAAATCAAATCTTTGTTCAATAACGACTTTTATATTGATGATTTGGATTCTATAAGTATAAAAATAATTTTTAAGAAAAATAAAAACCGACTTCAAAAAATTAAATGCAACAAATAAAATACACTAAAAGGTATAAAATAATTATTATCTTATTTAGTTACAACTAAACGACGAAATATTAACATGAAATTACTTTTTAAAGTCGGTGCCAAACTAACTATACCTATAAGCGAGCGTACCCGCCAAACGTACTAAGTAAGATCCGTCGAGTGCGATTCATAAAAGGTATATGTTTGGCACCAACTTCAAAAAGTAATTTCATGTTAATATTTCGTCGTTTAGTTGTAACTAAATAAGATAATAATTATTTTATACCTTTTAGTGTATTTTTATATTTGTTGCATTTAATTTTTTGAAGTCGGTTTTTATTTTTTCTTAAAAATTATTTTTATTTTTCTCTTTTTAGTGATGTTATTAATAGTGATCATATCATCAGAACTTGACCAATTTAATATGACACCATCCCTAAGACACCCCCTTTCGGATAAAAAAAGAACCATCGAAATCGGTTCATAAACAAAGAGGTTAGGTCTAAACAAACCTAATAAAAAAGGTCTAATACCTATGAAAAAAATACGAAAAAAATGGGACCAATCGGAAGCTAGACTGGACCCAATGCAAAAAAATTTTTCAAAATCATTTGAGAATTGGCGGAGATATGAGGTAACATAGGCACAAAAAAAAAAAAAAAAAATTCAGTCGAATAGAGAACCTCCTCCTTTTTTGAAGTCGGTTAAAAATACCTGGAGCCACCGAGCGATGCACGGTAACCCCTGACCCCCTTCCCGAAACTGAACCCCCACTCCACCCCAACCGCGCCTCTCACCCCCGGATCCCACACAACTGCACCCCACCTCCCACAACCACCCCACCACGCACCCAGTTTTTGCATTTCTAGCTTTTTCATGGTCTACATATTATGTGTGTATTTGTTTACTCGTACACAAATTTGCCCACATTCGTTCACATTGACAAACATTATAAAAAAAATAAATTAATTAATTATAAAACTTGACAAATTGTTATTTAATTAAAAAAAATAATTATACGGTATTTATCTATATGCTTAAATACACATAATCTGTGGGTCACTAGAAGACTAGAAATACAAAAACTGGGTGTGGGGGCGGGAAGCGGGTTTGGGTGTGGAGATTACGGTAGAGGTGGGGGTGGGGGTGGGACGAGGTGGGGAGTTTCGGGGATAGGGTTTGGGTTGGAGGTGGATCGCGGGCTGTGAGTGTGGGGTTGGGCTGGAACCGGGGTCCGGAGGGGGGTCCAGGTGGCGTATCTATATATATAAAATTCGAAGGAGACAATAAAAGAGTGTGTCTTCTGTTGGAATTATAAATTTTATTTATTTATAACGAGAATATAGTTTCGAGGGCTTTGCCCTCTTCATCAGTCTATTACAATGGATTCACAGGAATTAATTAATGAATGAAAGGTTAAAAGGATAAAGAACCACATGAAAGTGTTTAACCTTTCATTCATAAATTAATTCCTTTAATTTTCTACAATTCAAACGGGGTTCCGGCATAGTGCATTTGCAGACCATTTAATCTCCGAGAAACATTGTTTTCCAGATGAATCAAATATTAAATTAATTAGATCAGAATTAGATCCCTTAAAAATTAGTATTTTCGAATCGTTAGAAATTTTAAAATCATACAATAATTCACCAAAAAAATTCTTAAATCGGAAAATAGAAATTCCCGAAAGCTTTATTTTAAAAATAGCCGCTAAAATATAAACTTCACGAACGCCACCTACAGTCAAAATAATAAAACAAGTATAAATTTCAATTCTTGACTTGCGCACCCTGTGTAATTTCTTAAACTAACCACATGAAAGATGTTAAGCTTTCATTCATAAATTAATTGCTGTGAATCCATTGTAATAGACTGATGAAGGGGGCAAAGCCCTCGAAACTATAGTCTCGTTATAAATAAATAAAATTTATAATTCCAGCAGAAGACACACTCTTTTATTGTCTTCTTCAATATATAAAAATTCTGCTACTCTCGGCAAAAAATTTCAATTTATTATATAAAATTCTTTGCCCGATACACTCACACACTCATCATCAAAACAGCCATAACCAATGGACATAGAAACATGAAATTTGGAGAAGATATTACATCTATGACATAGGGGCTTACTAAGAAAAGATTTTTCGAAATTCGACCCCTAAGGGGGTCAAAGGGGGCAAAGTGTGTTTTCACTAATTATGCGATATCTCTTAAGGACGATAAAATATCTACTTGCTTTTTACTTATAAAAATACTAAATTAAAATAGCTAAAAAGTAATTTCAGGGTTTTTTGAAATTCGACCCATAAAGGGGTTAAAAGGGGTAAAATATCTTTGGTATGTGTTTACACTAATTATACATTTTCAATTAAAAACGATAAGTTATCTACTTGATTTTTACTTAATATAATTCTAAATACAAATATCGAAAAAGAAATTTCAGGGTTTTTTTGAAATTCGACTCCCAACTATCCAAAATGTGAGTGGGGGCAAAAATTAAAACTCTCTCCTATCTTGATCAAATTTTATAGAGTTATTCTTGATTACTTTAAGAAAGTATTCCTGTAAAAATCAACTATCAAAATTGACTGTATGGGGGCGAAGAGGGGAGGGGGGCAAATTATATAAATTTTTAGCTTTTTAGTACATTTACTCTTTAGAAAACTGTGGATTATTTATTTGCAAATATCTAAAAAATAATTTCAACCTCCCAAAATGTGAGTGGGGGCAAAAAAATTAATACTCTCTCCGATATAGATCAAATTTTGTAATGTTAGTTTATAAGACTATATAAAATGTATGCTGTAAAAATCAATAGCCAAAATGAGTGCGTGGGGGCGAAAGAGGGGGCAAAATATTACAAATATATATTACAGACCTAATAATCACATGCCGAGACGCCGCCCGCCAGGGCCATCTCCACGGAGGGCCGAGCTGTAGAGGGCTTGCCGAAGGCACGCCTGGATCAGCTCGTAGTATATATATATGTTTTAACTTGAAGAAAAAACTTACTGAGCATTGCTCGGTGGCCAGGTATTAATCCCAAAGCCAGTTTTACACTTATTTAATAGTATTTCGTGAAGTTTACCTCTTATAAGGATATTGTTTTTCATCATCATTCAGAAATCGTTAGAGATATTACAATATACGGTCGATGTATAATAAATTTTTATTACATATATTTACTGAATTAAATTGTCAGATATTTCGTATAAAATATTTGAATAATGGTTAACAATTCTAATCCAAACACATTAAAATGATTTAGATACATATATCCTTTGCATATAGTATACACATATCGGTAGACATATATTCCTATATTTGTATAACTCTAGTATGTGAGATTTTCTCCCTCCAGGGTGTCCAACTTTTATAAATTAAGATTTATTTGTAGATACAACTGATGAAACATTTGCCTTCGTTGAATAATAACGAAATTCCCTTTGGAAATTTGCTTTACATTTGATTCTAAAATATAATAGATTTGAACAAAAAAAAAACCCTAAAAATATTAATAAAATAAACTATTCGGTACGGGCATTAAGCTTGAATCATTTGCCAATAGATGGCAGTGCTTATTCAATAAAAAATTTTAAGAAAAAAATAAAAACCGACTTCAAAAAATTAAATGCAACAAATATAAAAATACACTAAAAGGTATAAAATAATTATTATCTTATTTAGTTACAACTAAACGACGAAATATTAACACGAAATTACTTTTTAAAGTCGGTGCCAAACAAACTATACCTATAAGCGAGCGTACCCGCCAAACGTACTAAGTAAGATCCGTCGAGTGCGATTCATAAAAGGTACATGTTTGGTACCGACTTCAAAAAGTAATTTCGTGTTAATATTTCGTCGTTTAGTTGTAACTAAATAAGATAATAATTATTTTATACCTTTTAGTGTATTTTATTTGTTGCATTTAATTTTTGAAGTCGGTTTTTGTATTTTTCTTAAAAATTATTTTTGATTTTTCTTTTTAGTGATGTTATTAATAGTCATCATATCATCAGAACTTGACCAAATTAATATGACACCATCCCTAAGACACTCCCTTTCGGATAAAAAAAGAACCATAGAAATCGGTTCATAAACAAAGAGGTTAGGTCTAAACAAACCTAATAAAAAAGGTCTAATACCTATGAAAAAAATACGAAAAAAAAAATGGGACCAATCGGAAGCTAGACTGGACCCAATGCAAAAAAATTTTCAAAATCGGTTGAGAATTGGCGGAGATATGAGGTAACATAGGCACAAAAAAAAAAAAAAAAAAAAAAAAATTCAATCGAATAGAGAACCTCCTCCTTTTTTGAAGTCGGTTAAAAAAGTTCTTAAAAGTGAAAATTGTTAACGCCCACTGGCGTTCACTTGAGACAATTTGAGACAATACGGTCCATAAACGCAATTACAATTCAAATTTGTAGTTTAAAATTTTATTTTTAATTGTGAACCGATTATGATGATTTTTTTGCATTGGGTTCAGTCAAGCTTCCGATTGATTTCGTTTTTTTCATTGGTATTGGACCTTTTTTGCTATATTTGTTCAGGCATAACTTCTTTGTTTATGAACCGATTTTAAAGATTCTTATTTTATTGGAAAGAGGGTACCTTAGGGGTGGTATCATATTAATTTGGTCAAGTTCTAATGATATGATCAATAATGAAATAACCTAAATCTCAAATTCTTATGACCAAATACTCAAAATTATAATAAATAAAATCATTTATAAAATCTTTCATTTAAAACCCGCAAACGTTTCGAGAGAATTTCTATATTCATCAATTGAATTTTATTTTCATTTTCTGATTCATTCGCCCGACGCTTTCTCTTACGAGATGCATGCAAGGTATTATATTAAGTCACTATTAATAACATCACGAAAAAGAGAAAATTAAAATAATTTTTATAAAAAAATAAAACCGACTTCAAAAAAATTAAATGCAATAAATAAAATAATAATATCTTAAAAATCTAATAGAATCCACGAAAAGGTATAAAATAATTATTATCTTATTTAGTTACAACTAAACGACGAAATATTAACATGAAATTACTTTTGAAGTTGGTACCAAACTTATACACTTAGTACGTTTGGCGGGTACGCTCGCTTATAGGTATAGTTTGTTTGGCACCGACTTCAAAAAGTAATTTCACTCGTAACAAATGCGTCGTTTAGTTGTAACTAAATTAGATAATTATTTGACATCAGAACACGTCAGCTTATTTTTTATGGAACAGGTTTCATGACGTTTCGTGAGTTAAGGCTCACTCATGTCATATTTTTTGAAACTGGACCTTAGTGAGACATATTATGTTTTTTATATTCTGATAATAGGATAAGTGAAAGTTATGTAGTCCATCGACTATTTATTTCCTCATTTACTATCAGTATTGGCAATGGACAAACTCTTTATCAAACTTACATAATATTGATATTATAAAGTGCATATTACAGATATAGAATGCAAAAAAAAAAAAAAAAAAAAAAACTGTTGCCACGGAGATGAGACTGTTCTGATGATTTCGCTCAACGGTTTTCTTTTGCTGATTTATTTATTATTATTTTTAATCTCTTTGATAATAATCAATTTCTCCTTGGAGATTGACTGCCAGAGTCAAGTAATTTTATCTACTCTTATTAAACGAGCAAAAATTGTTTGTTTATATATATATTTGTATCTTTGTTCTATTTTGAAAACGGCTCTACCGATTTTGATGAAACAAATTCTCATTAACAAGTTTTGAGGATGAGAAAACGATCTGGCTAGGTCTGGACCTGGACAAATTTCATCTTAATTGATCTTTTCTTAATTAAAGTAATTATTGATAGATGAAAATCTCAATAAAAAAGTTTGTTTACATTTTTTTCAATTATCTTTTATTTTTAATTGTTTTTTTTTAATTTTAAAACCCACTAAATAGCGTTATAGCAAATATTAATATATATATTAAAATTAGACAATTTAATTGATTATAAATTCGAGTATTAAATCCCACAAAGAGTTAATAAGAAATATGATTATATATTAGAATTTGCCAATTTAATTGATTATTATAAAACTCGATAAATTGTTATTTAATTAAAAAAAATAATTATACGGAATTTATTTATATACCTATATATACATAATCTGTGGGCCACTAGAAAATTAGAAATGCAAAAACTGGGGGTGGGGGTGGGTGGTGCAGGAGGTGGGGTGCAGGGTTGGTGGAGTGGCGGGTTCGGGGTCCAGGGGGCATAGCGGGGGTGCGGTGCGCGGGGGCGGTAGGGGGTGGTTGTCGAGGAGGCGTGGCGGGGGTGTGGTGTGCGGGTGCGGTATGGGGCGGGGGTCCAGGGGCGTAGCGGGGCTGGTATGGGGGTGGGGTGCCGGGGTGGTTTTTATCAGAATTTTAAATTAAAAATAATATTAATATATAACTTTTAACTGAAGCAAAAAGTTGCCGAGCATCGCTCGGTGGCTCCAGGTACTTATAATTATAACAAAAAGAATTTAATGTTATAAATATATTGAGGAATATCGCAATCCCCACTCTACGATATTCTAAAGGCTAGAAGCTAGGATTATTGCGTTTTAATTTAAACAAGACAGAGATCTATTCATGTTCCAGAATTATAAATAGAGAGGCCTTTGGCGGGCCTCTTGCTAACCAGGGGGCTTTGCGCCCTGGACACGTCTCCCTGCCTTTAATCCCCCTTCATGCTACCAACCCTATAAATGCTTTCTGGATTCAATCCCCCTCCCCCCGCCCCTCTTCCAAATTCCGAACAACCACCGAACCTGGACGGATTTATATTTTTCAACACCATTCTCATTCAAACGGGTTATAAAATTATAAAACACAAAAATTCAATCTATGTATAATTGAAAAAGTTTTTATTTTAGGCTAAAAATAAAATAAAATGAGAGAGTCTTCTGTTTTTTAAATAAAATAATTTTTTAATTATTTCTAGAGACTATAGTTTCAGAAGGCATTGCCTTCATCATCCAGATCTATCACAAATATTTCAAATTAGTTACAACTCGATGATGAAGGCAATGCCTTCGAAACTATAGTCTCTAGAAATAATTAAAAATTATTTTATTTAAAAAACAGAAGACTCTCTCATTTTATTTTATTTTTAACCCAAAATAAAAACAATTCTGTTACCATCGACAGTGAAATCTTTTATTCAACTAATATGAAAAGTTTTTGTTTTGCCGAGAGTAGCAGAGTTGTTGATTCACAAAGAGAAACAAAGAGCGCATAATCAAGCAGAGGACAACCTCTTTGTTTCTCTTTGTGTATAAATATTAGTGATGCAGAAGCTTTTAACTAATTCCTGTCTTATTTGGTGTGCAGATTCCGAAAATAATAATAAAATGGCCGTAATATCACCCCACCAACATGAAATAAGCTGACGTGTTCTGATGTGGCCATCCACTTGACTTTACCATACAACCTGGCCTCTCACTTATATTTAATATTTAATAAAAATTATTTATAATCATTAGAATCATTAGAAAGCAGTAAGTTGCTGGCCCAGAAGACATATGTATGGAGCATAGCCATGTACGGGTGTGAAACCTGGACAATTAGGAAAGCGGAGAGAAAGAGATTAGAGGATTTTGAAATGTGGTGCTACAGAAGAATGATGAATATCAAATGGATGGATAAAATTACAAATGAAGAAGTTCATGGAAGAATCGGAGAAAGAAAGAACCTTGTGGAAGGAGTGCTGAAGAAGAGAAAGAGGTCCAGATGATGGGGCACACACTGAGACATGTAGGGGACTGCTTGGGGGTATCTTGGAGGGGGAGGTGGGAAAGAAAAGCGGGAAGGGGAAGACCCAGATTAGAATATTTCAACCAAATAATGGGGATATGGGATGCCAGACATTTAGAGAGGTCTGACAGCTGGCGGGTGGTGGAGACGGATTGTTGCATCAAACCAGTCTTAGGACTCTATACTCAACGATGATTTTAATCATGTAGGGGAGGGGTTAGTTTTGCATTTTTAAAATCCTGGAGGCCCATTGATTATGTATACAGCTGAACGCTTTTTCCACCATAGTGTATTTGTGTAGAAGATTTCCACATTTATCAGAAGCTAAACTAAAAGAAAGGACTTTCGTTGGGTCTGATATTCGTAAATTGATGTTCGATTCCAACTTCGAAGTAACGTTAAGTGCAAAGTAAAAGTAGGCTTGGATATCATTTAAAGAAGTTGGGACTAAGTTTTTGGGCAATGTGAAAGCCCCTAACTTATCGTAGCTAATATGATAGAAAAATCTTGGTTGTCTGATTAAAGTCCACTTCTTGTACAACAATCTTGGCGTTTTCCCTTAAAACTTAGGTGATGTGAGTGAAGACCAAAGGGAACGCTTTCATTAGGCCATAAAAGAGATGGAGAGACGATACCGGAGGGACGGTGGAATGTCAACATGATGAGTGATTACTACTGTTATTCACAGAGAACATCAAAATGCATCACATCGGAGAGAGAAGGGAGAAATACACCATCCATTCTGAGATTAAAAGGCCGAATAAAAGACCAACAAGCGGATTAATAAAAACATTCGGTGTGGTCACCATGTTGAAAGTTATCGCGCCTTTTGGTTAGGAGGGGCGTAAATCCTCAAGACGGCTCTGTTTAAACTTTATTTATTAGAAAAATAATTTTTAAGAAAAAATAAATCCGACTTCAAAAAATTAAATGCAACAATTAAAATACACTAAAAGATATAAAATAATTATTATCTTATTTAGTTACAACTAAACGACGAAATATTAACATGAAATTAATTTTTGAAGTCGGTGCCAAACATATACCTTTTATGAATCGCACTCGACGGATCTTACTTAGTACGTTTGGCGGGTACGCTCGCTTATAGGTATAGTTTGTTTGGTACCGACTTCAAAAAGTAATTTCATGTTAATATTTCGTCGTTTAGTTATAACTAAATAAGATAATAATTATTTTATACCTTTTAGTGTATTTTATTTGTTGCATTTAATTTTTTTGAAGTCGGTTTTTATTTTTTTCTTAAAAATTATTTTTTGGCCTCTGGGGACCACAATTTACAGTTTTATGTCCTAATTCCAGTTTCCAACTATTAAGAGCAACGATTCCTTCCACCTAGAAGTTACAAAATGAAATTAACTTTTTTCATCTCTGAGATACAAGCTCTCAAATAGTCAGGACCCAGACTGGCCATCGCAATACTTCACATTACTATGTTCAATAGAATATAAATGTGAAAGTAATTAATTTATACTTTCAATGACGGATTTAGCACTTGAGAGGTCCAGGCAAAATTCAATTTTGAGGCCCCTATATACATATTTTCGGTACTAAGGATTGTAAATTTACCAACTTTTTCATTTACAGGTAATCGGTAAATGAAAATTAAATACAGGTTTACCGGTAAATTTTTTTCCATGAAAAATAAAATTAAGGTGATAAAAATATGTCATTATGATTTTCATTTCATATTTTTACTTTTCCATACAGGGTATGGTCAAGTATTGTAATCGTGCAAGAAAAAAGTGTTTTTTTTTCTTCTTTTTTTCGAAATATTTCAAAAACGGCTGAAACTATTTTGATTTAAAAAAAATTGAGCGAAACCATGGCATTTCGGTCTACAAAAAAGCCTTAATAAGTGAACATCGAAAAAATTATATTTTTTGAGATAATAATTGTTTTGTCAAAATATCTGTTCGTCTGTCTGGTTGTCTGCCTGTTAGTCTGTGCGTTACCAAATTTTTGTTGACCAGCTAGCTCAAAAACTTGTATGAATATCGAAACCAAATTTCACAGGTAGTTTTGGTCCATTGAGATTAAGAGTTAATTAGATTTTCATGAACATCGACCAAAAATTAAGGGTGGTTGAGGAGGGGATTAAAAGTTAAAAAATCTAGGCCATTTGAGCAATCTCAAGCAAATTTTGTATAGATAATCAGTGGGCACACAGTAATCTCAAAAATGCAAAAACTAACCGCCCAAAATGAGGGGGGGGGGGGGTTTAGGGTTCAAAAATGAAAATCTAGGCTCTTGTTCCAAACTCAACCAAATTTTGTATACATAATCATTGGGCCCCCAGCAGTCTAAAATACAAAAACTAACCCCCTCCCCTACATGATTATAAATAATTTTTTTTTAAAAAATAAGCTCGAAATGCTGCCCGCCTTCGGCGGGCCTTTTGCTAACAAGGGGGCTTCGCCCCCTGGATCCCCAAGTGGCTTCTTTATTGATGTTTTATTAGTTACAGAGAATAAATATAATATATATTTGGTTTTAATCTTTAAAATATATTTTTAAAGAAATTCCAAAAGCTAATGAATTCCTTTCAGTTAGTTTAGTTAGTATAGTTTCAATAATAATTTATAATTAACTTTGAAATAAATAAATAATATGAATGAGCTCGAATACAAAACCCAAAAAGGCTTAGTTCATTTGAAATGGCTGAGGGTCTTAAATACAATAGAAAAAAGATGAGGTGAGATTCCCAAGGGTATTTTTAAGAAAAATGATTTTTAAATAATATATTTTATTTTAAATGAAATATTTTTCATCATATATATATAATCAAAAGCTTGGCTGAAAATTTTTTATTTTTTCTACCCTATTAAAGACGGTTTATCAGAATTTTTTAAAAATTTTCACCTAACCCAAAAGAAGTTAGGATTTTTTTAAAAAATAGCATTTTTTAAATAACCATATCTTTTTAAAAAATTTAGTTATCATGACGTTTTTTTTTAAATTTTTGGTTTTAAATTTACTTAAAAAAAATAGATAGTTTTTTAAATCGTTGTTGCAGTATTAAATTCTTCTTCAACGATAATGTAGTTAAAACTATTGAGAATGAATGACATTCAAAAAATCTTAAAACAGGGCAGCCAACACTTTTTTTTCAACCTATGTTGGATAACCTGAATTTTTTTGTTTTTCCTGAATTTTCCAATTTTCCGGGCAACTTTTCCAATTTTTTTTAACGTATTAACCTGAATTGGACTATTACGAACATTAAAAAAAAAAATTTGCCAAATCGTCCAGGCATACGAAGAAACAGAAATTCATTTTTATTATATAGATTAAATATAAGTGAGGGGCCAAGTTGTATGGTAAAGTCAAGTGGATGGCCACATCAGAACACATCAGCTTATTTGAGTTAGACCAGTCTTGTTCTGGAATAGCGATATGGTGGTTTGGGGAGCTAATATTGAACTTTCCCTTAGTCACTGATGATTTTTGAAATTTCGTGTGATATTTGTAAAAGGCATTGGATTATTTCTTCTTTAGTATCTTTGAGCTTACAAAAATTTGGCTGAAAAAAATACTTTTTGTGGATTTATTAATATAGGTATTATTCCATTTACAATATCGAATAGATGTTTTGCGAAACGTGCCCCTTGCTGTACACGCATATTGGTGGCTAAAGTTAATTTAGATACGTGTGTTTCATAAACATTTAGTTCATCCGCAGGTGATGTCGAACGTGACATAACAGGTAGAAGTTGAGTAAAATCCCCTGGTAATAAAATGAGTGAACCTCCCTCTTAAATCGTGTAGTGTTCGATATAGTGGTTACAAATATTTTTGATGAACGATAGTACATTCATTCCATACAATGAGATTACATTTTTTGAAGTACCTACTTTACCCATTCTTGAATTTTTTTTTAAGTACCTCTACACTCTGAGTTTAGGTCAAATTCATCTTCAAAAAAAAATCGTTTTTTTCTCAATTCGCATTGGACCTTTTTAAACCGACTTCAAAAAAGGAGGAGGTTCTCTATTCGACTGAATTTTTTTTTTTTTTTTTTTTTTTTTTTTTTTTTGTGCCTATGTTACCTCATATCTCCGCCAATTGTCAACCGATTTTGAAAATTTTTTTTGCATTGGGTCCAGTCTAGCTTCCGATTGGTCCCATTTTTTTCGATTTTTTTTCATAGGTATTAGACCTTTTTTATTAGGTTTGTTTAGACCTAACCTCTTTGTTTATGAACCGATTTCGATGGTTCTTTTATCCGAAAGGGGGTGTCTTAGGGATGGTGTCATATTAATTTGGTCAAGTTCTGATGATATGATCACTATTAATAACATCACTAAAAAGAGAAAAATAAAAATAATTTTAAGAAAAAATAAAAACCGACTTCAAAAAATTAAATGCAACAATATAAAAATACACTAAAAGGTATAAAATAACTATTATCTTATTTAGTTACAACTAAACGACGAAATATTAACACGAAATTACTTTTTGAAGTCGGTGCCAAACATATACCTTTTATGAATCACACTCGACGGATCTTACTTAGTACGTTTGGTGGGTACGCTCGCTTATAGGTATAGTTTGTTTGGCACCGACTTCAAAAAGTAATTTCATGTTAATATTTCGTCGTTTAGTTGTAACTTAAATAAGATAATAATTATTTTATACCTTTTTAGTGTATTTTATTTGTTGCATTTAATTTTTTGAAGTCGGTTTTATTTTTTTCTTAAAATTTTTTTATATAATTTTTTTTTTTTTAACTTAGGACTGCCTCATCAAAATCCATTTCAATTATTTACCATAACATTTCGAAAAGATTGCGAATATTTACTCCCGATTTTCCAATATAGGTATTCTCAAAAAAAAAACAAAAAAAAAACTACTTTTATTTTTCAAATTTCACCTCTTAGCTTATCTGAAATTAAACAAACATTTCCCGGAATCTATTACATACAAACTTGCCTTATACTGTATATAGATTAGAATCGAAATTGCATTTGAAACCATCAACAAGGTAATAAAAAGTAATATAATTCCGTATGAGATTAAACAGAGAGTTGGCTGGCCTCTGTATTTTTTTTTTTTTTTTGCGGGGTTTACTCTCGAGACTTTAAAAGGGATGTTTTTTATCTGAATTCCCAAGTAGTAATTATAGATCAGAGTGTAGCGTGGGTGGGGGGGGGGGGTCATTTGTCGCACTCTTGTTAGGCCATTGATCACAGAGTTGACCAGCGTGTAGGTCATTTCTCCCTGTACCTTTAGTACTAGTGGCAGGCAAAGGCTGGCTCAATCGACCAGTGAAAGCAAAATTCGATTAGAGACCTTCGAATAAAGCTCTCTCACTTCCTGCTAATCAACAAAGGGATCAACACAAATTGAATTAATTTTATTTTTTTAACACGCTTTTATTAGCTTGATCTGCATGTACAAGGCCACCCATATATTTTTGACGATTTCAATCTTAAATATCATCATCATCATCATTGAGTATACAGTCCTAAGACTCGTTTGATGCGACAATCCGTCTCCACTCGAAATGTCTGGCATCCCATATCCCCAATTATTTGGTTGAAATATTCTAATCTGGGTCTTCCCTTCCCCTTTTCTTTCCCACCTCCCCCTCCAAGATATCATCCCCTAAGCAATCTCCCATGTCTCAGTGTGTGCCCCATCATCTTCTTCAGACTCTTCCACAAGGTTCTTCTTTCTCCGATTCTTCCAAGAACTTCTTCATTTGTAATTTTATCCATCCATTTGATATTCATCATTCTTCTGTAGCACCACATTTCGAAAGCCTCTAATCTCTTTCTCTCCTCTTCTCTAATTGTTCAGGTTTCACACCCGTATGCTCCATACATATGTCTTCAATAGCAACTTCCTGTTTGCTAAGCTGATTGAGGAGGAGCATAGTAGTTTTTGTTTTGAATTAAACCCCATTTTTGCTTGGGCAATTCTTGATTTAATTTCGTTTTCGCTCCTCCCATCCCATGTAATTTTACTTCCTAGGTAGCGGAATTCCTTAACTCCTTCTAGGTTTTCTTGGTTAATTTTGATGCATTCCTGTCTCGTTTGTTCTTTTTTTGTACATACTAGGACCTTGGTTTTATTCTTGTTTATTTTCATTTTGATTTCTTCTATTAGGATTTGGTTAATTCCATTCAGGGCGTCCTCTAATTCTTTTTATTGCTTCCTAGAAGGGCAATGTCATCGGCAAATCTTAACATAGCGATCTTTTGACCTTGGATTTCGATACCTGTATTAATTTTGTCTTTGAATTCTTTAATCGCTTCTTCTATGTATAAGTTGAAAATCATGGGTGACAGCACACATCCTTGTCTTACACCTTTTTACTTTATCCAATGCGAAGCATGGGAGAAAGTATTGGAATCGCTCTCGCGGCAAGCGCGACTTCAAAGGGTCCTCAGGTAAAGACTACGGAACCCATGGACTCAATTAAGGTCACAAATTGAAGTATTCAATGAGATTGAATTTTAGCACGTGACGGTTTTGCCAAAAATTACCTGGGATCTCGCCGAGAGGCCAAAAAGTGCCATTTTTTTTGGAAGTGCGTGGGGATGGATGGATGTATGTGTGTTATCGTTTTTTCGTCCACGAATTTTTCCACACCGTTGCACCGAATGAATTGAAATTGAAAACCTACCAGTATTTTAACAAAATGAAGCGCTGATTAGTTTTTGGTACATATCGGTCCACAAACATTAGTACTTTATTTCAGTACTTTTTTAGTTTTTTCTAAATATCTTGAAAATGACTTAACCAATTTTGATGAAATTTAATATCCTAATTAAGTACCTTGGGACCCACAAAAAAGGTTAAATAAAGTTTTTAGTAAAATTATATTTTAAAGTACTTTACTCTAGAACATATTAATATTTCAAATGAATTTGGATAAAAGTTTAGCAACGATCCGTTGCAGTTTATTTTATTTTGGCTTCTCTTTGCCATATTCCAATATTTATAATTGCCGTATTAAATAAAATTCAATAATAAAACTTGAGCAAGATGCGAGGTAGGTTTCACAAAAAAAGAAATAAAAAACAATTCGAGTTTTGAATTCGATATTTTTCGGGGTGAGCCCATCATCAGGAGTCAAAGTAAACTGATTATGATAATGGAAAAAAAATTTTAGGAAAAATTCAGAAAATCAAAATAAATATATGTGAGCCTCTATCCACATAAGCCCACGGGGGAAGTGAACCTTCTCTAGCCGTAGATGTTATTGAAATAATTTAAATTTCCAATTTTAATTCATTTTATTTGTCATGAAATAATAGTGAGTTGACCCTAGAGTATAAAAATTCAAAAACTACCCCCCCCCACCCCTACATTTTTATAAATAATTTTAGGACCAGGTTGCATGGTAAAGTCAAGTGGATGGCCACACCAGAACACATCAGTTTATTTATTAACAAAATCAGAAATATTAGTAAATTTTAACTACGGCCAGAGACATTTTTTTTTCAAATTTGTCTCATATAAGCCAAAAAGGTTGGAAACCCTGCTCTATAATCTATCGTATGAAAGAGACAGTCTGATGGACAAAGTTAAGCAGGCAATAGAGTTCTGTTTACGAAACCATTGAAAAATAAAAATAATTTTTCCTAAATGGCTATATATCTCTAAACAAAAAGTATTATATCTTGTACATTGAACTATGACCTTAAAAAACTCTGGCATATCACAAATTTTTTTTTTTTTAAGTAATATAATTGATATTAAAATGCCATAAATTTAAATTAGAAAAATGTTAATAAACCATTGACATTCGGCCAACCAGATCCAAAAGAGAACCATCAGCGATTGCAAAAGTTGACAGATTATGTAACAAAAGATTATTTATTATTTTATTTTATTTATTTATTTTTTAAATGATATCACTAAACGATTAAGTTTCTCTTTGTTCCACTAACTGCTATTAAAATAAACTGATGTGGCCATCAACATGACTTGACCATACACCTGGCCTCATCTCTTGTTGACAAATAAAGAAGAACTAAAATAAACCTTTAAATTTTATCTTTATTTACTTTTTCAACAATACAAATAAATAATCAATAAAATATTGTAAACAAAATAAATTAATTATTATTTAACAATTAATTAATTAGATTTAATTATGCTTCACCTCGTTTATATTTAATACTAGCTGCAAGGCCCGCCTTCAGTGGCCCTCTTGCTAGCACAGGGGTACGCCCCTGGACCCCCCCTACGAACCCCTAATAACCCCACCCCCCCCGACCCACCCAGCAGCTCACACCCCCCGAAACATGTACCCGTGACCAACCATCGCCACCACCCTGTACCCCAGCCCCGCACCACCCGACTACGCCTCTGGACCCTCACCGGAACCCCCAACTCCACCCTGCACCACACCACCCCCACCATCCCCCGGACCCCACGCCCGCGCCCCACCCAACCACCCCGCACAACCCCACTAAGACTCTGGATCCTCATCTGAACCCTCACTCCTCACCCCACCCCAGTGACCTCCACCCCGCCCCACATCACCACCACCCCGCACCCCACTCCGCACCACTCGACTACGTCTCTGGACCCTCACCTAAACCCTCCACTACACCATGCAACCCCCCCCCCCCCGCACTCCCCCCACCCAGTTTTTTCATTTCTATCCTTCTAGTGACCCACATATTATGTATACAAAATTTGGATAAGTTGGCTCTAAGGGAAAGAATTTTTTTTTTGATCCCTCCCACCTTTTTTGGGTGGTTAGTTTTTGCATTTCTAGCCTTCTACTGACTCACAGATTATGTTTACAAAACTTGGTTGAGTTTGCTCAAAGAGCAAGAATTTTCATATTTTGACGCTCCCCCCCTTTTTGGGGGAATTTAAAAAAAAAAGTTGTCAGAAATCATATCCCCTACAACAAGCAACCCCCTCCACCCCGCCGAACTTACGGAGGACCCGTTCTGCCCATGCCAATCTCCTGGCGCACGTGTGAGACTCAGCTGCCACCCCGCAGCTGGGTAATTTGATGTTTGCATTCGGTGAAGTCTATTGTGCACCAGGAGAGGTATGAAAGAACCCAGGGATTGCAGCCCGAGGCTGCCATCCCTAATTTTGGCGTGAAAATAACCCAAAGCTGTGTCACGGGGGAGTTTTAAGAGCTTAGATTTTGGTTCATATAAACCAAAAATTAAGGGGGGGGTTAAAAATTAAAAATCTAGCCTATTTGAGCAAACTCAACCAAAATTTGTATTCATAATTAGTGGGACCCCAGAAGTCTAAAAATGCAAAAACAAACCCCCCCCTTATATGATTATAGATAATTTTATTAAATATTAAATATAAGTGAGGGCCCACGGCCCAGGTTGTATGGTAAAGTCAAGTGGATGGCCACATCAGAACACGTCAGCTTATTTTTTTTTATTTTAGTCATTATAGCTTTTTTGTTGACCAAAATGCCATGGTATCGGTCAATTTTTTTTTTATCAAAATAGTTTCTGTTTTTGAGATATTTCGAAAAAACGAAGCAAAAAAAAACAACAACACGTTTTTCTTCCTCGATTACAAAACAATTGACCATACAGCATATCCTCCCACGAGATTGGTAGAATTTTTTATCGATTTAGATGCGATAGAGTAGGGATAGACTATTTTTTTTTCATTCCAACTTAAAAAGGAGATAAATTTAAATTTAATAGAGGAATTTATTAAATTAATGGACTAAATTATTTAACTTCTAACGTCCAAAGATGGCAACAAGTATCCATTCAATTAAATTTGAAGTCAATATAAATCAATAGGACACCTTTGAACTAGTTTCATCTCATCTAAGAGAATTTTTTATTTTTTTAATGCAATCGAATTTTCCAGGAAGATGCAGCCCCTATGACTGTCACATACAGTATCTCCAGGGAATTCGAACCAAAGAGAATTTTTATTTCCGCTCTTATAGAAAATTTATAAATCGGGATGAGTGAATATAACCCTTATGGCATCTAATAAAAATCTATATCTATCTAGATCAGGGGTGTCCAACCTTTTGGCCTACACGTGCCTCAATTGAAGTAAAAACAAAAATACTCGGGTTGCATATAAAATATTCTAATTCTATTGATATTTTTTGATAAAAATAAGCTGACCTGTTCTGATGTGACCATCCACTTGACTTTACCATGCAACCCTGCCTCTAAAATTATTTATAATAGTTAGTTTTTGCATTTTTATACTTCTGGGGTCCCACTGATTATGTATACAAAATTTGGTTGAGTTTGGTAAATGGTCAAGATTTTCATTTTTTGAGCCTACATCCCCTCCCCCCATTTTAAGCTGTTAGTTTTTGCATTATTAGACTTCTGGGGTTCTACTCATTATGTATATAAAATTTGGTTGAGTTTGGTACAAGGGCCAAGATTTTCATTTTTTGACACCCGCCCCCATTTTAAGCTGTTAGTTTTTGCATTTTTATACTTCTGGGGGTCCCACTCATTATGTATACAAAATTTGGCTGAGTTTGGTAAATGGCCAAGATTTTCATTTTTTGACCTGCACCCCCCCCCCGCCCCCATTTTGGGCGCTAAGTTTTTGCATTTTTAAACTTCTGGGGTCCCACTGATTATGTATACAAAATTTGGTTGAGTTTGCTCAAATGGCCTAGATTTTTAATTTTTAGCCCCCCCCCCCTCCACCTCCCTTAATTTTGTGTCGATATGCACCAAAATCTAATCAGCTCTTAATCTCAATGAACCAAAACTAGGTGTGAAATTTGGTTTCGATATTCACACTAGTTTTTGAGCTAGCTCGTCCATAAAATTTGGTAACGCACAGACTAACTAACAGACATTTTGACAAAACAATTATTATCTCAAAAAACGTGATTTTTTTAATTTTAAACCCCACTAATAGTTCGTGACAAATAAAATTAAGAAATTTGAATTATTATTTTAAATCCCATCACAAGGTCCAGACCGAAGGCGGGTTTCGCAGCTGGTAATATCATAATATGCATCCGATAATGTCAGATTATATATAAAATATAGGTTTTTAACTTCAAATTCGGACTTTTCCATATCAAATTCAGAATTTATTAATAAACAGTTGAAAAAATAGAAAAAAGTTATAGTTAAGAAAAAGTTTTAATTTAAATTAACTCTCAGGAAACGTTTTCAGGTAAATAGCGAAAATTTGGAACATTCTAAGATATTTGCGTACCAATTTTCAGCTCATCAACGAAAATGTTTCAAGAATGGCATTTTGTACTCTCAGCGAGGGGTGATCCGCGATTGGATGCTCAACCCCCGCCCTCCCACACCACCACCCGCACCCAATCTACCCCGGACCCCACCCAGTGCCCTCCAATCCTGCGCACCACACCCCCGCCTAGCACCCCCTCCTCGCTACGCCCCCTGGACTCCACCCCTACACCCCAACCTAATCCGCCTCACCCCACCCCTATTCCACCCCGCGCACCCCATACCCTAACCCATCCCCACTCCAATCCACCTCCGCACCCAGTTTTTGCATTTCTAGCCTTCTAGTGACCCACAGATTAAGTATACAAAATTTGGTTGAATTTGCTCCAAGGTCAAGAATTTACATTTTTCACCCTCCCCCCATTTTTGGGTGGTTTTTGGAAACATTTTTTAAACAAAAGTTGTCAGAAATCACATCCCCTACAACTTTGTTTATCATAAAATTTGCAGTAGGGTTAATAGTTTAGGAGTTATTTGATAATTTTCATTCATGCGCCCCCCCCCCCCAAACCCCCTTCAGGGGTCAACATATCAAAGCGTTCTATTGCCAAAAACGTAAGTTAGAAGACATCTGATGTAAATATGAAATTTCATAATATCCCTTCAGCAACTTTTCGGAAACCACTGAAACAGACAGACAGACAGGAATTTTGTTGAGGGTGTTTTCGTTCATAACTTTGCTTGAAAAGTGTGCAACCAAAATTTGACGTGATTTGGATCAATCCACAGACAAAACCTTAATTTTACATTAATATAGATGATGCATGATATACCCCCATTAAAAAAGGTATTTCCTCCTCCTCTGTCTGTGTTATATCAAATTTGACTAATTTTCTTTTTGTTGTTCTAGGAAGGAGACGCTTGTTGTTGTGCCTTTGTTGTTGTTTATTGCAAGTTTTTTGTCGATTGGAGCTGAATACAATGATCCTATTGGAAAAGCATTAGGGATTACGAAGAAACGTTATCAGTTGATTGGAAATGTTATACAAAGACTGGTTGGAAATATTTCGAAAAGTTCCAAATCAAGAGAAACATTGAAGCGATTAAAGGTAAAATAATTTATTATTATATTTAGAAACTATTTTACAATGTTTCAATTCTCGTAGTTTATATAAATCGCCAGTTTATTATTCTCTGGATTTAACTAACTAAAGAGAAAAAATGAGAAATAAAAACATTTGTTATTCGAAATTAGAGAATTTTGAATAAAATTTATTAAACCAATTATTTTATATGAATTTATGCATACATTGTTTTTGAGCTTCGATTCCGGAGATTACTTCTCCACCATTGACTGTCCTTGATCATCTTTTAGTTCTTGTTTTTAATAAGGGGAAAAAACTAAGTAAAGAAAAAAACCTCTTATCCGATAATTATTTCAATTCCATTATCCATTCCAATCCATCTAGAGAATTTTGAATATATCTATCTATCTATATAATAAAAATGAATTTCTGTTTCTTCGTAAGAGCAGATCTCTCAAATGCCTGGACCGATTTGGCTAATTTTTTTTTAAATCTTCGTAATAGTCCAATTCAGGTTAATACGTAAAAAAAAAATTGGAAAAGTTGCCCGGAAAATTGGAAAATTCAGGAAAAACTAAAAAAATTCAGGTTAGCCAACATATCTTGCCAAACAATAAAAGAACTAAACTAGCAAAAAAAAAGTGTTGGCGGCCCTGTTTGTAAGATTTTTGAGTGTCATTCATTCTCATCATCGTCACCGAAGATACCACATTGCTGGGCGTTTTTACAGAAACCTGTTTTACTATTTGAATCAAACCGTAAATTAGTTGCTTCATTTTTATACACACTTTCAAAAAAAGTCTGCAAAAAGATTCACAATCTGAATATTGCCCACTCCAGTTATGTCATTTAAATACATACTAGATGGGTATCCTTTAGTACTTTTCTTTTCATTAATATATGTGGGATATGATTTAGATGATGAATGAAGATGAGTTTTTGACTCGAAAGGCTAGATGGAAAGATATCGGTGGAGCTCCGGTGTCGGCGATTTTCTTCAGAGGTGAAAACCTCTTTTGGTGGCGTATAGCCAAGAAATTTGCTTTACCAAAATAAGAATTTGCCCTGAGGCAGTGAAAAATGCTTTTCCAAAATAAGAAGTTGCCCTAAGGCAGTGAAAAATGCTTTCTCCAAAATAAACGGCACAAGGCCCGTGGTTTATTACTTCTTCGTGGTTACAGGATTTCGTACTGAGACAGCTTTGTCCCTTCAATCGTTCCAAAGTCGTCAGGCGAACTTTTGGAGAGTGTTTAAACAGCACTTCACACAGTGAGAGCTGAATATCAACTGAATTTGTTAATTACGGCTTGGCTTCTTTTATAGCTCCTGATTTAATTGCCAATTAAGATGATTGGTTAATAATTTTACTTAGATTGCGCTTGGATAATTATAAAAGGGCGTGGCTTCTATTTTTCGCTAATTAGTCTTTCACGAGACACGGATCGATAAACATCGAAAATCAATTTACATTTCTAATTGAAAGAAAAAAAACGAAAAATCAGCTCCTACATATATAACTCCAAAAAATATTAATATTTGAGAATACATTAGTCTCAATATTTTCAATATGTTGGGAGTAACAAAGAGAAGCTTCAGATTTAGAAGAAGTTCTAAGGTTTATAAGATATTATAATCATCATTACTTTTACTTAATTTATAATTTTTGTGTGCTATTTTTTTACTTTATCAAAAGTGAGATTAGTTTAATAAAAAACCAAATTGGATATGTTGAATTGAAGCAACGCATAATAGGAATTGAAGTAGATATGATTTCGTTAATGTAGGAGGGGCGGGTTTCGCCCCCTTCGTTCATAGGGGTGAAGTAACACACTTATTTATTCTTTATATATATATTTATTAACAAAAAGGGGGGGTAATACATTTTCGTGTCTAGGGGTCATCGTTAAACATCTTAAATTAATACATCACTATATAAACTAGCACATCGACAAGCATGTCATCTTATGCGACTCTCGCTTAAAAAAAACTGCTTGCAGTTGCAACTCACCCTTGGCAGCGCACACACACACACACACATGCATATGAGTGTCAGCCAACACAAGTTGTCATAATAATATTTATTACATGCTTTTAGCCTGAAGGGACAATACCCAGCTAAGAAGAAAGAGAGCGACCTCCCACCATACAAGGGCAGGAAGCCAGCCATATATTTGCTAAACATGTGATCTTAAACAGAAATCAATATAATTACTAAATTAAACACTTAATTTCCTACATTAACAATATTATAAAAGCTGCCTACCGCAGCTATTATATTTAGTGTATCTAGTTCCTTGTCCCAATCCACCTTTCCTAAATTTTTATTAAGAATTTCAAGATTGCACCTTTTAACACTAGAACGCGCGGATGCCGTCAATTTGACGACTTGCATTTTTCAACACTCAAACTAAATAAAATCATTCTGTTTCCTTTTATTTAATATTTTTTTTAACCGACTTCAAAAAAGGAGGAGGTTCTCTATTCGATTGAATTTTTTTTTTTTTTTTTTTTTTTTTTGTGCCTATGTTACCTCATATCTCCGTCAATTGTCAACCGATTTTGAAATTTTTTTTTGCATTGGGTCCAGTCTAGCTTCCGATTGGTCCCATTTTTTTTTCGATTTTTTTTCATAGGTATTAGACCTTTTTTATTAGGTTTGTTTAGGTTTGTTTAGACCTAACCTCTTTGTTTATGAACCGATTTCGATGGTTCTTTTTTTATCCGAAAGGGGGTGTCTTAGGGATGGTGTCATATTAATTTGGTCAAGTTCTGATGATATAATCACTATTAATAACATCACTAAAAAGAGAAAAATAAAAATTTTTAAGAAAAAAATAAAAACCGACTTCAAAAATTAAGTGCAACAAATATAAAAATACACTAAAAGGTATAAAATAATTATTATCTTATTTAGTTACAACTAAACGACGAAATATTAACACGAAATTACTTTTTGAAGTTGGTGCCAAACATATACCTTTTATGAATCGCACTCGACGGATCTTACTTAGTACGTTTGGCGGGTACGCTCGCTTATAGGTATAGTTTGTTTGGCACCGACTTTAAAAAGTAATTTCGTGTTAATATTTCGTCGTTTAGTTGTAACTAAATAAGATAATAATTATTTTATACCCTTTAGTGTATTTTTATATTTGTTGCACTTAATTTTTTGAAGTCGGTTTTTATTTTTTTCTTAAAAATTTTTTTATTTTTTCTAATAATAAATATAATTCTATTATCAATTTATATATTAAAAATACATATTAATATATTACATTTTAATAATCATTATGATATAAAATGAAAAATTAACATGCTATATTTATGGAGTATTATCATTAACAAAACCAGTAGTTCTATATTATATGTTATTATTATAAATATTATATTATTATAAATAATATTGAAATAAAAAAAACAAATATACGAAAAAAACTCACGAGAAATTGAGAGAGAAATTTGTTGTTGATAATTCTAAGGGCGGAACAAAAATGAAATGGCAAGACTAGGGGCTCGACATATATAGATGTGGGCGATAGATAAATCGTGTTGATTCTTAAAGTTTCATTTGTAATCAGACCTAGTTGACTGGTTTCTGCACCAAGGCCCTTTTCAGTGAACAAACGTTTTGTTGAAAGAGCCTTTCACAAGGACCATTCTCTGAAGAGAAAGTGAGCCTAAGGAATATCGCAGTTTCCCCGTTACCTGAGTATTTCGCATTCCACACAAGGCAATAATTTGAGTTTTATATGAAAGCAAGGGATAACCAGAGAAAACGACAGTACCTATCCAACGTTCGAATTAACAACACCTAGCAACTCCATCTTTCTAAAAACGAACTCTCTCAACTTTTACGAAAACACTATTACGCTTTATAAATTAACGCCCTTCGAATAAAAGTTATCATTCATTTGTATATATAATATTATGATGATCATCATCATCATCAGCCTGTCGATAGCGACAATCCACTGCTGAATATAGGCCTCTTCCATCAAATGGAAGGGTGTTGGCATTAAGTCACCACGCTTGCCAGACGGATTGGTGACTAGGAATCAGATTATAGCCGGTCAAATATCAATGCAGGGACTCGGACTCGAACCCGGGACTCCTGCTTAGAAGGCTAGTGTCTTAAGCTCTCGGCTAATCCGATTCCCGATATAATATTATACTTGTTAATAAATATATTTTGTATTATAAGTGAAACTTTTATTGGATAAATCTCCTACCCTAGACAACCAGTTCCATTAGATAAAAAAGAACACGCCTGGGATTAGTGTAATCCGATCCCACATATATATGGATTTCAAAACAGTAGGTTCCCTCGAAATGTTGTAAAATAATAAAGTGAATCATCAAAAGATAAAAAAATTGACATAAAGAAACATATTTTTTTTATTTTACCCCAAGTTTTTCAAGGAAGATTGTAAATTAAAAAAAAAAGGCAAAAATAAATCCGAGGGTCAAAAAGGATGGAAATGTTCCAAAAAAATAATGGGAATTATTCGTAGTTGAAAAATTAATTTAAAATATAAAAATTGGGGTAAAAAAGTGTTACCGTCAAATTGACGGCTTTTGGGCGTTCTTGGTAAATCCATAATTTTCTCCTAAATAAAAATTCATAGGGTGCTATTTTTTTGATTAAAAGTCAGCGAGTTTCAAAGTTCTAACTTAAATAGTAACGAAATGAAAGAGAAATGAAATGTGAAAACCGTCAAATTGACGGCTTCGGGCGTTCTAGTGTTAAAATCATATCTATTCAAACCGAGCCCCAAGGGGGAAAATGGAGACTCGATATTTACATTATTTCCAGGAATAATTGACAAAATTACATTTAAAATTGGGTGAAATTTGATTTTGAATTAACGTTTTTGGTCTATTAATATGCATATTATTATTTGATTTGAATACCTATAGATATGAATTTAATTAAATCTGATTATATTTGCACAAAAGAATTAATTAAAAAAGTTTTAATTGAAAATCATTTTTTCTATATAAGATAAAATACGTATATTATGGTAAAGTGGTAGAAAATGGAAATCAATATACCAGAAACTTCGACATTCAATTAAATGTTTATAAAAAGTAAAGTTTTGTAATATTTTATAATAAACTAGCTGCAAGGCCCGCCTTCGGCGATCCTCTTGCTAGCCAGAGCGCACACCCCCTTGAGCCTCAACCCATGAACCCCCCACCCCCGAAACCCACCCAGCACCGACACCTCCCGCACCCCACTACGCCTCTGGACCCTCACCTGAACCCTCCTGCTCCACCAACCCTGAACCACCACTCCCCCCAACGCACAACACCCCCCGCCTAGTCCCCTGGACCACCACTCCCACTACTCCCCTTAACTCCACCCCACCCCATATACCCTATAAAATGTTCTTCTTTATATCATCCATACATAATCGCCTCCGTGGTCTAATGGTCAGAGTAACTGACTGGCAACCCGGAGGTCCCGGGTTCGATTCCCGGCTATGCTCAGAAATTTTTCTGTAAGTATAGGGTCTGGAACGGGGTTCACTCAGCCTCGTGAGGATAAATGAGTAGCTGCTTGATTGAGAAGTAGCGAATCTCGGTTAAGAAAACTGAAACGAAGGTTGTAGATGTGCGTTGAGCTAACCACTTGACCCCTCGGTACTGTTTCCAATTAGGGCAGCAACCAATTCAGTAGGCCAAGACCCATGAAGGGTTGTCGAGCCAGAGATTTTTTTTTTTTTTTTATTTATTTATACATAATCGCCCTTTTCGGGCTGATTCAAATCCCGAGTCACCGGTCAGAGGTGGTGAATAGGTCATTCACTGTCACTGCTACCCGACTGTGGAATTCATTACCTTCATTCACCCGTTCATCTTCATCATCACTTATATTCAATCGTGGTCTCTTGGCATGTATTCGCGGGGGCGGTTTCGGGAGTGAGTGTCTCTTTTTTGGCGTCTCTCTTTCATGGTGTATCTTTCCCCTCTGCTGGCTCTCTCACCTTCCTTTCGCTCGAGTTTTTCTTTTGCACACATACTTGTTTTTATTTTTCTCTTCTTTGTTTTATGTTAATTATCCTTTTTTACTGCTCATATGAGGCAAACGGCCTCAGAGCATTTTTTTAATGATATTGATGTGAGAAGGAGATACACCAGAAGGTGGATCCCCTAAAGGCCTGTATGGGCTGGCCCCTCCATCGTGAAAAGAACAGAGTAGAAGGAAAAGAAGCCGGGATCACGAACCAATCTCAGAAACTTAGATACAATTCAATATCCAATTTACTAAGGTTTTAGGGGCTTCGAGCAGTGGTAAATTCTCCGCGCGATAAATTCGGTTAAATTTATCTCCCACTTAATTTTTTATTACCAGACCCTATACTTACAGAAAAAATGTCTGGGTATAGCCGGGAATCGAACCCGAGACCTCCGGGTTGCCAGTCAGTTACTCTGACCATTAGACCACGGAGGCGGAGAGCATTGTGTAAAGTTAAATTGTAAGAATTATGAATAAATTATTATTATTATTATTACCTCCACCCTACTCTGCCTCACTCCCTCACCCTACCCCCATTCCACTCCCGGACATTAATCTGAAAGTTCAGGCGACTGGATTTATTTAGCGTGGAAGTCCGGACCACGGCCAAAACGGGCAACATAGAGAACTTTCGTCATAATGTGGGCGAGGAGTATACCACGTATGATCTACTCCAAGCAAGGGGTATATACTCGAGGCATACGTGTAACATAGCGGGTATATGATACACCCTAGCGATTACTGAAACCATCAGTATCAGGCGAGTTAATAACAGCTATATAGCGAAACTAAGTGCAAGACAGAGTCTTCACGGCTTGACCCAGTTCCCGTACTACCAGTAGTTTTATAACCTTTGGTCTGGTTATTTGAACCTTCTTTTGCGTATTTTCATACTCCAGTTCTTCTGTTTCGGAAACGCTTCCCGCTATCCATGGCACGAGATCAGCGATATTGCAATTGGTTCCTGGAATAGTCGCAACTCTATTCATCGCCTGATTTGCGAGCACAAATCACAGAGCGTGAATCAATTATCTGCAAAAAGGAAATCAGATTTTCAATTTGTGATCAGTAACGACAGGTCTATTCGCTTTCCAACCCCCGGACAGTTGGGGACATATTTTATATGGCTGTGATGTTTTCAATGAAAGTCGTTCGAGTTTTATAAGGGACTGTGTAAGCAAGGGCTTCGGCTGCGCGTCTCCACAGGATCTATTGTTGAAGAACCGAAGACTTGAGAAGATCTTTCAGAAGTATGTGGAGCGACTTGGACTTCGATAGTATCTCGTTAGACTAGGGGGGGGGAGAACAAATAAATTGTCTTGAATTAGGTATATTGTCGGCAAGAGGAATCCTTCGTTTAGTAGAAGTTTGCATTGTTTTTAAAATTGCATGTATTATTTTATGTGGAACATGCGGATTTTAATAAAAAAAAAAAAAAAAAAAAAACGGACCCTCATATCCCCACCCGCACCCAGTTTTTGCATTTCTAGCCTTCTAGTGACCCACAGATTATGTATAAAAAATTTGGTTAAGTTGGCTCTAGGGGTAAGAATTTTTATTTTTGATCACCCTCCCCCACAATTTTGGGTGTTTAGTTTTTTGCATTTCTAGTCTTCTAGAGGCCCACAGATTATGTATACAAAATTTGATTGAGTTTGGTCCAAGATCAAGAATTTTCATATTTTGACCCTTTCCCCCCTTTTTGGGGGAATTTTTTTCAACAAAAAGTTGTCAGAAATCACATCGCCTACAACTTTTCTCATAATAAAATTTGCCATAGAGTTAATAGATTAGAAGTTAATTGATCATTTGAATTCGTGCGCCCCTCCCCAAACCCCCTTTTGGGGTCAAAATATCAAAACGTTATATAGCTATAAACGTAAGTTAGAAGACATCTGATACAAATATGAAATTTCATAATAATCCCTTTAGCCGTATTTACGTGAATCGTGAGCAACTTTTTGGAAACCACTGAAACAGACAGACAGGAATTTTGTTGAGGATGTTTTCGCACATAACTTTGCTTGAAACGTGTGGAACCAAAAATTTGGAGTGATTTGGAGCAATGTACAGACAAAACCTTTAATTTTATATATATAGATAGATAGTTGTGACGACCGCCTTCGGCGGTCTTCTTTCTGGCCCCCTGAACTCCTCCTCCTCCTTCGAACACTCTCCACCCCACCAACCCTCTCCCCACCCCTCAGAACCCTCCGCCTCCGATCTGCCTTCACCCAACCAAATATATTCATAAAAGACGATCATTCAAATATAAAAAGAAGATTAGATATTTTCTTTATCCTTGGGCTGACTTTCCATCAATTCAGCGTTAAATTCTACCACTCCATCCTCTAATTAATTATTTTTTTATTAATTATAAGTACCTGGAGCCACGGATCGATGCTCGGTAACTTTTTTCTTCAGTTAAAAGCTATATATTAATATTATTATTAATTTAAAATTCTGATAAAAATGTCGAGTTTATCGTGTTGACTTTTAGGAAAATAAGAGGCCTTTTGTGTTTAAGATCCCGAAATAAAAAATTCCTCATTTGCGTTGCAAGAGTCAAATTTTGAAAAAAAAATTATAAAACAATTTGGAGATATTTAATCAATTAACATATGTTCCAAAATCGAATGCTAAAACTTTAAAACCCGAGGAGTTAGAACACTATAGAAAATTTCAATATATAATAAATAATAATTATTATGGGCTCGCTAAATGGGCATCTTTTCGAAGCCAATTAAATAAAAAAAAATTTGTAAAATTTCTTATTTATTAGATATATTATTTCCTAGAAAGTATTAGAGGGCTTTAAAATTAAAAAAACAATTAATAAATAAAAGATAATTGAAAAAAATTTAAACAAACTTTTTTATTGATATTTTAATCTGTCAATAATTACTTTTATTAAGAAAAAGTCAATAAAGATGAATTTTGATGAGGTCCAGACCTAGCCAGATCGCTTTCTCATCTTCAAAACTTGTTAATAGAGTTGGTTTCATCAAAATCGGTAGACACGTTTTCAAAATAAAAAAATATATAAATATACAAACAAATAGATATACAATTTTTGCTCGTTTAATAAGAGTAGATTAACAATTTATTGAACTAGCTATCTAATTAATTGACCAATTATTTTACATGAATTAATGTATACATTAGTACTTGATCTTCGACTTCGGAGATTGCTTCTCCACCATCGACTGTCCTTGATCACCTTTTTTAGTCCTTGTTTTTAATAAGAGGAAAAACTAATTAAATAAATAAACCTCTTTTCCGATAATTATTTCAATTCCAATCCCTATCTAATTAATTAATTAAATTCTATTGAACCAACTATTTTACATGAATTAATGCGGCGACATCATTGGAGCTTCGACTCCGGAGATTGATTCTCCACCATCGACTGTCCTTGATCGTCTTTTTTAGTCCTTGTTTTTAATAAGAGGAAAAACTAATTAAATAAAAAAAATCTCTTTTCCGATAATTATTCCAATTCCATATTCTCCCTATCAATCATCCAATCAGATCTAATTAAATTAAATTTTCTTTTTTTTTTTTTTTTTTTTTTTTATAAATTTTATTAAACCAATTATTTTATCATTAATCGTAATGTATACCATGTATTTTAGCTTCGATTCCGGAGATTGCTTCTCCACCATCGAGTGTCCTTATTTGTCTTTAGTCCTTGTTTTTAATAAGAGTGAAAAATCTAATTAGATAAAAAAAACCTCTTTTCCGATAATTATTTCAATTCCATTATTCCCCAATCAAGTCGATTGGATCTCACCTCCTCTCCCCCTCTTTCCTCCAATTAAATTTTTCTAAAATATATATATATATATAATAACATTTATAATGAACTATTAATGGATTTAAAGTTAAAAAACCAATTAATTAATTATTAAAATGAAATTGAATAAAAAATTTAATTATAAAATTGAATAAAATTTAATTTTAAATTTTTATTGACACAACCACCTGTGAATATTTTTTTCAATTAATACAAAATCTAATCAAATTAAAGTTACCTGAAGATGAAAAAAACCCTGACAGATCGAATTGTCAAACGCCATTAAAGGAAAATGTAATTATAATTTTTTTTCAAAAGGCCTAAATTTTCATTGATTTAATACAATAAAAGCTTTGTAATTGTAAAAAACTCGACCATATATTTCTTGTAATATATTTACATCAACAAATTCAATTGAAAAAAAAATGATCTATATTTTTCCTCTTTTCAGAAAATGCAAGAGGAGGTTCCGGATTCTGTTCCGTTTCCGTGTAAGGTCACTAGGGACGGATCAGTTCCGACAAGTGTCCATCAACTTCGACCGGAAGATATTTCGATTGTGGGGGCCTTAGGCGACAGTCTCACGGCTGGAACTGGAATTATGGCCACTCAAATTGAACAAATCTTAGTTCCTAATCGAGGCGGCTCATGGTCTATTGGTAACTCCATTCAAATTTTCTTCTTATTTTAGAATAGTCCAGTCAAATTGTGTTTTTATTAAGAAAATTTTAGGGGCAGTATGTATATATATATGTTTTTTGGGGCTCTGAATCCAAATATGTGGTCTCCCACAAAAATTTAGTGACGCAACATTGTAGAAAATGTAAAAAAAAAGGTGATAATTTCCATTTTTTGGCAGTTTTTTGCTTATCACTCGAAAACTATCAACTTTTCGTAAATAATCTCACTATTCAAAATGAAAGTTCATAAAATTTCCTACAAATTTCATAATTGAAGGGTTTGCTGCAAAAAGGAGGTAGCTCCAATTTTTTTCAGTTTTTGGGAAACCAAAAAAAAACGTTTAAAAATTCAAAATGACGGGTAGCTTCATCTGTTGAGCAACGCTGGAAATAACGATTGGAGCTATATCCTTCCTGTACCAAACAAAAGCTTTTTTTGCATAAGATAGTGTTAATATCTCCCAACATCAATAGGATGGAGCTACCTCCTTTTTGCAGCAAACCCTTCAATTTATGTTATTTTCTCCGACCAACCGTTCGGGCTCAAACGCAAAATCCAGATTTTCGACCTCGGCAGCTCCCCCCCCCCCGGGATCACAAAAACATTGTAGAAAATGCAAAAAAAAATTGTCCGAATTTCCATTTTTTGGCTGTTTTCTTGCTTATAACTCGAAAACTATGAACTTTTCGTAAATAACCTTCCTATTCAAAATAAAAGTGCATAAAAGTTCCTACAAATTTCATTATTTAGATTTTGTTCTCGGACCAACGGTTCGGGCTCAAGGGCAAAATCCAAATTTTTGACCTCGGCAGTCCCCACGGATCACAGAAAAACTTGCACATTTTTCGATATTTTCCCATTTTGACCATGAAGGATGAAAAAGCCCATCATATACATTTTAAACGAGATTAAATTTGTTACAATTCAAACAAAGTTTCATTTTAATTGGATAAATGGTAACCCGTGCCGCAATGATGTTTTAGTTTTGAAAAACTGCAATTTTTTGCAAAATATCGCAATTTTTCCTTAATAAAATGAAAACCACTCATTCTAGAAATTTGATTCTTATCTCATTCTCTAGGAAGATTTTATTGACTTGAACGTTTACTTGGACTACTTTTTTGATAAAACTCTTATATTTATAGATATCCCGAATTTTCCATGACACTTCTGTAGATTCGGATTATATCCTGTCATGGAAAATGCTGGATATCTATAAATATAAGACATTTATCAAAAAATTTCCTAGAGAATTAGATTGGAATCAAGTTTCTAAGATGAGTGGTTTTTCATTTTCTCAAGGAAAAATTGGGATTTTTTGCAAAACATTGTAGTTTTTCAAAACTTCAACCTCATTGTGGCACGTGTTACCATTTATACCAAGGGTTGGCCACTAACCTTAACTTTGGGAGCCGCAAATTTATAAAACTGTAAAAGGTTGTTTGGAGATCAATTAATGTTTTATTAAAAATAAGACACCTTTTTTTTTATTTTATAAAATATAAATGAAGTAACATATATTTTTTGCCCTACTTACTTATAATATTACAAATTACAAATTAATTTAATTTTTGTATTATTGTAGAATTGGTATATGTGGTTGGTGAATAATAAACTGTAGTTTGAGGTAACAATTTATTGAACAAGAATTTAAATGAAAATAGATACAGAGTATAAGAAAACTTCTTCTTTCTTGATGTTGACGTCGGGTGAGATAACAACTCGAGTGTGAGCTGAACTGAGCTGAAACTGCGAGTTGAAACGAGTTGGAAACTGCTGTCTTCAACGAGGAAGACGATCTTTATAGCCGTCGAGTTGACATCTAGGGCTGCTGATGATAGGTCCTTGAAACAGCCAATCAGCGCATCTGTTAATATGGCCAATCCGGGTGCAGCTAGGTCGTCGCATTTGTCTGGATGAGGTAAAGGCGGCAAGGGATTAGGCAAAATGAGGTAAAGGCGGCAAGGGATTAGACAAAGAGGTAAAGGCGGCAAGGGATTAGACAAAGAGATAAAGGCGGGGATTAGGCAAAATTTCATCTTAACATTATTATTGACGTGACAACGTCTTATAAATTGGTTTGCCGGGTGACACTTCAAGAAACTGCGTTACGCTCCGCTCACGTTATGCGCTCACAATGAGAGCGAGTGAGAGGCACGCGTCCCTTCCACTCGGGCATGGTTAGCCCGCCTAAGAGCGAGAGAGACAGACATAAAAAGTGAAAGGCACGCGTCCCTTCCACTCGAGCACAGTTAGCCCGCCTAAGAGCGAGAGAGACAGAGCGAGAGAGAGAGAGTGAGAGAGATAGGCATACACACCGGTTCATGTCTTGCGCTTCTATTTCGCTTAGGCGCCTGCATACAAGTTTACACGTTGCCAGTTAATTGTAAAACAATTGTGTAGTGATAATGTGAAGGTAGTTTCGTCCATCGCAACAATTCAAACAGCAAAGGTAAATAATTTCAGACTGATAATATAACATGATGAAATAAATGACTAAGACATAAGTGAATAGGTTATGTTGTAGTAATCACAATCACTGCGCAAGGTAGTAAGCGCGCGATTTACAAATTCAAAGATCAAATGTGAATTTGTTTTCTCCTTTTAGAAAATACACTTTGAATTAAAATCGATTGATATTAACAATTAATGTGATTTAAATAAATGTTCTAACTTTTAAGTTTAGTTTTTATATTTATAACAATGTAAAACAAGTTAAATTTATTAATAACTTATAACAACTGATTGATTTAACATAAACCAATTTTGTGAATTCTTGAATTTGTTATTTATATTAATAACTGTTTCAACAAAGTTCAATTTATGCAAAAATTTGAAATAAAAAATCGGTTGTCTGTAAAGTCGGTTTACTGACGATAGTTGAACGTGACAACGTCATAAGAAAATACTGATGGAATGGTATTTTCTTATGACGTTGTCACGTTCAACTATCGTCAGTAAACCGACTTTACAGACAACCGATTTTTTTTAATTTAATTGTTATACAGGGTGGGGCATAAAGATCTACCACATATTTTGAAGAGATATAAAAAATGAAAAAATTTTAAATAATAGGTGTACAACTTTGCTTCCGCCGTTTCGCAATAGATGGCTGTAGCGGTAAGTGGTAGTCGAAATAAATAGATTGTAGATGTCATACAATAAGCTTAGGAATTTGTAAACATAACCCCATCGAAATATTAGTCGATTTGTGTCTGCATCATAAAGTTATTCTCGATTAAACATGTCAGCTTACGAGCCAAATTCTCGTCATTTGTAACTTATGAGGAGAATTTTCTAGGTTAGGTTTCACAAAAGGAAATATTAAAACAAATGTATGTTTTTTTGAGTTTGATTCACTCGATATATATTTCGGGTTATTAGCCCATCATCGGGAGTTCAAATGAAAACTGAATACAAATTTGTAAAAACATTCAACAGGCAAAATTTTGAGAAAGAAGAGTACGTTCAGAAATTTTTTTTTTCTTTTTAATATAAACAAAATGTTATTATTTAAAATAAAAAATTTAAAATTAAAAACAAAATTACAAACAAAATCAAATTAAAAACAAAAAAAAAACAAATCACAAACACCAAATATGTAATCAAATTTAGGAGCCAATTTTTAGTTTATTAATTTTAGGCAAATTAGAATCAATGATTACATCTTTGTCAAAGTCCAATTGATTATTGAGAATACTGAATTTATTCATAAGTGCCAATTTAATTTCAGTTGATTCTAGAAGAAGAAGTCTGGGACCACTTCTTTCAAAATGAATTGGGGTAGGATTGGAAGTAGAAGCAGTGACAAAGATGTAATCATTGATTCTAATTTGGCTAAAATTAATAAACTAAAAATTGGCTCCTAAATTCGATTACATATTTGGTGTTTGTAATTTGTTTTTTTTTGTTTTTAATTTGATTTTGTTTGTAATTTTGTTTTTAATTTTAAATTTTTACTTTATCCAATGCAAAGCATGGGTAAAGTATTGTAATCGCTCTCGGGGCAAGCGTGGCTTCAAAGGGTCCTCAGGTAAAGACTACGGAACCCATGGACTCAATTAAAGTCACAAATTGTAGTATTCAATTAGGTTGAATTTTAGCACGTGACGGTTTTGCCAAAAATTACATGGGGTCTCGTCGAGAGGCCAAAAAGTGCGATTTTTTCATTTAGTGCGTGCGTATGGATGTATGGATGTTATCGCTTTTTTGGCCCACGATTTTTTCCACACCGTTGCACCGATTGAAATGAAATTGAAAACCTACCATTAGTTTAACAAAATGAAGCGCTGATTAGTTTTTGGTACATATCGGCCCACAAACATTAGTACTTTATTTCGGTACTTTTTTAGTTTTTTCTAAATATCTTGAAAATGACTTAACCAATTTTGATGAAATTTAATATCCTAATTAAGTACCTTGGGGACCACAAAAAAGGTTAAATAAAGTTTTTAGTAAAATTATATTTTAAAGTACTTTACTCTAGAGTAAGATGGTACTTTTTTAATTTTTTAAATTCTTTAAAATTTATTCATTTGAAAGTTTTAATATAGCTCATTTAGCCTTGCTTAAGTAAGAATGGATAGGCTTCTCTCTGTGAAATGCTAAAAATTTGGGAGGAATTTTTATGAGTAACCATAGCAACTGCATTGTTTTCTTATCCGTTACCTTTGCTGAAGACAGAGAAATCGATTTTAAACCAAAAATAGCGATTGATTCTCATCAAATACTTTAGGAATAACCATTCTATATTGGATTTTTGACGTTTCGGTTTTTATTAGTAACCATTGCTGAAGACATAGAGAAATCGACTTTAAACCAAAAATAGCGATTGATTCTCATCTAGTACTTGAGGAATAATCATTCTATATTGGATTTTTGACGTTTCGGTTTTTATTAGTAACCATTGCTGAAGACATAGAGAAATCGACTTTAAACCAAAAATAGCGATTGATTCTCATCTAGTACTTGAGGAATAATCATTCTATATTGGATTTTTGACGTTTCGGTTTTTATTAGTAACCATTGCTGAAGACATAGAGAAATCGACTTTAAACCAAAAATAGCGATTGATTCTCATCTAGTACTCGAGGAATAATCATTCTATATTGGATTTTTGACGTTTCGGTTTTTATTGGTAACCATTGCTGAAGACATAGGAATCGACTTAAAATCAAAAATAGCGATTGATTCTTATCTAATACTAGAGGAATAACCTTATTGCATTCCATTTTTGATGTTTTGACTATTAATGGAAACCTCTACTGAAAATGTAGAAGAATCGACTTAAAATCAAAAAGACTAAATTTTTTGGTAAACAACTCAAGCTTGAGTTGTTTGCCATAAAAGAATTTAGTCTTTTTGATTTTAAGTCGGTTCTTCTACATTTTCAGTAGAGGTTTCCATTAATAGTCAAAACATCAAAAATGGAATGCAATAAGGTTATTCCTCTAGTATTAGATAAGAATTGATCGTTATTTTTGATTTTAAGTCGATTCCTCCATGTCTTCAGCAATGGTTACCAATAATAATCGAAACGTCAAAAACCTAATGTAGAATTGTTATTCCTCGACTCTTAAATGAGAATTATTTTTGAATTAATTTCAATATGAACTGCAAATTGCAAGTGATATCTGATTAATAATAAAGGAACAAACATATTAATATTTCAAATGAATTTGGATAAAGTTTAGCAACGATCCGTTGCAGTTTATTTTATTTTAAATAATAACATTTTGTTTATATTAAAAAGAAAAAAAAATTCTGAACGTACTCTTCTTTCTCAAAATTTTACCTGTTGAATGTTTTTACAAATTTGTATTCAGTTTTCATTTGAACTCCTGATGATGGGCTAATAACCCGAAATATATATCGAGTGAATCAAACTCAAAAAAAAAACATACATTTGTTTTAATATTTCCTTTTTGTGAAACCTAACCTAGAAAATTCTCCTCATAAGTTACTTATAATGTTTCACCTAGAACCGACACCTAAATCCTTAAAAATTATTAATGATTCTCGTCATTTGCGGGAGATTTTAATTTTCTGCTTTAATATGAAGAAATCTGCGGCTGAGGCTCATCGAATGCTCTCAAATACCTATGGTGAGGCCGCTATTAGTGAAAGAACGTGCCGAGAGTGGTTTCAACGCTTCAAGAACGGTGATTTTGACGTCGAATACCAGCATAGCGGTGGAAGAGAGAAGGTTTTCAAAGATGCAGAATTGGAGGCATTACTTGATTATATTTTTGAAAAGAAAATAAATGAAATGTTTTTTAAATGTATTTTAAACATTATCAAAAAGGGGGAGGAGGGGGGTCTCTCGAACTCAACCAAATTTTGTATACATATTCTGTGGATCCCCAGAAGGCTAGAAATGCTTTAAACTAACCAAATTTTGTATACATAGTTTGGTCGAAAGGGCTAGAATTTACAAAAATTTATTTTATGTTCTTTTCAAAAATATATTCAGTTTCTTTCTAGTTAAATTTTTTTAATTTTTTTTATACCTCTTCAAAATGTGGTAGATCTTTATGCCACACCTTGTACTTTTTAAAATCAGTATTATTCAAGAGGGTTCAAGAGCCGCACGAGATTGACTGCTGAAGAGGCCCATGCGGCTCGCGAGCCACTCTGATTTATACAATTAAAATGAAATTATGTTTGAATTGAAGCAAATTTAATCTAATTTAATAATCTATAGAGTCGTCTTTGTCAAATATGTGATCATTCATGTTCAAAATGCGAAAATATCGGAAAAAGTGATAGTTTTTGGGTTATCCGGGGTGGGAGGGGGGGGGGCTGCCGAGGTCCAAAACTTGGATTTTAGTGCTTGAGCTCGAACGGTTAGTAAAAGAAAAAACTCTAAATAATGAAATTTAAAGAAAATTTTCATTTTCCATATAAAGGTTAGTAGTACCTGGAGCCACCGAGCGATGCACGGTAACCAAATTAATAATATATATATATATATATATAAAATACACGCCCCCTGGACCTCTCCCCGAAACCACGTACCTCGCCCCCACCATTGCACCCCCACCCCAACCCCGAAAAAAATAATCGTATTGGAACTGAAATAAAAACATAAAATTAAATAAGATTTGTTTCCAAATTATATATATATATAAAAAACCACTTCAGCTACTTTATTTGTAAACATACCTGTTTTGTTATGATTTAGACACCTGTTAATTAAAAAACATAAAAAATCCTAATTTTAATATAATATAATAATATTTGATATAACCTATTAGTGGGTTTTAAAATTAAAATACCAATTAATAAATAAAAGATTATTGAAAAAAATGTAAACAAAATTTTTTATTGAGATTTTCATTACTTAAATTAAAAAAAGATCAATTAAGATGAAATTTGTCGAGGTCCAGACCTAGCCAGATTGCTTTCTCAGGCTCAAAACTTGTTAATAGAATTTGTTTCATCAAAATCGGTAGAGCCGTTTTCAAAATAGAACAAGATACAAATATATAAATAAATATACAAACAATTTTTGCTCGTTTAATAAAAGTAGATTTACGAAAAGTTGATAGTTTTCGCGTTATAACCGAAAAACTTCTAAAAAAATGAAAATTTTGGGCAAAACCATGACATTTCGGTCTAACAAAAAGCCCTCATAAGTAAACATCCAAAAAATGATTTTTTCCGAGATAATGATTGTTTTGTCAAAATGTCTGTTTGTCTGGTTGTCTGTGTGTTACCAAATTTTTGTGGACGAGATAGCTCAAAAACTAGCGGGAATATCAAAACCAAATTTCACAGTAGTTTTGTGTGCATTGAGATAAAGAGCTGATTAGATTTTGGTGCATATCGACACAAAATTAAGGGGGTGGAGGGGGGGGGTTAAAAATAAAAAATCTAGGTCATTTGAGCAAACTCAACCAAATTTTGTATACATAATCAGTGGGACCTCAGAAGTCTAAAAATGCAAAAACTAACCCTCTCCTACATGATTATAAATAATTGTATTAAATACTAGTTGCAAGGCCCGCCTAAGGCGGCCCTTTTGTTAGCCAAGGGACCTCGTCCCCTTAACCCCCGAACCCCACCCAGCACACCCACCCCGCACCATGCACACGAGCCTCACATCACCACTCTGACACCACACCCCGCTCTCTGGACCCCCCCCACACTCCACCAACCCCTCACCAACGCCCCGCACCCCACCACTGCACCCGACCCACACCTTCAACCAGGTTTTGCATTTCTTGCCTTCTAGTGGTCCACAGATTATGTCTACAGAATTTGGTTGAGTTTGTTCCAATAGCAAGAATTTACATTTTCTTGACCCTCCTCCCCATTTTGAGTGTTTAGTTTTTGCATTTCTAGCTCTCTAGAGGCCCACAGATTATGTATACGAAATTTAGTTGAGTTTGCTACATGGGCAAGAAATTAACATTTTTTCACCCTCCCTTTTTTGCGTGTTTTTTTTTTTAAACAAAAATTGTCAGAAATCACATCACTTACAATTTTGCTCATAATAAAATTTGCCGTAGAGCTAATAGGTTAGTAGTTATTTGATAATTTCCATTCGTGCGCCCCCAGCCCAAACCCCCATTTTGGGTCAAAATATCAAAACGTTATTTAGCTATAAACGTAAGTTAGAAGACATCTGATGGATATATGAAATTTTATAATAATCCCTTCAGTCCTTTTTACGTGAATCATGAGCAACTTTTCGCGGAAACAACACAAACATACAGACAGACATATAGACAGGAATTTTGTTGAGGGTGTTTTCGTTCATAACTTTGCTTGAAGCGTGTGGAATTTGGGGTGATTTGGAGCAAAATACAGACAACCTTAATTTTATATAAATATAGATTAAATATAGGGTCCGCCATCTAACGTTTTTTTTTCAACTAGTGCTTATTTCGTGAATGGTAACACTTAGCTCATGTTTGATTTGACAGATAATTAGTTTTATCCTTACGCTGAACGAATATGATTGTGTATACGCTTAAACAATTGGGCTAATTGGGCCTGCGAACGACTTACAGAAGATGCCGATTTTGCCAAAAAATCATCTTTTCAGATGAAGCTCATTTTGATCTTGGCGGGTATGTAAACAAGCAAAATTGTCGCATTTGGGGCACAGAAAACCCGCACGCATACATTGAAAAGCCAACGCACCCAAAACGAGTCACTGTTTGTGTGCGGATTTTAGTCCAGAGGCATAATTGGGCCATTTTTCTTCGAAAATGAGCAAGGAGTGGCCGTTACAGTCAATGGCGATCGTTATCGGGCCATGTTGAACGAATTTTTGTTCACAAAGGATATTGGCAACATTTGGTTTCAACAGGACGGCGCTACGTGCCACACAGCCGAAGCTACACTCGATGTTTTGCGCCCTGTTTTTGAAGATCGCATTATCAGCCGCAGAGCTGATGTCGTTTGGCCACCTCGGAGCTGCGATTTGACACCGTTGGACTATTATTTGTGGGGTGCCGTCAAAGATAAGTGTTACGCCGACAAGCCAGAGACAATTGACGCTTTAAAGGACAATATTCGTGAAGCCATTGGTGAAATACAGCTGCACACAATCGATAATGTGCTTAAAAATTGGACCGATCGTGTAGGCTACTGCATGGCCAGCCGAGGCAGCCATTTGAATGAAATTATTTTCCATTATTAACCGGAAGGATTGTACTTTCAAATAAAAAAAGAAATTTGAGAAAATATTCAGTAGTTTTTTTATAGCATTTAAAAAAAAAGTTATTTGGCGGACCCTATATAAGTGAGGGCCCAGGTTGTATGGTAAAGTCAAGTGGATGGCCACATCAGAACACGTCAGCTTATTTTTAGAAGTATTTTCTCTTCGTCAAGGGCGTTGTCTGGTCTCCCTGACGTTGGGGATCACTCTGGCGAACACATCCCCCATTTCTGCCGCTCAGAACAGTCCTCCCACGCTTTAGAAATATAAAAGAATGTAAAGGAATGTTTTTGAAGAAGAGTTTTTAAAAGAATCCTGTCTTTTTATTTTGCAAAATCCAATTTACTCTATTTATAAAAAAGTATTTCTTTTGAATATATAATACTAGCTGACGACCGGGCCTTCGGCCCGGCGTCAACTAGCCCCTGGCGGGGAGCGTCTCGTTCATACCAATTTAATAATTGAAATTTAAAATCTTACTGTAAGTATCGAAAGAATGTGCTGAATGAAATTGATTCAAAAATAAGGAAGAATAAGGAAAGATTTATTTAACACATTGCCTAAGCACGATCACTATCTGACCAATCAGAATCGTTCTAATAATTTAACGCTTTGGCATTGGCTATGCACTGGCCAATCAGATCGTTTCCACATACATATATATCCACATACTTTTCTATTTTATATATATAGATGTTGCTATTTAGAATAAGCGTTTCAAAGCATTTATTTCACAAATCCTTTACTTTTGAAAAGAGTCTTGATCTTTTCATTAAATCTTTTTTTTAGTAAATCATTAATTTGCCTTGAATAAGAATCTCCGGGCGGAAATTAATTCACTTATTTTTAAACGACTTCAAAAAAAGGAGGAGGTTCTCAATTCGACTGATTTTTTTTTTTTGTCTATGTTACTGGAGAAGCCAATTGAGAAAATTGTAGAAATAAAAAAATAAAAAAAATTTTTTTTTATTAACTATGACTCCGTAGGTACTCAATTAATTCCTCCGAATAATTTGATTCGTTATAATAAAGAGAGAATGTGATGATATCCAAATTGATTCGCAATTTAATTCTGCACGATTTTTTTTTTTTTTTTTATAAATTTTATTAAACCAATTATTTTACATTAATTAATGTATACATTGTATTTTAGCTTCGACTCCGGAGATTACTTCTCCACCATCGAGTGTCCTTGATCATCTTTTAGTCCTTGTTTTTAATAAGAGGAAAAAACTAATAATAATAATAATAATAATAATAAATTTTATTGAACCAATTATTTTACATGCATTAGCGTATACATTTTATTTGAGCTTCGACTTCGGAGATTACATCCCCACCATCGACTGTTTTTGATCTTCTCGTGCTTGCGATAATGTTTTTAGTCCGTGTTTGTAGTAAGAGGAAATTTTACGAAATAAAAAACCTCTTTGCCGTTATTTATAAAAGAAAGGAAAGAATCAGAGGAAAATGATGAGAAAAAACTAATTATAGAAAAAAACAACCTCTTTTCCGATAATTATTCTAATACCATATTGCGGAAATTAATCCATCCAATTAATTTCCTTATTGGATCATCTTTCCAATTCTGCACGAATGAGATAATGTTAAAATATATTAAATAAATTATATAAGTCTGAAAGCGTGAAATAAATGCAAAATAAACTGCAACAGATCGTTGCTAAACTTTATCCAATGAACTATCATAGTCTAGGGTAAAGTACTTTAAAATATAATTTTACAAAAAATTTTATATGACTATCTTTGTGGTCCTCAATGTACTCAATTACAATATTAAATTTCATCAAAATTGGTTAAGTCATTTTCAAGATATTTAGAAAAAACTAAAAAAGTACCGAAATAAAGTACTAATGTTTGTGGACCGATATGTACCAAAAACTAATCAACGCTTCATTTTGTTAAAATAATGTTAGGTTTTCATTTTCATTTCAATTGGTGCAACGGTGTGGAAAAAATTGTGGACGAAAAAAACGATAACATACATCCATCCATCCGCACGCACTTCCAAAATAAACTGCAACGGATCGTTGCTAAACTTTATCCAAATTCATTTGAAATATTAATATGTTCTTGAGTAAAGTACATTAAAATATAATTTTACTAAAAACTTTATTTTACCTTTTTTGTGGTCCCCCAAGGTACTTAATTAGGATATTAAATTTCATCAAAATTGGTTAAGTCATTTTCAAGATATTTAGAAAAAACTAAAAAAGTACTGAAATAAAGTACTAATGTTTGTGGACCGATATGTACCAAAAACTAATCAGCGCTTCATTTTGTTAAACTAATTGTAGGTTTTCAATTTCATTTCAATCAGCGCAAAGGTGTGGAAAAAATCGTGGACGAAAAAACGATAACACACATACATCCATCCATCCATCCATCCATCCATCCATCCATCCATCCATCCGCACGCACTTCTAAAAAAAATGGCACTTTTTGGCCTCTCGACGAGATTCCAGGTAATTTTTGGCAAAACCGTCACGTGATACAATTCAATCTCATTGAATACTTCAATTTGTGACCTTAATTGAGTCTATGGGTTCCGTAGTCTTTACCTGAGGACCCTTTGAAGTCGCGCTTGCCTCGAGAGCGATTCCAATACTTTCTCCTATGCTTCGCATTGGATAAAGTAAAAAATAATGATAATAATGCAATTGGATGTTGATGAAAGCAGTCCACGGTGGTTGTAAAAAAATAAGACTATAGAGGTTTTATTATTTTACATTTATTTGTTAAGCCGACGTTTCGGAGATTTATTCTCTCCTTCTTCAGGGTCTATATAATTGAGGGGAAGACGAACAATAATTAGTATTGGGATTTTCACAAGTCATTCATAATATAAAAAATAGATCTGTGTCGTAGGACACCGGATAGGAACGGAAGTTCCTTATTATAAAAATATTAATTTTAAGTTCTATTCTAGGTATAAAAGAAAAATAATTATTCGGTATACATTTTTTATTATGATTTTTTATCGATAAAAAGCAAAGAAACTACTTTATAAAATTATCTTAACACCTTTATTTTATTTATAATGATTTATAAAAATATATAATATATAATAATAATAATATACAAAAAGAAACAGGTATTTATATGAATAATAATAATTAAGCCTAATTATGTTCTATCATAGAAACTATAGCTTTTATGGTAACTAAAATAAGATATATATATATTTGTGATTCGATTTTTGCCAAATATCTTCGAGAAAACAGCATCGATAGTAGTATTGTCTCTCGTAGTGGATTCATCTTCATTATTGTTCATATTTAAATCAAATGTATTTTTCAGAAAAGTTTTAAATGACTCTGATTGCTTATCTTTGAAGTTAATATTGAAGTCACCTGCCAAAATTAGTGGAAGTTGGTCATAATTGGTACCATACTCTTCAAGTAATTCTGCTAGATGCTGCAGAATAGTCCAACAGTGATCGATGTATGAATCCCTTGTGTGTCTATTAACTTCTGTTTCTGTGCAATGTAAACGACTACCATTACGATTTCAACGCCGTTTTCCATCTTGCAAATAGCAGAACAAATATCTCCAACAGGTGAATGTCTAAAACAGCCAGAGGCCCCGCCTCCAGAGTGGCGACCTGAGTGGATGCGCGCGCATGAGCATTGGCACGCTTTTTTTAACGTTACGGACGTTTTTCACCTGCTAGGGTACCCCTCCGAGGCGTCCCATAAGGAACTTCGTTCCAAAACAATATACACAAACAAAAATAATAATCATAAATCTACTTACAACAAAAAGTCAATGAAAGTAGTTCAAAACATAATTACTTTCTGTCTCCTTTGACAATGCCAAAAACATATTTATACCAGTCCGTCTTCTAAAGAAAATCTCTATCAATTTATTGTTGAATTTTTCCTGTTTCTTTTTAATTTTAAATCAATATTACCCCTTCAAATTTATTTGAACAATGGAAAATCGAAATTATCCGTAAGGAGGCGTCCCTAAATTATATGAGGCGATTTTGACTATTATTCATGTTAATATTTCGTCGTTTATTTGTAACTAAATTAGATTATTATTTTATACCTTTTAGTGTATTTTATTTTATTTTTAAGTTATTATTATTTTATTTGTTGCATTTAATTTTTTTGAAGTCGGTTTTATTTTTTTTTTTTTTATATAATGGAATCGCTTATTCCTTTGAAATAGAAGGTCTTTTTCGAACCAATTTAATTAATCAAGTACTTACCTGGATAAATTGTAATAAAATAAAAATGTTAATGTTAACGTTGTTCATTCAATAGCAATTGTCTTGAATCAGCAACAACAACAGAAACGTTTTAAGGATCTCCTGCCCTTAGTACACAGAGGGGAATCCTTATTTTATTATCTCCTAATCCCATTCTCTCTCGTTTTCAAACGGTTGTCCGTAAACTTTTAACCCCTATTAGCTTTTGAAAAAACAAACGAACCCTTTTAAGATTAATTACGTGTACATTTTGTCTGAAAGAGTAAGAATTCCGAGTCATTATTTGTAATATAATTGAAAAATTAAATTAAATTAGAGAATAAAGTAAAAATTGTAATATAGATGATAAAAGGAACCCTGAACATTTGAGGGATTGTTAAGCTATTGAATAGCTTTTATTGCGGGCTTTGAGCGCGGCGACCGAATCAAGAAATTCCGTAACGAAAATAAACCTAACACCCCCTACTCCGACCGGCACAGCGGTACGGCGTTGAAAGCATCGTCTAACGTCGTTTCAGTTCGGCAGACTTCGACACGGTGTTTGTGTGCGTGTGACTAGACGTATGCGTGTAGACTGTACGAAGCTCGCACGGATCGAGACGAGCTGTCCTGAAATCGGACGAATACGTAAGAAGCTGTTTGTGAAAAAAATATTGCATAAATATTATAATTATAAGTTGATAAAAAATGCTATGCAATAGCTTTACCGCGGCAGTCCCCGAGTGCCACACATCTATTTTTTTCTCCAAAAGAATAGTATTTATGGTTTTATTTTGAACTCTGGTCAATAGCACAATTATTCAGGATTGCTCAACAAAAATTAGAATAATAAAAAATATGTAAATTTGTAGCCATGGCATCTCATTATTTAGGGAGGGTAGCCATTTTCACCATTTTCAAATAAATGCCTATAACTTGAAAATTATGATACTTTTATTTTAAAAATTCTTTAGGCTCTGGACTGTCATAAACTGTCCTATCTCCTGTTCACGGTTTATCGTTCTGATACGCGACACCCTGTATTGCTGATTTAATAATAAATACCTGGAGCCACCGAGCGATGCTCGGTAACTTTTTGCTTCAGTTAAAAGCTATATATTAATCCCCGAACCCCCACCTTCGCTCCCCGGACCACCACCTCTTCACCCTACCTCCTGCACCACTCCACCCCATCCCAATTCCGACCCGGCCCGAAACCACTTCCCTCACCCCCATATCCCTCCACCACCGCACCCCCACATCTTCCCCACCATCAACTCCACCCCCGGCCCCGCCCCTTACCCAGTTTTTACATTTCAAGCCTTGTAGTGGCCCACCGATTAAGTTTATATATGTATAGGTATATAAATAAATACCGTATAATATTTTTTTTTAATTAAATAACAATTTTTGAGTTCATCAATTAAATTGCCAAATTCTAATACAGAAAAATACTGTTGTGCCCGTCGATAATTTTGTCGACGACAGGAAATGCGGTTGTAAATCTTGTTTGAATTCTTAAAGTAATTCTCTTTTTTAATTAATGCGTCACTGCAACCAGACTGAGGTTCTCTCTGTGCGCATCCGGACCAGAGTGCTTTTAGCCCTCCCCCCGACCAGCACCCCCTATATATCTCCTTTTCCGCTCTTTTTCGCTGACCCCTGGGTCTTAGTCAAAATTATATGATGATAGGAATTAAGTCATATACCAGAGTTGACAGTGAATTATAAATCTACTTGCTCTAATATCTTTGTAAAAAATATGATCTTTCAAAAAAGAGTTTTTAACGGAAAATTTTCCAAAAAAAGGGTCACGTGGTTTCTGAAGTCCCTCCCTTAAAAAAGGGAGTGGTCAATGATTAAAATGTACTCCTACTCATTAGGAAATTGACCAATCGGGAATTTTTCTTGTGGAAACTCCCAGAGATGACAGACAGTGAGAGTTTTAGTCAGTCAGAGAGTTGGGCAGTTCAAATTGGAGGCCCAGTTGGGGCAGTCGAAGCTGAAATCCACTTGGAGACAGTTCAAAGCTGGACTCCACTTGGAGGCAGTTGTTAATTTGGAGTTAAGAGATGAAGCTCTCCAGCCATCAGTTTTGGAGAAAAGTGTATTTATAATTAACTAATAAAAATAATCAAAAGTAAATAATGCTCTTTCTTTGAACGATCTCTCCTCCTTCAATTAAATCACCAATCAGCATCAGGGCTTGAACAGGTCGAATCGCTTGGGCGCGTTACCAAGACCATTCACGGGGAGCTATCTTCGAGATAAATCAACAAATCGCCAACCTTTCTCTGGTCAAGAAGGGTTGCACCAAATGTCGTAACAATACGCTTATGGGATTTAAAATTCGATTTTTAATCAATTAAATTTTCAAACTTTTAATATATAATAATAATTATAATGTTCTTATTGTGGGATATAAAATTAAAAAACCAATTATTTATTAAAAGGAAATTGAATAAAAATGTAAATAAACATTTTTATCGAGACAACCACCTGTGAATAATTGTTTCAATTAACAAAAAACCCATCAAAACAACTTAGCCGAAGATGAGACCGTGACAGATCGAATGTCCAACACAAAACCCTCCTAACCCGTGAATTTCATCCAAATCGTTAGAGCCGTTTTCGAGAACCCAACCGGATATATATATATATATATGAACATTGCTCGTTTAATGTAATAAGAGTACCTGGAGGCACCGAGCGATGCTCGGTAACCCCTGACCCCCCACCCCCTCCCGAAAACATACACCTCGCCCCCAACACTGCATCCTCACTCCGCCCCACCCCACCCCCGGACCCCCACAACTGCACCCCCACATCCATCCCCACCCCGACCCAGTTTTTGCATTTCTATCTTTCTAATGGTCCAGATATTATGTGTATATTTGTTTACTCGTACACCAATTTGCCCACATTCGTTCATATTGATAAACATTATAAAAAATACATAAGAAAATAATAATAAAAAAAATAATCGTATAGGATCTGAAATAAAAACATAAAATTATTTATTAAATACATAGCTATATATAATATATTCAATTATTTCCACACTTATAATAAAGTCTAATTCAAAACTATTCATTTTAGTAAAAGTAAAAATCAAGAATTATTAAAATAGTTCTGTGGACCAATGCTAGAGTGTCGGCTTCATATGCAAGAGGTCCCAGTTTCTAATACGACTTCCGCCGAATCATTTTTTTTTATTGACATTTTCATCTATCAATAATTACTTTAATTAAGAAAAAATCAATTAAGATGAATTTTGATGAGGCCCAGACCTAGCCAGATCGTTTTTTCACCCTCAAAACTTGTTAATAGATTTTGTTTCATCAAAATCGTTAGGGCCGTTTTCAAAATAGAACCAAGATACAAATATATAAATAAATATATATATAAATAAATAAATATACAATTTTTGCTGGTTTAATAAGAGTAGATATATGAAATGATATTAGTTATTTTTTGATTGATTTCAGGTGGGCAAGAAACCTGGCGAAAGATGACAACGCTTTCCGAATATCTTGAAGGAGTTCAATCCTTTGCTGATGGGTTATTCATTGGGGAAGAGTTTCGCCCACCTACTGAAAATGCTTGGCTTAACGTAGCAGAGCCGATTGGCATGAGCCAAGATTTACTATGGCAGGCACAACTTCTTCTTGTCAGATTAAAAAGTTATCCAAAATTTAACATCACCGAACACTGGAAAGTAAGTAATTAATTACAAATTTGCTATTATAATTTTTGTTTTTGCTTGAATCCTAAATATTAGAAAAAACACACCACCATCTTTTGTATATATATATATACCGGGTGAGTTTTTTTTTATCTTGAGTCAGTCTTATAACTCAAAAACAATGCATTATATGAAAAATAGTTTCAAATAAAAGTTTATTTATATCAGGGGAAACTATACTACGTTATTGTTGTTCGACGTTGAACAAGCTTTCAAGGGTATTTCGAGGTCAAGTTCTGTTTGTTAAATGGAACCCTATACAGGGTGCATAGGAAAGTCCGTTTAACCTGAAAATACTTGCGAACGGAGAGTGCTACAGCCACGCAAGTGAGGTAACGGTATAGTAAAGCGACTATGCCCGACCTAATGCAAAAGACATCAGCGCCTCTAGTGGCGAAATGTGGAAGTTAACCATTGCAAATCAAAAACGAAAAGAGATAGAGCAAAATTTCCAATTAGAAAGTTTTAGAGCCTCAATTAATTAGTACGAAACGATATTTGGTTTACACGGATAAGATAAATTGGCGCCTGTATACCCCGAAAATTCCAAAATCGATGCACTCCATTTTGTGTAAATATTTGAAAGGAATAGCCAGAGGAAAGAAGAAATATGCACAATTTAATGAATAAATACTAGTATGTACTTACATCAATACATTTTGATCACATCATGAAAGCGCTTGCACATTAGGAATAAAATTATCGTCTGTCATCAATAATTTTATGCTATGAGATTATGTTGCTTGTATCAAGCGAGCGCCAACACCTTTTAAACTAAAATTTTAAATGCATTGGAAATTAAAGTTTTCAGACATTACAGTACAGTACAAAGTCACAAACTGCATTTCCACACTGCTACATTTCCGAAATGTAAATATGTAGAGTAGAACAGTCGCGCATAGATTACGGACATTTTTGGATACAGGCAGTAATTTACCTTTTCCGTGTAAACCAAATATCGTTTCGTACTAATTAATTGATGCTCTAAAACTTTCTAATTGGATATTTTGCTCTATCTCTTTTCGTTTTCGATTTGCAATGGCTAACTTCCACATTTCGCCACTAGGGGCGCTGGTGTCGTTTGCATTAGGTCGGGCATAGTCGCTTTACTATACCGTTACCTCACTTGTTGCAGTCTCCGCTCGTAAGTATTTTCAGATTAAAGGGACTTTCCTATGCCCACTGTATATTTTGTTTTTTATACGACATCAAATAAACAAAATATTAAATCAATTATATCTCAGAAAAAATATATTATAATTATTTTTAACAATTATTTAAAGTCATTTTTCGTGTACATGTACCAAATAATAATTAGTACCTTTAGCTACCGAGCGAATCACGGTAACCCATGCCCCCCTCCTTTCCCGAGACCACACACATCGCCCCCACCAATGCACCCCACTCCGCCCCACCCCACCCCAACCGCGCCTCCTACCCCGGACCCTCCAACTGCACCCCACCTCCTGCACCAACCACATCCACCCCACCCCGCACCCAGTTTTTGCATTTTCAGCTTTCTCATGGTCTACATATATATTATGTGTATATTTGTTTACCAACTGTACACCAATTTGCCCACATTCGTTCATATTGATAAAAATTATAAAAAAATAAATAGGAAAATAATAATAAAAAAAATAATTTTTAAGAAAAAAATAAAAAACCGACTTCAAAAAATTAAATGCAACAAATAAAATACACTAAAAGGTATAAAATAATTATTATCTTATTTAGTTACAACTAAACGACGAAATATTAACATGAAATTACTTTTTGAAGTCGGTGCCAAACTAACTATACCTATAAGCGAGCGTACCCTCCAAACGTACTAAGTAAAGATCCGTCGAGTGCGATTCATAAAAGGTATATGTTTGGCACCAACTTCAAAAAGTAATTTCATGTTAATATTTCGTCGTTTAGTTGTAACTAAATAAGATAATAATTATTTTATACCTTTTAGTGTATTTTATTTGTTGGATTTAATTTTTTGAAGTCGGTTTTTATTTTTTCTTAAAAAATTATTTTTATTTTTCTCTTTTTAGTGATGTTATTAATAGTGATGATATCATCAGAACTTGACCAAATTAATATGACACCATCCCTAAGACACCCCCTTTCGGATAAAAAAAGAACCATCGAAATCGGTTCATAAACAAAGAAGTTAGGTCTAAACAAACCTAATAAAAAAGGTCTAATACCTATGAAAAAAATACGAAAAAAAAATGGGACCAATCGGAAGCTAGACTGGACCCAATGCAAAAAAATTTTCAAAATCGGTTGAGAATTGGCGGAGGATATGAAGCTGCACATAAGCAGGCACAAAAAAAAAAAAAAAAAAAAAATTCAATCGAATAGGAACCTCCTCCTTTTTTGAAGTCGGTTAAAAAATAATCGTATAGGATCTGAAATAAAAACATAAAATTAAATAAGATCTGTTTCCAAGTTATATATAAAAAAAGACACTTGAACCACTTTATTTGTCAGTAATATATATATATTATTGTATATATTATATATTATATTATATATTTATACCCAGTCTTTACCTGAGGACCCCTTGGAAGCCACGCTTGCCCCGAGAGCGATTACAATACTTTACCCATGCTTTGCATTGGATAAAGTAAAAAAGACACTTGAACCACTTTATTTGTAAACACACCTGTTTTGTTATGATTTAGACACCTGTTAATTAAAAACAAACAAAAAATTCCTAATTTTAATATAATATATTAATATTTGCTATAACCTATTAGTGGGTTTTAAAATTAAAAAACCAATTAAAAATAAAAGATAATTGAAAAAATGTAAACAAACATTTTTATTGATATTTTAATCTATCAATAATTACTTTAATTAAGAAAAGATCAATTAAGATGAAATTTGTCGAGGTCCAGACATAGCCAGATCGCTTTCTCATCCTCAAAACTTGCTAATAGAATTTGTTTCATCAAAATCGGTAGAGCCGTTTTCAAAAAGAACTAAGATATAAATATACAAACAAATATACAAATAAATAATAATAAGAATAGATTAAATTAAGAAAGTGATTTTATTTAAAAATTAATTGAGACCATGGGTTCGGTAGTCTTTACCTGAGGACCCTTTGAAGTCGTTCTTGGACCGATTACAATACTTTACCAATTTTTAGGATTGGATAAAGTAAAAAGTTTTATCAAATTGTATTCCTGATTAAACTGTCTGGTGTAATAATATTATTAAAAGGAGTCACACACACACACACCAAATAACACATTAAATCAGCTGCTTAAGAGGTTGAAGTTCCAAGTTCTTCAATTGATCTTTCATTATCAATTGATTAAAAGACGATGACCTCCAAAATAAATTAGTTCAAATTTCTGCCAATTAAAAAAAAAAAACTGAATTAAATTAAATAATTTTTAGGTATATTTTGATAATTTTGAAAAAATATAAACATATTGTCAATGTTATTAGAATTTCTGATAAATTATAGAAGAAATTGATAAGCGAATAATTAAGAAATACAGTTCAATACATTTTTATTAGGAGGTTCTCAATTCGAATGATTTTTTTACATGATATCTTCGCCAATTGTGAACAGATTTTGATTTTTACTTTACCATACAGGATATACATGAGGGATATACAGGAGTTACAAATGAAGAAGTTCTAGAAGAATCGGAGAAAAAAGAACCTTGTGGAAGAGTCTGAGGAAGAGAAGAGGTCAGATGATGGGGCACACACTGAGACATGGGGGACTGCTTAGGGATATCTTGGAGGGGGAGGTGGGAAAGAAAAGGGGAAGGGGAAGACCCAGATTAGAATATTTCAACCAAATAATTGGGGATATGGGATGCCAGACATTTAGAGAGGTCAAACAGCTGGCGGGGGACAGAGTCGAGTGGAGACGGATTGTTGCATCAAACCAGTCTTAGGACTGTATACTCAATGATGATGATACAGGATATGGTCAAGTATTGTAATCGTGAATGAAAAAAGTGATTTTTTTACTTCTTTTTTCAAAATATCTAAAAAAACGGCTGAAACTATTTCGATTAAAAAAATTGAGCCAAACCATGGCATTTAAGTCTACAAAAAAGCCCTAATAAGTAAACATCGAAAAAATTATATTTTTCGAGATAATAATTGTTTTGTTAAAATGTCTGTTAGTTAGTCTGTGCGTTACCAAATTTTGTGGACGAGCTAGCTCAAAAACTAGTGAGAATATCGAAACTAAATAAAAAAATATTTCTTTTTGTGGGATTTAAAGCCTGCTTTATAATCAATGAAATTTTAATATGTATATAATTTTATTTGATACTAGCTTCAAGGCCCGCCTTCGGCCCCTGGATCCCCCACGTGGCCCCTTTATTGATGTTTTATTAGTTACAGAGAATAAATATAATTATACTAGATGAAGGAGGAGGTATCAGCCAAAGATGGAATCACTGGGTTCAATAAAACACCATTAATGAGAGGTTTCGGCCTGAATTTTATTTGGCCATCTTCAGTCAATTAGGCTAAATTTTTTTTACAAATGGATGTTAATTGATATATTTTTTTATAACCTCCTCCTTCATCTAGAATAGTTTCATCACAGCCACGAACTCTTACAATATTAATAAATATAATTGTTATATTATAAAGTCTTAAATAGATATAATTTGAGATTCTATTTAACTGCAATATACACTCATAACAAATAAGATGAAAACAAATATTTAAAATGTATTAAAAATCCACTTGTTATCATTAAGGGAAAATAAAAAAAAAGTTATATTATATGTAGGTATTATTATAGATAAGAAGACTTGAAAATTACAATTATTATTCATTTTGCTAGACACAAAAGTATATACAATCTATTTATAAAAAATTCTCTTATTCTCAAGCTTGAGTTGTTTATCATAAAAGAATTTAGTCTTTTTGATTTTAAGTCGATTCTTCCACGTTTTCAGTAGAGCTTACCATTAATAGTCAAAACATCAAAGATGGAATGCAATAAGGTTATTCCTCTAGTATTAGATAAGAATCGATCGTTATTTTTGATTTTAAGTCGATTCCTCCATGTCTTCAGCAATGGTTGCCAATAAAAACCGAAACGTGACAAATCGAATGTAGAATGGTTATTCCTCGACTGTTAAATGAGAATCGATCATTATTTTTGACTTGAAGTCAACATGAACTACAAATTGCAAGTGATATCTGATTAATAATAAAGGAATAAACATATTAATAATTCAAATGAATTTGGATAAAGTTTAGCAACGATCCGTTGCAGTTTATTTAATTAAATAACAATTTTTGAGTTCAATTAAATTGTCAAATTAATATTTGTGGGATTTAAAATTCATTCTAATTAAGTACCTTGGGGACCACAAAAAAGGTCATATATAGTTTTTTATAAAATTATATTTTAAAGTACTTTTATTTTAGAATAAGATAGTACATTGGATAAAGTTTAGCAACGATCCGTTGTAGTTTATTTTTTTACTTTTGATTTAAATGTACTTAAAAAAATCGATAGTTTTTTTAAACCTTTGTTGCATTATTAAATTCTTCTTCAACGATAATGTGGTTAGAACTCTATTATCTATGCTATTAAGAATGAATGACATTCAAAAATATGACAAACAGGGCCGCCAACACATGTTTAGTTTGATAGTTTAGTTCTTTTATTGTTTGCCAAGCTATGTTGGCTAACCTGAATTTTTTTAGTTTTTCTTGAATTTTCCAATTTTCCGGCATCTTTTCCAATTTTTTTTTACGTATTAACCTGAATTGGACTATTACGAACATTTAAAAAAAAAATTAGCCAAATCGGTCCAGGCATTTGAGAGATCTGCGCTTACAAAGAAACAGAAATTCATTTCTATTGTATAGATTAGCTAACTCAAAATTCGATTTTTTTTTACAAAATACGTGTCTCTACATCTAGTTTATATCCACCAAGTTTTATAAAAATATCGAATGTAGTTTCGGAGTAATTAATACATTCAATTGTGAAACACCCTGTATAATTTATTTGTCTGAGACTATAGTTTGTTTGTAGACAGCAAAGGCTTGGTCTTTTCCGCTACCATAGTTTAAATATCGGAATTCTCATCAATTTTTCATTTCGTTTGGGTACCCTGCCAACTTTTCCCTTTCAGAGTAAAAGCTTTCCGTCCCATTGAACACTCAGTATACATCGAGTTTCAAGTATTTAAACGCTGTAAAAAAAATTCAGTGAGTTCTTCTCGAAAACATGTTCGATAATGTCTCAATGGACGATTGATTTATTATCAAATCGTTTAAATGATGTCCAAGAGCTTGATCAGTTGGCTGTTATAATTCGAACAGCATCAAGGAAGGGTCACTCACTTTGCATTTCCCGAGGGTCTCTTTTGGAGTTGGTTTTAAGCACGTCTTCTTTTTAACCGACTTCCAAAAAGGAGAAGGTTCTCTATTCGACTGATTTTGTTTATGTTTTTTGTCTATGTTACCTCATATCTCCGCCAATTGTGAACCGATTTTTGAAAAAAAAAATTCATTGGTATTAGACCTTTTTTGTTAGGTTTGTTCAGGCCTAACTTCTTTGTTTATGAACCGATTTCGATGATTCTTTTTTATTGGAAAGGGGTGTCTTAGGGATGGTGCCATATTAATTTGGTCAAGTTCTGATGATATGATCACTATTAATAACATCACTAAAAAGAAAAATAAAAATAATTTTTAAGAAAAATAAAAACCGTCTTCGAAAAAATTAAATGCAACAAATAAAATACACTAAAAGGTATAAAATAATTATTATCTTATTTAGTTACAACTAAACGACGAAATATTAACATGAAATTACTTTTTGGAAGTCGGTGCCAAACAAACTATACCTATAAGCGAGCGTACCCGCCAAACGTACTAAGTAAGATCCATCGAGTTCGATTCATAAAAGGTATGTTTGGCACCGACTTCAAAAAGTAATTTCATGTTAATATTTCGTCGTTTAGTTGTAACTAAATAAGATAATAAGTTATTTTATACCTTTTAGTCCATTTTATTATTCAAAAAAACTACAATTTATGCAACTTTTCGATCACTCTGTATAATATTAGTTTTTTTTCTATTTACATTCAATTAAATCAAAGCGAAAAAAATCCCCCTCAAAATTCTGAACCTCGCCACATAATAATATTATTAATTATTATCTATTGCTGTTATTTAAGTATATCTCAATCTTATTATATATATTATAATAAACCTCTATAAAAAAGGTTATCATTCTTTTGCATTTATTTCGTCACATTTCGTCCCATATCTAAATAGATGCATTTTAAAAGTGATTATTTTTCTTGAACAACAAGAGTCGGCGGCTTCTGCTGGGGGTCACCCATGCCACACCCATAGGGCTCAACCACTCTTATCTCTCTCAACGGTACCAGAAACATCAACAATTTATAGAAAATGCAGATTCTCCCAGCCGACTCTTACTTGATTGCCTCAGAGTTATTAACATATAATGTAAATCTATAGGGAGAATGCTGTAGACTCGAGAAGAAAACCATGGTATTTCGGTCTACAAAAAAGCCCTAATAAGTGAACATCGAAAAAATTATAATTTTCTGGATAATAATTGTTTTGTCAAAATTTCGTTAGTTAGCTAGTTAGTTACTTTGTCTGTTAGTCTGTCCGTTACCAAATTTTTGTGGACGAGCTAGTTCCAAAACTGGTATGAATATCGAAACCAAATTTCACCAAGGGCGGATCCGGGGATGGGGGCGGAGGGGGCGACCGCCTCCCCATAGAGGCCAAAAAACGGCGGCCAAATCGACATGGAATTTATAACAATTTTTTTAAAATTTTAAATAAAGTTCTATGAGTGTGTGTGTGGGGGGGGGGCTCTGCGACACACTTTCGAGATAAAAAGTAGATCTTATACACATCGGGCACCTTATATACATACTCCCCCCCCCCCCCCCCCATAAAAAATTCCTGGATCCGCCCTTGAATTTCACACGTAGTTTTGGTCCATTGAGATTAAGAGCTGATTAGATTTTGAGTGCATATCGACGCAAAATTAAGGGGTGGAGGGGAAGGGGGTTAAAAAATTAAAAATCTAGTCTATTTGAGCAAACTTAATCAAATTTTGTATACTTAATCAGTGGGACCCGAGAAGTCTAAAAATTCAAAAACTAGCCGCCCGAAATGGTGGAGGAGGGGAGGGGGTGTAGGGTCAAAATATTAAAATCTTAGCCATTTACCAAACTCAACCAAATTTTGTATACATATCAGTGGGACCCCACAAGTCTAAAAATGGAAAAACAAACCGCCCAAAATGGGGAGGGTGGGGGTCAACAAATGAAAATTTAGGCTTTTGTTCGAAACTTAAACAAATTTTGAATACATAATCGGAGGGCCCTCAGAAGTCTAAAAATGCAAAAACTAACCCCCCCCCTACTTTACATGAATATAAATAATTTTTTTCAACGAAATTTTCTCTGGAGAGAGACGGACTGGTAGAAATTTTAATTGAATGTAATGGAAGGCAGCCCAGGGGTGGGTAGTGAGGAAAGAAAAAATTAACAGATATCATAGGGTATAATTTATTGGAATCCTTCCTCCTTTCCTTTCAGAGAAAGAAGGAAACATTTTATTTGTTTCATTCATTGACCCTTTGAAACCCTGAAGAAGGAGGGAAAAATCCACCGAAACGTCTGTATGAAAGGAAAGGAGGAAGGATTCCAATAAATTACACCTTATTTTATGTGTTAATTTTTTCTTTCCTCACTACCTAAGGACTGCCTTCCATTACATTCAATTAATATAAATATTTTTTTTTAATATTAAATATAAGTGAGGGGCCAGGTTGTATGGTAAAGTCAAGTGGATGGCCACATCAGCTTATTTCCTTTTGTTTCACCAATCTAAAATTAGAGTTATTCAAACCCAGAAAGCATTTTCATCTTGAAGTAACTTCATTATAAAATTTGAAATTTCTCGCTCTAGATACATAAGTGCACAAGAAATCATGCTGAATCGATAATGGGGATGGTATTTGATTTCATATAGATAATAGAGATAAGTACCTACTATTATTAAAAAGAGTTTATAGTTGAAAAGCCATTGCGTGTGTGCTATATATGAGGGAGGGTAAAAGAATGTATAATATTTAATGGTAATTTAATGAACTTTCAGGAAGTTCGAAATAGGTCATTAGCATTTTAAATAATAAGTACCTGGAGCCACCGAGCGATGCATGATAACCCCTGACACTCCCCCCTTCCCGAAACCACACACCTCGCCCACACCACTCCAGCCCCACTCCGCCCCACCCTGCACCCAGTTTTTGCATTTCTAGCTTTCTAATGGTCTACATATTGCATGTGTATATTTGTTTACTCGTACACCAATTTGCCCACATTCGTTCATATTGATAAACATTATAAAAAATAAATAGGAAAATAATAATAAAAAAAATTTTCGTATAGGATCTGAAATAAAAACATAAAATTAAATAAGATCTATTTCCAAGTTATATAAAAAAAGCCACTTGAACCACTTTATTTGTAAACACACCTGTTTTGTTATGATTTAGACACCTGTTAATTAAAAACAAACAAGAAATTCCTAAATTAAATATATATATAATAATATTTGCTATAACCTATTAGTGGGTTTTAAAATTAAAAAACCAATTAATAAATAAAAGATAATTGAAAAAAATGTAAACAAACTTTTTATTGAGATTTTCATCTATCAATAATTGCTTTAATTAAGAAAATATCAATTAAGATGAAATTTGTCGAGGTCCAGACCTAGCCAGATCATCCTCATTAGTTCTATTTTGAAAACGGCTCTACCGATTTTGATGAAACCAACTCTATTAACAAGTTTTGAGGATGAGAAAACGATCTGTCTAGGTCTGGACCTCGACAAATTTCATCTTAATTGATCTTTTCTTAATTAAAGTAATTATTTATAGATGAAAATCTCAATAAAAAGTTTGTTTACATTTTTTTCAATTATCTTTTATTTATTAATTGGTTTTTTAATTTTAAAACCCACTAATACTTTATACCAAATATTGTTATATATTAGAATTTGCCAATTTAATTGATTAAAATTCCTCTTATTAAAAAACACGGACTAAAAATATTATCGCAAGCTAGAGGATCAAGTAGAGTCGATGGTGGGGAAGTAATCTCCGAAATCGAAGCCTCAAATACAATGTATATATTATTTCATGTAAAAAATTGCTTCAAAAAATTATTATTTAGTATTTATTTATTTAATTGATTAAAAACCTCGATAAATTGTTATTTAATTAAAAAAAATAATTAAAAGTAATTTATTTATATACCTATATAAACATAATCTGGAAACCACGAGAAGGCTAGAAATGCAAAAACTGGGTGCGGGGTGGGGATGGATGTGGGGGGGTGCAGTTGTAGGGGATCCGGAGCGGGGTTGGGGTGGAGATGGAGGTGGAGTGGTGGGGAGCGAGGGTGGGTTGAGGGGGGCAGGGGGTTGTACTATCTATATATATAAAAATCCAATCTGTGTTCGTTGGTTGGTTGGTTCCAATGAACTTCGACACCGTTTATCCGATTGAGATGAAATTTTGAACACATATTTATCACAGTCTATAGGATGATGATGATATAGTTTCATCAATTTAAAATTAATTTCATTTTTCAATTTTATTTAAAGGCCATAAATTTTATTCAAAGCTCTAAAAGGGTCATGAAATAATGAAAAAGGTTAAAATGGTCAGGCCGACAAACAAAGAACCCCTCTTCACAAAGGAAGTTAGCCTTTTTTTTCATCAAAGTCCAGGTATAATTCTAAGCCTTTAGTTAAGCCCCTTTGTGCATTTGTCTATTAATACAATAACCAATACTGCATTCTTTCCCCCTACCATGTACGTTCTTCCCAAATGAACTTCACTTATACATTTGTTTCCAATTTTATATTTAGTTTTCTTTTTAACCGACTTCAAAAAAAGGAGGAGGTTCATCTCTATTCGACTGATTTTTTTTTGTGCCTATGTTACCTCATATCTCCGCCAATTGTGGACCGATTTTGAAATTTTTTTTGCATTGGGTCCAGTCTACCTTCCGATTGGTGCCATTTTTTTTATAGGTATTAGACCTTTTTTGTTAGGTTTGTTCAGGACTAACTTCTTTGTTTATGAACCGATTTCGATGATTCTTTTTTTATTGGAAAGGGGGTATCTTAGGGATTGTTCAATATTAATTTGGTCAAGTTCTGATGATATGATCACTATTAATAACATCACTAAAAAGAGAAAAATAAAAAATTTTAAGAAAAAAATAAAACCGACTTCAAAAAATTAAACGCAACAAATAAAATACACTAAAAGGTATAAAATAATTATTATCTTATTTAGTTACAACTAAACGTCGAAATATTAACATGAAATTACTTTTTTAAGTCGGTGCCAAACATATACCTTTTATGAAATGAAAAATAGTTTTTAAGGAAATTGGTGTAAGTACTTGGTGAAACATTTTTTAAAATTATTGGATAAAAATTCTTAGTAGATTTCACATTAGGTTAGTCACCCGAAATATATATATCGAGATTAAAGATTCTCCAAAAATAAATTCGTTTTATTTTTTATATCTTAATGTGAAACCTACCAAGAATTTTTATCGAAGAAATGAAAAATGTTTCCCCTAGAACCGACACCAAATTCTTTAAAGATTGTATACATTCAAGTTAAAGGTATAAACAGGGACGGACTAAGAGAAAATTTTACTACAAGCATGAAATATTTTTGCGCCCCCCCCCCCCCCCCCAGCAAATTTGGCAACAATCATAATAGAACAATATACATGTATAGGTATATAGTATACATATAAGTTAAAGGTATAAACAGGGCCGGACAAAGAGAAAATTTTACTACAAGCATGAAATATTTTTGCGCCCCCCCCCCCCACATGGAACGGATCATCAAAACAATTCCAACGTCGGAAACAAGGAGAGCCTGTTCCTGGATACGTGAATGTATATTCAACAGATGCATTGGGGCGCATTTACGCAGTTCATCCAAGCAATGACGAATGTTTTTATCTGCGTTTGTTATTGGTTAATGTTCGTGGACCGACTTCATTTGAATTTCTACGAACTGTCAATGGTGAGTTGTGCGCAACTTATCGAGAAGCCTGTCAATGTTTACATTTGCTCGAGGATGACAATCATTGGGATCACACACTCGGTGATGCTGTTATTTCGTCTACTGCGCATCAAATTCGATCACTTTTTGCCATCATCATTTCAGCGTGTTTTCCATCGAACCCACTTCATTTGTGGAACAAATACAAAGACAATATGGCTGAAGACATTTTACACCGAGCGCGTACAACAACAGCGAATCCCGAACTGGAATTTAACGCGGAGATTCACAACAAGGCTTTGATTTTTATAGAGGATTTGTGCCTGATGATGTCCGGCAAGATGATGCACGAATTAGGAGTGCCATCACCGAATCACCCCATGCACGATGCATTCAATCGAGAATTTGAACGAGAACGGCAGTACGATCAAGATGCTTTGAGTCTATCAGTACGAACAAAGGTCCCACTTTTGAATCAGCAGCAGAAATTAGCGTATGACACATTGATGGTAGCAGTCAATAAGGGCTGCGGAGGATTATTCTTCCTCGATGCACCTGGCGGAACTGGCAAGACGTTCCTAATTTCATTGATTTTAGCTTCGATTCGCGCTCAAAGTCAAATAGCCCTGGCCGTAGCATCATCTGGGATCGCTGCCACATTGTTAGAAGGAGGAAGAACAGCTCATTCTGCGCTCAAACTACCACTTAATTTGCAAACGATAGATGAACCGACGTGCAACATTGGGAAAAAATCAGCAATGGCCAAAGTACTACAGAATTGCAAATTAATCATTTGGGATGAGTGTACGATGGCGCATAAACGAGCTTTGGAGGCACTCGATAGAACGTTGAAAGATTTGCGCAATAATCAGGACCTCTTTGGAGGTACGATGATTCTGTTGGCCGGCGGTTTTCGCCAAACGCTGCCAGTCATTCCAAGATCAACAGCTGCTGATGAAATTAACGCTTGCTTAAAGTCTTCTAATTTGTGGAAATACGTTAAAACTATCAAGTTAACAACTAATATGAGAGTCGCATTACAAAATTTCGAATCAGAGGAAGTGTTTTCCAAGCAATTATTAGACATTGGCGATGGGAAAATTCAGGTTGACGATTCTACTGGGCTCATTTCGTTTCCACCTAATTTTTGTCAATTCACAACGTCAAAAGAAGAATTGATCACGAAAGTGTTCCCGAATATTGTAGAAAATTTCAAAAACCATGTTTGGTTGAGCAAACGAGCCATTTTGGCTGCAAAAAATAATGACGTTGCCGATTTGAACATAAAAATTCAAAGTCAAATCTCTGGTGAATTGCATTCATATAAATCGATCGATTCAATTACCGATCCAGATCAAGTCGTCAATTATCCAATTGAATTCCTTAATTCATTAGATTTGTCAGGATTGCCGCCGCACAATTTGCAGCTCAAAGTCGGCTCGGTCATAATGATGTTACGGAATCTGAATCAACCGAAATTATGCAATGGAACTAGACTCGCTGTTAAGACGCTGATGGACAACGTGATTGAAGCAACGATAATCATAGGAAAGTTCAAAGGCGAGGATGTTCTAATTCCAAGAATACCAATGATTCCACCCGACTTGCCCTTTCAATTTAAGCGTGTCCAGTTTCCGGTTCGCCTTGCATTCGCTATGACGATTAATAAATCGCAAGGTCAATCGTTGGAAGTGTGTGGAATAAACCTTGAATTTCCGTGTTTTTCCCATGGGCAGCTGTACGTGGGGTGCTCGAGAGTAGGTAAACCATCGGCGCTATTCGTTTATTCTCCAGGCGGAAAGACAAAAAATATCGTTGATTACCAAGCGTTACGATAAACTCATGAAAACACCAATGAATGTCGACATAATGAATTGTGATTCACAATCTGTTCAATAAATTTGCTGCGAGGGTCCAGGGGTGAAGTCGAACCGGGCATCTCAGCTATAAAAAATAAAATTATTGTTTTGCACTTCATTAGATATCAGAGGACAACCTATTTCTTTCTCTTTGTCTTTTTTTATTTTTTATGTTATGTTATTAGTATTTTTTATATATATATATTATGTTCATATAATACTCCAACCTATTTCTTTCTCTTTGTCTTTTTTTATTTTTTATGTTATGTTATTATTATTTTATATATATATATATATATATATTATGTTCATATAATACTCATGTCTTCTTTAATTATTTTTGTATTAAGTAAGTTTTTATTTCCTCATTAATAAAGAGTGAGTTTTTTATACATTTTGACAAATTTTTGGTGACCAAATGTTCCTTTGGACAAGGTCAATTTTAATAAAAAAATTAAATATTTGTATTATCTTTTGTTGTTTTTCATTTAAATTTTAAAATTACGGGCCAGTAAAATATAATCTTCAATTATATCTATTCAAGACTTTATTATAGAATAACAGTACTAATAAAACTTCAATAAACAAGTTGCGTGGGGGTCCAGGGGGCAAAGCCCCCTGCTATAAGGGGCCCGCCGAAGGCGGGCCTCACAGCTAGTATATTATATATTTGTATTTTTTAACTTGGTTACCGTGCATCGCTCGGTGGCTCCTGGTACTCTTATCTTATTATATTGAACGAGCAATTCTTGTATGTATATATATATATATATATCCAATCGGGTTCTCGAAAACGGCTCTAACGATTTCTATGAAATTCACGGGTTAGGTGGTTTTTGTGTTGACATTTCGATCTGTCACGGTCTCATCTTCGGCTAAGTTGTTTTTGATTTGTTTTTGTTAATTAAAATAATTATTCGCTGGTGGTTGTCTCGATAAAAATGTGTATATTTACATTTTTATTCAATTTCTTTTTAATAATTAATTGGTTTTTTAATTTTATATCATACTAATAATTCATTACAAATATTATTATATATTAGAATTTGGATTAATTGGAGTTATTTTTTTATTAAATATTAAATTATTAAAAATAATATTAATATATGACTTTGAACTAAAAAAAAAATTTCCGAGCAACGCTCAGTGTTCCAACTACTATATCTCAAATAGCTTATAAAAATTATTATTATTATTATTACTTTGACTACTAAGTATCCGACTAAGTATCCGAGACCAAAAATAAAATACTATATATATATATATATATATATTTCATAGTTTTTTCGCCATAAATTAATGTACTATTTTGTTATTTTCTAGGTAATTACAATAATGATTGGAGCCAACGACTTTTGTATTAATATGTGCTTCGAGAACCATAAGCGACTTTTGGAACAACATCGTCAGGATCTGTATAGAACTTTAGAATTCTTAATGGAGAATCTTCCAAGGACATTTATTAATCTTGTGCCCCCGCCAAGTAAGTGCCCCATTCATTCATTCTGGTTAAATAGGGGTATAATTTTACTTTAATTTATTACTTTACCATACAGGGTATGGTCAATTATTGTAAACTTGCATGAAAAAAGTGTTTTTTTTTTTTTATTATTTTTTCGAAATATCTCAAAAACGGCTGAAACTATTTTGATTAAAAAATTGAGCGAAACCATGGCATTTCGTTCTACAAAAAAGTCCTAATAAGTAAACATCGAAAAAATTGTATTTTTCGAGATAATAATTGTTTTGTCAAAATGTCTGTTTGTCTGGTTGTTTGTTATTTAATCTGTGCTTTATCAAATTTTTGTGGACAAGCTAGCTCAAAAACTAGTGAGAATATCGAAACCAAATTTCACATGTAGTTTTGGTCCATTGAGATTAAGAGCTGATTAGAATTTGGTGCATATCGACCCAAAATTAAGGGGGGTGGAAGGGGGTTAAAAATTAAAAATCTAGGCTATTTGACCAAACTCAACCAAATTTTGTACACATAATCAGTGGGACCTCAAAAGACTAAAAATGAAAAAACTAACCGCCCAAAATGGGGGGGGGGGAGAGAGTTAAAAATTTAAAATCTAGGCCGTTTGAGAAAACTCAATCAAATTTTGTACACATAATCAGTGGGACCCCAGAAGTCTAAAAATGGAAAAACTAACCGCCCAAAATGGGGGGGGGGGAGTGCATGGTCAAAAAATTAATATCTTGGCCATTTGACCCAACTCAACCAAATTTTGTATACATAATCAGTGGGGCCCCAGAAGAGTAAAAATGGAAAATCTAACCGCCCAAAATGGGGGGGGGGAGAGGTTAAAAATTAAAAATCTAGGCCATTTGACCAAACTCAACCAAATTTTGTACACATAATCAGTGGGACCTCAGAAGACTAAAAATGGAAAAACTAACCGCCCAAAATGGGGGGGGGGGGGTTAAAAATTTAAAATCTAGGCCGTTTGAGCAAACTCAACCAAATTTTGTACACATAATCAGTGGGACCCCAGAAGTCTAAAAATGGAAAAACTAACCGCCCAAAATGGGGGGGGGGTGCATGGTCAAAAAATTAATATCTAGGCCATTTGACCAAACTCAACCAAATTTTGTATACATAATCAGTGGGACCCCAGAAGACTAAAAATGGAAAAACTAACCGCCCAAAATGGGGGGGGGGGGTTAAAAATTAAAAATCTAGGCCGTTTGAGCAAACTCAACCAAATTTTGTACTACATAATCAGTGGGATCCCCAGAAGTCTAAAAATGCAAAAACTAACCGCCCAAAATGGGGGGGGAGTGCATGGTCAAAAAATTAAAATCTTGGCCCATTTGACCAAACTCAACCAAATTTTGTATACATAATCAGTGGGACCCCAGAAGAGTAAAAATGGAAAATCTAACCGCCCAAAATGGGGGGGGGGGAAGGGTTAAAAATTAAAAATCTAGGCCATTTTACCAAACTCAACCAAATTTTGTATACATAATCAGTGGGACCCCAGAAGTCTAAAAATGCAAAAACTAACCTCCCAAAATGGGGGGGGTGCATGGTCAAAAAATTAAAATCTTGGCCATTTGACCAAACTCAACCAAATTTTGTATACATAATCAGTGGGACCCCAGAAGACTAAAAATGGAAAATCTAACCGCCCAAAATGGGGGGGGGGGAAGGGTTAAAAATTAAAAATCTAGGCCATTTTACCAAACTCAACCAAATTTTGTACACATAATCAGTGGGACCCCAGAAGTCTAAAAATGGAAAAACTAACCTCCCAAAATGGGGGGGGGGGTGCATGGTCAAAAAATTAAAATCTTGGCCATTTGACCAAACTCAACCAAATTTTGTATACATAATCAGTGGGATCACCAGAAGTCTAAAAAGCAAAAACTAACCCCTCCCCTACATGATTATAAATAATTTTATTAAATATTAAATATAAGTGAGGGGCCAGGTTGTATGGTAAAGTCAAGTGGATGGCCACATCAGAACACGTCAGCTTATTTATTCTATTAAATAAATAAGGTTCTTTATAAAAACAATTATTATAAAACGTTTATTAATAATTCTAACGTTTAGGTAGAACAAAATATGTTAAAAACTACAATCACAATATTTCTTCAAGGCCTTTGAGAACAATGAATTAACCCAACCCACTGTCTGCCTGGGTACAAAAGTAAAAGAGTAACCTTTTTTAAAAGCCCAAGATTGCCATTTTTCTACCAGAGAATAATTAGATTGATTACGAAAAAACCCATCAAAAACAATTTTGTCGAAGATGAGACCGTGACAGATCGAATTATCAACCCAAAAACCACCTAACCCGTGAATTTCATCAAAATCGGTAGAGCCGTTTTCAAATTAGATCTAAGAAACAAATATTGTTTTGATTATATTTAACCACATTCATTAATCTGAACAATTCATATATTTGCAAAAACTAGTGGGCATTCTGCTGTGTGGGACTCTTTCTTATATATCTACGAGCTTTTCGTGCGTGCCTTCGGCATGCCTTCGAAGCTCGGCCCCCGGGCTAGTGCCCTGGCGGGCAGCGTCTCGGTCCAAAAATTGTATTCTTCTTAAAACACCACACTCCAAATGTATACCTGTAAACTCCCGAAAATACATACTCTCTTAAAAGTTTCGCCTCATTTTCGTCCTAAGAATAACAAAATTTTGATTTTTAAAAAATTATAAAAAAGTGGCAAATTATTAAAAAATAAACAAATAATATATAAAATATAAATCAAATAAGATCTGATTAATTTATTTTTCTGTGCGCAAAGAAAAGCGAATTGAATATTTAATTTTTGAGTGGTGGGGGGGGGGGGGGGGAGGAATAATTATCAATATATTTAATGTTTCTTAATTTAAAATCAATTGGAGTCTTTCATTTCAAATTACAATTATATTTCAAATTTGCCGCAAATATACCGACGGCATCAGCGCTCCCTGTCGGCAGCATTCTCTGAGCGTTGTTACAAATTAATCTAGGCTCTTATATATTATAATGCTTGATTATGGACCATTCATTTATATCTAAAAAATTTTATTCATTCTCATATAGGGTGGTTTATTCTAGTAACCGTCCACTTTTAATTCTGAAATCATTTCAATAGAAACAAATTCTTTAAAACATGTATATTTATACTTAATAATAATAATTGGCTTATGACGGCGACGACGGCGTGATCTCACTGATTGGCCAAATTGATCAAATTGAGGTCCCTGATTGGCCGCCCTGCTTAATGCGTTAAATAAATACGGGCAAATCTTGCTTTCCAGTCAATTAGGCTTGAATAATTTCATTAATTTCATAAAAAATGAAATTGTAAAACACTAAAATGGTTAAATTACACTGCTGCAACAAAAATAAAACAAAAATTTTTATGCTTAACAATGGATTCCAGTAGAGTTTTCTACGCTGAATATCATGCAATTAACATAATAAATTATTGATCATATTACTTAACTTAACGCTAAAATTAAAACTTTAAGTTTAAAAATAAATTTACCTAAAAATAATCTGACGTGTTCTGATGTGGCCATCCACTTGACTTTGCTATACAACATGGCCCCTCACTTATATTTAATATTTAATAAAATTATTTATAATCATGTAGGGTAGGGGGGTTAGTTTTTGCATTTTTAGACTCCCGGGGGCCCATTGATTATGTATACAAAATTTGGTTGAGTTTGGTAAATGCCCAAGATTTTCATTTTTTAACCCCCCCCCCCCCCATCCCCCGCCTATTTTGGGTGGTTAGTTTTTGTATTTTTAGACTTATGGGGTCCCACTCATTATGTACACAAAATTTGGTTGAGCTTTCTCAAATGGCCTAGATTTTTAATTTTTAACCCCCCCTCCACTCCCCTTAATTTTGGGTCGATAATGCATCAAAATCTAATCAGCTCTTAATCTCAATGGACCAAAACTATGTGTGAAATTTGGTTTCGATATTCACACTAGTTTTTGAGCTAGCTCGTCCACAAAAATTTGGTAATGATGAGAATAAATCGCTATTTTTGATTTTGAGTCGATTCCTCCATGTCTTCAGCAATGGTTACCAATAAAAACCGAAACATCAAAAATCCAATATAGAATCGTTATTCCTCGAGTACTAGATGAGAATCAATCGCTATTTTTTATTTGGTTCGTATAGCTCCTTTTCGGGCTGGTTTTTAGACGGTTCGGTTGACGTCAGGCAACCGAAAAGGAGCTATACGAACCCAACCGAGCCGAACTGAATATATATTAACCGAACTGGAGTGGATTTGCATTACTCATAAGATTCACGAGGGGAGAGGGTTATTTTGTCATGCGATATTTTGTCTGAAGGATATTTTGCCGGGGGATGAAATGTCGCGGAATCGTTCACACCTATATAGAAGAATAGGAAGAAGTATTTTAGCTACTGAAAAGCTCTGATTTGTTGACATATACTATATATAAGCGCCTAGATTAATTTGTAACAACGCTGAGAGAAATTTCTTTATAAAAATTACCCTCTTTGCCTAGAATCAAACCGACGAACTCTTGAACTAAGAGGCATCAGCGCTCTAGCCATTACACCAATGCAACATTAATATTTATAACTTGATTTCTGTTACTAAAACTATATATTTTTGATTTAGACTTTGTGTCGAGATAATATTGTATTCATTTGAACTCGAATGAAAATGAAAAAACACCAATAGATTTTAAATTAAGAAACATTAAATATATATTAGTAATTAACGAGGCAAATTTGAAATATAATTGTCAGCTCGGATTTTAAACTGATGGCTCCAATCGATTTTCATTAACCGGGCAAATTTGAAATATAATTGTAATTTGGACTCGAATTTTGAAATGAAAGACTACAATTCATTTTAAATTAAGAAACATTAAATAAATTAGATAATTATTCCCCCCCCTCCCCCCGCGCCACTCAAAAATTAAAAAGGCGAAACTTTTAAGAGACTATGTATTTTCGGTAGTTTACGGGTATACATTTGGAGTGTGGTTTTTTAAGAGGAATAAAATTTTTTTGGACCGAGACGCTGCCCGCCAGGGCACCAGCCCGGAGGGCCGTGCTTCGAGGGCGTGCCGAAGGTACGCACGAAAAGCTCGTTTTGATATAACAGCGACGATATATTAAACGTCGGACTCACCTTATGCATGAATAGTTCTGAATGGATTGTATGATGAGTTGTAATACACAAGAAAACAATGCCGTTAAGAGAGACTTATCTCAATACGCTTGAAATAACATCGTTCTTTTTATAAAGATGCGAATTGAACCAGAGCAGATAATTCCAATTGTCATTTATTAGTTCCTCGCGGTGACACATGGTAACGCACTCCTTCAGGTGCGGCTAAGTAGCTTCTCTTACCGCGGTTTTTCAAAAACATGATGATGATGGTTCAATTTGAAGAAACATCATCATCAAATTGCCTGTCGCAAACAGGTCAGAATCAGTAATATGGTTAGGTAATGAGCTCCTGCTCGCAGACCACCATAATCATGCATGTAGTATAGTGTGTGTGTGTGTGTCATTTATTAGTAGATAAATAATCTTCTTATTATAAGTTTATTGATTCTTTATCTAGAAAAATTCGTTCCAGTTCAAATCACATTTACAATTTTTTAAAAGCCTATTCATGAACGCGTTCATATGAAGTTGAAAAGGAATACAGGTATGAAGTGAGAGTTAAGATACAAACGTGTCGATAGGCAACATTTAATGTGAACGATCCTTAATTTTTTTTGTTTGGTTGGTATGACATCTGTTAAACATATTTAATAACCACCAGGCAGAGACTGGAATCATATATTAATGAAGAAGCTGCCCAACTCCTCGATGTGGACAACATGACACGGAGGCTCAGGCGAATCAAGCCGCACTGAACTTGTGGAAGGTGTCCACTGATAGGAAGAAAGAAAAAGAAGACAAATGATTTAAGATTAATCAAATATGTGAAATATTGATTGAAATTGTATAGGTTTTAAATATAAGACTGATATTACTTACTAGCTGCTGGGCAGCTAGATTGTAATTGTAATAATAATAAAAAAAAAAAAAAATTATAAGTTTATTGATTCTTTATCGAAAAAAATTCGTTCCAGTTCAAATGACATTTACAATTTTTTAAAAGCCTATTCATGAACGCGTTCATATAAAGTTGGTATGAAGTGAGTGTTAAGATACAAACGTGTCGATAGGGAACATTTAATGTTAACGATCCTTAATTTTTTTTGTTTGGTTGGTATGACAGTACATATGTATGGAGCATAGCCATGTACGGGTGTGAAACCTGGACAATTGGAAAAGCGGAGAGAAGAGATTGAAGCTTTCGAAATGTGGTGCTACAGAAGAATGATGAATATCAAATGGATGGATAAAATTACAAATGAAGAAGTTCTTGGAAGAATCGGAGAAAGAAGAACCTTGTGGAAGAGTCTGAAGAAGAGAAGAGGTCAGATGATGGGGCACACACTGAGACATGGGGGACTGCTTAGGGATATCTTGGAGGTGGAGGTGGGAAAGAAAAGGGGAAGGGGAAGACCCAGATTAGAATATTTCAACCAATTAATTGGGGATATGGGATGCCAGACATTTAGAGAGGTCAAACAGCTGGCGGGGGACAGAGTCGAGTGGAGACGGAGTTGTTGCATCAAACCAGTCTTAGGACTGTATACTCAATGATGATGATGGTATGACATCTGTTAAACATATTTAATATACATCAAGTACATTGAACAAACAACATCATATTTTTTCATCGTGTCAAAAATGTCGAATTTTGTACCAAAAAGTGATGATCTGCGGAAAGCATTAATTTTTTTACTTTACCATACAGGAGGGTATGGTCAAGTATTGTAATCGTGCATGAAAAAAGTGGTTTTTTTTTGCTTCTTTTTTTTCGAAACATCTCAAAAACGGCTGAAACTATTTTGATAAAAAAATTGAGCTAAGCCATGATATTTTGCTCTACAAAAAAGCTCTTTATAAGTAAACACCGAAAAAATTATATTTTTTGAGATAATAATTGTTTTGTCAAGTTAGAGTCTGTGCGTTACCAAATTTTTGTGGACGAGCGAGCTCAAAAACTAGTGTGAATATCGAAACCAAATTACGCACGTAGTTTTGTTCCATTGAGATTAAGAGCTGATTAGATTTTGGTGCATATCGGCCCAAAATTGAGGGGGGTGGAGGGGTAGGGGGGTAAAAATTAAAAATCTAGGCCATTTGCGCAAATTCTACCAAATTTTGTATACATAATCAGTGGGACCTCAGAAGTATAAAAATGGAAAAACTAACCCTCCCTACTGATTATAAATAATTATAGGGGCCAGGTTTTATGGTAAAGCCAAGTGTATGGCCACATCAGAACACGTCAGCTTATTTGAGTACAAATTATAGCTTTAATTCAACTACGTAGAAATTAAAAATTCTCCATTGCTTAAATGGGAGAAACGTCATTTTTAATCCTGCTTCTCCCTATTGGAGAATATTCTAATTATTTTTTTGAGATAATAATGAATCACACCGATTACTTGACCCCTCAGGAATCTAAGTTTTAAATTTCAAATGAATCGGTTAAGCCGTTTTACCCGGAGGTCGGTGAACATAGAGATATAGAATCCTAAAACGATTATATTGATTTCGAGGTCTGATAAAAATAGCCCCTTCCAATCCAATGTATTTATTAATTTAGAATATAATTTATTTATTCATCTAGTATTATTTTTTATTAATTTGACCACAGGTAGGCATATTAATGTTGAATGGTCATTGAATGTTGTACAATTTTTCTTTCGTGTTTCCTTTCATGGCCCCATTTCTTTGAAGATAGACTGCTTGGTACTTATTGGTTAGACCCCGGGGTCAGGAAGCGGTGTGGCTAAAAATAAGAAATTAAACCAAATGAATTCTCGCTCCAATCCACAATAATAACTGACAAGAAAAGAACGAAAAGATAAGCGGGAGATAAAAAAAGATACAAGAAGGCCTCGCAGCCAACGAAACACGAGGCCAACACATGACAAAAGATATACCAACAGATATATAATATACGATATATATTTATAAGAATTTTGCTGGCTTGGTGTGTACTGGATATATTAATTTTTTATTGTTAGGATAAATAAACTGAATTTGCTTCTTTCCAGTAATTTATTTTGTTTTTCAAATGGTTATTCCAAATATTTCGAGAGCGTTCTCACCATCTCTTCCTCAGTGGAAACTGTGGGACCACACAATAGGCAAGTCAGTGAGTTGTTATAATTACAGGTGTCAAAAAAGTACTCACCCACCAATGTGCCGACTCCATCACAAATAATTGTATATTCGTATGTTGTCTCATTTTAAATTTGTATATATATATGTATGTGTGTGTTGAGTGATCGAGCTTTTTATCAATGTTCTGTACAAACTGATGGAGTCGGCACATTGGTGGGGGAGTGGGTGAGTACTTTTTTGACACCTGTAATTATAACAACTCACTGACTTGCCTATTGTGTGGTTCCACAGTTTCCACTGAGGAAGAGATGCTGAGAACGCTCTCGAAATATTTGGAATAACCATTTGAAAAACAAAATATATTACTGGAAAGAAGCAAATTCAGTTTATTTATCAATAAAAAAACAATAAAAAAGATATATTTATATAAAATATTCAATATGCAAGCTATATAAAAAAATAAAATTAGTATTTTTTTTGAATCCATATACATATCATGATTTTTTCACGGGTGGACACAACATTATTTGGGGTGGATGGGGTGCGTAGATGGGTGGGGGTGATGGGTGGGTTTCGGGGGGTGGTGGGGGAACGGGGCGTGCCCCCTGGCTAGCAAGAGGGCCGCCTAAGGTGGGCCTTGCAGCTAGTTTAGAATGTTTATATGTTAAGTAGATGAACGCGAAAGCTAAAACTTTTTATACGGCCACTGCCCTATTTTGGTGCAATTGGGACCAGATCCGTTTTGATACTGAACCAAGAGTTGAAATAAACTGCAACGGATCGTTGCTAAACTTTATCTAAATTCATTTGAAATATTAATATGTTTATTCCTTTATTATTAATCAGATATCATCAGTTGTAATTTTCAGTTCATGTTGACTTTAATTCAAAAATAATGATCGATTCTCATTTAATACTCGAGGAATAACCATTCTACATTGGATTCTGATATTTTGGTTATTATTGGTAACCATTGGTGATGACATGGAGGAATCGACTTAAAATCAAAAATAGCCATGGATTCTCATCTAATACTTGAGGAATTGAGTCCATGGGTTCCGTAGTCTTTACCTGAGGACCCTTTGAAGTCGCGCTTGCCTCGAGACCGATTACAATACTTTCCCTATGCTTCGCATTGGATAAAGTAAAAAAGATACAGGACCCAGCCGGGTATGATCCGATATCTTCTGCGTTAAGCCCTCAAATGCCTTTTCCATTTAAGTGATTGATCCCCTGACCAGATCCTATAATCAAATTTTATATATATTCAACTCCTCAGGGTATCCATCGCTGTTGATGTCCAAAAAATTGTATTTATTATTATTTGTACTGGAAAGTTTTATATTAAAGAGAAAGAAATTAAGGCGCTTTGCAGCCAGTGTGTATTTGGATGTTTCATGACGTGCTCGAATTAAATAGAAAAATAAAACATATCAGATTCTGCAAAACACATCATTTTTTTCTGTTTCAACACACATATATATATATATAGTTTGGAAAATAACAGAGAATTGGGAAAGAATGTATAAAAAAAAATTCTCAATTTACTTTATTGGTAGAAATATTTGCGCATGATTCTTCAAGTTGAGAAACTTGTTTTTTAATCCGTTTAATATATTACTTTATCCAATGCGAAGCATGGGGAAAGTATTGTAATCGCTCTCGGGGCAAGCGTGGACTTCAAAGGGTCCTCAGGTAAAGACTACGGAACCCATGGACTCAATTAAAATCACAAACTGTAGTATTCAATTAGGTTGAATTTTAGCACGTGACGGTTTTGCCAAAAATTGCATGGGGTCTCGTCGAGAGGCCAAAAAGTGCGATTTTTTCATTTAGTGCGTGCGGATGGATGGATGGATGGATGGACGGATGTTATCGTTTTTATGGCCCACGATTTTTTCCACACCGTTGCACCGATTGAAATGAAATTGAAAACCTACAATTAGTTTAACAAACTGAAGCGCTCATTAGTTTTTGGTACATATCGGCGCACAAACATTAGTACTTTATTTCAGTACTTTTTTAGTTTTTTCTAAATATCTTGAAAATGACTTAACCAATTTTGATGAAATTTAATATCCTGATTAAGTACATTGGGGGCCACAAAAAAGGTCAAATAAAGTTTTTAGTAAAATTATATTTTAAAGTAATTTACTCTAGAGTAAGATAGTACTTTTTTTAATTTTTTTATTTTAAATTCTTTAAAATTTATTCATTTGATCGTTTTAATATAGGTCATTTAACCTTGCTTAAGTAAGAATGGATAGGCTTCTCGCTGTGAAATGCTAAAAATTTGGGAGGAAATTTTATAAAAAAACCATAGCAACTGCGTTGTTTTCTTACCCGTTATCTTTGCTGAAGACATAGAGGAATCGACTTAAAATCAAAAATAGCGATTGATTCTCATCTAGTACTTGAGGAATAACCATTCTATATTAGGTTTTTGACCCTTCGATTATTATTGGTAACCATTGTTGAACACATGTAGGAATCGGCTTAAAATCAAAAATAACGATCGATTCTTATCTAATACTAGAGGAATAACCTTATTGCATTCCATTTCTGATGTTTTGACTATTAATCGCAACCTCGACTGAAAACCTGGAAGAATCGACTTAAAATCTTCTTTTTTGGTAAACAACTCAAGCTTGAGTTGTTTGCCATAAAAGAATTTAGTCTTTTTGATTTTAAGTCGATTCTTCCAGGTTTTCAGTAGAGGTTGCCATTAATAGTCAAAACATCAGAAATGGAATGCAATAAGGTTATTCCTCTAGTATTAGACAAGAATCGATCGTTTTTTTGATTTTAAGCCGATTCCTCCATGTCTTCAGCAATGGTTACCAATAATAATCGAAGCGTCAAAAATCCAATGTAGAATTGTTATTCCTCGACTGTTAAATAAGAACCGATCATTATTTTTGAATTAAAGTCAACATGAACTACAAATTGCAAGTGATATCTGATTAATAATAAAGGAATAAACATATTAATATTTCAAATGAATTTGGATAAAACTTCGTAACGATCCGTTGCAGTTTATTTTATTTTGAATACAGTCAGCTTTTTCTTTTCGGTTGGGGAATAATAACCCGGCAGAACATTTCAAGGGTGTCCACGTGGGCAGCAAAAATGAGCATTATTTTGGATAATACAGAATTTTGTCTAGAGAAATTCAAATTCAAATTAAAAAATTGTAAAAAAATTTTACATTATTTCAAAGTTTATTTTAAACAGAAATAAGTGATTATAGAACGGTAAACATTAAATAATATTTATAAAAAATAAAATAAAACCGACTTCAAAAAAATTCAATTCAAAAAATAAGTATGTAGGGGGGGTCCGTGGTTTCAGTAGGGGGGTCCAGGGGGCGTGTACTAAATATATATATTTTTTTTAATTTGGTTACCGTGCATCGCTCAGTGTCTCCAGGAACTCCTTCCTTATTTGACTCGACTATCAAGCGACGCTACGGCGACGCCTGCAGAGTAGTAGGTTATGCATTCCAATTGAGCGCACTGGGTGGCTGGCTGCATCCACAGGGGTAGACGTTAAAAATCTTCATATTTGAAAATGAATAACATTTTTAATTTTATTTAAAGAAATGAGTATCTATTTGAGAAAGATAGATTGAATTTTTCTCAAAATCAACTTGTGATATACCGGGTCAGTTTTTTAATTTTGAGACAGTCTTATAACTCAAAAACATTATATGAAAAAAAAGTTTCAAATAAAAGTTTATTTATATCAAGGTGGAAACTAATCGTGACGTATAATAGAATGTCAATTTCTGTTTTTTAAATGGAAATCTATATTTTTCATTACGTCTACTTAATTTTCAAAAAAAAAAACTGAACAACTTTCATAAGAACATCAAATAAACAAAATACATGAATCAATTAGATCTCAAAAAAAAATCTTAATAATTATTTTTAACAATTATTCAACTTAATTATCAAATAATAATGATTAAATAATTAATTATTAAATAAATAATTATTAAATTGAAAAGTCACAACAATGTAAATAAGACTTTATAATGATATTAAAACTTAATTATGGGGGGTCAGATAGGCTAGGCGGTAGCGTGACAGCGAGCTAACCAGGGGACCCGGGTTCGAATCTGACTCGAGGCCTCCAGCTAAAATCTGACCCCCGGGGTAGAGACAAATTTTAAAAAATATATAACTAGTATCGTAATTAGGCTTATGGCTACAAAGGCCGAAAAAGCAAAAAAAAAAAAAAAAAAAAAAAAACTTAATTATACACAGATTATTTTTTACTTAATAGAACTAGTTAAAATGTATGGCTAATGCGTCGCTTGCTTCTGGTATCGGGTTTTAAATTACTTTTTGTCTTTTGATGGAAATCTATGGTCATGTTATTTGTTAATGAGCATAAATTTCTATTTTTTTCTTTTTTACTTCTTTATTATTTGTTAAATTGTTGTAATTAATTTGTATTGATGTTTGTTAATGTATTGTAGCTAGATTATATTGATGTTTGGAGGACCTAGCCACCGAGGACTTGTGCCTCTAAGCAGGTCGAGGAATAAAGATTTATTTATTTATAAAATTCTTGAGTTTAAAAAAGTTTCTTTCTCGTGTCAATCCAGTAGATAATAAAAATGGAGCATTTTTGAAGAAGACAGAATTAAAATGGTCTTAATTTATGCGGTGAATGTGGATGAAGTATTATGAGGCTGCCATTCAAATGAATGCCTAGCGTTTTCCTGATAGGAATACACCCTCACAAGCTTCATTTCATCGTGTTGTAAATCTATTACAAAAACAACAATAAATGTAATGGCTATGAAGAAATTACAACAGGACAAAATAACGAAAATGGAACTGGAATTCATCCAGAAAACTTGCGATACACTCTGGAATGTCACAGAACAGTGTCGGAAAATTAATAAATTATTAAATTATTTATTTAATACTTAATTATTTGATCATTATTATTTGATAATTAAGTTGAATAATTGTTAAAAATAATTATTAAGAAATTTTTTTTTGAGATCTAAATGATTTAATATTTTTTTATTTGATGACGTATAAAAAAGTAGTTCTTATGAAAGTTGTTCAGTTTTTTCGGAAATTAAGGAAATGTAAAGAAAAATATTGGTTTCTATTTAAAAAACAGAAGTTGACCTTAAAATACCATTGAAAGCTTGTTCTAGGTCCACAAATGATAGCGTAGTTTAGTTTAACCCTCGATATAAATAAACTTTTATTTGAAACTTTTTTTCATATAATGCACTGTTTTTGAGTTATAAAACTGTCTCAAGATAAAAAACTCACCCGATATAATCAATTAATTTTACGAACATGAATTTAGGTCATTTATCAAATATTTTAATAGATATGTTTATATTGCATATAGGAGGGTTTTGTCCCCTCATGAGTCGAACCCAAGCACTAGTAAGCTTTCCGGGCAACTAGTCAGTCGAACCCAAGCATAGCAGGTCCCACTGATTATGTATTCAAAATTTGATTGAGTTTGTTTAAAGGGCCTAGATTTTTAATTTTTAACCCCCTCTCCACCCCCCCTTAATTTCGGGTCGATATGCACCAAAATCTAATCAGCTCTTATTCTCAATGGATCAAAACTACATGTTAAATTTGGTTTCGATATTCACACTAGTTTTTCAGCTAGCTCGTCCACAAAAATTTGGTAACGCACAGACTAACAGACATTTTGACAAAACAATTATTATCTCAAAAAATATAATTTTTTCAATATTTACTTATTTGAGCTTTTTTGTAGAGCAAAATGCCTTGGTTTTGCTCAATTTTTCTAATTAAAATAGTTTCAGCCGTTTTTGAGATATTTCGAAAAAAAGAAGGAAAAAAACCACTTTTTTCATGCACGATTACAATACTTGACCATACCCTGTATGGTAAAGTAAAAAAGGCTATTTCTAAATCGGAGTAGATCCATGGGTGGGGGTCCAGAGCGCGTAGCCCCTTGGGTAGTAAGAGGGCCGCCGAAGGCCTTTGACACTTCTTCTTTATTTAACTTCTTATTCCAATCTTATTATCAAAAACAGAAAAAAATACTCTAAATGTATAAAATTCCAGAATTCGAACTTTCTCTTGTTTATTTATACAGGGTGTCCCAAAAGTCAAGGATCAAACGTAAACACGAGATAGGTGAGTTCAGGATTGTCTAAAATAAAAAAAAAAATTAATAAAACTTTCTTAGTTTTCGAGTTATGGGCATTTTTTTGAAAACGGTGAAAATCGCTACCCTGCTCTAAATAGTTGAATGCTGTGGCTACGAATTTTCATATTTTATAATTCTAATTTTTGTTACGGAATCCTGAATAATACTGCTATCGATCACAAAACAGAAAATAAATAAGAGTATTATACTTTTTGAGAGAAAAAAATATTTTAATCAGCTAACTTTGAGTCTTGATATCTTAAAAAAAATTGTATCAAACAATAATGGCAAATTATCTAAAAAATTGACGCATTTAATCAAGATTTCAAAATGGTATAAAACATTCCACTTTTTAAAAAAACAAAAACTAATATTTGCATTTTTATGCGAAAGAAACTAATTTCAAAACACAATTCGTAATTGGCTAAAGGGTAGAATTTAACATGAAAACTAATTTAATTTATTAAAATATTTTTATTCAATTAAAGTAAATGTTCAAAATAATAATTGTTTTTATATTCAATATCTAATAATATTTAAAATTACAAATTAAAATTATTACTTTACCATACAGGGTATGGTCAAGTATTGTAATCGTGCATGAAAAAAGTGTTTTTTTTCCTTCTTTTTTTCAAAATATCTAAAAAAACGGCTGAAACTATTTCGATTAAAAAAATTGAGCGAAACCATGGCACTTCGCTCTACAAAAAAGCTCTAATAAGTGAACATCGAAAAAATTATATTTTTCGAGATAATAATTGTTGTGTCAAAATGTCTGTTAGTCTGTCTGTTAGACTGTGCGTTACCAAATTTGTGTACGAGCTAGCTCAAAAACTAGTGTGAATATCAAAACCAAATTTCACACGTAGTTTTGGTCCATTAAGATTAAGAGCTGATTAGATTTTGGTGCATATTGATCAAAAATTAAGGGGGGGGTGGAGGGGGGGGTAAAAATTAAAAATCTAAGTCGTTTGAGCAAACTCAACCAAAATTTGTATACATAATCAGTGGGTCCCAGGAGTCTAAAAATGCAAAAACTACCCCCCCCCTACATGATTATAAATAATTTTATTAAATATTAAATATAAGTGATGGGCCAGGTTGTATGGTAAAGTCAAGTGGATGGCCACATCAGAACACGTCAGCTTATTTGATATCTGTTTTCATGTTAAATTCTACCCTTTAGCCAATTACGAATTGTGTTTTGAAATTAGTTTCTTTCGCATAAAAATGCAAATATTATTTTTTGTTTTTTAAAAAAGTGGAATGTTTTATACCATTTTGAAATCCTGACCAAATGCGTCAATTTTTTAGATAATCTGCCATTATTGTTTGATAAAGTTTTTTTTTAAGATATCACGAGTCAAAGTTAGCTGATTAAAATTTTTTGACACATGAATCTGACAAAAAAAATTTTTTTCTCAAAAAGTATAATACTCTTAGTTATTTTCTGTTTTGTGATCGATAGCAGTATTATTCAGGATTCCGTAACAAAAATTAGAATTATAATATATGAAAATTCATAGCCACAGCATTCAACTATTTAGAGCAGGGTAGCGATTTTCACCGTTTTCAAAAAAATGCCCATAACTCGAAAACTAAGACAGTTTTATTAAAAAAAAAAATTTTATTTTGGACAATCCTGAACTTACCTATCTCGTGTTCACGTTTGATCCTTGACTTTTTGGACACCCTGTATAAATGCTAATTATTTGAAAGAATAAAACAAATATTTGTTTTTAGCTGAACTCTTGAATAGCCTTTTTAGCCAATATAATGGCATACAAATAATTATTCTTCTCATAAAGGATATTGTATGGATGAGGGTCTTAATTTTATTGCCTCTAAGCTTCCCTATCTTTAGCAAAAACAAAGGGGGAATAAAATGTGCTTTTATACAATATAATGTTTACGAGCAATTATGGGAATGGAAAACAACGAACGATTTAATCTTCTGAAACAAATAGACGTACAAATAAATGAAATAAAATTAGTATCTAAATTACAATCACCAGTTGATAATAATTTGTAAACCTTGAGCCAGACATAACATACCATGATTTGTCATTAACTACTGAAAACAATTCAGATTTGAGGAATAAAAAAATAGCAATCTACCCATGGCATCCATAAAATTAATAGTCTAAAGCCTAGTACACACTAGTAGACCATGTTGCGCGATTTGGCTATAGACCGTCTAGATCTAGAGACTCCGTTCTTTAACTTTTAAGGAGTTAGGTGTTGGTTCTAGGCGAAACATTTTAATATAATAATAAAACTTGAGCAAGATGCGAGGTAGGTTTCACAAAAACTCTGTTCTTTGTATCGTCTAGCGTCCGTACTACGATGTGAGCTTCACAGGCTCATCTTCGCAGCCCACCATGGAGGACATTGTTTATGTGTGGAATCAGTTTCTGCTTAGTGCTATTTTTTTACTTTACCATAGCGAGTATGGTCAAGTATTGTAATCGTGCATGAAAAAATTGTTTTTTTTTCCTTATTTTTTTCGAAATATCTCAAAAACGACTGAAACTATTTTGATTAAAAAGAATTGAGCAAAACCATGGCACTTCGCTCTACAAAAAAGCTCTAATAAGTGAACATCGAAAAAATTATATTTTTCGAGATAATAATAATTGTTTTGTCAAAATGTCTAGTGCGTTACCAAATTTTTGTGGACGAGCTAGCTCAAAAACTAGTGTGAATATCAAAACCAAATTTCACATGTAGTTTTGGTCCATTGAGATTAAGAGCTGATTAGATTTTGGTGCAAATCGACGCAAAATTAAGGGGGATGGAAAGGAGGTTAAAAAGTAAAAATTTAGGCCATTTGAGCAAATTCAACCAAATTTTGTATACATAATCAGTGGGACCCCAGAAGTCAAAAAATACAAAAACTAACGGCCTTAGATAGGGGGAAGGGGGGTCAAAAAATGAAAATCTAGGCCCTTGTACCAAACTCAACCAAATTTTGTATAGATAATGTGTGGGACCCCAGAAGTCTAAAAATGTAAAAACTAACCGCCTAAAATGTGGGAGGTGTAGGCTCAAAAAATGAAAATATAGGCTCTTGTGCCTGTTACGACAACACTTTAAGTTTTTGGTTGCAACCATTCTTGACCAGAGAAAGGTTGACGATTTGTAGATTTATCTCGAAGAAGGTCTCAGCAGAAAGGTCTTGATAACGCGCCCAAGCGATTCGACCTGTTTCAGTCCTGATTTGATGGTAATTGAAGTAGGAGAGATATATTTAAAGAAAAGAATATTATTTAATATATGTTTTTTTATTAGCTATTTATAAATTTACATTTCTCCATGCTGATGACTGGAGAGCTTAAAACTCGTCTCTCAATTCCAATTGACAACTGACCACCCCAACTGGGTTTCAGCTTCGAACTCCACTCTCTGACTGACTCAAACCTGCCTGAAGAGTCGAAATTTTAAAATTACTTCTCATAGGCCAAATTCTTAAATAGCGTGGCGTATCTTAAAATCAGTGAGCCCTCCCATTTCTAGAAATTTAATTTCTAGAAATTTCCCACGCAAAAATGACTTTTACAATCGACATGTGTTAAGAAGCCATTTGACATTTTATGTTCAGGAAGTTGTAAAATCCCTTACCCATTGTAAACCAGTCACAATCGAGGATCAAAAGGAAGCCGGCTGCCAAAATATTACCCTTAAGAATAATTATATTTATATTTAAGGAAAAAATTCTCGACGGCACAACATGCCTAACTCAACCAAATTTTGTATACGTAATCAGTGGGACCCCAGAAGTCTAAAAATGGAAAAACTAACCCCCTCCCCACATGATTATAAATAATTTTATTAAATATTAAATATAAGTGAGGGGCCAGGTTGTATAGTAAAGTCAAGTGGATGGCCACATCAGAACACGTCAGCTTTTTTTTGCCTTGGCCTCGGGAACTAGATGCCCATTTAGCCAGTCGTCACAGATTCATTCAGGAAGGAGGTATGATCCTTCGAATTGTCGGATTTTTAAGAGAATAAAATTGATATTCTATTAAATTATTTTATAGAAAAATACCTTTATTTAATCAAATTTTCACATTCTAATATATAATAACATTTGTAATGATCTATTAGTGCAATTTAAAATAAAAAAAACCAATTATAGGTTAAAAATAAAATGAGAGAGTCTTCTGTTTTTTAAATAAAATAATTTTTAATTATTTCTAGAGACTATAGTTTCGAGGCATTGCCTTCGTCATCAGTCTATCACAAATATTTCAAATTAGTTACAAATTAAGATTTATACATAGAAAATTTTGAAAAATATATAATGTCTTTTTCTTCATTATTCCTCTATATTCTAACCTCCCAAGAGGAATAATGAAGAAAAAGACATTATATATTTTTCAAAATTTTCTATGTATAAATCTTAATTTGTAACTAATTTGAAATATTTGTGATAGACTGATGATGAAGCAATGCCTTCAAAACTATAGTCTCTAGAAATAATTAAAAATTATTTTATTTAAAAAACAGAGACTCTCTCATTTTATTTTATTTTTAACCTAAAATTTTGTATACATAATAAGTGGGACCCGAGAAGTCTAAAAATGCAAAAACTAACCCCCTTCCCATACATGATTATAAATAATTTTATTAAATATTAAATATAAGTGAGGGGCCAGGTTGTGTGGTAAAGTCAAGTGGATGGCCACATCAGAACACATCAGCTTATTTTTAGAACATGTCCTATCAACCAAATTTTGTATATTAGTTGAATAAAAGATTTCACTGTCGATGGTAACAGAATTGTTTTTATTTTAGGTTAAAAATAAAATGAGAGAGTCTTCTGTTTTTTAAATAAAATAATTTTTAATTATTTCTAGAGACTATAGTTTCGAAGGCATTGCCTTCATCATCAGTCTATCACAAATATTTCAAATTAGTTACAAATTAAGATTTATACATTGAAAATTTTGAAAAATATATATTTTATATATTTTTCAAAATTTTCAATGTATAAATCTTAATTTGTAACTAAATACTGAAATATTTGTGATAGACTGATGATGAAACAATGCCTTCGAAACTATAGTCTCTGAAATAATTAAAAATTATTTTATTTAAAAACAGAAGACTCTCATTTTATTTTTAACCTAAAATAAAAACAATTCTGTACATCGACAGTGAAATCTTTATTCAACTAATAAAACCAATTAATGTTTATTAAAAATAAATTGACAGAAATGTAATTATAAATTTTATTCCAACAACCACCTGTGAATAATTATTTCAATTAATAAAAAACCCATCAAAAACAACTTAGCCGAAGATGAGACCTTGATAGAGATCGAATTGTCAACACAAAAACCCGCCTAACCCGTCAATTTCATCCAAATCGTTAGAGCCATTTTTCGACAAACCGATTCTAAATATGTATACAATAATTGATCGTTTAAGATACATTTACCCTGCTTTTTTTGCTTTTCATATAGAGGTAATACGACCTATGGAAAAATATTTTGGGGTAATAGCTAAAAAATTCCCCGACCTCTGCTCTAGAGTAAACAGTTTAGGAGTTATATGTAATCAATGAGTTGATTTTACGGCAATTTTTGAAATCTTCATGGGTCGATTACCCCTAAAAACGACTCGATTTAACGAGTAAGAATTTGACTTTCGGGGTGTGTGCTGATCACACTACAGTATGGGATATGTTATTTGTGTTCTGAAATCAGTTTACAAAATGGTCAGTAGTTCTCTCGGTCTATAAGGTTTAAACATTTTGCGTTCAATTTAGAAAACTCGATTTTATTAAAAAATTCCATTTATTTGTGTTTTTTTTTGTTAATTAAAAGTTTCGCTTTTAATACGTGTATATAGGTACTGTATATGTATACCAATGTATATGGTATATAGGTACATTAATTTAGATGATTTTTTTTTCATTTATTTAATTAAAAAGTGTTGTGTCGTTTCTTCTAATATTGAAAAAATTCATTTCAATTAATTTCTGTCATGTTCTTATTTTAAAAACTGTACACGTGTACACTCACATTAGCATCTATATATTCAGATATTTCGATCTAAACGAATAAATTAACGAAATGATTCAATTTATTTGTTCAATCAGGAGGACTCGCAAAGTAATTTCGAATACAATTCTTTTTCTCTTGGAATTATTTAAATATAACCAGATGCGAAACCCGCCTTCGGCATCTTGCTGGCCAGGGAGCTACGCCCGCTGGACTTTGCAGTAGATTTTAAAATAAGAAAACTGTTCGACAAAAAATTTCTCCCTATAAATCTAACAATGGATTCCGGTAGAGTTTTTTATGCTAATTATCATGCAATTTCCTAATTTTTTACAACACGTCAGAGTTTTGAGATATTATCGGTCAAAATGATGAAAAAGGCCATTTGGTCCTATTTTCGAGCCCTATCCCTCTACTCTTATTAAACGAGCAGAAATTGTATATTTATTTGTTTGTATATATATTTGTATCTTAGTTCTATTTTGAAAACGGCTTTACCGATTTTGATGAAATTCACGGGTTAGAGGGTTTTGGGGTGACAATTCGATCTGTCACGGTCTCATCTTCGACAAAATTGTTTTTGATGGGTTTTTGACGTGACAACGTCTTATAAATTGGTTTGCCGGGTGACACTTCAAGAAACTGCGTTACGCTCCGCTCACGTTATGCGCTCACAATGAGAGCGAGTGAGAGGCACGCGTCCCTTCCACTCGGGCATGGTTAGCCCGCCTAAGAGCGAGAGAGACAGACATAAAAAGTGAAAGGCACGCGTCCCTTCCACTCGAGCACAGTTAGCCCGCCTAAGAGCGAGAGAGACAGAGCGAGAGAGAGAGAGAGTGAGAGAGATAGGCATACACACCGGTTCATGTCTTGCGCTTCTATTTCGCTTAGGCGCCTGCATACAAGTTTACACGTTGCCAGTTAATTGTAAAACAATTGTGTAGTGATAATGTGAAGGTAGTTTCGTCCATCGCAACAATTCAAACAGCAAAGGTAAATAATTTCAGACTGATAATATAACATGATGAAATAAATGACTAAGACATAAGTGAATAGGTTATGTTGTAGTAATCACAATCACTGCGCAAGGTAGTAAGCGCGCGATTTACAAATTCAAAGATCAAATGTGAATTTGTTTTCTCCTTTTAGAAAATACACTTTGAATTAAAATCGATTGATATTAACAATTAATGTGATTTAAATAAATGTTCTAACTTTTAAGTTTAGTTTTTATATTTATAACAATGTAAAACAAGTTAAATTTATTAATAACTTATAACAACTGATTGATTTAACATAAACCAATTTTGTGAATTCTTGAATTTGTTATATAAATGTTTTAAATTGTTACTATTATTTCATCCTTCTTCCTACTATACGAATGAATATTCACATTAAAATTATTTTACCACTCAAAGTCGTTGTCACGTAAAACTTTCGCCCGTATACCGACTTTACAGGCAACCATTTTTCGTAATCAAATTAATCATTCTCAGGTAGACAAATCCCATTCTTAGGGTTTTAACAAAGGTTACTCTTTTCCTTTTTTTACCCAGGCAGACAATTGACTTAATTTATTGTTCTAAAAGGCCTTGAAGAAGTATTGTGATTGTGGATTTTAACATATTTTGTTCTCCCTAAACGTTAGAAATATTAATAAACGTTATATAATTGTTTTTATAAAAAATTTTATTTATTTAATATAATAAAATATAATCAAGAATTTATTTAAAAATATATTTCGCATAAGCAGGTCTCAATTTTCTGAAAAAACAACACATTTTGATAGGTTGTATTTATTAACAATTGGATGAATAAAAATGAATCATATGGTTGAATCAAAACAGGTGCAGAAGGTGGGGCGCAGTGGAGGGGAATTCGGGGGTAGGGAGAGAGGTTTCAGAGGTGCGGTCGAGCGGGGTGGAGATGGGGGGGGGGGGCTACATTGGGCGACTATTATATATTTTGGTATTTTTTTAATTTGAATGCGGCTCTCAAATAAAAATCGACCTTTTTATCAGAATTTTAAATTAAAAATAATATTAAAATAAAGCTTTTAACTGAAAGAAGAAGGTACCGAGCATTGCTCGGTGCCTCCGGATACTATAGATATTAAACAGCAATATTTGAAATCAAAATTGCCGTAATAGAAAACTGTTTCCTCTTTGATTTTCAATTGTCCATTTGTTTTTAGCTCAATTATAACTCGAGTTATATCTAAAAAACTAAAACTACGTGATTTTAAAGGATAATAAACATAGATAAACACATGTGTTTTTAGTCTTTTAGCTATAACTCGAGTTCTAATTGTGGTAAAAACAAGTGGTAATTTGAAAATCAAAGAGGAAACTGTTTCCTATTACGACAATAAAATATTTTGATTTAAAAAATTGGTGTTTAATATTTAATGGGACTCGAAAATAGGTCCAAATGGACTTTTTCGTCAATTTGACCGAAAATATCTTAAAACTCTGACGTGTTGTAAAAAATTGGGAAATTGCATGATAATTAACATATAGAACTCTACCGGAATCCATTGTTAGATTTACAGAAGGAAATTTTTGTTTGATTTTTTTGCAACGAAATTTTCTCTGGAGAGAGACGGACTGGTAGAAATTTTAATTGAATGTAATGGAGGGCAGCCCCTCCCCCCTTGGGGGTAGTGAGGAAAGAAAAAATTAACATATATCCTAATAAGGTGTAATTTATTGGAATCCTTCCTCCTTTCCTTTCAAACCGACGTTTCGGAGGATTTTTCCCTCCTTCTTCAGGGTTTCAAAGGGTCAATGAATGAAACAAATAAAATGTTTCCTTCTTCTCTCCACAGTAGTGTTCAAAAACTTTCTTCATTTTTAACAAAGGCATAGAAAAACAATTTTTTTTTCCTTCTTTTCTTAATAATAATAATAATTTTTAACCGACTTCAAAAAAGGAGGAGGTTCTCTCTATTCGATTGAATTTTTTTTTTTTTTTTTTTTTTTTGTGCCTATGTTACCTCATATCTCCGCCAATTCTTGAAAAATTTTTTTGCATTGGGTCCAGTCTAGCTTCCGATTGGTCCCATTTTTTTTCGTATTTTTTTCATAGGTATTAGACCTTTTTTATTAGGTTTGTTTAGACCTAACTTCTTTGTTTATGAACCGATTTCGATGGTTCTTTTTTTATCCGAAAGGGGGTGTCTTAGGGATGGTGTCATATTAATTTGGTCAAGTTCTGATGATATGATCACTATTAATAACATCACTAAAAAGAGAAAAATAAAAATAATTTTTAAGAAAAAATAAAAACCGACTTCAAAAAATTAAATGCAACAAATAAAATACACTAAAAGGTATAAAATAATTATTATCTTATTTAGTTACAACTAAACGACGAAATATTAACATGAAATTACTTTTTGAAGTTGGTGCCAAACATATACCTTTTATGAATCGCACTCGACGGATCTTACTTAGTACGTTTGGCGGGTCCGCTCACTTATAGGTATGGTTTGTTTGGTACCGACTTCAAAAAGTAATTTCATGTTAATATTTCGTCGTTTAGTTGTAACTAAATAAGATAATAATTATTTTATACCTTTTAGTGTATTTTATTTGTTGCATATAATTTTTTGAAGTCGGTTTTTATTTTTATTTTCTTAAAAATTATCCAATATTTCTCTTTATTTCCTTATAGTAAGGGAAATACTTGGATTTCTCTATTTTTTTAGGTCCAATTGTATTTTTGATCTTCTCCCTTTATTATACCGTCTTCTATTTTCTTTAATAGTTCATTTTCTTCCTCATTTAGTAATTCTTGAACTATTGTGGGCTCTCCCCATCCATTCCATCTTTTTCTAAAACCGTTTCCCCATCTTGTTTCATTTTTATTTTAAATTCCTCTAATTATTTCCCTCAGACATATCTTCGGTTATTAAGTCACTATTTATAACATTAAAATAATTTTTATAAAAAAAAAAATTATCTTATTTAATTACAACTAAACGACGAAATATTTATATGAAATCACTTTTTGAAGTCGGTGCTAAACAAACTTTATAACCGAGCGTACCCGCCAATCCGTACTAAGTCCAATTAGTTGAGTATTATTTAGAAAATGTATATGTTTGGCACCGACTTCAAAAAAGAATTTGATGCTAATATTTCGTCGTTTAGTTGTAAATAAATTAGATAATTATTTTATACCTTTTAGGGTATTTTATTTTATTTTTGAGTTCTTAATATTTTAAGAGCCTTTCGTGTGTGCCTTCGAAACGCCGTCGAAGCTCGGCCCTCTGGGCCGGTGCCCTGGCGGGCAGCGTTTCGGTCCAAAAATTGTATTCCTCTTAAAAACCACACTCCAAATGTATACCCGTGAACTCCCGAAAATACATAGTCTCTTCAAAATTTCACCTCATTTTCGTCCTGACACAGCTACAGAAATGAGGCTCTAGATATGAATCTGGAAGTATTTCTTATTTCTATAATCTACAGCATTGTGATATTTTTTGTGTGGAAATCGATTTATTTAAATAAGTGGGATCGTGTAAGAAGGAGAATTATATTATATCATTTTTTTTAAATTTGGGATCGATAATCGATATAAGGCTCCAAATATTTAAAAGAGATCAGGTGTTGTTTGTATGACAGGCTGCTCCATCCAGTATTGCAATGAGAAACTCATATGGGCATGCGTGTCTTAAGTTGTTCAATTTTGTAAAAATCAAAAAATAAGAATAACAAAATTTAGATTTTTAATAAATTATAAAAAAGTGGCAAATCATTAAAAAATAAACAAATATTATATAAAATATAAATCAAATAAGATGTGATTAATTTCTTCTTCTGTGCGCAAAGAAAAGCGAATTGAATATTTAATTTTTGAGTGGTGAGGGGGGGGGGGCAGGAATAATTATCATAATATTTAATGTTTCTTAATTTAAAATCAATTGCAGTCTTTCATTTCAAATTACAATTATTTTTCAAATTTGACGGCATCAGCGCTCCCTGTCGGCAGCATTACGTTTCCGTTGCTGCAAATTAATCTGGACTATTATATATTATATGCTGCATTTTATTTTTTTGACGTCGGTTTTATTTATTTATTTTTTTTTTAATTATTCCTTCTCTGAATTGCAAATTAAACTTTTGATTTGATTGTATTTTCAGATCTAAGGATTATTTTCGAAATGCGCAACAGGCCTCTTCTTTGTCAAATAGTGAACCCTTTGGAATGTCCCTGTTTGCTGAGCGCACAGAATCCAAAACGAAGGGAAGATTTCGATACATTTATGAAGGGCTGGCAAAGAATAGACAAGGAATTGGTACGTATTATGGCATCGGCAAGATTCACGAGCGCGCATATAAAGTGCGAATTAGCCTTAAATATTTGATAACGGTTATATTTGAATCTAGGTAATCAATCCATGGCAACACGAACGTTCTCTCTCTCTCTCTCTCTCTCTGAATAATCTTCCGTATGTGTGGGAGAGAGAAAGAGATAAGAACCACGAGTGAGTAAACTTGATAAGATAAATTAATGAACAACTACTTTCAAATCATGAAATTAATTATTACGCTTCTGGAGAGGCCGATTTTGGCTATAACGAAGCATTCAATTCACTTGGATCTTTAATTTATCTACTCTAATTAAACGAGCAAAAATTGTATATACCGGGTGATTTTTTTACTTTACCATACAGGGTATGGTCAAGTATTGTAATCGTGCATGAAAAAATTGGGTTTTTTTCGTTCTTTTTTATCAAAATATCTCAAAAACGGCTGAAAGTATTTCGATTAAAAAAATTGAGCGAAACCATGGTATTTCGGTCTACAAAAAGGCTCTAATAAGGAATATTTAATAAGTTTTAATATAATAATAATAATTATAATATAATATAACTATTAATATAATTAATTATATAGAGCTATTAATAATAATATAATTTCGTAATCAAGTTTCTAATAAGTTTTGGTCCATTGAGATTAAGAGCTGATTAGATTTTGGTGCATATCGACCCAAAATTAAGGGGAGTGGAAGGGGGTTAAAAATTTAAAAATCTAGGTCGTTTGAGCAAACTCAACCAAATTTTGTATACATAATCAGTGGACCCCCAGAAGTCTAAAAATGCAAATCTAACCGCCCGAAATGGGGGGGGAGGAGTCTAAAAATGAAAATCTTGGCCATTTACCAAACTCAACCAAATTTTGTATACATAATCAGTGGTCCTCCAGAAGTCTAAAAATGCAAATCTAACCGCCCAAAATGGAGGGGGGGCGGAGTGTCAAAAAATGAAAATCTATGCCATTTACAAAACTCAACCAAATTTTGTATACATAATCATTGGGTCCCCAGAAGTCTAAAAATGCAAATCTAACCGCCCAAAATGGGGGGGGGGCGGAGTGTCAAAAAATGAAAATCTATGCCATTTACAAAACTCAACCAAATTTTGTATACATAATCAGTGGGTTCCAAGAAATCTAAAAATGCAAAAACTAACCACCCGAAATGGGGGGGGGGGGCGGAGTGTCAAAAAATGAAAATCTATGCCATTTACAAAATTCAACCAAATTTTGTATACATAATCAGTGGGTCCCAGGAGTCTAAAAATGCAAAAACTCACCCCCCCCTAATTAATTTTTTAATCGTTCAAAACGATCTTTTAGTAATTCTGTAGCTTTATCTAAAACAACATTAAACAAAGATATCTTATATGCATTTATCGGGTCTTCAATAGGTTCATCATCGCCTTCATAATTGAAATGTTTCTTTCTTTTCCGAAGCCTATTATTTTTTTTTACTTTATCCAATGCGAAGCATGGGAGAAAGTATTGTAATGGGTCTCGCGGCAAGCGCGACTTCAAAGGGTCCTCAGGTAAAGACTACGGAACCCATAGACTCAATTAAGGTCACAAATTGAAGTATTCAATGAGATTGAATTTTATCACGTGACGGTTTTGCCAAAAATTACCTGGGATCTCGCCGAGAGGCCAAAAAGTGCCATTTTTTTGGAAGTGCGTGCGGATGGATGGATGGATGGATGGATGGATGGATGTGTGTTATCGTTTTTTTCGTCCACGAATTTTTCCACACCGTTGCACCGAATGAATTGAAATTGAAAACCTACCAGTATTTTAACAAAATGAAGCGCTGATTAGTTTTTGGTACATATCGGTCCACAAACATTAGTACTTTATTTCAGTACTTTTTTAGTTTTTTCTAAATATCTTGAAAATAACTTAACCAATTTTGATGAAATTTAATATCCTAATTAAGTACCTTTGGACACATAAAAAAGATTAAATAAAGTTTTTAGTAAAATTATATTTTAAAGTACTTTACTCTAGAACATATTAATATTTCAAAAGAATTTGGATAAAGTTTAGCAACGATCCGTTGCAGTTTATTTTTTGTTTATTTTGATGGTAACGCGGGGCCCGATTGGGCCCAATCGCTCCAATCGCCCTTTATCCGGCCCTGGACCGAGGAAGTAGCTCAAGCTATAGCTCTAATAAATGGTGGAAGGTCGTATCTGTAGGTATGTCGCTCAATGATTTCAAACACCGGTTTTAAAGTACGTCGCTCAGAGCTGGAAAACGATATAGAGAAACAAACTCTTATAACAGGAGACCCGGATCTGGTCGAATTGGTTTGGACCGAGGGGTGAACCACGACTTAAAATCGTGTACACCTACTTCCACTTTCATTTCCAAGTAGAAGACAAAAGATGACAATAGATTATCTAATGAATTCCAAAGTAATTCCAAAGACGGTGCACACCTAATTCCATTCGCGGTTCACCCCTTGGTTTGGACTATCAGAAGACGTCTTCGGGAATTAGGGTTAATGTCAACGAGACCAGCGACAGGCCATCTTTAGACACCGATTATGTTATATTTTTCTAAGGGCCGGTTGTATGTCGCAAAGTAAATGTTTTTTACCACTAACACAGGATAGATGGTAAATGGGATGGCCAAATCCCCCCCAAAAGCATTTACTTTGCGACATACAACCGGACCTAACTGTTCCACTTTTTTTGCACCTGAGTGTATATAAAATTTAGCCATGATTCTATGACGTAATTACACCTTCTTGCTATAACTCCTTTTCGCATAAATATCATTAAAAAAAATTAAAAAAATTCTTGGAAAAAGTTCATTCATATTTAGCCATCTCTTTTACCCTCTAGCCAGATTACATTATAAGTTAATGCACAGGGTTGGAGATAAATGATAAATTCTTTTCCGCTCTCGTGCATTAGGAGAAAAAAAAAGCGAAATTCCATTCAGTCTTTCTTGTTTTGTTGGTTTTAAATAATAAAGAAAATTCCTTTAAAAGAAAAAAAATGTTTGTTTTGAATTAATGGAAATTTCTTCTTTTATGTTGGTTAGATGCATGTTGATGACATTGACTGACAGACAGACACATGTTGAGAAATTATCTGAAATGCGATGTATGGAAATTCAAGATTTAATTTTTTTTTTTAATTTAATCACATCCAAAACACTTGTGTAAATAAACAGGTCAAGTTCGAAAAGAAGTGACAAATATAGTCAGTTAAATTCGACAAGAATAAAGGGGTTGCTGTCCAAAAAATATAACCCTTCAATTTTTAAAGTAATAAGTATTTTATTTTTCCATTCTTTTTAACCGACTTCAAAAAAGGGGGAGGTTCTCAATTTTTGTCTTCATGTTACCTGATATCTTCGCCAATTGTGAACCGATTTTGATTATTATTTTTGTATTGGGTTAAGTCTAGTTTCCAATAGATCGCGTTTTTTTTCATTAGTATTGGACCTTTTTTAACCGACTTCAAAAAAGGAGGAGGTTCTCTATTCGATTGAATTTTTTTTTTTTTTTTTTTTTTTTTTTTTTTTTTTGTGCCTATGTTACCTCATATCTCCGCCAATTGTCAACCGATTTTGAAATTTTTTTTTGCATTGGGTCCAGTCTAGCTTCCGATTGGTCCCATTTTTTTTCGATTTTTTTTCATAGGTATTAGACCTTTTTTATTAGGTTTGTTTAGGTTTGTTTAGACCTAACCTCTTTGTTTATGAACCGATTTCGATGGTTCTTTTTTTATCCGAAAGGGGGTGTCTTAGGGATGGTGTCATATTAATTTGGTCGAGTTCTGATGATATAATCACTATTAATAACATCACTAAAAAGAGAAAAATAAAAATTTTTAAGAAAAAAATAAAAACCGACTTCAAAAAATTAAGTGCAACAAATATAAAAATACACTAAAAGGTATAAAATAATTATTATCTTATTTAGTTACAACTAAACGACGAAATATTAACACGAAATTACTTTTTGAAGTCGGTGCTAAACATATACCTTTTATGAATCGCACTCGACGGATCTTACTTAGTACGTTTGGCGGATACGCTCGCTTATAGGTATAGTTTGTTTGGCACCGACTTTAAAAAGTAATTTGACAAGAATAAAGGGGTTGCTGTCCAAAAAATATAACCCTTCAATTTTTAAAGTGATAAATATTTTATTTTTCCATTCTTTTTAACCGACTTCAAAAAAGGGGAGGTTCTCAATTTTTGTCTCCATGTTACCTGATATCTTCGCAAATTGTGAACCGATTTTGATTATTATTTTTGTATTGGGTTCAGTCTAGTTTCCAATAGATCGCGTTTTTTTTCATTAGTATTGGACCTTTTTGCTATGTTTGTTCAGGCATAACTTCTTTGTTTATGAACCGATTTCGATGATTTTTTTATATTGGAAAGAGGGTTCCATATTAATTTGGTCAAGTTCTGATGATATGATCAATGACGAATTAACGTAAATATCCAATTCTTATGATCAAATAATCGAAATTATAATAAATAAAATCTTTTATAAAAAGCAAAAATAAGTTTAAAAGACGAGAAGACCCTATAGATTTTCACTACAGACCCAATTTCTTGGGAGGGAAAATTAATCTTTAAGAGATTGAAAGGTATTTTGGTTGGGGCGACAGGAAAAGAGATTTAGCTTTTCTTTAAAGGCAATACAAATATGTAAACGAAGGATCCAACCTGGTTGGAAAAAAGAAGAAAATACCGGTTTCATGGACTTCACGTGATTGTGGGAACCACGTTTCTTGCTGTGTGTTTAGCCCGAGTGATCTTAGGGCATTTTAGCCGAATTCATCACTTTGGGTTCGAGGCAGCTGCTTGGTATTGGCATTTCGTAGATGTGGTTTGGTTGTTTTTGTATTTAAGAATTTACAAATTAATGTTAAAACGTTCATTTAAAACCCGCAAACGTTTTTAGAAAATTTATATATTCATGAATTTAATTTTATTATCATTTTCTGATTCATTCGCCCGACCCTTTCTCTTACGAGATGCATGCAAGCTATTATATTAAGTCACTATTAATAACATCACTAAAGTGAGAAAAATAAAAATAAATTTTATAAAAAAAAAATAAAAAAATAAAACCGACTTCAAAAAAATTAAATGCAACAAATAAAATAATAATAACTTAATAATAATAGGTATAGTTTGTTTGGCACCGACTTCAAATATTAATTTCTTGTAAATGTCCGATCAAAATTCAAGACTATCTTTCTCTTCGATTAGGCCTTTCTGGGTTATATTGATATTTTATCTAAAATAAATTTAAATAATATTTTCGATTCCTTCCATCTAGAAGTTACAAAATTAAATGAACTTTTTCCATCTCTGAGATACAAGCTCTCAAAGTGCCAGGACCTAGACTGGCCATCGCAATACTCTCCCATTATATTCTATGAATATAAATGTGAAAGTAAATACTAGCTATATTAATTTTACTTTGGAAACCGATGAATCAATGTACAACGGAGTTTTTTCCTATCCATATAAAAAACAAAACAAAATCTCTCTGAGAGACGTTTGTTATTAAATTACAATATCGATGAAGTTTTTGTCAATAGATAAAAATGTAATTTGTTTTAACTGTCATGGATGGATGAAGATATATAGGTAGATCCTGATTGAGGAGTTCAAACGCGCTTTTATCCTTTTCCATACGCCTAAAAAACACCCTTCGCTGTCGAAATGTTAAGCCTTTTGGTTTTGATAACTTGGACAATATGAGAGCTATTGTCGACTAGGATACAGGAGAGGCGGCCGCATCAGCCGGGGGCGGTATAAGCCTCATCGAAATCAAAATAGAATTTGAATGATTCAATAATTTAAAATTTTTACGCAACGCTTTTTTCTCTTACTTTTTCCTAAATTGTTCGGATAACTGTCAATTTGGGGGCATGGAGGGGGTCGAAATGACGTCAGTTCTGAGCATGGTTGCTTGATTCAAAAGATAGGACATGTTCTAAAAATAAGCTGAAGTGTTCTGATGTGGCCATCCACTTGACTTTACCACACAACCTGGCCCCTCACTTATATTTAATATTTAATAAAATTATTTATAATCATGTATGGGAAGGGGGTTAGTTTTTGCATTTTTAGACTTCTCGGGTCCCACTTATTATGTATACAAAATTTTAGAGTTAAAAATAAAATAAAATGAGAGAGTCTTCTGTTTTTTAAATAAAATAATTTTTAATTATTTCTAGAGACTATAGTTTCGAAGGCATTGCCTTCATCATCAGTCTATCACAAATATTTCAAATTAGTTACAAATTAAGATTTATACATAGAAAATTTTGAAAAATATATAATGTCTTTTTCTTCATGTTTCTTCTTGGGAGATTAGAATATAGAGGAATAATAAAGAAAAAGACATTATATATTTTTCAAAATTTTCTATGTATAAATCTTAATTTGTAACTAATTTGAAATATTTGTGATAGACTGATGATGAAGAATGCCTTCGAAACTATAGTCTCTAAATAATTAAAAGTTATTTTATTTAAAAAACAGAAGCTCTCTCATTTTATTTTATTTTTAACCTAAAATAAAAACAATTCTGTTACCATCGACAGTGAAATCTTTTATTCAACTAATATACAAAATTTGGTTGAGTTTCGTACAAGAGCCTATATTTTTAATTTGTAACCCGCGCCCCTCCACCCCCCTTAATTTTGAGTCGATATGCACCAAAATCTAATCAGCTCTTAATCTCAATGGACCAAAACTAAGTGTGAAATTTGGTTTCGATATTCACACTAGTTTTTGAGCTAGCTCGTCCACAAAAATTTGATAACGCACAGACTAATGGACAACCAGACAACCGGACGGACGGACAGACTAATAGACATTTTGACAAAACAATTATCATCTCGAAAAATATAATTTATAATCATGCCCTGGTTTCGCTCAATTTTTTTAATCGAAATATTTTCAGCCGTTTTTGAGATATTTCGAAAAAAAAAGAAGGAAAAAAAACACTTTTTTCATGCACGATTACAATACTTGACCATACCATGTATGGTAAAGTAAAAATTAAATGCAACAACTAAAATACACTAAAAGGTATAAAATAATTATTATCTTATGTAGTTACAACTAGACGACAAAATATTAACATGAAATTACTTTTTGAAGTCGGTGACAAACAAACTATTCCTATAAGCGAGCGTACCCGCCAAACGTACTAAGTAAGGTATATGTTTGTCACCGACTTCAAAAAGTAATTTCATGTTAATATTTCGTCGTTTAGTTGTAACTAAATAAGATAATTATTTTATACCTTTTAGTGTATTTTATTCGTTACATTTAATTTTTTTGAAATCGGTTTTTTTCTTAAAAATTATTTTTTCTCTCTAAAGGCCATTTGGATGTTTTTGCAGAAACAGTAAAGCGATGAATGGGGTAATTAAATTCTCTCGAGCTGGCTGCGATGATTTTCGATAACGGTTTTGTCTTAAACACCTGCTCCCTTGATAATAAATTTCTTTCTTTTCTTTAATTCCTTGTATCCCTAAAGGTCTTATAATAACATAATAGCCCTTTCTCTTCCTGTATGGGAAAACAATTTATACTTATTTACTCGATTTCTGTCAATTTTTCGAAGAACGGGCTCCATTGTCCGATATGTGTTGTCCTTCGTCATTGTATGCATTTGCTGGCTTAATTGATGCTTTGACAATTTTTCTGGGAAGAGATACAATGTCGAACTTGGTTGATAATATCCTGTCAAGGCACGTGCGAAGATCCCTTCTTCTTACAACTGAAATGTCACAGCCCTCCACTGATATTGATTATTATTAACATTTTCGTCCATAATTTACTCTTATTAAACGAGCAAAAATTGTATATTTGTTTATATATATATTTGTATCTTAGTTATATTTTGAAAACGGCTCTACCGATTTTGATGAAATTCACGGCTTAGGGGGTTTTTGGGATGACAATTCGATCTGTCACGGTCTCATCTTCGACAAAATTGTTTTTGATGGGGTTTTTCGTAATCAAATTAATTATTCTCAGGTAGACAGATCCAAATCTTGTAGTTTAAAAAAGGTTTTCCTTTTACTATTGTACCCAGACAGACAATGGGTTTGGCTAATTGTTCTCAAAGGCCTTGAAAAACTATTGTGATTGTGGTGTGTTGTTGTCAAGCATTAACTAAACCCGAACAAAGCTCGGTCTTCCAGGTATATATACGGGTGTTTTTTAGAGGTATAGAACTTCGAATTGAAATAAAACACAAGAAAATCGTTTTAATGTCCATCAATTTGGCTTTACTGGAAGGATAATTTTATGCCATTAATGTTTAAATATGATTTTCGGGCATGTGGCCGCCGCGGCTGGCTCGAATAAATCCAATTCTACAGGTCCAATTTTCAACCACTTTTTCGAGCATATGGGGCCGTATGTTGGCAATAACGCCAACGAAATGTTGGCTTCCAAGTCCCCCTAACTGCCTCTGGTTTGTTGGCGTAGCACGAGCGACTTCACATATCCCCAAAGAAAGTAATCCAATGGTGTCAAATCACACGATCTTGCGCTGGCCAATTTGGCGGGTCGACTCCGCGAAAATTATGCGCTCATCGAATGTGACGATGCGCTGTGTGGCATGTAGCGCCGTCTTGTTGGAACCGGCAACTCATCCACATTCAGTACGGTCCAATTTCGGGAACAAAATAGTCGGTTATCAAAGGGCTCTATACCGGTCTCCATTAACGCCGCAACTCGACTCTCCAGCATTATTTCGGAAGAAGTATGGCCCAAATGACTCCACCAGCCCATAGAGCACACCAAACAGTCAGTTTTTGTGGATGTAACGGCGTCTCAAGGGGTCTCATGTGGATTCTCTTCACTCGCAAATGCGGCAATTTTGCTTGCTGACGCAAGCCGCAACATTCGCATGGCGTTAGCGCCAAACATACGGCCCCATGATGCTCGAAAAAAGTGGTTGAAAATTGGACCTGTAGAATTGGATTTATTCGAGGCCAGCCGCGGCGGCCCCTGCCCAAAATCATATTTAAACATTAATGGCATAAAATTATCCGCCAATATAAAGCAAATTGATATATTTGTATTTTTTTTTAACGGCTATATAACGATTTTTGATGAAACAAACTCTATTAACAAGTTTTGAGGATGAGAAAGCGATCTTGATGCGGAGCGGGGGTGGATGTGGTGGATGTGGGGGTGCAGAAGGTGGGGGCAGTGGTGGGGGATCCGGGGGTAGGGCGAGGTTTCGGGGGTGGGGTCAAGCAGGGTGGAGGTGGGGGGTACAGTGGTCGAATACTATATAGATATATTTGTATTTTATTAATTTGAAAAACGGCTCTCAAATAAAAATCGACCTTTTTATCAAAATTTTAAATTAAAAATAATATTAAAATAAAGATTTTAACTGAAGGAAGAAGTTACTGAGCATCGCTCGGTGCCTCCAGGTACTCTATCTACTCTTATTAAACGAGCAAAAATTGTTTGTTTGTATATTTATTTGTATCTTAGTTCTATTTTGAAAACGGCTCTACTGATTTTGATGAAACCAACTCTCTTTTCTTAATTAAATTAATTAATAAAAGATGAAAATCTCAATAAAAAAGTTTGTTTACATTTACTTCAATTATCTTTTATTTATTAATTGTTTTTTAATTTTAAAACCCACTAATAGGTTATAGCAAATATTATTATATTATATAAAAATTAGGAATTTTTTGTTTGTTTTTAATTAACAGGTGTCTAAATCATAACAAAACAGGTGTGTTTACAAATAAAGTGTTTGAAGTGGCTCTTTTTTTATATAATTTGGAAACAAATCTTATTTAATTTTATGTTTTTATTTCAGATCCTATACGATTATTTTTTTATTATTATTTTCCTATTTATTTTTTTATAATGTTTATCAATATGAACGAATGTGGGCAAATTGGTGTACGAGTAAACAAATATACACATAATATGTGGACCATTAGAATGCTAGAAATGCAAAAACTGGGTACGGGGTGGGGTGGATGTGGGACGTGCAGGAGGTGGGGAATCCGGGACGGGCCGGGGTGGGGCTAAGTGGGGGGTGCACTCGTGGGGGCGCGGTGTGTGGTTTCGGGGGGGGGGGGGGGGGGTTAGGGGTTACAAACAATTTTTGCTCGTTTAATAAGAGTAGATTTATTTATTTATTTTGGCTTTCTCGGCATTAACCATTAGCCATTTTACGATACTATATATTAAATTGATTTTTTTCTCAGATATGCACTGATCAGATTCAAATCGGATTGCAGCGAGTCGGGCTTGATTAGAAGACATGTATCTACTTATCTATATGTATAAAATTAATTGCTCCAAATCACGCCAAATGTTGGTTGCACACGTTTCAAGCAAAGTTATGAACGAAAACACCCTCAACAAATTCCTGTCTGTCTGTCTGTCTGTTTCAGTGGTTTCCGAAAAGTTGCTCACGATTCACGTCAAACCGGCTGAAGGGATTATTATGAAATTTCATATTTACATCAGATGTCTTCTATATAACGTTTTGATATTTGGCCCCAGAAAGGGGTTTGGGGGGGGGGGCGCACGAATGAAAATTATCAAATAACTCCTAAGCTATTAACCATACGGCAAATTTTATAATAAACAAAGTTATAGGGGATGTGATTTCTGACAACTTTTGTTTAAAAAAATTTCCCTCAAACCCACCCAAAAAGGGGGGAGGTTGAAAAAATGAAAATTCTTGCCCTTGGTGCAAACTCAACCAAATTTTGTATACATAATCTCTGGGCCTCTAGAGAGCTAGAAATGCAAAAACTAACCACCCAAAATGGGGAGGGGGAGGAGAGGATCAAAAGATTGGAGTGGGGTACGGGGGACTAGGCGGGGGTCTGGTGCGCAGGGTTGGTGGGCACGGGGTGGGGTACGATGTAGGTGGTGTTGGGGTGGGGGTGGGGGACGGCTGCTGGAGGGGTTTCGAGGGGGGGTCAGGGGGCGTGCCAGCTGGCTAGCAAGAGGCCGCCGAAGGCGCTGCTTGCAGCTAGTTAATTTGTAATTAAAGATAGGCAACATATCATTTGATTAATTTTCTGAAGATATAGGAAAATAAATGTTTAATCGAATCGGAGAGAGAGGAGATCTTGCAATAAATCAACCCCATTTTAATTACCGCAGTACCTACATAGGTACTTTTATTGATTTCAAATCAAATTCCTTTCCTGTCACTCAAACATGTGTTTTGGAAAAATTCCGGTTCATGAACCTCTCCTTTGAAGAAATTGTTTGATTGATTGATTGATTGAGGAATTTCTGTACCATGTCTCGTGGATGCGGATTAATGGCTTTTTGGCAAGAGATTTTCGGGGACAAGTCCCGAAGGTTGTTGACACAAATTAGTTCTTATATACGTAATTAATCTTAACGAATAAATACTATATCTAATACGTAAAACAAAACCAAAATTGATGTAGGGTTGCCTGGAAATAAAATTAATATTTTTTCAATGAAAAAAAAATCCCCCTTTAAAAGATCTAGACCTAGGATTTGGCTTAAACGTTCAGGTTCTAGAAATTATAAAAAAAAACCGACTTCAAAAAAAATTAAATGCAACAAATAAAATAATAATAACTTAAAAATAAAATAAAATGAACTAAAAGGTATAAAAAAATTAGCTACAACTAAACGATGAAATATTAACATGAAATTACTTTTTGAAGTCGGTGCCAAACATATACATTTTATGAATCGAACTCGACGGATTTTACTTAGTACGTTTGACGAATAAGCTCGCTTATATAGTTTGTTTGGAACCGACTTCATAAAGTGATTTCATGTTAATATTTCGTCGTTTAGTTGTAACTAAATAAGATAATAATTATTTTATACCTTTTAGTGTATTTTATTTGTTGCATTTGAATTTTTTTGAAGTCGGTTATATTTTTTCTTAAAATTATTTTTATTTTTCTCTTTTAGTGATGTTATTAATAGTGATCATATCATCAGAACTTGACCAAATTAATATGGCACCATCCCTAAGATACCCCCTTTCCAATAAAAAAAGAATCATCAAAATCGGTTCATAAGCAAAGAAGTTAGGCCTGAACAAACCTAACAAAAAAGGTCTAATACAAATGGGACCAATCGGAAGGTAGGCTGAACCCAATGCAAAATTTGTTTTCAAAATCGGTTCACAATTGGCGAAGATATGAGGTAACATAAACACAAAAAAAAAATAATCAGTCGATTAGAGAACCTCCTCCTTTTTTGAAGTCGGTTAAAAATGACTTAGATTTGTTGCAAATAATGATATCTTAATAATTAAGATATTTAAAAAAAAATAACAAAAATTTTGTTTACATCATTAATAATTATTTTTTTTTTCAATTTTAAAACCCACTATAAGAATATAAGAAATATTAATATCTATTAAAATTAGATTACCTTGTACCTTAAATTAAATATATTTATTCAAATTTTAATTTAATTAATTCAACCAAATGAATAATTAAAATAAATATTTATATAATTCATTTGATTGAATATAGTGGATTCTATATCAAATGAATATATACTCATATTCTAGTCAGAAATACATTATAAATAAAAAAATATTTTAGTTTATATAACTTCTTATCGTAATTACGTATTATTCCATTTATTGAGGTGCGTGCAAAAGTTCGTGCGGTAGATGGAGTTATGAGCGTCGTAACGTGTTGTCATTAATGCCTACTCCTACATATTATATATCCTTGGAAAGGGGACGTCTTCAGCTTTCATTTAAAAAAAATCATAAGTTTTCATACAAACTGATTCGATAAATATCACTTTAAAAATGAATATAGATAAAGTGCATTTACGGCATGTTAGGCTTTACGAGTTTCGGAAGGGAATAAACGTTGCCGCAGCCGTGAAAAACTTTCAAGATGTTTATCAGGATCAAGCACCAGCTAAACGAACTGTGGAAAAATGGTTTGCTAAATTTCGGCGCGGAATTTAACCTTGAAGTCGATGCTCTCAGTTTGGTGGGATTGCAAGGGCATAATCTATTTTGAGCTTCTCCCTGCTGGCGAAACGATTGATTCGGACAAGTACTGTCGCCAATTAACCAATTGGAATCGAGAAATCAAAGAGAAACGTCCGATTTTGTCAAATCGCAAAGGAGTCATCTTTCATCAGGACAACGCCAGACCACACGTTTTGAAAAAGACGCTGTGCTAGCTGAAGAGCCTGAAATGGGATGTCCTAACGCATCCACCATATTCTCCTGATATATCACGGCAAACCCTCTCTCCCGAATAATCGAATCAATATTGCCTCCTCAATTACTCTCGACCTAGACAAACTGAATAAATGGGGCTCTCAAAATTTAGTTAACTTTAATTCAAATAAGACTCAATGTTATCTAATTTCTAGGCGCGAAAATAGAGATTTCCCTGATATTCACTTCGATTCGAATACCCTGAAAATGTGTGACAGCCTATCCATGTTGGGCGTCTCTGTCGCATCTGACCTGTCTTGGAATGAACACATCTCCTCTGTGGCGAAATCTGCAGCAAGGAAGATTGGCTTCTTATTCAGGTCCAAGCGATTTTACAAACCCCCACAACTTCTCACCATCTACAAGGCCCAAATCCGCCCCTGTCTCGAATACGGCTCTCATCTGTGGAGAGGAGCCTCAAAATATTCTCTTGCTACCCTTGATGCAATCCAGAAACGAGCCGTCAGGCTAATTGACGATTCTACCCTCACCGACTCCCTCGACTCGCTAGCTCATCGAAGAGATGTCTCTGCCCTTTCCCTTTTCTATAGATACTATCACGGCAGGTGCTCTGACGAGATAAAATCAATAATTCCCCCCAAAGCATGCTTTGCACGCAGCACACGTTTTGCCGACTCCCAACACTCTTTCGCTGTCAAATTGGAAAAGTGCCGGACCACTTCATTCGCGAATACATATATCCCCATGACTTCAAGGAACTGGAACTCTCTCCCAGCCTCTATCTTTCCCAGCACCTATGATCTTCAAACCTTCAAAACCAGGGTGCATAGACACCTGCGTCTACACCCTCTCTCTTAATCAACTTTCCCTTCTCTTCGGTAATGCAAGGGTCTTTCGAGATCCATAGGGGCTACATCTTTACTGGTGCACCCCTTCTTGCATTCGATTGCATTAAAAATATCGCACCATCTGACTATCACTTAGTTCCGGTCATTGCAAAATTATTTAATATTGAAAAAACTTTGACTCTTTGGAGGCCTTAAAAAACGGCGTGTCTTCGTTCTTCGAATCTAAACCCCGCAGTTATTATGATTGAGGCATCCGTCTGGTGCCAGAATGTTGGAAAAACATTATAGAAAACTATGGAGAATATATCATTGATTGAATAAAGATTTTTCTTTGCCTAATCGCTGTGTGACTTTTACTCACAAACTCCGCACGAACTTTCGCAAGCACCCAATAAATACCCAACTATTAAATTTAACTATTCCACTATTTTACTCAAATAACAATATTTTCATATTAAATTGAAAGTTTTTGCCGAGAGTAGCAGAATTTTTATATATTGAAGGAGACAATAAAAGAGTGTGTCTTCTGCTGGAATTATAAATTTTATTTATTTATAACGAGACTATAGTTTCGAGGGCTTTGCCCTCTTCATCAGTCTATTACAATGGATTCACAGGAATTAATTTATGAATGAAAGGTTAAAATCTTTCGTGTGGTTAGGTTAAGAAAATATACAGTGTGGGCAAATTAAGAATTGAAATTTATACTTGTTTTGTTATTTTGGCTGTAGGTGGCGTTCGTGAAGTTTATATTTTGGCGGCTATTTTTAAAATAAAGCTTTCGGGAATTTCTATTTTACGATTTAAGAATTTTTTTGGTGAATTATTGTATGATTTTAAAATTTCTAACGATACGAAAATACTAATTTTTAAGGGATCTAATTCTGATCTAATTAATTTAATATTTGATTCATCTGGAAAACAATGTTTCTCGGAGATTAAATGTTCTGCAAATGCACTATGCCCTGAACCCCTTTAAAAACCCTTTTGTGTTCCGAAATGAGTGTGTTTAAATTTCGTTCTGTTTTTCCTATATAGGTCGAATCACATTCTCCACATGTTATGGAATAGACACCTTTTTTGTCCATTTTTTGAATTTTGTCTTTCTTATTATTGCTAATATCAGATCCCAATGTTCTAGAGGATTTGAAAATAGTTTGATATCCTAAAGTTTTGAATTTGAATTTTAAAGTTTCCGAAATTTTTCCATAGTATGGGATTATTAATTTTGGTTTTGATTCTGGCTCGGACATTTGGGAATAATATTTTCATATTTTACTTGGTTCAAATAGCGTCATCTTAACTATTAATATATCTAGAGTTGCTCCAAATCTATGAGAATACTTAAAATATGTATATCATTTATTCATATTGGACAAAGATCGATTTCGCAATAATTAACTTCACCATCTATTCATATCAAATATAATTTCTTAACTATAAATATATCGTTTTTTCAGTGTATCTGGATCATTCCATGATTTTCTGCATTTTGGATTCAAAAATTAATCTACCCTTCATTGCCAGTACCGATGCAAAACAGTCTTTCTTTCGTGCTGTTGAACATGTTATTTCATTTACGACTTTGGCTGTATTCCATTTGTCTTTCGTGTTCAGTTGTTGTTTGACAACATCCATTTTCCGTCCTTTAAATTCCCATTGGTTTTGTAAACGATCGGAAATTGTTTGCTCAGCACAACATTTCATCTTTCGGCAAGTTGTTTTTGAAACTGTGACATGTATCTTCATCCAATATTGCTTGTTTTTCAAACTTTTTCTGTTGATCTGGACGTTCATTTTGTCTTCACAACGAAATCACTACTTGTCATGAAGCTATTAATGGGTTTTCAAATTAAATAAGCTGACGTGTTCTGATGTGGCCATCCACTTGACTTTACCATACAACCTGGCCCCTCACTTATATTTAATATTTAATAAATAATCATCTAGGGGGGGGGGGGGGTTAGTTTTTGCATTTTTAGTCTCCTGGGACTCAATGATTATGTATACAAAATTTGGTTTAGTTTGGTAAATGGCAAAGATTTTCATTTTTGACCCTCCGCCCCCCCCACCCCCATTTCGGGCGGTTAGTTTTTAGATTTTTAGACTTCTTGGAACCCACTGATTATGTATACAAAATTTGGTTTAGTTTGGTAAATGGCCAAGATTTTCATTTTTTGACCCTCCGCCCCCCCCCCCATTTCGGGAGGTTAGTTTTTAGATTTTTAGACTTCTTGGGACCCACTGATTATGTATACAAAATTTGGTTTAGTTTGGTAAATGGCCAAGATTTTCATTTTTTGTCCTCCGCCCCCCCCCCATTTCGGGACGGTTAGTTTTTAGATTTTTAGACTTCTTGGGACCCACTGATTATGTATACAAAATTTGGTTTAGTTTGGTAAATGGCCAAGATTTTCATTTTTTGACCCTCCGCCCCCCCCCCCATTTCGGGAGGTTAGTTTTTAGCATTTTTAGACTTCTTGGGACCCACTGATTATGTATACAAAATTTGGTTTAGTTTGGTAAATGGCCAAGATTTTCATTTTTTGACCCTCCGCCCCCCCCCCTATTTCGGGCGGTTAGTTTTTGCATTTTTAGACTTCTTGGGACCCACTGATTATGTATACAAAATTTGGTTGAGTTTGGTAAATGGCCAAGATTTTCATTTTTTGACCCTCCGCCCCCTCCACACATTTTGGGCGGTTAGATTTTGCATTTTTAGACTTCTGGGGTCCAGTGATTATGTATACAAAATTTGGTTGAGTTTGCTTAAAACGACACAATTTTTTATTTTTAACCCAACTCCAACCCCCTTAATTTTAGGTCGTTATGCACCAAAATCTAATCAGCTCTTAATCTCAATTGACCAAAACTACGTGTGAAATTTGGTTTCGATATTCACACTAGTTTTTGAGCTAGCTCGTACACAAATTTGGTAACGCACAGACTAACTAACTAACTAACAGACATTTTGACAAAACAATTATTATCTCGAAAAATATAATTTTTTCGATGTTCACTTATTAGAGCTTTTTGTAGACCTAAATGCCATGGTTTCGCTCAATTTTTTTAATCGAAATAGTTTCAGCCGATTTTTAGATATTTTGAAAAAAAGAAGGAAAAAACCAACTTTTTTCATGCACGATTACAATACTTGACCATACCCTATATGGTAAAAGTAAAAATCAGTCGACGTCGTCCCGCAAGACCATTATAATAATTATAGATAGAAAATATAAAATAATAATATATGGTAGATATACAGGGTATCTAAAATTTTTTTTAATAAAAATCTCATAGCTTTCGAGTTATAGGCATTTTTTTCGCTAATCTGCCTTAAATAATGAGATGTTGTGGCTACAAATTTACATATTTTATTATTCTAATTTTTGTTACGCAATCCTGAATAATTCTGTTATTGACCAGAATTCAAAATAAAACAATAAGTACTATATAGTGGTGTTTTTTATTGAGGTATAGAACTTTAAGTTGGCATCACTTTTTTAACTGGCGGCCATTTTGTCAGCTGTCATGATTAATATTTAGTTTGGTTTGCCATTTCATCATGAACAGGTTGACAAAAGAACAACGCTTGCAAATCGTGCAAATTTATTTCGAAAATAATGGTTCAGTTCGCGAAGTTTACCGCAAGCTCCGTCCATTTTATGGTCGACGCCAATGCGTCCATCAAGAGCAATTAATTCGGTTAACCATGGATCGTTTTCGCCACTACGTTTACTCTATGCGTGATAATACGCATCCGCAGAGACGTCGAACAGTGCGCACCGAAGAAACAATTGCCGCTTGTAGAGCAAAAGTGCTGAAGAGGACCAGAATGAATCGATTCGCCACCGTGCACAGCATTTGGAGCTGTGTCCATCAACTTTATGGAAGATTTTGCGCAAAGATCTTGGCTTGCGACCTTACAAGATCCAGCTTGTAGCAAGGAGTAAAGACGCGAGACCATGCAATGCGTCGTGATTTTGGTGTATGGGCTCGAGAAATGAGATTGATCTCGATGCTGATTTTCATCGCAAAATTTTGTTCAGTGATGAGGCCCATTTTTGGTTGAAATGGATACGTCAGCAAGCAAAATTGCCGCATTTGGAGTGAAGAGAATCCACATGAGACCCTTGAGACGCCATTACATCCACAAAAACCGACTATTTGGTGTGCTCTATGGGCTGGTGGAGTCACTGGGCCATACTTCTTCCGAAATAATGCTGGAGAGTCAGTTACCGTTAATGGAGACCGGTATAGAGCCATGATAACCGACTATTTTGTTCCCGAATTGGATGGCATGAATGTGGATGAGTTGTGGTTCCAACAAGACGGCGCTACATGCCACACAGCGCACGTCACAATCGATTTATTGAAGGAAACATTCGATGAGCGCATAATTTCGCGGAATGGACCTGTCAATTGGCCACCAAGATCGTGTGATTTGACACCATTGGATTATTTTCTTTGGGGATATGTGAAGTCGCTCGTCTACGCCAACAAACCAGAAACGTTAGGGGACTTGGAAGCCAACATTCGTGGCGTTATTGCCAACATACGGCCCCATATGCTCGAAAAAGTGGTTGAAAATTGGACCTGTAGAATTGGATTTATTCGAGCTAGCCGCGGCGGCCACATGCCCGAAATCATATTTAAACATTAATGGCATAAAATTATCCTTCCAATAAAGCCAAATTGATGGACATTAAAACGATTTTCTTGTGTTTTATTTCAATTCGAAGTTCTATACCTCTAAAAAAAACACCCGATACTTTTAAAGAAAATTTTTTTTTCCGAACTTATGTTTTAAAAAAAATTTATCAGCTAACTAAAATAAGCTGTCGTGTTCTGATGTGGCCATCCACTTGACTTTACCATACAACCTGGCCCCTAAAATTATTTATAATCATGTAAAGGGGGTTAGTTTTTGCATTTTTATAGATGTCCCAATGATTATGTATACAAAATTTGGTTGAGTTTGATAAATGGCCAAGATTTTCATTTTATGTCCCTCCCCCCCCTCCACCATCTTTGGGCGGTTAGTTGTTGCATTTTTAGACTTCTGGTGTCCCACTGATTATGTTTACAAAATTTGGTTTAGTTTGGTCAAATGGCCTAGATTTTTAATTTTTAACCCCCCTCCCCCCCCTTAATTTTGGGCCGATATGCACCAAAATCTAATCAGATCTTAATCTCAATGGACCAAAACTACGTGTGAAATTTTTGATATTCACTCTAGTTTTTGAGTTAGCTCGTCCACAAATTTGGTAACGCACAGACTAAACAACAGACATTTTGACAAAACAATTATTATCTCCGAAAAATATAATTTTTTCGAAGTTCAGTTATTAGAGCTTTTTGTAGAGCGAAATGCGATGGTTTTGCTCAATTTTTTTAATCAAAAATAATTTAAGCCGTTTTTGAGATATTTCGAGAAAAAAAAACACTTTTTTCATGCACGATTACAATACTTGACCATACCCTGTATGGTAAAGTAAAAATGTGTTATAAACCAATAATTACTGATTGTACAATTTCATGACTTTGTGTTTGTGAAATAGTTTAAGATTAATTTCGTTCTAACAGAGATGTGTATGTTTTAGGCTAACGATCCACGTTTTGAGGCCGATGACTTCGCTGTGGTTTACCAGTCATTCCTCGAAAACCCTCTGATTCCGCGCTTGCCTAATGGAGACAGTGACCTAAGCTTTATGGCCGTCGACTGCTTCCATATCAGTCAGAAGATGGGTGCTCTCGGTAAGCCTTGACAATGGTCATCAATCTTTTCTATTGTATTTTAATTAGTCAGTTACACTACTCTTATGAATATTAATAAATTGGATCATTCATTTATTAGTCAGACAGACACCAATCGGGTCGATAGTCGGAATTAGATCTGTTGTTTATATGTGCGCAAATTTACAACTGATTCGGGTGAATTAACCAAAGCAATTAATATTTATGTCTGTCATTTTAAATACTAGTACCTGGCGACCGAGCGAAACTCGGTAACTTTTTGTTTCAGTTAAAAGCTAAATATTAATAGACGAAACCCCTCGCCCCAGGACGCCCACCATTTCACCCACCCCCCAATTTCGCCTCCATCACCAAAACCATTTCCCTCGCCCCCCCACATCTCCCCCAATGTCACCTCAACCCGATTTTGATAATTTTTTTGCATTGGGTTCAGTCTAGTTCCCGTTTTTTTTTCATTGGTATTGGACCTTTTTTGCTATGTTTGTTTAGGCATAACTTCCTTGTTTATGAACCGATTTCGATAATTATTTTTATATTGGAAATAGGGTATCTTAGGGGTGATCCCATATTAATTTGGTCAAGTTCTGACCATATGATCAATGACGAATTAACGTAAATCTTTAATTCGTATGGGCAAATAATTGAAATTATAATAAAAAATAAAATCTTTTATGAAAAAAAAAGCAATCTTAAAACGTTCATTTAAAACTCGCAAACGTTTCGAGAGAATTTCTATATTTATGAATCTAAATTTTATTATCATTTTCTGGAGAGAAGAGGAGAAGGGGAAGGATACCAATCGATTTGATTGGGGAATAATGGAATTTAAATAATTATCGGAAAAGAGGTTTTTTTATCTAATTAGATTTTTCCTCTTATTAAAAACAAGGACTAAAGATGAATAAGGACACTCGATGGTGGAGAAGCAATCTCCGAAATCGAAGCTAAAATACAAGGTATACATTAATTAATGTAAAATAATTGGTTTAATAAAATTTATAAAAAATAAAAATATCATTTTCTGAATTGAAATGGGGAAGGAGAAATATGGAATTGGAATAATTAAGAGGTATTTTCTTTAATTAGTTTTTTCTTCTTATTAAAAACAAGGACTAAAAAGATGATCAAGGACAGTCGATGGGAGAGAAGTAATCTCCGGAGTCGAAGCTAAAATACAATGTATACATTAATTCATGTAAATTAATTGGTTATCATTTTCTGATTAATTCGCCCGACGCTTTCCCTTACGAGATGCATGCAATGTATTATATTAAGTCAACTATTAATAACATCACTAAAAGAGAAAAATAAAAATAATTTTTATAAAAAAAATAAAACCGACTTCAAAAAAATTAAATGTAACAAATAAAATAATAATAACTTAAAAATAAAATAAAATACACTAAAAGGTATAAAATAATTATCTTATTTAGTTACAACTAAACGACGAAATATTAACATGAAATCCCTTTCTGAAGTCGGTGCTAAACAAACTCTATAAGCGAGCATACCCGCCAATCGTACTAAGTAAAATCCGTCGAGTTTGATTCATAAAATGTATATGTTTGGCACCGACTTCAAAAAGTAATTTCATGTTAATATTTCGTCGTTTAGTTGTAACTAAATATGATAATAATTATTTTATACCTTTTAGTGTATGTTATTTTATTTTTAAGTTCTTATTATTTTATTTGTTGAATTTAATTTTTTGAAGTCGGTTTTATTTTATTTTTTTTTAATTATTTTTATATAAAAGGCTGAAATTAAAATTTTAATGAAACTTTCAATTGTTTTATTTATTTAGTTAATCTATGGGGAGTCGGGTGACCGAGAACGTTAAGGCACATCTTCAATGTCGTTATCATTCATTTAATGGCAATGTCCAAGCGGAAGGCCCGGGTTCGAGCCTTGCCCGCGTTATAAAAATGATCTCCTCCCTCACTAACACTTCTATGATCACATGATAGAAAATATCATACCCAATAGAAATTGACTAAATGGACTTAGTTTCCGAAGCCAACCTATTAAAAATAATATATTAATCTGTGTAAATTAAATTTATTCTTGACTTTTTATTTTACCATACAGGGTATGGTCACGTATTGTTATCGTGCATGAAAAAAGTGTTTTTTTTCCTTCTTTTTTTCGAAATATCTCAAAAACGGCTTAAATTATTTTGATTAAAAAAATTGAGCGAAACCTTGCCATTTTGGTCTACAAAAAAGCTCTAATAAGTGAACATCGAAAAAATTATATTTTTTGAGATAATAATTGTTTTGTCAAAATGTCTGTTAGTCTGTGCGTTACCAAATTTTTGTAGACGAGCTAGCTCAAGATCTAGTGTGAATATCGAAAACAAATTTCACACGTAGTTTTGGTCCATTGAGATTAAGAGCTGATTAGATTTTGGTGCATATCGACCCAAAATTAAGGGGGTTGGAGGGGGTGGTTTAAACATTAAAAATCTAGACCAGTTGAGCAAACTAAACCAAATTTTATATACACTATCAGTGGGACCCCAGAAATCTACAAATGCAAAAACTAACATCCCAAAATGGGATGGGGTGGGGGTGGGGTGTAGGGTCAAAAAATGAAAATCTAGGCTCTTGTACCAAACCCAACCAAATTTTGTATACATAATCAGTGGACCCCAGAAGTCTAAAAATGCAAAAATTAACCTCCTAAAATCGGGGTGTGGGGAGGTGTAGTGTCAAAAAATGAAAATCTAGGCTCTTGTACAAAACTCAACCAAATTTTGTATACATAATCAGTGGACCCCCAGTAATCTAAAAATGCAAAAACTAACCCCCCTACCCTACATGATTATAAATAATTTTATTAAATATTAAATATAAGGAGAGGGGCCAGGTTGTATGGTAAAGTCAAGTGGATGGCCACATCAGAAGACGTCAGCTTATTTAAAAAATATAACTTCATTTCAAGAGACTAATATTAGTATTGTGTAAAAAAACTTTAAAATCGTTTTCTCTATCTATTATAAGGCGTTGGATATTTCTATTTTATAACATGAAAGAACATTATGATTATCATAAATAATTTTTTATTAAAAAAATAAATTTTCTAAAAGTTCGAAAAATAAAGGGCGGCTGCCTTCCAACCCCTTTCCTTATAAGCGTTTATATAAATAACAATTAACTTCATTATTACTTTTTTTTGTTTATTTGACTAAATACATCAATTAAAATCCATCATACCCGCGGGTTATTGCAAAAAGCACGCACTTTATACCACTCGTTCATAAACACGTAATTAAAAAACAAAAATTTCTTTAATGATTTTCTCTAAGCGAATTGTTAAATCGCAAATTATTATCTACTCTTATTAAACGTGCAAAAATTGTATATATATATATATATATATTTGGATCTTAGTTCTATTTTGAAAACGGTTCTACTGAAGTTTTGAAGATGAGAAAACGATCTGGCTAGGTCTGGACCTCTACAAATTTCATCTTAATTGATCTTTTCTTAATTAAAGTAATTATTGATAGATGAAAATCTCAATAAAAAAGTTTGTTTACATTTTTTTCAATTATCTTTTATTTATTAATTGGTTTTTTAATTTTAAAACCCACTAATACTTTATACCAAATATTGTTATATATTAGAATTTGCCAATTTAATTGATTAAAATTCATCTTATTAAAAAAAAACACGGACTAAAAATATTATCGCAAGCTAGAATATCAAGTAAAGTCGATGGTGGGGGAAGTAATCTCCGAAATCGAAGCCTCAAATACAATGTATGTATTATTTCATGTAAAAAATTGCTTCAATAATATTATAATTTATTTAATTGATTAAAAATTCAATAAATGGTTATTTAATTTAAAAAAAAATTATACTGAATTTATTTATATACCTATATATACACAAAATCTGTTGACCACTAGAAAGCAGGAAATGCAAAAAACTCGGTTGGGGTGGTGATGGTTTCGGGGTGGGGTGGGGTGGAGAGGGAGATGCAGTGGTTGGGGCGAGGTACGTGGTTTTGGAAGGGTGGGGGGGGGGTCAGGGGGAGGGTGTACTATATATATTTCTATTTTTTTAATTTGGTTACCATGCATCGCTCGGTTGCTCCAGGTACTATTATTTAAAGCAACTGCGAAGCCCGCCTTCAACGGGCATCTGGGTTTTAAATACTAATTTTGTTTGAGATCGTGGCTGTGATAAATTTGTAGTGGGTTGAATAAGGAGTTATTCAGCCAAAGCAAAAGGATGCACCGGGTCCAATAAAATTCCCAAAATAGAGACGTTTTGATGAGAATTTATCGGGTCATCTTCAGTTTATATATTTCTGTATCTCAATAAACTGAAGATGGCCCGATAAATTCAGGCAAAAAGTCTTTATTCTAGGAATTTTATTGAAGCCGGTGCTTCTTTTGCTTTGGCTGAATAACTCCTTAGGTATTCAATCCATTTAAAATAATAAATTAAATTTTCTAATTTTAACAAATTTTATTTATCATGAACTATTAGTGGGTTTCAAAATAATTATTTAAATTTTCTAATTTTAATCAATTTTTTTTATCATGAACTATTAGTGGTTTTTAAAATAATTATTTAAATTTCCTAATTTTTAATGAATTTTTTTATCATGAACTATTAGTTGGTTTTAAAATAATTATTTAAATTTTCTAATTTTAACTAATTTTATTTATCATCAACTATTAGTGTGTTTTAAAATAAATATTTAAATTTTCTATTTTTAATGAATTTTATTTGTCACGAACTATTAGTGGGTTTTAAAATAATTATTTAAATTTCCAAATTTTAACAAATTTTATTTGTCAGAACTATTAGTGGGTTTTAAAATTAAAAAAAAATCCCGTCGGAGTCGACGAGCAAGACGATTATAATAAAGTAGAAATAGACAAGTGGAGTGCGATCCAGGGATGCTGTGGATGCTTCAAATTTCAAAACTTCAAGAGAATTTTCATATCATGTTATAAAAAATCTAACGTATTAAATTTGAAAAATAAAGCAAAATTCTGCGTTTATCGATGAATTTGTAACAGGAATAGCAAGCAATTGAACAAAATTAAAAACACAGAGTTTTTATTAAATGGGCCAGAAGTTTTGTCAATTTATTTTGACTTCCTCAGTGGCTCTAATTTATCACTCTTTGTCAAAAAAACTATACGACAAAAAACATCATTAATAAAAGTATTGTAATCGGTCTCGCGGCAAAGGCGACTTCAAAGGGTCCTCAGGTAAAGACTACGGAACCCATGCACTCAATTAAAGTCACAAATTGTAGTATTACCACTTTATTTCAGTACTTTTTTAGTTTTTTCTAAATATCTTGAAAATGACTTAATCAATTTTGATGAAATTTAATATCCTAATTAAGTACCTTGGGGACCACAAAAAAGGTTAAATAAAGTTTTTAGTAAAATTATATTTTAAAGTACTTTACTCTAGAGTAAGATAGTACTTTTTTAAATTCTTTAAAATTTATTCATTTGAACGGTTTATATTAGCTCATTTAAACTTGCTTAAGTAAGAATGGATAGGCTTCTCTCTGTGAAATGCTAAAAATTTGGGAGGAAATTTTATAAGTAACCATAGCAACTGCGTTGTTTTCTTATCCGTTACCTTTTCTGAAGACATAGATAAATCGACTTTAAACCAAAATAAACTGCAACGGATCGTTGCTAAACTTTATCCAAATTCAGTTGAAATATTAATATGTTGGTTCCTTTATTATTAATCAGATATTACTTGCAATTTGTAGTTTATGTTGACTTTAAGTCAAAAATAATTCTCATTTAATAGTCTAGGAATAACCATTTTCTACATTGGATTTTTGACATTTCGGTTATTATTGTAACCATTGCTGAAGACATGAAGGAATCGACTTAAAATCAAAAATAGCCATCGATTCTCATCTAATACTTGAGGAATAACAATTCTACATTAGATTGTTGACGCTTCGATTATTATTGGTAACCATTGCTGAAGAAATGGAGGAATCGGCTTAAAATCAAAAATAACGATCGATTCTCATCTAATACTAGATGAATAACCTTAATGCATTCCATTTTTGATGTTTTGACTATTAATGGCAACCTCTATTGAAAACGTGGAAGAATCGACTTAAAATCAAAAAGACTAAATTCTTTTATGGCAAACAACTCAAGCTTGAGTCAAAAATCTAATGTAGAATTGTTATTCCTGAAGTATTAAATGAGAATTATTTTTGAATTAATGTCAATATGAACTACAAATTGCAAGTGATATCTAATTAATAATAAAGAAATAAACATATTAATATTTCAAAAGAATTTGGATAAATTTATATTCTATAGAATGTAATGGGTTAGTATTGCGATGGCCAGTCTGGGCCCTGACTCTTTGAGAGCTTGTATCTCAGAGATGAAAAAAGTTAATTTCATTTTGTAACTTCTAGGTGGAAGGAATCGACGCCCTTAATAGTAAGATAGTAGAAATCTGATTTAGGACATCAAACCAGTCCCCCAGGGGCCAAAAAGGGCCAAAATCGATTGGTCTGTGCGAATATATGTACCCCCCCCCTGCGTTTCGCAACCATAAGTCTCAAAATTACGAAATTCGAAACTTAACCTCAATATAAGCTACAAGGAGTACAGCAAGGTTTTGGTTGAAATCAGAAAACCAGAAGTGGACATTTACCTGAAAGATTTTTCGTTTTTTTTTGATTTTCTCAAAAATCGTTGGGTCCGTTTTTGAAAAATCAAAAAAAAAAAAAAAAACTAAATAAAGGAAGGTGGTGTAAATTAGTAGTTTCGGGATGACTTCAAATAAATCAAAATGTGAAAGTTGTGTGGCGAACACACCAAATGTTTTTTATAACATATTCCTGGCTCAAATTAATCAACAATCTTTTCTTTAAGAATTAAAAATTTTCTTTGTTGTTTTTATACAGAAATAGCCAACAAAAGAAAATTTTTTAATTATTAAAGAAAAGTCCAAGATTTTTTATTAATTTGAAGCAGGAATCTAAATATATAAAATTAAGGTTTTGTCTGTACATTGGTCCAAATCACGCCAAATTTTAGTTGCACACGTTTCAAGCAAAGTTATGAACGAAAACACCCTCAACAAAATTCCTGTCTGTCTGTATTTCTGTATATTTACGTGGTTTCCGCGAAAAGTTGCTCACGATTCACGTCAAAACGCCTAAAGGGATTATTATGAAATTTCATATTTACATCAGATGTCTTCTAACTTACGTTTTTAGCTATATAACGTTTTGATATTTTGACCCCAGAAGGGGGTTGGGGGCGAGGGGGCGCATGAATGAAAATTATCAAATAACTCCTAAGCTATTAACCCTACGACAAATTTTATAATGAGCAAAGTTGTAGGGAATGTCATTTCTGAAAACTTTTGTTTAAAAAAAATCGCCACAAAAATCACCCAAAAAGGGGGGAGGGTCAAAATATGAAAATTCTTGCTCTTGAACCAAACTCAACCAAATTTTGTATATATAATCTGTGGGTCACTAGAAGGCTAGAAATGTAACAACTAACGACCCAAAATGGGGGAGGGGGGTCAAAAAATGAAAATTCATACCCTTAGAGCCAACTTAACTAATTTTTATATAGTTTTTAAGGAATTTGGTGTTGGTACTTGGTGAAACATTTTTGAAAATTATTGGATAAAAAATACCTACCAAGTATTTTTTATCTAATAATTTTAAATTTTATATACATATTCTATGGGTCCCTAGAAGACTAGAAATGCAAAAACTGGGTATGGGGGGTGGAGTGATGGTACGGGTGCGGAGGTGGGTTAGGGTATGGGATGCGGGGGTCCGGGGATATGGGCGCGGGGGCTGGAATGTGAGTGAGAGAGTAAGACGGAGTAGGGTGAAGGGGGTGGTGTGGGGTGGAGTCCGGGTGGCGTAGTGGGTGTGGGGGTCCAGGGGGCTAGGCAGGGGTGTGGTGCGTGGAGGTGGAAGGCATGAGGTGGGGCCGGGTTGGGTGAGGTACGGGGGAGTAGAGGGATTGGGGGTGCTGATGGGTTTCGGGGGAGGGGGGTCGTTGGTTAGGGGTCCAGGGGCGTGCCTCCTGGCTAGCAAGAGGGCCGCCGAAGGCGAGCCTTGCAGCTAGTATGTTATAAAAATATCATACAGTGAAATATTTATTTTTTTGACAAAGAGTGACTGAGCAACTCAAAATAGATTGACGAAACGTCTGGCCCATTTAATAAAAACTCTGTGTTTTTAATTTTGTCCAATTCCCCGCTATTCCTGTTTAGATTTTAAATTATTTTTGAATTCCCCCATATTTATTTAACGCCCAATCAGAGAGATCACGCCGCCCTCATCCCGGAAGCCAATTAGGTATTATTATTTAAAAATAAAGAGAATTCCAGGATGTGTCTAATTTCCGTGAAATTGAGTTATTTGACTATCAAACTCATTTCATATTCAAATTAAATCCCGGCAATATTTTTTTTAATAATTTTGAATTTACCTAATAATAATTGATTTGAATTATAGATTTATGTGTAAGCATCATATAGGGTTATAAATTCCGGTGTTGTCCCAAGTTATATTATCCGTTTTATTAATGATTAAATCATCTTTTAGTATTTTGTCCTCTAATGGGCTCATTGACTCCTGTGAAATCAATACACAAAGGGATGATTTGATTGAATGGGTTTGTTTACACCCTCGGAGTGATTCAAGTGAATAACAATTTAGCACTTCCAATAAATGAGTTCTATTGGCTGGGTGGATGACTGGTATCGCCGTCTGGTGGTTCTTAATAGGTACTTTTGCCTCATTTAACTCGGACTATTTGTATTTGATAAATGTTATAAACTAGTATAGGAAATGATTAAGATGATGGATGATTTTTATTATGTTTGGCTCCAAGGGTTAGTTGGAAGGAGATTCGCCGAGCTTGGATGCGAGATAATCTTCAGAGATTAGAATCTCTCTTGGCGGCGTTAAAGCCAGAAAAATGCTATTTTAAAATAAGAATTTGCACTAGGCAGTTGAAAATATGCTTTTCAAAATACGAACTTGCCAGAGGCAATTGGAAACATGATTTAAATAAAATAATGGCACAAGGCCCGCATTTATTGCTTCTTCGTTACAGAAAAGTATACAAATTAATTCTTAGACACAAGCCGTCTCTACCAAATCGTTCCCAGCCAATCAATCACCTCGGGGAGCTCTCTCATTCAATGAGTTTCAACAACTGACAACTCACAAATGACAAATGACAACTGACAGGAGCGAACTGCTTTCATAACCCTGCTTCTAATTATCAATTAAGGTGCATAACTTTTGTCGCGCTCGCTTCTTTATAAAAGGGGCGAGTCCCTGCTGCTCACCTGTCATTTTATCGAAGGATTCTGACCGGCAAACAGCAAGCAAACGCCTTTCTCAAGGCGAAAACAAATCTTTAGTTTCAAAAGCATTTTAAATTGAAAGGAGCGGAGAATAAAATCCCACACTAGTAAGAAAATTATTTAAGATACTTTGTGAACTTTATTTGACATGTGATCAAAATTATTGATTACCAGGATTGAATAAAAAAAATAACAATACGTAAGTAACTATCAATATTATTATATTCTATATTTGAGGTTATGTATGGTGGCTTACACAAAGTAAATAAAAACTTGAATTTCTGAATTTATGATGAAAATTGTGACAAGTAACAATCATTATTGTGTGAATAATTTTTTAACCGACTTCAAAAAGGAGGAGGTTCTCAATTCGACTGATTTTTTTGTATCTATGTTACCTGATATCTTCGCCAATTGGGAACTGATTTTGATGATTTTTGCATTGGGTTCAGTTTAGTTTCCGATTGGTCCCGTTTTTCTAGACTATTAAATGAGAATTATTTTTGACTTAAAGTCAACATAAACTACAAATTGCAAGTGATATCTGATTAATAATAAAGGAACCAACATATTAATATTTCAACTGAATTTGGATAAAGTTTAGCAACGATCCGTTGCAGTTTATTTTGGTTTAAAGTCGATTTCTCTATGTCTTCAGCAAAGGTAACGGATAAGAAAACAACGCAGTTGCTATGGTTACTTATAAAATTTCCTCCCAAATTTTTAGCATTTCACAGAGAGAAGCCTATCCATTCTTACTTAAGCAAGTTTAAATGAGCTAATATAAACCGTTCAAATGAATAAATTTTAAAGAATTTAAAAAAGTACTATCTTACTTTAGAGTAAAGTACTTTAAAATATAATTTTATTAAAAACTTTATTTAACCTTTTTTGTGGTCCCCAAGGTACTTAATTAGGATATTAAATTTCATCAAAATTGGTTAAGTCATTTTCAAGATATTTAGAAAAAACTAAAAAAGTACTGAAATAAAGTGGTAATGTTTGTGGGCCGATATACTAATGCGCTTCATTTTGTTAAACTAATAGTAGGTTTTCAATTTCAATTCAATCAGTGAAACGGTGTGGAAAAAATCTTGGACGAAATAAACGATAACATCCATCCATCCATCCATCCATCCATCCGCACGCACTAAATGAAAAAATGGCACTTTTTGGCCTCTCGACGAGACCCCATGTAATTTTTGGCAAAACCGTCTATTGGACCTTTTTTGATATGTTTGTTCAGGCATAACTTCTTTTTTTATGAACCGTTTTAATCATTATATTAAACAAAAAAAGGGGGGGGGGGGGGTCAAAAATGAAAATTCTAGTCCTTTTGACCAAACTCAACCAAATCTTGTAAACATATTCTGGGAATCCCCAGAAGGCTAAAAATGCAAAAACTAATCACTCAAAATGAGATGGGGGAGGGGAGGATCAAAAATTAAAATTCCTAGCCTTTTCGACCAAACTCAAATAAATTTTGTATACATAGTTTGGTCGAAGGGGGTAGAATTTTAATTGTTGATCCTCCCATCCCCCAGGCGCGGATCTAGACCTCTGATTTGGGGGGGGGGCGGTCGGCGGTATATAAGATCTACTTTTGATCTCGGTAGTGTGTCGCGGTCGAATTGTCCAAGCGTGGGTGGGGGTGGGTCAGAGACGCCGCCCCCCCCCCCCACATAGAACTTTATTTTCTTCAATTTTAAAATTTAATTTTATAAAAAATAAAAATAAATAAACATATAAAAAATGTTGATCTCCAATGCTTTGGGGGGGGGGGGGGGGGGGTCGATCGGCCCCCCCTGAATCCGCGCATTCCCCCCCCTCCTCATTTTGAGTGGTTAGTTTTTGCATTTCTAGCCTTCTAGGGATCCCCAGAATATGTTTACAAAATTTGGTTGAGTTTGGTCAAAAGGACTAGATTTTTCATCCCCCCCCTCCTCCCCCTCCCCATTTTTTTTTAATTGATAATGTTTAAGGTAGTTCTTTCACAAATGCAAAAATTCAAGATGTCTTTGAAACTTGGAATATAAGTCAGTAAAAGCACAACACACATACTATTAATATTTGAAGACGATTTACCACACCAAACATGAAATAATTGCAAGTAAAAATGACATTTTTAACATAGGGTAGATAGGGAGAGGGTGGGGATTTGATCATTATTTTATTTTTTTTTCATTGAAGGACTTTCATCATCTTGATGAAAAACTAATATTTGTTAGAATAATATATTCGGAGTAACTTAAAAAAAAAAAATTGAATGAACTGGGACAGAATGTTGAATCACTCCTGATGGATGAAAACGACCCAACAAGACTTCTAATAACAGACCAGGAACAGACGATACAAGCAGACTGGAAGGGTGTAGACACATCCTAATACTGCCCATACTACAAGAATATTAAAAGAGACCTGACCATGGAAGACTATCTTAATGACGACCGCACATATATATATTTGTATCATTAGTTCTATTTTGAAAACGGCTTTACCGATTTTGATTAAAGAAATTCTATTAACAAGTTTTGAGGATGAGAAAGCGATCTGGCTAGGTCTGGACCTCAACAAATTTAATCTTAATTGATCTTTTCTTAATTAAAGTAATTATTGACAGATGAAAATCTCAATAAACAAGTTTGTTTCCATTTTTTTCAATTATCTTTTATTTTTAATTGGTTTTTTAATTTTAAAACCCACTAATAGATTATAGCAAATATTAATATATATATATTGAATAATATGATTGGAGAGGATTTACACCAATCGACTTGATTGGGGAATAATGGAATTGAAATAATTATCGGAAAAGAGGTTTTTTATCTAATTAGATTTTTTCCTCTTATTAAAAACAAGGACTAAAGATGAATAAGGACACTCGATGGTGGAGAAGTGATCTCCGGAATCGAAGCAAAAAAATACAATGTATACATTAATTAATGTAAAATAATTGGTTTACTAAAATTTATAAAAAAAAATAAAAAAATAAACAATTTATGAGATGGAAAGAGATAACCAATCGACTTGATTGGGGAATAATGGAATTGAAATAATTATCGGAAAAGAGGTTTTTTATCTAATTAGATGTTTCCTCTTATTAAAAACAAGGACTAAAGATGAATAAGGACACTCGATGGTGGAGAAGTAATCTCCGGAATCGAAGCTAAAAATACAATGTATACATTAATTAATGTAAAATAATTGGTTTAATTAAATTTATAAATAAAAAATAATAGGAAGACGAGGTCCTGATTGGATCGAATATGGAATTGGAATAATTATCGGAAAAGAGGTTTTTCTTTAATTAGTTTTTTCCTCTTAATAAAAACAAGGACTAAAAAGATGATCAAGGACAGTCGATGGTGGAGAAGTAATCTCCGGAATCGAAGCTCAAAAACAATGTATGCATAAATTCATGTAAAATAATTGGTTTAATAAAATTGGGAATTTTTTGTGGATTGAGAGAGCAACGAAAAGGATGGATATGGAATTGGAATAATTATCGGAAAAGAGTTTTTTTCTTTAATTAAAACAAGGACTAAAAGATGATCAAGGACACTCGATGGTGGAGAAGTAATCACCGGAGCCGAAGCTCAAAAACAATGTATGCATAAATTCATGTAAAATAATTGGTAGGAATTTTTTGTTTGTTTTTAATTACAGGTGTCTAAATCATAACAAAACAAGTGTGTTTACAAATAAAGTGTTTGAAGTGGCTGGTTTTATATAACTTGGAAACAAATTTTATTTAATTTTATGTTTTTATTTCAGATCCTATACGATTATTTTTTTCCTATTTGTTTTTTTATAATGTTTATCAATATGAACGAATGTGGGCAAATTGGTGTACGAGTAAACAAATATGCACATGCAATATGTAGACCATTAGAAAGCCTGAAATGCGGGGTGGGGTGGATGTGGGAGGTGCAGGAGGTGGGGTGCAGTTGGTGGGTCCGGGGGTGGAAGGCGCGTTTGGGGTGGGATAAGGCGGAGTGGGGGTGCATTGGTGGGGGCGAGGTGTTGTGGTTTCGGGAGAAGGGGGGTCTGAGGTTATTGTGCATCGCTCGGTGGCTCCAGGTACTATTTTATAAAATAAACCATTAATTAATCTCCAAACAATGTGGCTCGCTTTGAATCAGTTTTATAAATTTGCGGCTCCCAAAGTTAAGGTTAGTGGCCACCCCTGTTATATACGTTGATTTCGTTACGTCCTAACATGTTTACACACTGATTTCAACATGTTGTTTTAACAAAATCCTCAAGTTGTTTGTGTATCTCTGATAACAAAGAAATTCCTACATGTCACTATTTATTGGTTTAACTTCTTAACCCAATCATTCATTGAATTACGAAAGCCTACAGAAAATAAACAGTGAAATTTTATAATCAAATAAAAAACATTCATCGAATAGAAGACAAAGGAATCTGAGTTTAATTTCTTGAATGATTTTAATTCAATTGCTGTTGAATTCAGCCTCTCTCAGGGAAGTTCTATGAATTGAATTTCCCTTAAGATTGAATTGGTTGTATGCCAGCAGCCAGAACTATGCAGCCAGAGATAATGGATCTGAGTATAATAAAAGGCCTGAGACGCCCACCATCATTCTATTTATTATTCAAAACTTTCAGAATATATTTGTTCCTGAGTACAACAAAACACAATTACACAAGCGTTAGTTTATTACAAGTTATAAATTCGCCAACCCAATAGTAACAACTAAACGACGAAATATTAACATGAAATTGCTCGGTGAAGTCGGTGCCAAACATATATCTTTTAAGAATCGCACTTGACGGATCTTACTTGGTACGTTTGGATGGTATGCTCAGCTTATGAGACGCATAGTTTGTTTTGGGTACCGACTTCAAAAGTAATTTCATGTTGGTTAATATAATTCTAAAATATTAGGTACAAAACATGATTCAAAAAAGAGGAGCGAAAACTCTTGGCACTAGGGATTTTGGGGCTCCAGACAAAAACGAAAAAAACCCCAAGTTGCATTTCCTTTATCCCCTGATCCCGCTCAAAGAACAATTCCTTTCTTTCTTATTTCAATCGTTGTCTTCATAAGCATAGAAGCATTTCGCAAACACATTTTTTCACTAGTTCAACAAAATCTTCGACTATATTTTTCGTTATAGTCATTAAATATTTAGTACTATTGCATTACTAAATAAAAGCAAAAATCTCTATAATTAAAATTATAGAGATAAAGTTGAACTCAGTAGCATATCATTAAAAGTGGCCTTAAGGTTAGTAAACCCGTTTTCTCTTTATTGTGCTAATATATATTAAAAGGTCTCTAATTAATAATAATCAACTTGTATTTGTTTCTTATTATTACTTAAGGTTCAATTAAGGTTTTTACATTTATTGAAAGTGTGCACACCCAAGGTGCCTACACTCAAAAGCGATTCCCATCATTGGTTCCGAGACAAAAGGAACACCTATTCATCTCTCCCAGCGCAGATAATTCAGAGGCTGAACTTAACACGTCTGAAACCATTCATTTGTAATTAGACATATAATAAAATATATTATATGTCTAAAAGTTTAAGTATATTTTTATAAATTGTCTACATATCTAAATATATATACAACAACCTTCAGTTACTTTGTTTGTTTCATTTTATCTTTTGTTTTTATTAACAATTCATTATTTTACATAAAATATATATTTTTGTTGAAGAAAACTTTCTTTCATTTCTTTCCTAGACATCCATCCTTTAGAGATACTAATTTTGGATTTCGAACAGTTATATATATAGTAAGAACTAGCGTCCGTATCGAAGATATATTTGATATCGATTGTTTAGTGGAATAGACTTACAATTTATTCGCGGCGAGATTTACAACCTCGTTGGTAAGCTAAACAATTGATATAACGTGGTCCTTCGTTTTTCTCTATATCTTTCTCAAATTTGGAGAAAGCATATAAAAAAGTTTAAAGTAAATTTAAACCCCCCATTTATCCACATGTTAATATTTTGTCGTTTTAGTTGTAACTAAATAGAGATTAATAGTTATTTTATACCTTTTAGTGTATTTTATTTGTTGCATTTAATTTTTTTGAAGTCGGTTTTATTTTTTCTTAAAAATTATTTTTATTTTTCTATTTTTAGTGATGTTACCGCTAATGGTAGATTAATATGCCTAATATCTTGCATGGATCTCGTAAGAGAAAGCGTCGGTCGAATGAATCAGAAAATGATATTTTTTTAAAATTTTATTAAACCAATTATTTTACATGGATTGTGATGTATATGTGGGCACATCTTAGAATTGACCATTTCATGAAATGCTCGAGAATTTCATGAAATGTTCACATTTCATGATGTGGCCAACTTAATTTGACCAGATCATTAAATCGTGAACGTTTCATGATTTTGTCATCCACGATTGGCCATATCGTAAAATAGGGTGTCCATAAAATATTTAATAAAAATCCAGAATATGTTACAAACTTGTTTATTGTTCTTTAAGTCAGACAAACATTTAACTAGGAACTTTAGGAAATATTAAAAGAATCTTAAAATACAACATACCAAATCTAAAATGCCACAATGTAGAAAAAATATTATTTTAATTTAAGTTACCTATTCATTTATATAGGTTCCTAATATTATCCTTACAAAATTAAACATCAAACACATCAAGTTACATAATTATTTTTAGAAAACAAACAAATATTTGGGGTAAAAGCAACGCTGTGGGTCTCCTTTTTTAACCGACTTCAAAAAAGGAGGAGGTTCTCTATTCGATTGAATTTTTTTTTTTTTTTTTTTTTTGTGCCTATGTTACCTCATATCTCCGCCAATTCTCAACCGATTTTGAAAAATTTTTTTGCATTGGGTCCAGTCTAGCTTCCGATTGGTCCCATTTTTTTTCGATTTTTTTTCATAGGTATTAGACCTTTTTTATTAGGTTTGTTTAGGTTTGTTTAGACCTAACCTCTTTGTTTATGAACCGATTTCGATGGTTCTTTTTTTATCCGAAAGGGGATGTCTTAGGGATGGTGTCATATTAATTTGGTCAAGTTCTGATGATATGATCACTATTAATAACATCACTAAAAGAGAAAAATAAAAATTTTTAAGAAAAAAATAAAAACCGACTTCAAAAAATTAAATGCAACAAATATAAAAATACACTAAAAGGTATAAAATAATTATTATCTTATTTAGTTACAACTAAACGACGAAATATTAACACGAAATTACTTTTTGAAGTTGGTGCCAAACATATACCTTTTATGAATCGCACTCGAACGGATCTTACTTAGTACGTTTGGCGGGTACGCTCGCTTATAGGTATAGTTTGTTTGGCACCGACTTTAAAAAGTAATTTCGTGTTAATATTTCGTCGTTTAGTTGTAACTAAATAAGATAATAATTATTTTATACCTTTTAGTGTATTTTTATATTTGTTGCATTTAATTTTTTGAAGTCGGTTTTTAGTTTTTTCTTAAAAAACTTTTATTAAAAAACAAACAAATATTTAGGGTAAAGCAACGCTGTGGGTCTCCTTTTAGCGCCATTTCGTTCGTTGTCAAAAGGGTTCCCCCACTCTGCTCACCTCTCCCTCCCTATCTTAGTTATTGGACCGCTCCCAGGGTGCAGCACTCAACGAATATTGACCCAGGGATTTAAAAATATAATTTGATTCCGTCTAATCGGATTTTAATTAAAAGTGCAGTAGATCAATATTAATGTAATTATTAATATTATAATAATGTTATAAATATTATTAATATTATTTACAATAATTTTTATTAAATCAAACCACGTAATAGAACCGAATTTGTGCAAACGACTCCGGTTCGGTTAATATATATTCAGTTCGGCTCGAGTTGGGTTCGTATAGCTCCTTTTCGGGCTGGCATTTAGACGGTTCGGTTGGCCAGCTCAAGCCGAACTGAATATATGTAACCGACCTTCGAGGGTTAAGTCCGGACGGGGTGTGTTTTGGTCTCCCATTTTTTCCTAATCAAACACACATTGAAAACCGAACAGCCAATCGTCGGATATAAATAATAGTGAAAAAAGCACCTTGGACTCTTGTATTTCAGTGAAGAGAAAAAAATGAGGGCATCTGATTTTCGGTCAGCCAAAAGTATTGATATTATTGGATAAAAAAAATACTTGGTAGGTTTCACATTAAGATATAAAAAAATAAAACGAATTTATTTTTAGAGAATCTTTAATCTCGATATATATATTTCGGGTGACTAACCCATCTTCAGGAGATACAGGAAGTGACTGATCTGAATAGGTCGAAATTGAATACAAGTCAATGGTAAAATTTATTTTTTTAAGATAACAAAAGAGTAAATATTTAAAATTGGTGGAGGGAGAAAAGGTAGGAGGTCTACTTTGGATTAATTTTGAATGGCCTTTTGAGAAAAGAGGATTTCAAATTTGAATACAACTCAATGGTAAAATTTATTTTTAAGATAACAAAGGGGTAAATATTTAAAATTACTGGAGGGAGAAAAGGTAGGAAGTCTAGTTTGGATTAATTTTGAATGGCCTTTTGAGAAAAGAGGATTTCGAATTTGAATACAACTCAATGGTAAGATTAATTTTTAAGATAACAAAAGAGTAAATATTTAAAATTCGTGGAGGGAGAAGTCTATTGTGTTTAATTTTGAATGGTCTTCTGAGAAATGAGAATTTACACACAAACAAATTTGCAAATATTTAAAGAATGTAATCAATGATTGTACTTTTTTTAACTTCTAATTGATTATTTAGTATATTCGTTTTATTTGAGAGAGCTAATTTTATTTCAGTTGACTCTAAAAAATCTAAACGTAAGCCCTTTCTTTCGAAATGTAACGGAACTAGGTGGCTAATAGAAGAGGTGTGTTTATTCAAATGTAGATGATTGGCGAAGGTAGAAGTTGATTCCATATTAATATCATCTGATCTGCTGAGACTATTAAAGGCTCTTTCATGTTCCGAGTAGCGAGTTCTAAAAGAGCGTCCAGTTTGTCCTATGTAGATTGCGTCGCAATTATCACAAGTCAATTTATATACCCCTGATTTATCTAATTTATGAATTTTGTCTAATTTATTATTAATTAGCTGTGAACCTAAAGTGTTTTTATTATATAAAGCAGGAGTTATACCAGACGTTCTAAGATTTGAAGCTATAGGGTTTGTAACATGGTTCGAAATGAAGGGGAGTCTTTTAAATATTTTAACAGTTCCGGAATTTAGTGAGTGTGTATGAGAGATACTTATTTTTTGATTAATTTTTTTGTAAATTTTATTAATTATCAGTTTGTTGTAGCCATTATTCACAGCTATATTATAAATTATATTTAGTTCATTGTTAAAATCTGAAGTGTCCATTGGTATTGAAATAAGTCTGTAGATCATCGAATAAAAAGCGGCAAATTTAGTGTTAGTAGGGTGGTTGGACGAAAATGGAATCACTGTGTCTGTGAAAGTATCTTTTCTAAAAATTTTGTAATTAAGTTTGTTTTCCGAAATAGTTATTTGGAGGTCCAAAAAAGAAAGGGTTTTATTTCCAATTTCGGAAGTGAATTCTATATTAGAGTGAAGAGAGTTTAAGTAATTTTGGAAAGAGCTCAATTGTCTAAGAGTGCCTGACCATATTAAAAAAATATCATCAACGTATCTACGCCAAAATACAATTTGTTTAGCAAAGGAATTATTCGGACCGAGAATTGTTTTTTCTAAATTAGCCATGTAAATTTCAGCAAGGATAGGACTAAGCGGACTGCCCATAGCTAAACCATCGGTTTGCCTATAGAATTTATTATTAAAAATATAATAGTTCTGGTTTATGCATAGGTCTAATAATTTAAGGATTTGACTATTATGAAGAGGATCTTTAATATTCAAATCAATCAGATCGACTAATATTTCTTTTAATTTTAAAAGAGGAATCGAGGGGAAAAGGTTTTTCACGTCGAAAGAAATAAGCTTATGAGAATTTTGAATATTTACGTGTTGAAGAGAATTTGTTAGATCTAGTGAATTTTTAACTGCGAAGTCAGAAGTAAACATATCCTTGAGAAGATTATTCAAATATTTACATATTTTGTATGCCGGGGCATTTATATAAGAGATTTTTCCCAGCACCTATGATCTTCAAACCTTCAAAACCAGGAGGGTGCATAGACACCGTCTGCGTCTACATCCTCTCTCTAATCAACTTTCCCTTCTCTTCGGTAATGCAAGGGTCTTTCGAGATCCATAGGGGCTACATCTTTACTGGTGCAATCACTTCTTGCATTCGATTGCATTAAAAAAAAAAAAGATTAAGATATTATTAGATTATATATATATTATATATATTAAGAGATTATATAAGAAACGAAAAGTATTGATGTATAAAAACAGTGTCAATTGGAAAAGTATGTTTAATGAGACTCCTTTTTATATGAACTATATATTTTCAAATGACCGATTTTAATTCCCGCTCTCTTTTATTATAATAGGTCATGAAGTAGGCGCGCGTTTTGTTGACCATATCGACAAACGATTTCTTATCATTGATCTGGCCAAGGCACATCATGATGTGGCCAATAGACGATTGAAACATTTCATGAAATGTGACCATTTCATGAAATGGTCAATTCTACGATGTGGCCACAACATATACATTGTATTTGAGCTTCGACTCCGGAGATTACTTCTCCACCATCGACTGTGCTTGATCATCTTTTTAGTCCATGTTTTTAATAAGATGAAAAGTAATGAGGTAAATAAAAAAACCTCTTTTCTGATAATTATTTCAATTCCATATTCATTCTGCCTCTCGAGAAATGATATAATTTTATTAAACCAATTATTTTACATTAATTAAATGTATACCATTGTATTTTAGCTTCGATTCGGAGATTGCTTCTCCACCATCGAGTGTCCTTATTCATCTCTAGTCCTTGTTTTTAATAAGAGGAAAAATCTAATTAGATAAAAAAACCTCTTTTCCGATAATTATTTTAATTCCATTATTCCCCAATCAAGTCGATTGGATTTTCTCCCTCTCCTCCATTCCTCTTCTCTCCCAGAAAATGATAATAAAAATTAAATTCATAAATAGAGAAATTCTCTCGAAACGTTTGCGTGTTTTAAATGAAAGTTTTAAGTTTTTTTTTATAAGATATTTTATTTATTATAATTTCGATTATTTGCTCATAAGAATTGAAGATTTACGTTATTTCGTCATTGATCATATCATTAGAACTTGACCAAATTAATATGCGTACCACCCCGAAGGTACCCTCTTTCCAATAAAAAAGAATCATTAAAATCGGTTAATAAACAAAGAAGTTATGCCTAAACAAACATAGCAAAAGAGGCTCAATACCAATGAAAAAAACGGTACCAATCGGAAGCTAGTCTGAACCCAATGCAAAAAAATCATCAAAAATCGGTTCACAATTGGCGGAGATATGAGGCAGCGTAGACACAAAAAAAAATCAGTCGAATTTTGAGAACCTCCAGTCACTTTTTCTCTAAATTGAACTCCGCGTTGCCAAAAAACGTGGACAATATTGTCTGGTAGTTGACCTTTCCTTTGACACGGTCGTGGCACCTTCATTAGTTCATGTTAAATTTAAACCAGCTCGAGTACTGATTTAATTTTCGATTTTTTAAATTTCATTCCGGACTTCATTATAAAGATGTAAATAATTGTATATACTCGCATGTTATCTCATTTTGAATTTGTATGTAAGTTATAACCTTAAGCCCGAAAAATGTCTTTTTAAAAAGATTGATTTTTCTTTTGGGTCTTTGAGGACTATATTTATTTTTGAGTAGAGCTGGGGTGAATTTACTAATATTGAATTTACTAATATTCAATTTACTAATGTTCCTGGATAGCAAGTGATTTATTTAATTTTGACTTTTATCTAATGATTTTGTAATTTTTGGGAAAGAACGGTTTTAGTATTGAAATCAATCTTTTTAATATTTTTTATTTTTATTTTATTTATAATTCAAAAATTGATTTTACAATGTTATAAAGTTATTTGTTACATGAATGTATAATGTTTATTATTTATTTATATATTGTTTTACAGATTGATAAGTTTTTATTTATTTTTATTATATAATATTTATTATATTTATGTTTTAATATTTATTATAATCATAAGTTTACGATCAAAGGTTATATTCAAAGTTTTATAATCAAAGTTTTATGTTCGTTACATACGTAAATTTACATTCATGATTTTTACATTACATTCGTGAATTATGATGAGAACACACACAAAGGGAGAATTTGGATAACCGGGGTCTTATGTCCGAAAGTCAAAAAAATGTTTATCTGCCCGGGAGTTTTATACTCGTGTAACAATTGATATAATAAGATGAAAATTTCTGCATGGGTTATTACCGTTCGCCCTGTGGTTACGCTGATGATACAGCGACCAAGGTCAATTGTCAATTTTTAGTTATGGGTTACCTTGAGAGTCCTTGGTTCCTTTACTAGCTCGAGACAGAGGAGGGCGCTTGGTCTTGAGTGACCGAATCTTATGTTAGGAACTTGGTGGTAGTTACCCTGGTACTGCGAACTGCTTGGAAAAGAGGGCAGGTGAACCCGTTGCCGAATGGTGAGTTAAGACTGATTTTAAGCCTGGCAAAACGGCTCTTTTATATAAATTGAAAATGCTGAATTCGTACTATTCAGTAGGCGCGCGGGTGATTGTGTAGGCGGTATGGAATCAGCCATCAGCGTGAGAATATGCTCTGCTTGGAGATTCCGTTGAGCTAGCAAAAGGTGGTGACTCCAGGGGAAGCCGGAGGCAGGCAGTGAATCGTGGGAAAGTTAACTCCTCCCCCTTAAGCTTGAGGATCGCCCGGTAAATTTTGATTTTCGGGATGAGACTCAAAAATTGTGGCCGGTATCTGTGACAAACTAGTGGTTTCAGTATAATAATAAAAACTAAGATACGAGGTAGGTTTCACAAAAAAGAAATAAAACAAAATTGAGTTTTGAGTTCGATATATTTCGGGGGTTAGCCCATCATCAGGAGTCTAAGAAAACTGATTACATATTGGAAAAAATAGTTTTACAAGTAAGAATTTTTAAAATTTTTTTAAAAATGTATATGGTGGGGGGAATGTAGGGGAAGAGGGGAGTAGTTGTTGTTCTAAGGATTAATATTTTCTATTGAGATTTGAGCTGAGTGAAAGGGATCTATCTATACCTGATATTATAATAGCGAATGGACAGGTACCTGATAAGGTACAACTTAAAAGGTATATAAGAGGGTGCAATTACTCTAATATAATGTGCAAACAATGAAAGGAATGTTTATTTAATTTATTATAACATATAATCAATAATTGTATTTTTATACACTTCCAATTGATTATTTAAAATATTTGAATTATTAGAGAGGCTATTTTTTATCTCCGGTGGATTCCAGGAGGTCCAATTTAAGGCCTTTTCTTTCGAAATGAATGGGAGATAGGGTTATTATTAGAGGGTGAATGGCTGGATATCCATGCAAGCAAATGCAAAGCTGATGGGTACATCTAAACTACGCTGCCGCGTATTATGTCTGAGGTGGTTAGGGTAACAGTATAGAATGCGCGACTCGCCCCCACAAACAAGCGTCCGTCTTGACCAGTTAATTTATACACTCCTGATTTGTCTAATTTATTTGTTTTGTCTATTTTATTGTTAATAATTGAGAGCCAATTGTGTAACAGAGATTCCAATGGGGAAGGGGAGTTTAGAGGACTCTTTTTTTTTGGTTCCAGATCTAATGAGTGTAGGTGAGATAGTGAATTTATGTTTGTTTTATTATAAATTTGTTGATAGTCGAAATGTTATATCCATTATTCAGGCTATATTCTGAATGATGTGTAATTAATGAGCTTAACATATTCAGATATATCAAGTAATTTCTCCACTTACACTCATTAGAATCTGGAACCGAAAAAATATATAGAAGAATACCCTTCATTTCTAATCATCTGACATCTCCATTAGCTTATACCCTTAGATCATATGGAATCACTCCTGCTTTATACAACAACAACAATTTAGGCTCTCAATTAATTAACAATAAAATAGACAAAATAGATAAATTAGACAAATCAGGAGTGTATAAATTAACTTGTCAAGATTGCGACGCTTTTTATATTGGGCAGACAGGTCGCGCTTTCAAAATACGTTACTCCGAGCATGTAAGAGCCCTTAACCACCTCAACAAATCCGATAACATTAATTTAGATTCGACCTCAGCCTTCGCAATTCACTTACATGAATCTAACCATTCACCCTCTAATAATAACCCTATCCCCATTCATTTCGAAAGAAAAGGCCTTAAATTGGACCTCCTGGAATCCACCGAGATAAAAATAGCCCTCTCTAATAATTCAAATATTTTAAATAATCAATTGGAAGTGTATAAAAATACAATTATTGATTATATGTTATAATAAATTAAATAAACATTCCTTTCATTGTTTGCACATTATATTAGGGTAATTGCACCCTCTTATATACCTTTTAAGTTGTACCTTCTCAGGTACCTGTCCATTCGCTATTATAATATCAGGTATAGATAGATCCCTTTCACCCAGCTCAAATCTCAATAGAAAATATTAATCCTTAGAACAACAACTACCCCCCCCCCCTCTTCCCCTACATTCCCCCCACCATATACATTTTTAAAAAAATTTTAAAAATTCTTACTTGTAAAACTATTTTTCCAATATGTAATCAGTTTTCTTAGACTCCTGATGATGGGCTAACCCCGAAATATATCGAACTCAAAACTCAATTTTGTTTTATTTCTTTTTTGTGAAACCTACCTCGTATCTTAGTTTTATTATTATATTAAAATGTTTCACCTAGAACCAACACCGAACTCCTTAAAAGTTATGTTTTGTTTTGTTTTTTAAATATAAAATATATGTGGGATCTGTACTCTTCACTAATCCCTATCGTTTGGATTCACTTGTGGCTTGTTGCGTTATGTCTAGGGGTTTATCAAATAAAAGATTCACTTAAGATAAAATATTTATTGACAGACAACTTTCATTCGAAGGGCGTTAATTATAAAGGCGTAATTGTATTATGGTAATCGTTTGAGAGAGTTCGTTAATCGTTAAGGGGTTGAATCTATGGCGTATCGTTTGAATCTGTTCGTGTTTGACTGCTGTCAGATTGCAAGTGTCTCCCGGCTAATATTATTTCGTTAAGAGTGGAGGGAGAAATATCACGTGACAAACATGGAAAATTCCGTGTTTGGTAAAAAGAATAATTTCTCACCCTACTACTGATTTATTACTTATTTCCTTTCGGCATATAATCTTAGAGAAGATCCATGGGTTACTGATGGCGTCTTTTACAAGTAAGGGTTCGTTTAACGGGGCGTTAGGGCAAAAATCAGTTAGCCGTTAAATCTGGTTGCAAATGAGCCTAATTAAAAAATTTCTTGTTAAGATTTCAAACCTACATATATTTAAGTACTATTACTTTTAAAATTATAGTACCTGGAGCCACCGAGCGATGCACGGTAACCCCTGACCCCCCCTTCCCGGAACCACACACCTCGCCCCCACCACTGCACCCCCACCCCGGATCCTCCACAAATGCACCCCACCTCCTGCACCTTCCACATCCACCCCACACCCAGTTTTTGAATTTCTAGCTTTCTAATGGTCCACATATTATGTGTATATTTGTTTATACTCGTACACCAATTTGCCCACATTCGTTCATATTGATAAACATTATAAAAAAATAAATAGGAAAATAATAATAAAAAAATAATCGTACTTATAGGATCTGAAATAAAAACATAAAATTAAATAAGATTTGTTTCCAAGTTATATAAAAAAAGCCACTTCAACCGCTTTATTTGTAAACACACCTGTAATGTTATGATAATTTAGACACCTGTTGATTAAAAACAAACAAAAAATTCCTAATTTTAATATAATATATTAATATTTGCTATAACCTATTAGTGGGTTTTAAAATTAAAAAAACAATTAAAAATAAAAGTTAATTGAAAAAAATGTAAACAAACTTTTTTATTGAGATTTTCATCTGTCAATAATTACTTTAATTAAGAAAAGATCAAATAAAATTAAATTTGTCGAGGTCCAAGACCTAGCTAGATTATTTTCTCATTCTCAAAACTTGTTAATAGATTTTGTTTCATCAAAATCGGTAGAGCCGTTTTCAAAATAGAACTAAGATACAATATATATATAAACAATTTTTGCTCGTTTAATAAGAGTAGATATCCATTTTTCAAATGATTAATGAAAAATAGTTTTTAAATTAAAATATACAAAAATAAATATACCATTAATGTGAGCTCCTGGAGTTAGATATTTTCCAAACAATATTGGCTCCGTGGTAGAGGTTGTTGAACATATAATATCCGCTCCACTAAGTGCTTTTTCAATATTTTCCTCAACGTGTACCGAGGAGGATAAATTCAATTGATCAACCACTTGTTGCGCTTTTGAAACTGTACGATTCCATACCCGAATTTCTTCTGGCTTAAAGTTCTCCCACATTGCTCGAATATGAATTGCTCCTTGGGCACCTGCACCTAATATAGTTATTATTTTTTTCCTTTGAGCCATATATTTTGTTGCTACAACTGAAGCTGCTGCAGTTCTCCAAGCTGTTATTTCTGTAGCCTCCATTATCTAAAAATAATATTTATTTTTTATCATAATTAACCCGAAGATTTGAGTATCTTTTTTTGAAAATTAGATGGATTTTTTTTTAAAAATACAACTCACTGTATAAACCAAATAATACAGGGTGGGGCGCGGTCACTTTCTTATTTTAAAAAATCATAACACAAAAAGTATTGACAGTATCGATTTAATTATTTTTACTTTACCATACTGGGTATCTCAAAAACGGCCGAAACTATTTTGATTAAAAAAATTGAGCGAAACCATGGCATTTCGGTCTACAAAAAAGCCCTAATAAGTGAACATCGAAAAAATTATATTTTTTGAGATAATAATTGTTTTGTCAAAATGTCTGTTAGTCTGTGCGTTACCAAATTTTGTGGACGAGCTAGCTCAAAAACTAGAGTGAATATCGAAACCAAATTTCACCCGTAGTTTTGGTCCATTGATTTTTCGTTTATTGGGCCACGCAGGTGGGGGCCTCCACTAACAAGAAATATTTACATAGTCGGGTGAATTTAATTATAGGAGTATTTACATAATTATAGCAACATTATATTTACAAAAAAAAATTTTTTTTCTTTCCATATACAATTTCTAGCGCATGGCGATTTCCCTATAAGTTCTCCTGTTGAAGCTGTAAAAATGTATCAAAGAACCCCTCATCGCCCTGAAGGTCACATCGCATAAAGTTCTCTGGGAAATTCCCAGGACTGATTAGATTTTGGTGCATATCGACCCAAAATTAAGGGGGGGGGGGTTAAAAATTAAAAATTAGGCCATTTGAGCAAACTCAAGCAAATTTTGTATACATAATCAGTGGACCCCCAGAAGTCTAAAATTGCAAAAACTAACCGCCCAAAATGGGGGGGGGGATGCATGGTCAAAAAATGAAAATATAGGCTCTTGTACCAAACTCAACCAAATTTTGTATACATAATCAGTGGGCCCCCAGGTGTCTAAAAATAGAAAAAAAACTAACCCCCTCCCCTACATGATTATAAATAATTTTATTAAATATTAAATATAAGTGAGGGGCCAGGTTGTATGGTAAAGTCAAGTGGATGGCCACATCAGAACATGTCAGCTTATTTCTGTATACAGGGATACATTTAAAGTTTTATTTTATTAGGTTTTAAAGCGAAGATCGATTATGACGATGTTGAAGTGGAGGTCCGGGGTTCGATCCTAGCTGGCAAATAAAAATTTCTACCGGCTGAAAACTCGGCTCCCTCACTAACCCTACTACCACTCTAATTATATGTTGTCTAAATGGGCTTTGTTCCTGGTGACATTAAATAAAAAAAAGACATTTCGAAGGTGGCCACCGTCCTCGTCAATGCACTGAGATAGCCGAATTTTGAAATTTCTATCCACTTTTTCCAGCATATCTGTGCTTATGTCGACATAGCAGCACGAATATTGTCCTTCAGCTGACCAAGGGTCCTTGGACGATTGGTGTAAATCAAAGATTTAAGGTAGCGGCACAGGAAATAGTCACATCTGGCCACTGAAGATCTAAGAGAGATGAGCGCCGTTCGGGGAAGTGTCCCCGCAAGAGATTCGTGCCGTGTTAGCCGTGGCCCCATCCTGTTGCAACCACACATCCCTCACATCCATTTCTTCGAGTTTGGATAGAAAAAACTCCTCAATCGAAAAAGTGGACAGAAATTTCAAAATTCGGCTATCTCAGTATATTAACGAAAACGGTGGCCACCTTCGAAATGTCGTTTTTAAAATCTAATGAAATAAAACTTTAAATGTACCCTTGTATACGGAAAAAAAATTAAATCGAAAGTTTTTGCCGAGAGTAGCAGAATTTTTATATATTGAAGGAGACAATAAAAGAGAGTGTCTTCTGCTGGAATTATAAATTTTATTTATTTATAACGAGACTATAGTTTCGAGGGCTTTCCCACTCTTCATCAGTCTATTACAATGTATTCACAGGAATTAATTCATAATTCATAAATTAATTCCTGTGAATACATTGTAATAGACTGATGAAGAATGGAAAGCCCTCGAAGACTATAGTCTCGTTCATAATTCATAAATTAATTCCTGTGAATACATTGTAATAGACTGATGAAGAGTGGAAAGCCCTCGAAACTATAGTCTCGTTCATAATTCATAAATTAATTCCTGTGAATACATTGTAATAGACTGATGAAGAGTGGAAAGCCCTCGAAACTATAGTCTCGTTCATAATTCATAAATTAATTCCTGTGAATACATTGTAATAGACTGATGAAGAGTGGAAAGCCCTCGAAACTATAGTCTCGTTCATAATTTATAAATTAATTCCTGTGAATACATTGTAATAGACTGATGAAGAGTGGAAAGCCCTCGAAACTATAGTCTCGTTCATAATTCATAAATTAATTCCTGTGAATACATTGTAATAGACTGATGAAGAGTGGAAAGCCCTCGAAACTATAGTCTCGTTCATAATTCATAAATTAATTCCTGTGAATACATTGTAATAGACTGATGAAGAGTGGAAAGCCCTCGAAACTATAGTCTCGTTCATAATTCATAAATTAATTCCTGTGAATACATTGTAATAGACTGATGAAGAGTGGAAAGCCCTCGAAACTATAGTCTCGTTCATAATTCATAAATTAATTCCTGTGAATACATTGTAATAGACTGATGAAGAGTGGAAAGCCCTCGAAACTATAGTCTCGTTCATAATTCATAAATTAATTCCTGTGAATACATTGTAATAGACTGATGAAGAGTGGAAAGCCCTCGAAACTATAGTCTCGTTCATAATTCATAAATTAATTCCTGTGAATACATTGTAATAGACTGATGAAGAGTGGAAAGCCCTCGAAACTATAGTCTCGTTCATAATTCATAAATTAATTCCTGTGAATACATTGTAATAGACTGATGAAGAGTGGAAAGCCCTCGAAACTATAGTCTCGTTCATAATTCATAAATTAATTCCTGTGAATACATTGTAATAGACTGATGAAGAGTGGAAAGCCCTCGAAACTATAGTCTCGTTCATAATTCATAAATTAATTCCTGTGAATACATTGTAATAGACTGATGAAAGAGTGGAAAGCCCTCGAAACTATAGTCTCGTTATAAATAAATAAATTTTATAATTCCAGCAGAAGACACACTCTTTTATTGTCTCCTTCAATAAATCGATAATGCCAATACTTTTTGTGTTATGATTTTACTTTACCATACAGGTTAAGGTCAAGTATTGTAATCGTGCATGAAAAAAGTGTTTTTTTCCTTCTTTTTTTCGAAATATCTCAAAAACGGCTGAAACTATTTTGAAGGCGACAATAAAAGAGTGTGTCTTCTGCTGGAATTATAAAATTTATTTATTTATAACGAGAATATAGTTTCGAGGGCTTTGTCCTCTTCATCAGTCTATTACAATGGATTCACAGGAATTAATTTATGATAGTAGGTACTAGTATATTAATTCATATTTCCAAAAAGTGAATAAGTATTACTATGTGAAGCCAGGAGTATTTGTTTCTGATGGTTAGATAATTTTTATAAAATTTTAATAAAGAGACATATATTAATATTAAATCATTCTTTCAGCATACCATACATAGGTAGGCAAGGGCGGATCCAGGAATTTTTTATGGGGGGGGGGGCGAATGTATATAAGGTGCCCGGTGTAAGATCTACTTTTTATCTCGGAAGTGTGTCGCGATCAAATTGTCCAAGCGGGGGGGGGGGGGGCAGAGACGCCCCCCCACACACACACATAGGACTTTATTTTCAATTTTAAAATTTTTTGAAAAAATAAATGTTTTTTTTTACAAATTTTTTTTGCCAGGCACGGGCCTCTATGGGGGGGGGCGATCGCCCCACTCCGCCCCCCTGGATCTGCCCTTGTAGGTAGGTATACCTACATTCAATCAGAAAGTTTGCAGGTAAAATTTTTATACCTATCTTAGAAAAATCAAGTCAAAATGTGTCATAATTATTTTTACTGAAATCTTGATATATTTTTTAACATTAAAAATTGAAAATCTGCCCTTTTGAGATGATTTTCCAATTTGTTCTTATTTTAGAAGAAGAAAAAAAAAATCAGAATGTATCAGAAATGTTTTTCAGTAAATCTTAATGTTTCAAGGAAGTTTATAATTTGATGCCGGGCCGCATTCATTGCAGTGCTGGCCCGTGGGTTGGACAGCCTTGGGTTTAATATAACACTTAATTTTTATTTAATTGAAAAGTTTTTGTTTTGCCGAGAGTAGCAGAGTTGTTGATTCACAAAGAGAAACAAAGAGGCTGTCCTCTGCTTGATGCAAATAAACATACACACATATATCGTGATGATATATCTGTATATATATCCAGACGACTCTGTTTGGGGGGGGGGGGGGGGGCGGTCGCCGGTATATAAGATCTACTTTTGATCTCGGAAGTGTGTCGCGAATTGTCCAAGCGGGGGGGGGTCAGAGACGCCCCCACATAGAACTTTATTTTCTTCAATTTTATAAAAATTTTATGTTATAAATAAAAAAAAAAAAAATTAAATAAACATATAAAAAATATTGATCTCCAATGCTTTCGGGGGGGGGGGGGGCGGTCGCCCCCATGCGCCCCTGGATCCGCGCATGGTATATATATATTATTTATTTGTTTGAGACTCTAGTTTCGAAGACTTGGTCTTCATCACCAGTCTTTTTTAATTATAAATGTTGTTTTTCATGGATTCAATATCGTATGGATATTGAAAATGTGATGTTCTTTCACTGAGGTCAGCTTGGAATTAAAATCATTATTTCTGGTTCACATTCAAATATAACCATATGTTTATTAGATTAGATTAGATTTCCCTTTCTCCTTGTTTGACAAAAGAGATAGGTTGACAATGGAAGGGGGGGGGGGGTGTTATGTCTTGTCGGCAAACATCCTAAGCAAATTGCTATTTGATAATTCAATTTGGTTGTTCAAACAAAGTTTTGAATTTTTATTGAATGATTTCAAAATTTCTAACGATTCAATTGCGCTAATTAATTTTGAGTTTCTTTCTCTTTTTATTAATCTAATTCCTGTTCCTTCTGGGAAAGAGTGATTGTTTGAATTTAAATGTTCCGCAAAGAAAAAAAAGTGTATGTTTATTTGCATCAAGCAGAGGACAACCTCTCTTTGTTTCTCTTTGTGACTTAATTTTATTATTCCTTTTCTTCTGAAAAATTGATATTGTATTTTTTAATACTTAAAACTATACCTCAAAAAAGGCTCGTATAATATTTATTAATTTCGAAATATATCTATAATTTTCCAATATTTACCACTTCCAGTTGTCCATTTTCTGGATCAAACAAAAAAATATTTCCCATTATTGTAGGCAAATTATATTCGGGATTTTTCGGAAACGCTGTCACTAACTTGACCGCAAGGGCATTATTCTCTTCACTATAGCCAGGCATTGAAAGAAGTAACGCTTCTCTATAATTAAATGAAAATAATAAAATATCTTAACAAGAGGTTGCAAGTAAATTGGTTTTACCTATAGTCTAGAGCAGTGGTTCCCAACCTTTTGTGGCCCATCGCCCGTTTCTGGAGTGTTGACTAACACCTATCGCCCCCTTTTCATTTTCATTGTATGCCTAATTTTAATTTGAAGTAAAGTGTAAATAATAAAGCAGTTTTATTATTTTAAACAATTTTATTACCGTATATAAAAACAACCAAAGCAGTTTTATCCGGTCACTCTTAAATAAAATAGAAAAAAAATTAAAATGTACATTTAGTAGTTCGAATTTTTATGGGGATTTAAAAAACTGCCCCCCAGATCACTTTTGAATACCTCTCCCAAAAACTCTGACTTTTTTCGATTTTTTCAATTTTGACCATGAAGGAGGACGTTTTCAACAAAAACCACTCTATACACTTTTAAATTAGATTAAATTTACTACAATTGAAACAATGTTTCATCTTAATTGGATAATGGTAACCCGAGCCCCAATGAGTTTAAAGTTTTGAAAAACTGCAATTTTTTGCAAAAAAATCCCAGTTTTTTCCTCATAAAATGAAAACCACTCATCCTAGAAATTTGATTTCTGTCTCATTCTCTAGGAAATTTTGATTGACATGAACGTTTACCTGGAGCACTTTTTCATAAAACTCTTAGATTTATAGATATTCAGCATTTTCCATGACGCTTTTCAGGATTCGGATCATATCCTGTCCGGAAAATGTAGGATATCTATAAATCTAAGAGTTTTATCAAAAAGGTGATCCAAGTAAACGTTCAAATAAATAAAATTTCATAGAAAATGAGAAAGAAATCAAGTTTCTAGGATGAGTGGTTTTCATTTTACGAAGGAAAAACTGGGATTTTCCACCCCCAGTTTTTTCATTTCTAATTTTCTAGTGGCCCACAGATTATGGATATACCTATAGGTATATAAATAAATTCCGTATAATTATTTTTTTTTTAATAACAATTTATCCAGTTTTATAATAATCAATTAAATTGGCAAATTCTAATATATAATCATATTTCTTATTAACTCTTTTTGGGATTTTTTTTTTGACTTTTCGGCTTTTTGGGATTTAATACTCGAATTTATAATCAATTAAATTTTTTTTTTTTTTTATAAATTTTATTAAACCAATTATTTTACATTAATTAATGTATACATTGTATTTTTTGCTTCGATTCCGGAGATAACTTCTCCACCATCGAGTGTCCTTATTCATCTTTAGTCCTTGTTTTTAATAAGAGGAAAAATCTAATTAGATAAAAAAACCTCTTTTCCGATAATTATTTCAATTCCATTATTACCCAATCAAGTCGATTGGTGTAAACCTCTCAATTCAATCTTTTTTCATAATCAATTAAATTGTTTAATTTTAATATATATATTAATATTTGGTATAACCTATTAGTGGGTTTTAAAATTAAAAAACCAATTAAAAATAAAAGATAATTGAAAAAAAATGTAAACAAACTTTTTTATTGAGATTTTCATCTATCAATGATTATTTTAATTAAGAAAAGATCAATTAAGATGAAATTTGTCGAGGTCCAGACCTAGCCAGAATATTTTCTCATCCTCAAAAATTGTTAATAGAATTAGTTTCATCAAAATCGGTAGAGCCGTTTTCAAAATAGAACTAAGATACAAAATATATATACAATTTTTGCTCGTTTAATAAGAGTAGATAGATAGATAAGATTATCTTAATGATATTTATGTATACCTATATATTTTGTATGTCAGAAGGGTTTCATCCACTTGGGATCGAACCCAAGCGCTAATCTGACATACAATATATATACATAAATATCATTAAGATAATCTTATCTAAAACCACATTGTCCCTAAAACGTAAATTCTTTTTTTAACAAAAAAATTAAATTCAAATTTTTGCCATTTTTGAAAACCAAAGAAAACTGTTAGGTGAAGATATTAATATTAAGGGCCCTTTTTTCCCTTGCATCATCACAAATATAAAATTTATTTTATAAAAAAGAATTTACATGACACTATCAAACATATCTTATTAAATACCTATATGTTTGGATAATAATATAATTTATTTTTCTAGGGCTAAAAATTGCTAGATAACTGAAAGATTTAGAAAAATTATGTTTTTAATAAAATCATTTAAGTAGTTATTTGATAAATTTTTAAACTAACTCTGTAATTATTTGTAAATTCGTACCTGTTTGGAATATTAAGAAAAAGACGCGGGGGCTGTTGAATTCTGCCATCCTTTTTCGAAACGGCCCCCATCGCTTTCTCAATTACTTCAACAAGTGGACCCCATGAGAGGAGCGGTTTGATTTGTTCTTCAGTAAGAAAGGCAATTTTTCTACTTGCCATTGATTCCATAATAATATTTAACTTCCAATTGAAATGAAAACTGTTAGGTACTTATTCTAAAAAAAAAAAAAAAAAAAACATTATTTTTTAATTAAGTTCATATAAAATAGTAAATACTTATAAGAGCAAATTAACTATTTTTTATAAATTCAAGGAGACAATAAAAGAGTGTGTCTTATTCTGCTGGAAATATAAATTTGTAATTTATTTATAACGAGACTATAGTTTCGAGAGCTTTACCCTCTTCATTAGTCTAAGGTTTGCTGTATTATGAGCTGCTAAAACCGGGCGAAACTGTTGATGCGGGCCGCTACAGACAACAATTGATCAATTTGAATCATGCATCGAAGAAATGGACGTGTCATTTTGCTCCACGACAACGCTTCGTCGCACACCGCCAAATCGACGAAAGAAACCATCAAAGCGCTCGAATGGGAGGCCCTACCCCACCCGCCCTACTCTCCAGACCTCGCTCCATCGGATTACCACCTCTTTAGGTCAATGGCACACGGATTGGCTGACCAGCACTTCGCTAATTACGAAGAAGTGGCAAAATGGCTCGAATCTTGGCTCGCCTCGAAAGGGAAGAAATTCTACTGGGAGAGGATAAACAATTTGCCGAATCGTTGGTCAAAATGTGTAGAATCCGATGGTGCATACTTTGAATAAACCACTTTTGCCAGTGCTGAAAAAATTTGTGTTTTCCTCATGCCGAAAAAAGGACATTATTAACCGCCACACCTAGTACAATTGATTCACAGGAATAAATTAAATAATAATAATAGGAAGAAAAATAAGAATAATAATAGCTCTCAACTGTCCGTCTCTATTTACCCAGAAAAGAAGGAGGAAGAGGGCTGGTTAATATTCTAAAGATGTGCAGAACCCATGAAATCAGGTATGAGAGCTGGATTAAGATCTTCTAATTACAAACTCATGGAGCTTACAATGTTCGGATTCAGTATGTTTTTCTCTACAAAAAACCTATAAGAACTTTAACTCTAAAATAATTAGGGAGCAAATAAATGCACATTCAAAAATTAACATTGTAATCGCTATGCTGCGTCGGCCAAATCACCACCCTGTATAGTTACGTTGTTCTATAAAATTTATACAATCTTACGGTGAACTTTCTTCTGTGCAAAAGAGAACGAATGACGTCTTCATAGTCAATTGACTGCATTATTTCTGACTCTACTCGTATGTACATTACAGAGAGTGAATTGAGCCTGTTCTCACCTATGTTAGTTCTTAAGTAATTCTTTACTCTCTTTAACGCTGAAAACGACCGTTCTGCTGAGCCGTTTGACGCTGGTCTACACAACAGCATTCGGAACGCAATTCCTACGTTTGGATAAATGTGCTTATGTAAATGGAGCAGCAATCCAACGTAAAAACTCTTAGTAATTTGAATGAGAATGTATAATTAATGTTTTGAGCATCTTTTTTTTTGAAAATAATTGGTAGTTTTTTCAAAAAATCAGCTCGGGTTCAGATCCTCCCTGATATTCACTTCGATTCGAATCACCCTGAAAATGTGTGACAGCCTATCCATGTTGGGCGTCTCTGTCGCATCTGACCTGTCTTGGAATGAACACATCTCCTCTGTGGCGAAATCTGCAGCAAGGAAGATTGGCTTCTTATTCAGGTCCAAGCGTTTTTACAAACCCCACAACTTCTCACCATCTACAAGGCCCAAATCCGCCCCTGTCTCGAATACGGCTCTCATCTGTGGAGAGGAGCCTCAAAATATTCTCTTGCTACCCTTGATGCAATTCAGAAACGAGCCGTCAGGCTAATTGACGATTCTACCCTCACCGACTCCCTCGACTCGCTAGTTCATCGAAGAGATGTCTCTGCCCTTTCCCTTTTCTATAGATACTATCACGGCAGGTGCTCTGATGAGATAAAATCAATAATTCCCCCCAAAGCGTGCTTTGCACGTAGCACGCGTTTTGCCGACTCCCAACACTCTTTCGCGGTCAAATTAGAAAAGTGCCGGACCACTTCATTCGCGAATACATATATCCCCATGACTTCAAGGAACTGGAACTCTCTCCCAGCCTCTATCTTTCCCAGCACCTATGATCTTCAAACCTTCAAAACCAGGGTGCATAGACACCTACGTCTACACCCTCTCACTTAATCAACTTTCCCTTCTCTTCGGTAATGCAAGGGTCTTTCGAGATCCATAGGAGCTGCATCTTTACTGGTGCACCCCTTCTTGCATTCGATTGCATTAAAAAAAAAAAAAAAAGATTAACCAAGATGTATTTTAAAAGAGACAGAATTCAATCAATCTTTTTCGGACAAATTCTAAGATTTTAGTAGAAATAAGTGGATATTGATGAGGCAGTCCAAAAAAAAGAAGAAGATAATTTACACTATCTTTTTATTCATAAAACCGACGTTTCGAGGCTATTCCCTCCTTCTTCAGGGTTTTGAAAAGTCAGTGAAGGAAATCCAATGCGGCATTCCCCTCTGTCTCCTCTTTCAGTGGCAGTAACAATAATATCTTGTATTTCATTCTCAGTAGAATTATAATGTAATTACAATGATTAATGATTATTACATTATAATTCTGCTGAGAATGAAATACAAGATATTATTGTTACTGCCACTGAAAGAGAAGGAATGCCGCATTGGATTTCCTTCACTGACTTTTCAAAACCCTGAAGAAGGAGGGAATAGCCTCCGAAACGTCGGTTTTATGAATAAAAAGATAGTGTAAATTATCTTCTTCTTTTTTTGGACTGCCTCATCAATATCCACTTAATTCACTTATCAGTCCGTCTCCAAAAATTACTCCAATTTTAGTAGAAATATTATTAAATTGCGATATCAGAGGGGATTCATATCCCCCAGGAGGAGGGTGTGAGCTGACTGCCCGGATAGCGTGTCCCGTATAGAAATAAATAGATTTTCGAAATATGTTTTTTATATATTTTAGGAAATATATTAAAAATATAAAATTTTTGTGTTAAATTTATATAAAGTTTATGTTTTCTATATATTCTTAAAATATAATTAAATTAATATATAAAGAACATAAACTTTATATAAATTTAACACAAAAATTTTATATTTTTAATATATTTTCTAAAATATATAAAAAACATATTTCGAAAAATCTATTTATTTCTATACGGGGTTAGTTCTCAGGTTCGACTCCTGGGGGATTTAATAATATTTCTACTAAAATCTTAGAATTTGTTCGAAAAAGATTGATTGAATTCTGTCTCTTTTAATGAGAATGTTAAGCGATATTTGTTTAGCCAGAGATTGTGATTGAATACTTGTATGATATTTGTAATGTCTGTTGTAGATCCCTTATTGTGATCTTTTTAGGTTGAAAAAAAAAGACTCCGCAACCGGGGCCCCCAGGCCGGCTGGGCCCCTAGGCCGAGCACTGTACCTGGCTGGAATGCACCTTATACTGAAACACAGTGTATAAACATAGTATACTACATTTCACACCCCTTCTTCCCCCTTAGGGCCAGTTGTATGTCGGTTTGTAAAGTCTTTGTAAAAATTGACAAAGGGTAAAACCTTGTGCCCGACGGGATGGCCAATCTGATTGGTCATCCGGCCTGGCACAAGGTGAATTCTAAGGTTTTACCCTTTGTCAACTTTTACAAACCGACATACAACTGGCCCTGAGACTACGCCTCTATGACAACAAGTAGATCGCGACACACTTTTAAGATAAAAAGTAGATCTTATATACCGAAAAGTTGGCCACCCCTCTGATATATATAGGACCATTTTTAGTTCTACCCGGGGCGGGCCACTAAACACCGAAATCCGCCAATATTCTATTACATATATTAAAATATTAATACAAAATGGGAAATTTAGTTTAAATTATATTACTTATATAAGTAAATTACAACATATATAAAAGTAAATTGAATATTGAAAGTATAATAATTATCTACCAATTATTCTATTAAAAAACAAATTTGTATATTATTTTTTTATAAATAAAAAAAAGCTCTGATTTCTAACCTCGTTAAAAAATATTTTATTAATTCAAGTTTGAGATAAAACTATATTAATCTACACACAGAATCCGAATCTTCAAGGTTGTTTGGGTGGGGGGGGGGGAGTGAAGGGGGATTTGTCAAAAATTAATCTTATAATATAAAAATTATCGCTGTGTGAGAAAACTATTTAAAAAATAATAGGACAGAGGCTTACTATAAAAATATACCGCGGTTTTTCTATTAATTCTATATATATATTTTTTTTTTAAATTTCGTTTTTCATTTTTAGATAGTTACATTTAATATGTTAAGTTGGCATTACTTACCACTAGATGTGCACGGGATTCAATATTATCTTTTGACATTTGACATATAAATTTCTTTGTTTTTATTTCTCTTATATTTATACTTTTATTTGTAAGATTTTATTTCAAGAGCGGATCCAGGAATTTTTTAAAGGGGGAGGGGGAGGCGAAATTAAAAAATTTTTCATCTCTATATGGGATAGGTATAACAGTATTTTTATTTTAGTAGGAAATTCAATTAATTAATGTTTATTTACAAGAAATATATTACACTTATACTAGGAGTGGTACCAGACTTTCAATTAAGGGGGGTCATGTACTGGCACCCCCCCCTCCAGGAAAATTTTGAAATTTTGGACTTCAAAAGTAGTTTTAACATATGTTGACTGCCGCTGGTATATTTGGGAAAGGTTCCTCAGGCCATACCAATTTTTAAAATTAATTTTCCAAAGAATGATGTATTTTGTACTATTATAATGTAAAATTGCATTTTTTTGTTATTTTTCCCTCTTCCACCCCCGTGTGTTACTCCTCGATACACGCGGCGTAGAGTTGTTATAATGTATTTCTGCGCCATGTGTATTCCCTGGAATACACAACTTTCAGGTCTCAATATGCGCGGATCCAGGGGGGGGGGCGATGGGGGCGACCGCCCCCCCCCCAAAGCATTGGAGATCAACATTTTTTATGTTTATTTAATTTTTTTTTTATTTACATTAAATTTTAAAATTGAAGAAAATAAAGTTTCTATGTGTAGGAGGGGGGGGCGTCTCTACCCCCCTTCCGCTTAGACAATTCGATCGCGACACACTTCCGAGATCAAGAGTAGATCTTATATACCGGCGACCGCCCCCCCCCCAAATCAGAGGTCTGGATCCGCGCCTGGGTCTCAACCTGCATACACTGAATAGCATAGTCTTACGAATAAGTTTATCACTGCGCTCAGTCACCATTTACATTACGTAGAGGCATAATCGCGTTTGTGGAAGTTTATAATACCTATCTTACGAACGTGAAGAGGCCTATCTGCAGGCACTTATTGAGAGACTAGCTGCAAGGCCCGCCTTCGGCGGCCCACTTGCTAGCCAGGGGGCAGACCTCAATCCCCCGCCCCCCAAACTCCATTCCGCCCACTAACCCCCTCCACCCAAACCCCAAAACCCCTCCAGCACCCCACTCCGTGCCCTCCAACCCTGCTCACCACACCCCTGCCTAGCCCCCTGGACCCCACCTCCGCAATGCCCCTGGACTCCACCTCGCACCACCCACTGCACCCCCACTCTAATCCGCCTCACTCCTCGCTCCCATTCCACCCCCGCACTCACCCTCCGCACCCAGTTTTTGCATTTCTAGCCTTCTAGTGACCCACAGATTATGTATACAAAATTTGGTTGAGTTTGGCCCAAGAGAAAGAATTTTCATTTTTTGATCCCCCCCCATTTTGGGTGGCTAGTTTTTTGCATTTCTAGCTCTCTAGAGGCCCAGAGATTATGTATACAAAATTTCGTTGAGTTTGCTCCAAGGGCAAGAATTTACATTTTTTCACCCTCCTCCCCCCTTTTTGGGTGGTTTTTGGGGGAAATTTTTTAAACAAAAGTTGTCAGAAATCACATCCCCTACAACTTTGTTTATCATGAAATTTGGCGTAGGGTTAATAGTTTAGGAGTTATTTGATAATTTTCATTTGTGCCCCCCCCCCCCCCCAAATCCCCTTCTGGGGTCAAAATATCAAAACGTTATATAGCTAAAAACGTAAGTTAGAAGATATCTGATGTAAATATGAAATTTCATAATAATCCCTTCAGCCGTTTTTACCTAAATCGTGAACAACTTTTTCGGAAACCACTGAAACAGACAGGAATTTTGTTGAGGGTGTTTTCGTTCATAACTTTGCTTGAAACGTGTGCAACCAAAATTTGGAGTGATTTGGAGCAATGTACAGACAAAACCTTAATTTTATATATCATAGTACTAGCTGCAAGGCCCGCCAAACAGGTAAGTAAACGGCGTGCATTCTCTCATAAGCATTTTTTCAGATTTCTATTGGATCCTTTTTAGCGTCAAAAAGGGATTTATATAAGGAAAATATTGACAATAAAGATGTTTATACATGTTTTTTTTTTTTTAATAAATGAAATATTTTTATTTGTATGTAATTAAATATCAAGAAGATAAAAAAACTAGAATAATCGTTGAGGCCACATAAGAAATTCAAAAAGGCCACATGTGGCCTTAAGGCGACAGGTTCCCAACCTATGGCCTAGAGTTTTAATTTTTAACCCCCCCCAACCTTAATTTTGGGTCGATATGCACCAAAGTCTAATCAGCTCTTAATCTCAATGCTCTAAAAGAACGTGTAAAATTTGGTTTTGATATTCACACTATTTTTGAGCTAGCTCGTCCACAAAATTTGGTAACGTATACTAACAGACATTTTGATAAAACAATTATTATCTCGAAAAATTTAATTTTTTCCGGTGTTCACTTATTAGGGCTTTTTTGTAGAGCAACATGCCATGGCTTAGCTCAATTTTACTTTACCATACAGGGTATGGTCAAGTATTGTAATCGTGCATGAAAAAAGTGTTTATTTTCCTTCTTTTTTTAGAAAAATCTCAAAAACGGCTGAAACTATTTTGATTAAAAAAATTGAGCGAAACCATGGCATTTCGCTCTACAAAAAAGCCTTAATAAGTGAACATTGAAAAAATTATATTTTTCGAGATAATAATTGTTTTGTCAAAATGTCTGTTAGTCTGTGCGTTACCAAATTTTTGTGGACGAGCTAACTCAAAAACTAGTGGGAATATCAAAACCAAATTTCACACGTAGTTTTGGTCCATTGACATTAATAGCTGATTAGATTTTGGTGCATATCGACCCAAAATTAAGGGGTGGTGGAGGGGGGTTAAAAATTAAAAATCTAGGCCATTTGAGCAAACTCAACCAAATTTTGTATACATAATCAGTGGACCCCCAGAAGTCTAAAAATGCAAAAATTATCCGCGCGAAATGGGCGGGGGGTCAAAAAATGAAAATCTAGGCTCTTGTACCAAACTCAACCAAATTTTTTATACATAATCAGTGGGCCCACAGAAGTATAAAAATGCAAAAACTAACCCCCTCCCCTACATGATTATAAATAATTTTATTAAATATTAAATATAAGGAGAGGGGCCAGGTTATATGGTAAAGTCAAGTGGATGGCCACATCAGAACTGGTCAGCTTATTTTTAATCAAAATAGTTGAAGCCGTTTTTGAGATATTTCGAAAAAAAGAAAGAAAAAAACACTTTTTTCATGCACGATTACAATACTTGACCATACCAGATGGTAAAGTAAAAAATAAAAATAATTTTTAAGAAAAAAATAAAAACCGACTTCAAAAAATAAAATACAACAAATAAAAATACACTAAAAGGTATAAAATAATTATTATCTTATTTAGTTACAACTAAACGACGAAATATTAACACGAAATTACTTTTTGAAGTCGGTGCCAAACATATACCTTTTATGAATCGCACTCGACGGATCTTACTTAGTACGTTTGGAGGATATGCTCGCTTATAGGTATAGTTTGTTTGGTACCGACTTCAAAAAGTAATTTCGTGTTAATATTTCGTCGTTTAGTTGTAACTAAATAAGATAATAATTATTTTATACCTTTTAGTGTATTTTATTTGTTGCATTTAATTTTTTGAAGTCGGTTTTTATTTTTTTCTTAAAAATTATTTTTATTTTTCTCTTTTAGTGATGTCATTAATAGTGATCATATCATCAGAACTTGAGCAAATTAATATGACACCATCCCTAAGACACCCCCTTTCGGATAAAAAAAGAACCATCGAAATCGGTTCATAAACAAAGAGGTTAGGTCTAAACAAACCTAATAATAAAGGTCTAATACCTATGAAAAAAAATCGAAAAAAAAATGGGACCAATCGGAAGCTAGACTGGACCCAATTCAAAAAAAAATTTCAAAATCGGTTGACAATTGGCGGAGATATGAGGTAACATAGGCACAAAAAAAAAAAAAAAAAATTTAGTCGAATAGAGAACCTCCTCCTTTTTTGAAGTCGGTTAAAAAGTATTAGAATTTTAATATGTATTTTGCTCACTCATCTGCACAGTAATAAAAATTGAAGTGATTAACCGAAAACAATATTTGGTTATTAAATAGGAAGGCAAATTTATTCTGGGTTAGAAATGTGTGTGAAAAAAGAAAATTAACCATTAAGCATTAATAAGATCATAATTTAATAGCGATTATGAAATTATTAACAAATTTGATTATATTTAACTCAAGTAGGTATAGGATTATATAATTTATTTATTATGTTAAACTCTGAATATCTTTAAATTAGCGGAGAGAGAGAATTTGTGTCTTGTACTCCCAGAGGATTCTGACTTTGAAAATGAATAAAAAAAAAAAAAAAAATTACAAAGTAGGTAAAACTTTTTATAATTTACCATAAAAAATAAAAAATTAGTATGAATATCGAAACCAAATTTCACAGGTAGTTTTGGTCCATTGAGATTAAGAGCTGATTAGACTTTGGGGGGGGGGGGGGGGTTAAAAATTAAAAATCTAGGCCCTTAAGCAAACTCAACCAAATTTTGGATATATAATCAGTGGGACCCCAGAAGTCTAAAATGCAAAACCTAACCTCCCGAAATGGGGGGGGGTGTATGTTCAAAAAATAAAAATCTAGGCTCTTGTACCAAACTCAACCCAATTTTGTATACATAATCACTGGGCCCACGGTAATCTAAAAATGCAAAAACTAACCGCCCAAAATGGGGGGGGGGGGGTGTCAAAAAATGAAAATATAGGCTCTTGTAACAATCTCAATCAAATTTTGTATACGTAATATGTTGGCCACCAGGAGTCTAAAAATGCAAAACCTAACCGCCGTAGGGCCAAAAAATGAAAATATAGGCTCTTGTACCAAACTAAACCAAATTTCAAATTTTGTATACATAATCAGTGAGCCCCCAGGAGTTTAAAAACGCCTCTCCTACATGATTATAAATAATTTTGTTAAATATTAAATATAAGTGAGGGGCCATGTTGTATGGCAAAGTCAAGTGGATGGCCACATCAGAACACGTCAGCTTATTTATTTATTCCTACCTATTTGAATATTTGATATGATCTAACATAAATGATTATTTAATGTTCTGAATTAATAATAAAATTTGGGTACAGATTGAATTAACTAATTTGGAATCTTAATGGAATGGAAATGAAATAATAAGGAAAAGTGGGGGAGGTGGAGGGGGGATAGACTTTCGCCGTCCGGGGCGGCTGTATAAAAAGGGGACGGGGACCATTTGACCAGTATCAGACACAAGCCGCTCAGTCTCTCGAGCAGCAACCAACTCACCTAATCAGGGATCATGTACGGCCAAGTAAGTCAAGCCTCAGACTCATTCGATTCATTCATTCCGACCAGATTTGGGGGTTACATTTTGTGAATATTCAATTTATTTGTTTCTTTCAGGTGTCTTTTGTGTTTGCTGTAGCGTTGGCTTGTGCCTCCGCCCAATTGAGCCATCATGGATACGGGGGTGGATTGGGCGGTGGCCTAGGGGGTGGATTGGGCGGAGGCCTAGGGGGTGGATTGGGAGGTGGCCACGGCGGTGGATATTCCATCGTGACCACCCACCAACACACTCCCATCCTCGTCAAACACGAGCCTGTCAAAGTTCTGGCTGTCAAACATGAACCCGTTCAGCTTGTCTCTCTTCACGGTGGTTCCGGCGGTTCCTTGGGAGGTTCTTACGGCGGTTCCTTAGGAGGTTCTTACGGTGGTTCCTCAGGAGGCTCTTACGGCGGTTCATCAGGAGGCTCTTCCGGTGGACATCACGAAGTCGTCTATGACTATTATGTAAGTAAATCCATAATATGTATTCTTGTCAATATTCAAAGAATAATAGGTCATTTATGTTTGCTTTCATTTTTAAGGCTGAACCTAAATACCAATACAAATACGGGGTTGAAGACAAGCACACCGGGGATATCAAAGAAGCTCACGAGGAACGCGACGGAGACAAAGTCCAGGGATACTACTCTCTGAAGGAAGCTGACGGAACCACCCGTATTGTCAAATACACTGCTGACAAACACAACGGCTTCAACGCCGTCGTTGAAAGGGTAAGAGTAAACTGGACCGAGTTTTATTATTATTATTATTTCTTATAGGTTTTACCATATACCTATTAATAATTAATCTTTTTCTGTTACAGATTGGTCATGCTCAGCATCCCCAAGGCCACCAATACCATCACTAAGGCCAAACTAATCTGTAAATATAGCTCGAGAGACTGGGGGCGATTTTGCTGGAGGGGGGCGGGCCTAGACCCGTTCAGTTGCTTCCTGGAGCAGTGGCAGTCCTGGAGATAAAATCTCTTTGGACGAGCTAGGCTCCAGGACAACCGAGTTGGGTGAGGCCCTTCCTGCCCTCCCCCGCCCTTCCTAAACTCATTATCATCCATCAAATTATCCACCCCCCCACCCCACCCCACTCCATTCATTATTCATTTCACAATAAATGTTTTTTATACTGTTGACCAATGTGTAAAAATCGAGTAATCAGATGTTTACTAGTATTCCTCATCTCATTCTTCTTTCCGCCATTTATCACCATTTTTCTATACCTAGTATTTCCAATTGCTCGATTTTATTTAATTTTTATACAAGAAATAAATATTTTTTCTAAATAAACCTCATGTATTTTATTTCCAACAATCCAGTAAATGTAACCCTGACTCCTAGGAGTCGAATCAACTCCTACTTATAATATAAGCTTCCATATTTCTTTCTTTTCTATTTATATTAATTTTTGTCGCTTTAAATTACAAGTGGGCAAAGTGGTTGTCCGCCCCCAATCAGAAGGCCCCAACAACATTACAACAGAAACTGACAAGATCCTCATAATTATAGTTTTAGTTTAAAACAACTTTTGAAATAAGTAAGGTCAGGTGGGGTAACTGGGGCCGGGGGCAACTGGGCCAGGGGTCCTGTAACCCCAGAGCTTTTTAATTTTACCGCATTTTTTTAGCGCAATTCACTTTTTCATATTGGTGGGAAATTTTCAGTGTTCCTGAATTAGAGAGATTTCTTTAAGTTAATTTATACTTAAGTACTTAGTTAAGTTAATTATTTATTTACTTATTTACCTAGTTATGTGCTTACTTCTTACCTAGTTGCCTTACCCAGTTCCTTGAAAATATTGAGACTTAATTAAGGCTTTCTTAAGCATAAGGAACTTATTTAACTTTATTTCAATGGGTAAAATGAAATTATTTTGTTTAGTTGTTTGATTTATGATACTTTTTTTTGTATTTTCTGTAATAAAAATCGATTTTAAAAATTATACTTGGCGTTTAAACTTATCTAAATAAAATTCAATAAAATAAAAAAATAGAGGTCTTGGTGCAACTGGGCCAGCCTAGTCAGGGCCCAATTACCCCGAATCGCTTACATCTTTTATTATTTTTAATCCATATACAAATGAGACTAATTCTACCTACGGCCAGGGCCTTGAGGGATAGGGGAACATGTCCAACTGCTCAAAAGATGTTAAAAATTAAAAAACAGCAAATAGGCTGGGCTGGTCCAATTACCCCACAACGCGTTTAACTGGGCCAACCGCAAAACTTTACATTCAACTTAAGATAATTCCAAAATTTTGAATAATCAAAAGTTGAAAGTATCATGATTATTTGAAGAAAATTTCATCTTTCAATTAATATAGTCACGAGATCTATAAATTGTGAGGAAGCTTAGCTATGGAGTACTATCCTTGGGAAAACAAAAGAAGCTGGCCCAGTTACCCCACCTGACCTTATGTGATTAAAATCATCGATATTATGTACCTATATATAAATCAGGGATGTCCAACCCGCAAGCCGCGACCTTCATGCGGCCCAGTAGTTCAAATAATGTGGCCCAACATAAAATCATAAAGTTTAAACATTCACACTTGTATGTATACTTAAAAAATGATATATTTATTTTTTTTCATATATAAATTTTAGTATTTTTGAATTCTACATAAAAATCCAAAAGGAATTTATTAAATATTCCCTATACCTAAAATGAATAGTTTTTTAAATAAAAAATATTTAATATTTCACTCGTCTTAGATCTTATTATTACCTATAATAGTCGAAACGTTTAAAATCCAATGCAGAATGATTATTCCTCGAGTATTACATGAGAATCAATCACTAGTTTTGAATTTAAGTCAACATGGACTTCAAATAGCAAGTGACATCTGATTCATAATAAAGGAATTAACATATCAATATTTCAAATGACTTTAAAATAAAGTAGAAAGAATTTAATTTTTAGGACAGAATCTAAGATTTTAATAGAAATATTATTAAATTGCGATATCAGAGGGGATTCACCAGCTGGGTACGATTCAATAAATACCATATATAAAAAATCATATTTGCTTTTAATATTTTTAATTAATTCTAGTTTATATTTTAATCTTCTGTTTCTTTGAACAGTTTTTTGATTAGAGTGTAGTTTACTTACCATGACCCAGGTAACCACAATATCCTCAGAATATTCTAAGGATATTCTAAGGACATTTAAATCTTCTTAGAATATTCTGAGGATATTCTAAGGACATTTAAATCTTCTTAGAATATTCTGAGGATATTGTGTGTTACCTGGGGATATATTTGACAAATTTACTTTTTCTGTAGAAGGGCGCTTAAAGATGTAAAATTGTTTAATATTGAGGATTTTATTTCGAAGATATGAAAATCAAAGTCGAACCTGAGAACTAACTTGCTTTCCGGTCAGTTAGCTCACACCCTCGAGACAAAAAACTCCCTCTGAATCGCAATATTTGATGTAAGCATAGAAATCTTTCATTCCATTAATATATAACGGAAATTTAAAAAATTTAGCTTAAAATGAAAAAAAAAGTTTTTCATACAAGTCCTCCTATCTATATATATAAAAGCCATTGTCATGTCATGTGGCGCATCAAAGAACGATGTGGTGAGAAAAAGCAACTAATAGTTAGATTGTCAAATTTTTCAAATAAAATATCTCTATATTCTCTATCTATAATATCTCTATATATTAATATTAATATATTCCTCTATATAGCTTAGAATATTAGATTTACGGCGTGTCTCATTTGAAATTTTAAAATATATATTATACCGGGAAAATTAATTTTTTTTTGAATTTAAGAAAAATATAAATTCTTGAAATTTTAGCAGTCAAATTAATTTTAAAATATAAATATATATTATATATATTTAATTTACAATATAAGTTTTAATGAGATATGATTTAATGGAATAATGAGAATAATTCTTATTAGTTGAATAAAAGATTTCACTGTCGATGGTAACAGAATTGTTTTTATTTTAGGTTAAAAAATAAAATAAAATGAGAGAGTCTTCTGTTTTTTAATAATTTTTAATAATTTTGATTTTGAGTGGGAAAAATGTTTGGCAGAAGCTGTCGCGGTTGATAGTCCAGCAGCCATGCGGCAACTTTTTGCATTTATTTGTGTATTTAATTCGCCAAAAGATGCGCTTTCTTTGTGGGAAAAATTCAAGGATGATATGACCGAAGATTTCAGACGGTTGCACACGGATCGCATGTCGGATTTACTGGCTCTCCAAGATCTACAAAAGACACTGCTTTGTCATGGGTTAAAATGTCAGGACTTTTCTTTGCCTGATCCTGGCCGCCTTCCGGATGAAGTTGAGTTTCACGCAGACCAAGAGGAAATTCAAGGCAAAGAAAGGATAGAAAATTTGAATGTCGTTCAGAAAAAGGTATTTATTTTTTTGTGTTTCGAGTAGAATTAAAAGTTTTAGAACAAAAATATTTATTTATCCATGTTTTTCCCAAAGGTATTTCAGGAAATAATCGAAGCAGTAGAAACTACAGACTCAGCACTACGCCAGAGGTGTTATTTTCTGGATGGGCCCGGAGGTACAGGGAAAACATACCTATATAACACACTCATGAGCTATTTGCGAGGGAAAAAGAAGATTGTTTTGCCTTTCGCGACAACCGGAATAGCAGCGGATTTATTGAAAGGAGGGAGAACTGTCCATAGCGGATTTAAGTTACCTATCCCTATTAACGAAACTTCCATCTCAAACATGAAACCGCATTCAGTGGAGTCAAATGCTTTGAGGGAAGCAGCTCTAATAATAATTGATGAGGCGGCGATGCTGATGTGTCATGCCCTACGTTGCATTAACATACTGCTTCAGGAGGTGATGGGAAACAAGACACCATTCGGAGGGAAGGTGTTGATCCTTGGAGGTGATTTTCGACAAACCCTTCCTGTAGTTCCGAGGGGAGGCAAAGCAGATATCATAGCTGCCTCCATCAAGAGCTCCCCCTATGGAGACATTTCAAGGTGATGAAACTGTCGACTAATATGAGATCAAAAGGACAAGATGAATTTAATGAATGGCTTTTGAAAATTGGAGATGGCAAATTGAGTAGCGGTGACGATAACTTGGCCGATGATAATGTAAATATTCCTTTAACATTCGTAGAGGATAAAAATATTATAAGTGCAATTTATGGTTCCTCTATTAATGAGCATGATGTAGAAGGGCTGTCAATGAAGATAATTGTAACATGTAAGAATAAAGATGCCTTGGCACTAAATAACAAAATAATCGACCTGCTACCAACAAATGTTAAAATTTATAAGAGTGCTGATTCCATTATCACTGATAATCCTGAAAATCACAATACTTACCCCATTGAGTTATTAAACACACAAACTCCCTCAGGGATGCCACCACACATTCTTCATTTGAAAAGTGGTGGCTTGATCATGCTAATTAGAAATTTAAACGCTAAAAAGGGTCTCTGCAATGGCACACGACTGATAGTTAAGGAGCTATATACTAATTTTATTAAAGCAGAAATACTAACCGGTACTCGCAAAGGCGATGTGATATTTTTACCTAGAATTAATATTGCACCAACTGACACGGATCTCCCGTTCACACTCAAGAGACGGCAGTTCCCCATCATCCCGGCCTTTGTCATAACAATAAATAAAGCACAAGGACAGTCTTTCAACAATGTGGGAATTTACTTGAAAGAGACAGTTTTTTCACATGGCCAGTTATACGTTGCACTCACAAGGACGAGGTATAAGGAAAATTTGAAAATTTATATTCAAGATGGCGAGGCACAGGGCCATTTATCGAACAACGAAAATGTTTATACAAAAAATGTTGTTTATGAGGAAATATTCTGTTGACCCGGCTACAATAATATGTTTTTTTAACTTTATTCCCTTATCAATTGTTAGATGTTGAGTGTATGGTCGTATATTTATGTTATTTGTGTTTGTTTATTTGTTTTAATATAACTCTAATAAAGTTTTTTTTTAATGTTTTTTCGCCTTTTTTTATCGATTCTCATCATTCAACAAATTACTTTTCATTTCAAGTTATTATAGACGGCTAATAGCCATATCTCGAGACGCTGCCCGCCAGGGCCACCAGCTCGGAGCACGCCTGGTACTGCTATCTTACCTTAATATAATAATGAAATAGGTTTCCAACCGATCGGGAACTTCGAGAGAAATGGTTGTATGCTCTAATAAAGTATTTATAAAGCATTTACTGATATTTTTTTAATCTTTCTTTGATCAAAATTCATTATTCAAAAAAATATTTTTTTCAAAACATATAATTACGGACAGCTAATAATCACATTTCGAGACGCTGCCCGCTAGGGCCACCTCGCCCGGAGGGCCGAGCGGTGCCGGGCGTGCCGTAGGCACGCCGGGTACTGCTCGTTTTAATATAAAAGTAAAGATTTGAGCATCTTATTTTTGAAAAGAGTTGGAATGTTTTTCAAAAATGAGCTCGGATTCAGATTAACAAATCAATTTTAAACTAGAAAGAATTTAATTTATAGGACAGAATCTAAGATTTTAATAGAAATATTATTAAATTGCGATATCGATTTGACTCGAGGGTGTGAGCTAACTGCCCGGAAAGCAAGTTAGTTCTCAGGTTCGACTCCTAGGGGGATGAATCCCCTCTGATATCGCAATTTATTAATATTTCTATTAAAATCTTAGATTCTGTCCTAAAAATTAAATTCTTTCTAGTTTAAAATTGATTTGTTAATCTGAACCCGAGCTCATTTTTGAAAAACATTCCAACTATTTTCAAAAATAAGATGATCAAATCTTTACTTTTATATTAAAATAAAGTTTAACAACGATTCGTTGCAGTTTATTTTTATCTATAATAATCCAGATATTTATATTTTATTCACGTTCTCTAATTAATTTCAAAAATGCTACATGTAATCTAGGAATGGAATCATTAAATTATTGTTCATAATAATTAGTGGGAATTTTTATCACATAATTTTTATAAAAAAAATAAAACTGACTTCAAAAAAATAAAATAATATTAACTTAAAAATCAAATAAAATCTCCTAAAAGGTATAAAATAATTATACTAAACTACGAAATATTTATTAACATGAAATTACTTTTTGAAGTCGGTGCCAAAAATATAACATTTTATGAATCGCAGTCGACGGATTTTACTTAGTACGTTTGGCGGGTAGGCTCGCTTATAGATAGAGTTTTTTTGGCACCGACTTCAAAAAGTAATTTCATGTTAATATTTCATCGTTTAGTTGTAACTAAATTAGATAATAATTATTTTATACCTTTTAGTGCATTTTATTTTATTTTTAAGTTATTATTATTTTATTTGTTGCATTTAATTTTTTTGAAGTCGGTTTTATTTTTTTTATAAAAATTATTTTTATTTTTCTCTTTTTAGTGATGTTATTAATAGTGACTTAATATAATACCTTGCATGCTTATCGTAAGAGAAAGCGTCGAGCCAATGAATCAGAAAATGATAATAAAATATAGAAATTCTCTCGAAACGTTTGCGGGTTTTAAATGAATGTTTTAAGATTTTTTTTTATAAAAGATTTTATTTGTTATAATTTCTATTATTTGGTCATAAGAATTGGAGATTTACGTTATTTCGTCATTTAACATATCTTCAGAACTTGACCAAATTAATATGGGATCACCCCTTAGGTACCCTCTTTCCATTAAAAAATCATTAAAATCAGTTCATAAACAAAGAAGTTATGCCTGAACAAACATATCAAAAAAGGTCCAATACCAATGAAAAAAAAACGTTACCAATCGGAAACTAGACTGAACCCAATGCCAAAAAATCGGTTAACAATTGGCGAAGATATGAGGTAACATAGAAAAAAAATTCAGTCGAATTGAGAACCTCCATCTTTTTTAAAGTTGGTTAAAAAATGGGAATTTTATTATTTATTTATTTTGAATTCATAGTGAGCTACAATTTTTTATTTTTCCTAAATTTTATTCTTGAAAGATTCAATCTGGAAGTTTGAAGGTAAAAAATTTATATCTAATTAAAATTGAGTCGAAAATAAAATAAAATGGTGATTATTTTTAAGGAAATCTTGAAATATAGTTCGAGATTAAAAATTTAATATTAGCACTTTTATTTTTTGAAAACTTTTCAGTAAAAAAATATTAGGGCAAATATCTTTTCTAGTAAGTACACTGAAAAAAACAATTTCTTTATCTATCTATATATATATAGAGAACCTCCTCCTTTTTTGAAGTCGGTTAAAAACGAGCTTCGAGGGGCGTGCCGAAGGCTGAGTGCCCTGGCGGGCAGCGTCTCGGTCCAAAAATTTTATTCCTCTTAAAAAACTACACTAAATGTATACCCGTAAACTACCGAAAATACATCGTCTCTTAAAAGTTTCGCATCTTTAATTTTTGAGTGGCGAGGGGGGGGGGGGGGGGGAGGAACAATTATCAATATATTTAATGTTTCTTAATTTAAAAGAATTGGAGTCTTTCATTTCAAAATTCGAATATATATATTTCAAATTTGCCTGGTTAATGAAAATCGATTGGAGCCATCAGTTTAAAATCCGAGCTGACAATAATATTTCAAATTTGCTTCGTTAATTAATATATATTTAATGTTTCTTAATTTAAAATCTATTGGTGTTTTTTCATTTTAATTCGAGTTCAAATAAATACAATATTATCTAGACACAAAATCTAAATCAAAAATATATAGTTTTAGTAAAAGAAATCAATATATAAATATTAATGTGACATTGGTCTAGTGGTTAGAGCTGATGACCATAGTAAATTAAAATTAATCGGAACCTTGAACCACTACCAAGCATTATCCTAAATAAAATTAAAAACAAAAACAAACTAAGGAGACTTTGGCAACGTACACAGGACACACAAATAAAAACTCAACTAAATAGCATGACTAAAGAAATAGCTACAGAAATAACAACCTATAAAAACAATAAATGGAACCAAAAGCTTAGTGAACTCTCAACAAAAGACAACTCATTATGGAAAGTTACCAAAAACTTGAAAAAACCTTTCGAAAAAATCCCAACTCTCTCTCTAAATAATATCGAATATATTAAAGAAAAAGATAAAACAGAAATACTAGCCGAAACCTTTGAAAAGGTACATATAATAGATTCATCCCTTAACACAGAACAAAGCAAAATAGTAAATAAAGTAAACAATTATCTAGAACAAACTGTAGAATTAAGAAATACCGAAGTAGCCGAAATTATCACTAATCCAGAGGAAATAATTAAAATAATTAAAAATTTAAAAAATAACAAAGCACCTGGAATAGACACAATAGACAACATTCTGGTTAAAAATTTCTCCAGAAAGGCTATTGTACAATTCATGTACATTGTTAACGCCATCATTAAACTTCAATATTATCCTAGACAATGGAAAGTTGCCTCAATAGTCCCTTTGCCTAAACCAAACAAAGACAAAAAAGATCCTTCAAACTACCGACCAATAAGTCTTTTAAATGTCCTGTCCAAAATAACGGATAAGATTATCCTAAATAGATTCATAAAGCATGATCATAGAAACAAAATAACAATAGACGCACAATTCGGCTTCCGGGAAAGGCACAATACAACTCAACAAATTACTAGAATAACAACCCATATTTTAGAAAGCTTTGACAAAAGAAAAAACACCGCAATGCTACTTTTAGATATACAAAAAGCATTTGACCGAGTTTGGGTCCATGGTCTCATTTACAAGCTAATCATATATAAATTCCCTCAATATCTCATAAAACTGTTGCATTCCTATTTAACAGATAGAAAATTTAAAGTAAAAATAAATAATAACTTATCAACTATAAAAAGCATACAAGCAGGGGTTCCCCAAGGATCTGTGCTAGGGCCAAAACTATTCACACTCTTCATAAATGACATTAAACATTTTAATCCGTTCACCAATCTGGCACTATACGCGGATGATACAGCAATCTATGCTACATCATTTAGCGCGGTGGTGGCGAACGCTCAAAATCAGATACATGCCAACGAAATAACCAAATATTTCAAAAATTGGAAAATAAATTTAAATCCAAGCAAAACAGAGAACATCCTCTTCACAAGGAAATTCAAAGACAATAAAATATTCTCACCACTAACAATAGACAAACAAAAAATACCTTTACAAACAGAAGTAAAATACCTAGGTATCCACCTAGACAAAAGGCTAACATTTAAACCTCATATAAAAAACACACTCAGAAAAGCATACGGAACCATGAACTGTCTGTTCCCGCTGCTGTCAAGAGACTCCTTCTTAACTATGAACAACAAAAAATTATTATACACATCAGTAATTAGACCCTTATTAACATATGCAGCCCCAGCTTGGTGCCATGTAAGTAAGACAACACTAAAACCACTGCAAATTTATCAAAACAAGTGTCTAAGATTAATTACCAACAAAAATAGATACACTAAAATTACCAAATTACATGAAATAGCCAAAATTGAAAATATCAGAGAACATATTAATAAAATTTCGAAAACTTTCTATTCGACACAACTTAAGCATAATAAATTAACCTACAACTTAATAAAAACTATTCAAAATTCATACGGGAAAAAACCAAAATTCTTAGACACTTATAAAAAAGTGGGAATAATTACTGATGAATGAAATACCAAACCAAACCCAAAAAACAAATATTTTTTTTCTAGAAAGCAGGTTTTTTAACATTTTTTCCTGTCAAAAATCACTAAATATAACTATGAAATAAACAAATATATATAGATGTAAGTATAAAAATGTAAATATACTTACTGTAAAATTATATTAAATATCAAAAGCTGACAGCATGTACACTAAAATTGTAATGGTAAGCCTTTAAGGCAGGAACAACAAAGTATATAAATAAAAATTAATAAATAAACTACATTGTAAGATAATTGTATGTACTACTTGAATTATAATGTATTTATAAAAAATGTATATAATTGTAAATAAAGATTTTAAATTGAAAAAAAATTGATGACCATAGTTCAAGAGTTCGTCGGTTCGATTCTAGGCAAGAGCGTAATTTTTTTAGAGAAATTTCTCTAAGCGTTGTTACAGATTAATCTAGATGAATATATATATAGTATATTAAGGTTTTGTCTGTACATTGCTCCAAATCACGCCAAATTTTGGTTGCACACGTTTCAAGCAAAGTTATGAACGAAAACACCCTCAACAAAATTCCTGTCTGTCTGTCTGTCTGTTTCAGTGGTTTCCGCGAAAAGTTGCTCACGATTCACGTCAAAACGGCTGAAGGGATTATTATGAAATTTCATATTTACATCAGATGTCTTCTAACTTACGTTTTTAGCTATATAACGTTTTGATATTTTGACTCCAGAAGGGGGTTTGGGGGGGGGGGGGCACGAATGAAAAATATCAAATAACTCCTAAACTATTAACCCTACGGCAAATTTTATGATAAACAAAGTTGTAGGGGATGTGATTTCTGACAACTTTTGTTTAAAAAAATTCCCCCAAAAACCACCCAAAAAGGGGGAGGGTGAAAAAATGTAAATTCTTGCCCCTGGAGCAAACTCAACCAAATTTTGTATACATAATCTCTGGGCCTCTAGAGAGCTAGATATGCAAAAACTAACCACCCAAAATGGGGGGGGGGTCAAAAAATGAAAATTCTTTCTCTTGGGCCAAACTTAATTTGTATACATAATCTGTGGGTCACTAGAAGGCTAGAAATGCAAAAACTGGGTGCGGTGGGTGGGTGCGGGGGTGGTGTGGTGTGGAGTCCAGGGGGCATAGAGGTGGTGGGGTGCACAGGGTTGGAGGGCACGGAGTGGGTGGGATATATATTACAAAGTAGATTTCCAAATGGATGGGATTGATTGGAGAGATATTAAATGGGAAAATAGGTATTTTTATTTAATTAGTTTTTTCCTCTTATTAAAAACAAGGTCTAAAAAGATGATCAAGGACAGTCGATGGTGGATAAGTAATATCCGAAGTCGAAGCTCAAATACAATGTATACATTAATTCATGTAAAATAATTGGTTCAAGATTTTCATATGTACCTTTCGGCAATGTGTTTTTTTATTTCGTCAATTTTTCCTCTTATTAAAAACACGGACTAAAAACATTATCGCAAGCCCGAGAAGATCAAGAACAGTCGATGGTGGGGAAGTAATCTCCGAAGTCGAAGCTCAAATAAAATGTATACTTTAATCCATGTAAAATAATTGGTTCAATAAAATTTATTATTATTATTCCATGTACCTTAAATCAAATATAATAATTTTATTTAATTAATTCACCCAAATGAATAGTTATAAAATAAATATTTATATAATTCATTTGAATTTTAATATAGGATTGAGAGGAGAGGGTGATGAGGGAGGACAACCAATCGACTTGATTGGGGAATAATGGAATTGAAATAATTATCGGAAAAGAGGTTTTTTTATCTAATTAGATTTTTCCTCTTATTAAAAACAAGGACTAAATATGAATAAGGACACTCGATGGTGGAGAAGCAATCTCCGGAATCGAAGCTAAAATACAAGGTATACATTAATTAATGTAAAATAATTGGTTTAATAAAATTTATAATTTTAATTAAAATTTATTATTATTATTCCATGTACCTTAAATCAAATATTATAATTTTATCTAATTAATTCACCCAAATGAATAGTTATAAAATAAATATTTATATAATTCATTTGAATTTTAATATAGATTGAAGGAGACAATAAAAGAGTGTGTCTTCTGCTGGAATTATAAATTTTATTTATTTATAACGAGACTATAGTTTCGAGGGCTTTGCCCTCTTCATCAGTCTATTACAATGTATTCACAGGAATTAATTTATAAATGAAAGGTTAACATTTTTCATGTGGTAAGGTTAGAAATTACATACCACATGAAAAATGTTAACCTTTCATTCATAAATTAATTCCTGTGAATACATTGTAATAGACTGATGAAGAGGGCAAAGCCCTCGAAACTATAGTCTCATTATAAATAAATAAAATTTATAATTCCAGCAGAAGACACACTCTTTTATTGTCTCCTTCAATATATAAAAATTCTGCTACTATCGGCAAAAACTTTCAATTTAATATAGATTCTACATCAAATGAATATACTCATCTTCTAGTCAGAAATACCTATATTTATTATAAATAAAAAATATTCATGTTTATATCTTGTCGTAATTACTTATTATTCCATTTAAATAATCAACTATTAAATATAATTATTCCACTATTTTACTAAAATAACAATATTTTCATAATTTACTTATTGGTACTTGGTTCGAATAGCGGCATCTTAACTATTAATATATCTAGAGTTCGTCCAATAATATAAGAATACTTAAAATAGGTATATCATTTATTCATAGTGAACAGAGATCGATTTCGCCATAATCAACTTCACCATCTATTCATTCATTCATATATAATTTCTTAGCCTTATTGGATAAAAATACTTGGTAGGTTTCACATTAAGATATAAAAATAAAACGAATTTATTTTTTGTAGAGATTTTAATCTCGATATATATATTTTGGGTGGCTAACGCATCTTCAGGAGCAACTGAAAGTATCTTTCTGTAAAGACTCTCCAAAAAATAAATTCGTTTTATTTTTATATCTTAATGTGAAACATACCAAGTATTTTTTATCCAATAATTAAAAAAAAAATGTTTCACCAAGTACGAACACCAAATTCCTTAAAAAACTAATTTCTTAACTATAAATATATCGTTTTTTAAGTGTACATACAAGTCTGAATGTTTAAAGTTTATGATTTTATGTTGGGCCACATTCATTAAACTACTGGGCCGCATGAAGGTCGCGGCCTGCGGGTTGCATATCCCTGATTTATATATACATAATATCGATGATTTTAATCATAGACTTATTTCAAAAGTTGTTTTAAACAAAAACTATAATTATGAGGATCTTGTCAGTTTCTGTTGTAATGTTGTTGAGGCCTTCTGATTGGGGGCGGACAACCACTTTGCCCACTTGTAATTTAAAGCGACAAAAATTAATATAAATAGAAAAGAAAGAAATATGGAAGCTTATATTATAAGTATGGAGTTGATTCGACTCCTAGGAGTCAGGGTTACATTTACTGGATTGTTGGAAATAAAATTCATAAGGTTTATTTAGAAAAAATATTTATTGCTTGTAAAAAAATAAAATAAAATCGAGCAATTAGAAATACTAGGTATAGAAAAATGGTGATGAATGGCGTAAAGAAGAATGAGATGAGGAATACTAGTAAACATCTGATTACTCGATTTTTACACATTGGTCAACAGTATAAAAAACATTTATTGTGAAATGAATAATGAATTGGGTGGGGTGGGGGGTGGATAATATGATGGATGATAATGAGTTTAGGAAGGGTGGGGGAGGGCAGGAAGGGCCTCACCCAACTCGGTTGTCCTGGAGCCTAGCTCGTCCAAAGAGATTTTATCTCCAGGACTGCCACTGCTCCAGGAAGCAACTGAACGGGTCTAGGCCCGCCCCTCCCTCCAGCAAAATCGCCCCCAGTCTCTCGAGCTATATTTACAGATTAGTTTGGCCTTAGTGATGGTATTGGTGGCCTTGGGGATGCTGAGCATGACCAATCTGTAACACAAAAAGATTAATTATTAATAGGCATATGGTAAAACCTATAAGAAATAATAATAATAATAAAACTCGGTCTAGTTTACTCTTACCCTTTCAACGACGGCGTTGAAGCCGTTGTGTTTGTCAGCAGTGTATTTGACAATACGGGTGGTTCCGTCAGCTTCCTTCAGAGAGTAGTATCCCTGGACTTTGTCTCCGTCGCGTTCCTCGTGAGCTTCTTTGATATCCCCGGTGTGCCTGTCTTCAACCCCGTATTTGTATTGGTATTTAGGTTCAGCCTTAAAAATGAAAGCAAACATAAATTACCTATTATTCTTTGAAAATTGACAAGAATACATATTATGGATTTACTTACATAATAGTCATAGACGACTTCGTGATGTCCACCGGAAGAGCCTCCTGACGAACCGCCGTAAGAGCCTCCTGAGGAACCACCGTAAGAACCTCCTAAGGAACCGCCGTAAGAACCTCCCAAGGAACCGCCGGAACCACCGTGAAGAGAGACAAGCTGAACGGGTTCATGTTTGACAGCCAGAACTTTGACAGGCTCGTGTTTGACGAGGATGGGAGTGTGTTGGTGGGTGGTCAGGATGGAATATCCACCGCCGTGGCCACCTCCCAATCCACCCCCTAGGCCTCCGCCCAATCCACCCCTAGGCCACCGCCCAATCCACCCCCGTATCCATGATGGCTCAATTGGGCGGAGGCACAAGCCAACGCTACAGCAAACACAAAAGACACCTGAAAGAAACAAATAAATTGAATATTTACAAAATGTAACCCCCAAATCTGGTCGGAATGAATGAATCGAATGAGTCTGAGGCTTGACTTACTTGGCCGTACATGATCCCTGATTAGGTGAGTTGGTTGCTGCTCGAGAGACTGAGCGGCTTGTGTCTGATACTGGTCAAATGGTCCCCGTCCCCTTTTTATACAGCCGCCCCGGACGGCGAAAGTCTCTCCCCCCCCTCCACCTCCCCCCTTCTCCTTATTATTTCATTTCCATTCCATTAAGATTCCAAATTAGTTAATTCAATCTGTACCCAAATTTTATTATTAATTCAGAACATTAAATAATCATTTATGTTAGATCATATATTTCGCGCTATTTGACGATTGATTTACCAAAGATACAAAAGAAAAGTTTTTTAGCATCAATAGAATTAGAGGACGAAACTGAAGCATAGTGAAGATGCAAACAATCTTAAAAACTGCTATTGAAAAAAAAGAAGAAATTTCTGAATTCTAGCAAAGTTCTGACGAAGAAATATTGGTAAAATTACTTGTGAAATTTCGTTTGGATATACACACTAATTTTTGAGCTAATGCATCCACAAAAATTTAGTAACGCACACATGTACTAACAGACATTTTGACAAACCATCATTATCTCCAAAAATATTAGTTTTTCAATGTTCACTTATATGGGATTTTTTGTAGACCAAAACGCAATGGTTTTGCTCATTTTTTTTACTTTGCCATACAGGGTATGGTCAAGTATTGTAATCGTGGATGAAAAAAGTGTTTTTTTTTCCTTCTTTTTTTCCAAATATCTCAAAAACGGCTGAAACTATTTTGATTATAAAAATTGAGCTAAACCATGGCGTTTCGGTTTACAAAAAAGCTCTAATAAGTGAATATCGAAAAAAATTTCTTTTAGAGATAATAATTGTTTTGTCAAAATGTCTGTTAGTTACCAAATTTTTGTGGACCAGCTATCTCAAAAATTAGTCTTAATATCAAAACGTAGTTTTGGTCCATTGAGATTAAGAGCTGATTAGAATTTGGTGCATATCGACCCAAAATTAAGAGGGGTGGAGGGGGGGGGGGTTAAAAATTATAAATCTAGGCCGTTTGAGCAAACTCAACTAAATTTTGTATACAAAATCAGTGGGTCCACAGTAATCTAAAAATACAAAAACTAACCGCCCAAAAGGGGGGGGGGGGTGCGATCAAAATTGGGCCCTCAGGAGTCTAAAAATACAAAAACTTACCCCCCTCCCCCACATGATTATAAATAATTTTATTAAATATTAATTATTAGTGAGGGAACAGGTTGTATGGTAAAGTCAAGTGGATGGCCACATCAGAACAAGTCAGCTTATTTTAATCAAAATAATTTCACCAGTTTTTGAGATATTTCGAAAAAATGAAGCAAAACAAAAAAAAAAAACAGATTTTTCATGCACGAATACAATTCTTGACTATACCCTGTATGGTGAAGTAATATGAATTGCAAAAAGGCTTAAACCATGAATTAAATATTTTATTAATTAAAACTAGCTGCAAGGCCCGCCTTCGGCGACCCTCTTGCTGTCCAGAGGGCACGCCCCCTGGACCCCTAACCCACGAACCCCACCCTCACAACCAGCACACCACCCCGAAACCCACCCAGCATCACCGCCCCGCCCGTGACCTTCATCCCCGCCCCAACCCCCTCCACCCACCCCGTACCCCACTCCGTGCCCTCCCCCCCACGCACCACACCCCCGGATGGCCCCCTGGACCTCCACACCCACTACGCCTTCCGGACTCCACCCCCTTCACCCTACTCCGTCTTAGTTCCTCACCCCCATTCCACCCCCCGCGCCCTCATCCCGTCCGGACCCCCTCGCACCCCATACCCTAACCCACCTCCGCACCCAGTTTTTGCATTTCTAGTCTTCTAGTGACCCACAGATTATGTGTATAAAATTTGGTTAAGTTGGATCTAAGGGTAAGAATTTTCATTTTTTCACCCCCTCCACCCCCAATTTCGGCTGGTTGGTTTTTGCATATCTAGTTCTCTAGAGATTATGTATACAAAATTTGGTTGAGTTTGGTCCAAGAGCAAGAATTTTCATATTTTGACTCCCCCTCCTTTTGGGTGGTTTTTGGGGGAATTTTTTTTAAACAAAAGTTGTCTGAAATCACATCCCCTACAACTTTGCTCATTAAAAAATTTGATGTAGAGTTAATAGTTGAGGAGTTATTTGATAATTCTAATTCGTGCGCACACCCAAACTCCCTTTTGGGGTCAAAATATCAAAACGTTATATAGCTAAAAACGTAAGTTAGAAGACATTTGATGCAAATATAAAATTTCATAATAATCCCTTTAGCCGTTTTTATGTGAATCGTGAGCAACTTTTCGTGGAACCCACGGAAACATACAGACAGACAGACACACATACAGACAGACATGAATTTTGTTGAGGGTGTTTTCGTTCATAACTTTGCTTGAAACGTGTTCAACCAAAATTTGGCGTGATTTGGACCAATGTATAGACAAAACCTTAATTTTATATATACATATATAGTAGATTGATTAAAAAAAAAAAGAATTATTCCAATACTATGTGATAATAGTTACATTTAGATAAAAAGTTGATGTTAAATTTATTTTCATTTATCTTTTACTGATAATTTTCCTTTTTTAAATAAAAATACTATACTCTTTTATATTTTCTGTTTCAAAGAATGGAGTCCACCTAGAGAAAAAAATCACTCAAGATAATCGGAATTAAAAACGGCATTTTATTCATTTGTCTGGCGGAAATCCACCAGTGGAGACGATTCCTCCAAGGTAAGAACAAATCCACAAAGCTCTAATTAATTTTGATATATCATTAATACATTATTAATTAATATATTAAGTCATATTAATATTGTGACATCATATCTACTTACTCTTATTAAACGAGTAAAAATTGTTTATATAATTGTATCTTAGTTCTATTTTGAAAACGGCTCTACCGATTTGGATGCAACAAATTCTTTTAACAAGTTTGGAGGATGAGAAAACGATCTGGCTAAGTCTGGACCTCGACAAATTTCATCTTTATTAATCTTTTCTTAATTAAAGTAATTATTGACAGATGAAAATTTCAATAAAAAAGTTTGTTTACATTTTTTTCAATTATCTTTTATTTATTAATTGGTTTTTTAATTTTAAAACCCACTAATAGATTATAGCAAATATTAATATATATATTAAAATTAGGAATTTTTTGTTTTTTTTTAATTAACAGGTGTCTAGGGGGGGTCAGATAGGCTAGGCGGTAGCGTGACAGCGAGCTAACCAGGGGACCCGGGTTCGAATCCGACTCGAGGCATCCAGCTAAAATCTGACCCCGGGGGTAGAGACAAATTTTAAAAAAAATATAACTAGTATCGTAATTAGGCTTATGGCTAGAAAGGCCGAAAAAGCCAAAAAAAAAAAAAAACAGGTGTCTAAATCATAACAAAACAGGTGTGTTTACAAATAAAGTGGTTGAAGTGGCTTTTTTTTATATAAATTGGAAACAAATCTTATTTAATTTTATGTTTTTATTTCAGATCCTATACGATTATTTTTTTATTTTTTTCCTATTTATTTTTTTATAAAGTTTATCAATATGAACGAATGTGGGCAAATTGGAGTACGAGTAAACAAATATACACATAATATATGTGGACCACTAGAAAGCTAGAAATGCAAAAACTGGGTGCGGGGTTGGGTGGTTGTGGGAGGTGCAGGAAATGGGATGCAGTTGTGGGGGATCCGGGGGTGGGAGACGCGGTTGGGGTGGGGTGGGACGGAGTCGGGGTGCAATGGTGTTAGCGAGGTGTGTGGTTTTGGGATTCGGGGGGGGGGGGGGGGGGGGATCAGGAGTTACCAAACATGATCTTTTATCAAAAATATGGTAGTTAAATAAAAAATAAAGGGTAAATCTTTTGGTTAATATATCAACTGACTAGTTAATTATACCTAGTTCTTAATATCTATCCGATCGGCTATTTGAACCATTGATAAATAATAGCTAAAATATTTAAAATTAAAAAGTCTGATGATTAAGTTCAATCCTTCGAAACTATAGTCTCTAACAAATAAATTGTATATAATATATATCGTAGTACTTATATTTGTTATCTATATATATAAAATTCTTTGCCCGATACACTCACTCACTCACTAATCATCATCAAAACAGTCAGAACCACTGGACATAGAGACATGAAATTTGGAAAGGATATTACACCTATAACATAGGGGCTCACTAAGAAAGGATTTTTGGAAATTCGACCCCTAAGGGGGCCAAAGAGGGCAAAGTGTGTTTTCACTGATTATGCGATATCTCCTAAGGACGATAAAATATCTTCTTGCTTTTTACTTATAAAAATACTAAATTAAAATATCTAAATACTGATTTCACGATTTTTTGAAATTCGACCCCTAAAGGGGTCAAAAGGGCAAAATATCTTTGCAATGTGTTTACACTAATTATGCATTTTCAATTAAGAACGATAAGATATCTACTTGAGTTTTACTTAATAAAATTCTAAATACAAATATCTAAAAAGTGATTTCAGGATTTTTTGCAATTCGACTTCCAACTATCCAAAATGTGAGTGGGGGCAAAAATTAAAACTCTCTACTATCTTGATCAAATTTTGTAGAGTTATTCTTTATTACTTCAAGAAACTATTCCTGTAAAAATCAACTATCAAAATTGACTGTATGGGGGCGAAAGGGGGGGGGGGCAAAATATAGAAATTTTTAGCTTTTTTGTACATTTACTCTTTAGAAAACTGAGAGTTATTTATTTGCAAATATCTAAAAAATAATTTCAACCTCCCTAAATGTGAGTGGGGTCAAAAAATTAATACTCTCTCCGATATAGATCAAATTTTGTAATGTTAGTTTTTAAGACTATATAAAATGTATGCTGTAAAAATCAATAGCCATAATGAGTGAGTGGGGGCGAAAGAGGGGGCAAAATATTACAATTCTAAACACTGTTCTATCTGGAACAAATTTACTACAGTTATTCTTTTAAAAACTGTGAGTAAACTTTTGTATCATTTTTATTAAAATTTTTTTGGGAATGAAGCTTTTTTTAAATGAATTTTGGAGACCTAATAATCACATGCCGAAGTCACGCCTGGACCAGATCGTATGATATAATTATATACCTATATGTTTATTTAAATAAAGCAGAGGACTTCGAGGTCAAGTTCTGTTTTTTAAATAGAAACCTATATGTTTCTGTACATATTCTGAATCTACAACAAAAACTGAACAACTTTTATTAGAACTATTTTTTTATATGACATCAAATAAAAAATATTAAATCAATTAGATCTCAAAAAATTCTAATAATTATTTTTAACAATCATTCAACTTAATTATCAAATAATAATGATCAAATATTTAATTATTAAATAAATATTTATTAAATCGAAAAGTCACAACAATGAAAATAAGTGCTTATAATGATATTAAAACTTCATAATACGTAGGTACACAGATTTAAGAGATTATTTTCTACTTAATAGAACTATAGTTAAAATTCTTGAGTTTAAAAAAGATCATTTATCGTGTCAATCCAGTAGATAGTTAATAATGTACATATTACCATAATAAAAATGGAGGATTTTTTGTTGAAGACAGATTTGAAATGGTCTTAACTTATGCGGTGAATGTGGAAGAAGTGTTATAAGGCTGCCATTGAAATGAATGCTGATCTTTTTCCTGAAAGGAATACAGCCTCACAAGCTTCATTTTATCATGTTGTACGTGGGCTACGAAGAAACTTAAACAGGCCAAAATAAGGAAATTGGAACTGGAATTCATCCAGAATACTTGCTATACACTCTGGAATGTCTCAGAACAGTATCCCAAAATTATTAAATTATTAATTATTATTAAATTATTAATTATTATTAAATTATTAATTATCATTAAATTATTAATTATTATTAAATTATTTATTTAATAATTAAATATTTAGATCATAATTATTTGATAATTAAGTTGAATGATTGTTAAAAATAATTATTATATTTTTTTTGAGATCTAATTGATTTAATATTTTTTATTATTTGATGTTGAATAAAAAAATAGTTCTAATAAAAGCTATTCAGTTTTTTTTGTAGATTCAGAATATGTACAGAAACATATAGGTTTCTATTTAAAAAACAGAACTTGACCTCAAAATACCCTTGAAAGCTTGTTCTAGGTCAAAAAACAATAGGGTATTTCAGTTTCCCCACTGATATAAATAAACTTTTATTTGAAACTTTTTTCATATAAGCAACTATTTTTGAGTTATATGACTGTTTCAAAGATAAAATAAACTGCAACGGATCGTTGCTAAACTTTATCCAAATTCATTTGAAATATTAATATGTTTGTTCCTTTATTATTAATCAGATATCACTTGCAATTTGTAGTTCATATTGACATTAATTCAAAAATAATTCTCATTTAAGAGTCGAGGAATAACCATTCCACATTGGATTTTTGACATTTCGGTTATTATTGTAACCATTGCTGAAGACATAGAGGAATCGACTTAAAATCAAAAATAACGATCGATTCTCATCTAATACTAGAGGAATAACCTTATTGCATTCAATTTTTGATGTTTTGACCATTAATGGCAACCTCTATTGAAAACGTGGAAGAATCGACTTAAAATCAAAAAGACTAAATTCTTTTATGGCAAACAACTCAAACTTGAGTTGTTTACCAAAAAAGAATTTAGTCTTTTTGATTTTAAGTCGATTCTTCCACGTTTTCAATAGAGGTTGACATTAATGGTCAAAACATCAAAAATTGAATGCAATAAGGTTATTCCTCTAGTATTAGATGAGAATCGATCGTTATTTTTGATTTTAAGTCGATTCCTCCATGTCTTCAGCAATGGTTACCAATAATAATCGAAACGTCAAAAACCTAATGTAGAATTGTTATTCCTCAAGTATTAGATGAGAATCGATGTCTATTTTTTATTTTAAGTCGATTCCTCCATGTCTTCAGCAATGGTTACCAATAAAAACCGAAATGTTAAAAATCCAATATAGAATGATTATTCCTCAAGTACTAGATGAGAATCAATCGCCATTTTTGGTTTAAAGTCGATTTCTCTATGTCTTCAGCAATGGTTACTAATAAAAACCGAAACGTCAAAAATCCAATATAGAATGATTATTCCTCAAGTACTAGATGAGAATCAATCGCTATTTTTGGTTTAAAGTCGATTTCTCTATGTCTTCAGCAATGGTTACTAATAAAAACCGAAACGTCAAAAATCCAATATAGAATGATTATTCCTCAAATACTAGATGAGAATCAATCGCTATTTTTGGTTTAAAGTCGATTTCTCTATGTCTTCAGCAATGGTTACTAATAAAAACCGAAACGTCAAAAATCCAATATAGAATGATTATTCATCAAATACTAGATGAAAATCAATCGCTATTTTTGGTTTAAAATCGATTTCTCTGTCTTCAGCAAAGGTAACGGATAAGAAAACAACGCAGTTGCTATGGTTACTCATAAAAATTCCTCCCAAATTTTTAGCATTTCACAGAGAGAAGCCTATCCATTCTTACTTAAGCAAGGCTAAATGAGCTATATTAAAACTTTCAAATGAATAAATTTTAAAGAATTTAAAAAATTAAAAAAAGTACCATCTTACTCTAGAGTAAAGTACTTTAAAATATAATTTTACTAAAAACTTTATTTAACCTTTTTTGTGGTCCCCAAGGTACTTAATTAGGATATTAAATTTCATCAAAATTGGTTAAGCCATTTTCAAGATATTTAGAAAAAACTAAAAAAGTACTGAAATAAAGTACTAATGTTTGTGGGCCGATATGTACCAAAAACTAATCAGCGCTTCATTTTGTTAAACTAATGGTAGGTTTTCAATTTCATTTCAATCGGTGTAACGGTGTGGAAAAAATCGTGGGCCAAAAAAACGATAACATACATCCATCCATACATACATACATACATACATCCGCACGCACTAAATGAAAAAATCGCACTTTTTAGCCTCTCGACGAGACCCCTTGTAATTTTTGGCAAAACCGTCACGTGCTAAAATTCAACCTAATTGAATACTACAATTTGTGACTTTAATTGAGTCCATGGGTTCCGTAGTCTTTACCTGAGGACCCTTTGAAGCCACGCTTGCCCCGAGAGCGATTACAATACTTTACCCATGCTTCGCATTGGATAAAGTAAAAACTCACCCGGTAGTTAGTATTTATAGTTTGAAAAATTGTACTACTAGGGAAATATCTTAAAAACAGCTGAAACTATTTTGTTTAAAAAAATTGAGCGAAACCATGGCGTTTTGGTCTACAAAAAAGCCCTAATTAGTGAACATCGAAAAAATTATATTTTTCGAGATATTAATTATTTTGTTAAAATATCTTTTAGTTTAGTACGTTACCAACTATTTTTACGCTATATCTCAATAAATAGTGTTAATATGAAAACGAAATTTGACATGTACTTTTGATGAATTGAGAGCTGTTTAGATTTTGGGTCTATGATTTTGGTCAGATATCATTAATTTTTGAAAAGTTTTATCCTTTTACCATATTTTTTAATAACTTTTAAGGAATTCGGTGTTGGTTCTAGGTGAAACATTTTAATATAATAATAAAACTTGAGTAAGATACGAGGTAGGTTAATTATTTTCTCTTTAACAATAACTACTATAAACCACAAAAAGGATTAGCCATGGGTAGTCCCCTTAGCCCCTTGCTTTCAGAAATTTATATGTCCCATTTAGAACAAAGCATTCTTAACTCAACCAACCATTATTTCAAAGATATTGTGTTCTGGCGTAGATATGTAGACGATATTTTTGTCATATGGTCTGGCAGTAAAAGACAAATTAATCTATTCCAACAATATCTTAATAATCTCCATGAAAATATACAATTTACTTCTGAAATTGGTACAAATAACTATTTCATATCAAAAATTACACTATGAAATATATAGAAAACCCACTTTCACGGACACAGTCATTCCCTTCTCATCTAATCACCCCATTAATACAAAATTTGCAGCATTCTATTCAATGATTCATAGACTCCTCAGTATACCCATGAATACTATAAATTTCAATAAAGAGCTTAACATCATTCAGAATATAGCCCTGAATAATGGATATAACATTTCGACTATCAACAAAATTTATAATAAAATCAAATGTAAATTCACTATTTCACACTTACACTCATTAGAATCGGGAACTGAAAAAATATATAGAAGAATACCCTTCATTTCTAATCATCTGACATCTCCATTAGCTTATAACCTTAGATCATATGGAATCACTCCTGCTTTATACAACAACAATTTAGGCTCCCAATTAATTAACAATAAAATAGACGAAATTGATAAATTAGACAAATCTGGAGTTTATAAATTAACTTGTCAAGATTGTGATGCTTTTTATATAGGGCAGACAGGCCGCTCATTCAAAATACGTTACTCCGAGCATGTAAGAGCTCTTAATCATCTCAATAAATCCGATAACATTAATTTAGATTCGACCTCAGCCTTCGCAATTCACTTACATGAATCCAACCATTCAACCTCTAATAATAACCCTATCCCCATTCATTTCGAAAGAAAAGGCCTTAAATTGGATCTCTTGGAATCCACCGAAATAAAAATAGCCCTCTCTAATAATTCAAATATTTTAAATAATCAATTGGAAGTGTATAAAAATACAATTATTGATTATATGTTATAATAAATTAACTAAACATTCCTTCCATTGTTCGCACATTGAATATACTAGGGTAATTGTACTCTCTCATGTACCTTTCAAGTTGTACCTTCTCAGGTACTTGTCCATTCGTTATTATAATAGCACGTATAGATTCCTTTCAGCCAGTTCAAATCTCAATAGAAAATATTAATTCTTAGAACAACTTCTCCTCTTCCCCTACTTTCCCCTCACCACATACAGTTAAAATTTTTTTAAAAATTGTTACTTGTAAAACTATTTTTCCAATATATAATCAGTTTTCTTAGACTCCTGATGATGGGCTAACCCCCGAAATATATCGAATTCAAAACTCAATTTTGTTTTATTTCTTTTTTGTGAAACCTACCTCGTATCTTACTCAAGTTTTATTATTATATATTTATTTAAATAAATACATATCAGTTAAATTTCACCTCTTTGTTTTATGCCCTGAAGAAGGGAAAGCTTCGGTTTTGCTATTTTATTAATGTAACAAGCTCTATCAGTATGCCAAATTTCAGCATTCTAGGGTCATTTTATTTCCACTAAGGTAAAAGCCCCAGTAGTGGACCATTTAAGAACAATTCTACTTTGTTTTCACTGTAAAATTTTCATTTTTACCTGAAACTGCTGTTTGAAGGTTTATATTATTTGCTGATATTTCTTAATTAAAAACTTATATGATAAACTTTTATAAAGTTATCCATTTTATGGACTTTATTCCCAGAAGAGAAGTTATTACCGCTTAGGGCAAAGGAAATTGTTTGTTTGTGAAAAAACCTTAGGCCCACACAAATATAGCGAATAACACACACCTTCAGGGAATAGTTCTATCTACTCTTATTAAACGAGCAAAAATTGTTTATATATATATATTTGTATCTTGGTTCTATTTTGAAAACGGCTCTACCGATTTTGATGAAACAAATTCTATTAACAATTTTTGAGGATGAGAAAGCGATCTGGCTAGGTCTGGACCTCGACAAATTTAATCTTAATTGATCTTTTCTTAATTAAAATAATTATTGACAGATGAAAATCTCAAGAATTCTCTTGGAATTTGTCCGAAAAAGATTGATTGAATTCTGTCTCTTTTAAAATACATCTTGATTAATCTGAACCCGAGATGATTTTTGAAAAAACTACCAACTATTTTCAAAAAAAAAAGATGCTCAAAACTTTAATTACTCAATAAAAAAGTTTGTTTACATTTTTTTCAATTATCTTTTATTTTTAATTGGTTTTTTTAATTTTAAAACCCACTAATAGGTTATAGCAAATATTAATATATTATATTAAAATTAGGAATTTTTTTGTTTGTTTTTAATTAACAGGTGTCTAAATCATAACATGACAGGTGTGTTTACAAATAAAGTGGTTGAAGTGGCTTTTTTTTTATATAACTTGGAAAAAAATCTTATTTAATTTTATGTTTTTATTTCAGATCCTATACGATTATTTTTTTTATTATTATTTTCCTGTTTATATTTTTATAATGTTTATCAATATGAACGAATGTGGGTAAATTGTGTGGACGAGTAAACAAATATACACATAAAGAGCAGTACCTGGAGTGCCTACGGCCCTCCGGGCTGGCGAGCCCTGGCGGGCAGCGTCTCGAGATGTGATTATTAGCTTCCGTAATTATATGGTTTGAAAAAAAATTTTGAATAATGAATATTGATCAAAGAAAGATGAAAAAATATCATTAAATGCTTTATAAATACTTTATTAAAGCATACAACCATTTCTCTCGAAGTTCCCGATCGGTTGGAAACCTATTTATTTTTTAATAATATATTTCAATATTTAAATTTATCTAAAAAGTGTCTCTAAATTAATTATATATAATAATTTTAAAATTAATTTATCTACTAAAATTTCAAATGACCCGCGCAGTAATAATTAATCTCATTATCCCATTAAATCATATCTCATTAAAACTTATATTATAAATTAAATATATATGATATATATATTTTAAAATTAATTTGTCTACTAAAATTTTAAGGATTTATATTTTTCTTAAATTAAAAAAAAATTAATTTTCGCGGTTGAATTATTTCTAAAAAATTAAATATATATTAATATATAATATATTTAAAATTAATAAATTTGTCTACTAAAATTTCAAATGAGGCACGCCGTAAATCTAATATTCTAAGCTATATAAAGGAATATATTAATATATAGAGATATTATAGATAGAGAATATAGAGATTTTTATTTGAAAAATTTGACAATCTAACTATTAGTTGCTTTTTCTCCCACATCGTACGCTAAGGCGCCACATGTACTGTCTGACAATGGCTTTTATATATATATAGATATCTAGACCATTAGAAAGCTAGAAATGCAAAAACTGGGTACGGGGTGGGGTAGATGTGGGAGGTGTAGGAGGTGGGGTGCAGTTGTGAGGGATCCGGGGGTGGGAGGCGCGGTTGGGGTGGGGTGGAGTGGGGGTGCAATGGTGGGGGCGAGGTGTGTGGTTTCTGGGGGGGGGGGCAGGGGTTACCGTGCATCGCTCGGTGGCTCCAGGTACTTACATGTTTAAAGAGAGTAGCTACTTATAAGCGCATGCAATAAAACTAAAGATATCTTTACTCTCTGAAGGGTAGTCGAATAAGGATGGCTTTTTGCGAGGGATGGCAAGGCCTTGAGTGAAAGAGTGGTGGGGGTGTGAAGTTGTAAAAGTTACCCATAGGTGCCTAGTGCCACGATGTGAAGTAGTCACGTGATTAAGGTGAAAAATTAGTACCAATTTTGAACAATTATATTTACTAATTTTTATTAAACTCTGGTTAAAGGAATGGATTAAAATAAAATAAATTATTAACATAAAAGAACTTATTTATTTATTTCTCGAAAAAAAAAATCGAGCAATTAGAAGTAGTAGTAATAATAAAAACAAATAGTAATCAATGGCAATGAGGAATACTAGTAAACATCTGATTACTCGATTTTTACATTGGTCAACAGTATAAAAAACATTTTGTGTTTTAGAGAAAGAGATGGAATGAGAATGAATGGATAATATGATGGATGAAATTGAATTTAGGAAGGGTGGGGAGGCAAGGAATGGCCTCACCCAACTCGGTTGTCCTGGAGCCTAGCTCGTCCAAAGAGATTTTATCTCCAGGACTGCCACTTCTCCAGGAAGCAACTGAACGGGTCTAGGCCCGCCCTCCCTCCAGCGAAATCGCCCCAGTCTCTCGAGCTATATTTACAGGTTAGTTTGGCCTTAGTGATGGTATTGGTGGCCTTGGGGATGCTGAGCATGACCAATCTGTAACACAAAAAGATTAATTATTAATACGTATATGGTAAAACCTATAAGAAATAATAATCATAAAAAACTCGGTCCAGTTTACTCTTACCCTTTCAACGACGGCGTTGAAGCCGTTGTGTTTGTCAGCAGTGTATTTGACAATACGGGTGGTTCCGTCAGCTTCCTTCAGAGAGTAGTATCCCTGGACTTTGTCTCCGTCGCGTTCCTCGTGAGCTTCTTTGATATCCCCGGTGTGCCTGTCTTCAACCCCGTATTTGTATTGGTATTTAGGTTCAGCCTTAAAAATGAAAGCAAACATAAATTACCTATTATTCTTTGAATATTGACAAGAATACATATTATGGATTTACTTACATAATAGTCATAGACGACTTCGTGATGTCCACCGGAAGAGCCTCCTGAAGAACCACCGTAAGAGCCTCCTAAGGAACCGCCATAAGAACCTCCTAAGGAACCGCCATAAGAACCTCCTGAGGAACCACCGTAACCACCATGAAGAGAAACGAGCTGAACGGGTTCATGTTTCACAGCCAGAACTTTGACAGGCTCGTGTTTGACGAGGATGGGAGCGTGTTGGTGGGTGGTCATGATTGAATATCCACCGCCGTGGCCACCGCCCAATCCACCTCCTAGGCCTCCTCCCAAACCACCACCAAGTCCGCCTAAACCACCCCCGTATCCATGATGGCCCAATTGTGCGGAGGCATAAGCCAACGCTACAGCAAACACAAAAGACACCTGAAAGAAACAAATATTTGATAGATATAGAGCATTTATTTTGAGTACATTTAATTTAAAACAGGGTTCCACAGAGGGAGTTTTGGGGTCAAAAGGTCAATAAAAAAATAGTAGTTAGTAATATCACCCCTCGAAAAAATATACTAAATTTAGAGTCTAAGTATACTATATATATTTGTCTAGATTAATTTCTAACAACGCTGAGAGAATTTTCCTAAAAAAAAATTACGCTCTTGCCTAGAATCAAACCGACGAACTCTTGAACTATGGTCGTCAGCTCTAACCACTAGAGGAATGTCACATTAATATTTATATCTTGATTTCTTTTACTAAAACTATATATTTTTGATTTAGACTTTGTGTCGAGATAATATTGTATTCATTTGAACTCGAATGAAAATGAAAAAACACCAACAGATTTTATATTAAGAAACATTAAATATATATTAATTAACGAGGCAAATTTGAAATATAATTGTCAGCTCTGATTTTAAACTGATGGCTTCAATCGATTTTCATTAACCAGTCAAATTTGAAATATAATTCTAATTTGGACTCGAATTTTGAAATGAAAGACTCCAATTCATTTTAAATTAAGAAACATTAAATATATTGATCATTATTCCTCCCCCCCCCTCGCCACTCAAAAGTTAAAGAGGCGAAACTTTTAAGAGACGATGTATTTTCGGTAGTTTACGGGTAGGTATACATTTGGAGTGTGGTTTTTTAAGAGGAATAAAATTTTTGGCCCGAGACGCTGCCCGCCAGGGCACCAGCCCGGAGGGCCGAGTTTCGAGAGCGTGCCGAATGCACGTACCAAAAGTTCGTTAGCTTATAGTAAAACCATTGTTACTTAAGAATGCGATGAACATCCCTATTATTGTCCCAGGGATACACCATTTTTGTTGCTCTAAAGTTCCTTAACTTTCTTATAATACAACAATTACCTTACATCAATAATAAATTGTTTTATTATTATTTTGTTATTAATGACATTTGAAATAATATTGCTCTTTTCAAATAGATGAGATGTTATTTATGAGTTTACACAAAAAAACCTGACCGATTCGAAAGAGTCATATGGGTATCCCAATGAGATTACCAAAAAAAATTTTAATAATAATATTATTCATGAAAATAAAAAAATAATTTTTATAAAAAAAAAAAAAAATAAAAACCGACTTCAAAAAAATTAAATGCCACAAATAAAATAATAACATAAAAATAAAATAAAATACACTAAAAGGTATAAAATAATTATTATCTAATTTAGTGACAACTAAACGACAAAATATTAACATGAAATTACTTTTTGAAGTCGGTGCCAAACATATGCATTTTATGAATCTCACTCGACGGATCTTACTTCGTACGTTTGGCGGGTATGGTCGCTTATATAGTTTGTTTAGCACCGGCTTCAAAAAGTAATTTCATGTAAAAATTTCGTCGTTTAGTTGTAACTAAATTAGTTAATTATTTTATACCTTTTAATGGATTTTATTTTTGAGTTCTTCTTTTTTTTTTTATAAAAATTATTTTTATTTTTCTCTTTTTAGTGATGTTATTAATAGTGACTTAAGATAATATTTTGTATACATCTCGTTAGAGAAAGCGTCAGGCGAATGAATCAGAAAATGATAATAAAATTAAATTCATAAATAGAGAAATTCGCTAGAAACGTTTGCGGGTTTTAAATGAACGTTTTAAGATTGTTTTTTTTTATATATATAAAAGATTTTATTTAATATAATTTCGATTGTTTGCTCATAAGAATTGGAAAGTTATTGATAATATCATCAGAACTTGACCAAATTAATATGAAACCACCCCTAAGGTACCCTATTTCCAATATAAAAATAATCATCGAAATCGGTTCATAAACAAAGAAGTTATGCCTGAACAAACATATCAAAAATAGTCCAATACCAATGAAAAAAAAAAACGGGAACAATCGGAAACTAGACTGAACCCAATGCAAAAAACCCCATCAAAATTGGTTCACAATTGGCGTGATTTCAACTAATATAGACACTCAACTCCTTTTTTGAAGTCAGATTAATAAAAGGTTGAGAAACACCGATTTAGATTATATACAATTTAATAAATTTTATTATTTATTTGATCTCAAATGAGGCAATTAAAACGGTGAGAACAGTTATTAGGTTCTCGTAAGGAGAAAAAAGACTCTTAAGAAAAACAAAATCTTCTCCTAGTATAGTATGTCCTTATCAATTTATTTATTTTAAGGTAGTTGTTCCGCCAAATGCGTTTTCTTTGGATTTTTTTGAAATTTATATAGATTATTATTTAAATACTTCTGCATCGATTGGTGGCAAAATGAAATTTATGAACAATACAGTTCCGGAGATATTAAATTTCAAAAATCGAGTTTTTCAGGCTCTTTAACATTGCACTATACGGGATATCGGAAAATTTACATACATATTTAATTATAATCTTATTATATTAAACGAGCAAATCTTGTATATATATATATATATATATATATATCCAATCGGCGTTCTCGAAAACGGCTCTAACGATTTGGATGAAATTCACGGGTTAGGAGGGTTTTGTGTTGGACATTCGATCTGTCACGGTCTCATCTTCGGCTAAGTTGTTTTTGATGGGTTTTTTGTTAATTGAAATAATTATTCACAGGTGGTTGTCTCGATAAAAATGTTTATTTACATTTTTATTAAATTTCCTTTTAATAAATAATTGGTTTTTTAAGTTTATATCCCACAATAAGATCATTATAATTATAATTATATATTAAAAGTTTGGCAATTTAATTGATTAAAAATCGAGTTTTAAATCTCACAAACGTATTTTTTCTAAATTAGAATTTGATTTTTAATTGATGAACTCAAAAATTGTTATTTAATTAAAAAAAATTATTATAGGTTATTTATTTATAGGTATACCTATACATATAATATATACACATAATCTGTGGGCCACTACAAGGTTTGAAATGCAAAAACTGGGTGAGGGGGCGGGGGCGGGGGCGAGGGTGGAGGTGACGGTGCGGGCGCAGTGGTGGAGGGGTACAGGGGGAGTGGTTTCTGGGGTGGGCTGGGGATGTAGGTGGGAGGTGGAGGGCTGCAGGGGTGAAGTGGTGGGGGTTCGGAGATTAATATATAGCATTTAACTGAAGCAAAAAGTTACCGAGCATCGCTCGGTGGCCAGGTACTTATAATTAAGAAACCATTCTTATAATTTTTATAAAAAACTAAACCAACATTAAACAATAACCAATACATATTTTAAGATAATTTTGATTCATAGTTACAGCACAGTTTCTGAGATAATAAGGAATAAATAATGAAAAATGTATAAAAAAAATTTAGACTAAAAACAATTTGGCAACAGCGCATTTATTTAACCAGCGAAAGATGCATGCGCTAGAATTTTTCAAAATTATAATTTTCATAAGGTGTAAAGTAGGGGCTGATTACATTTGTTAAAAAATAACAAAACGATTTTTATAGAAATTTAAAATGTATTTTATCTGTCATTTTTAACCGACTTCAAAAAAGGAGGAGGTTCTCTATTCGACTGATTTTTTTTTTTTTTTTTTTTTTTTTTGTGCCTATGTTACCTCATATCTCCGCCAATTGTCAACCGATTTTGAAAATTTTTTTTGCATTGGGTCCAGTCTAGCTTCCGATTGGTCCCATTTTTTTTCGTATTTTTTTCATAGGTATTAGACCTTTTTTATTAGGTTTGTTTAGACCTAACCTCTTTTGTTTATGAACCGATTTCGATGGTTCTTTTTTTATCCGATAGGGGGTGTCTTAGGATGGTGTCATATTAATTTGGTCAAGTTCTGATGATATGATCACTATTAATAACATCACTAAAAAGAGAAAAATAAAAATAATTTTTAAGAAAAAATAAAAAACCGACTTCAAAAAATTAAATGCAACAAATAAAATACACTAAAAGGTATAAAATAATTATTATCTTATTTAGTTACAACTAAACGACGAAATATTAACATGAAATTACTTTTTGAAGTCGGTGCCAAACATATACCTTTTATGAATCGCACTCGACGGATCTTACTTTAGTACGTTTGGTGGGTACGCTCGCTTATAGGTATAGTTAGTTTGGCACCGACTTCAAAAAGTAATTTCATGTTAATATTTCGTCGTTTAGTTGTAACTAAATAAGATAATAATTATTTTATACCTTTTAGTGTATTTTATTTGTTGCATTTAATTTTTTGAAGTCGGTTTTTATTTTTTCTTAAAAATTATTTTTAATATAAAAATATTCAATCTCTTACATTGGTGCCAAATTTGTCAAACGAGCACGGGATTGGCTAGAATTGGTACATAAACAGCAAAAAGTTTTGGGCTTATGAATTATGAATCCTTATTGTCTGTTTTATGTACTCTAGCATTAACTTTTTGCTAGTATTGTCGCGAAACAACTACCTTAAACTGGGAGACAGTTTCGGCCGACACTCTCATGCCATCATCAGTCTAAAAACTACAAACACATAAAACTTTACAATTGCAATACAATCAAGAAACAAAAATCAGTCCACTCACCCTCAGTATTGGAATTGTAAAGTTTTATAATAATAAAACTTGAGTAAGATACGAGGTAGGTTTCACAAAAAAAAAAAAAAAAAAAATTGTGAAACCTACCTCGTATCTTACTCAAGTTTTATTATTATATTAAAATGTTTCACCTAGAACCAACACCGAACTCCTTAAAAGTTATTGTAAAGTTTTATGTGTTTGTACTTTTTAGACTGATGATGGCTTGAGAGTGTCGGCCGAAACTGTCTCCCAGTTTAAAATAAATAAATTGATAAGGACATACTATACTATAGGGTCCGCCATCTAACGTTTTTTTCAACTAGTGCTTATTTCGTGAATGATAACACTTAGCTCATGTTTGATTTGACAGATAATTAGTTTTATCCTTCCGCTGAACGAATATGGTTGTGTATACGCTTGAACAACGCTGGGAAATATTGCGACATTACTTTGAAAATCATGGTAATGTTGCAGAATGTGTGCGAAAATTGCGTACGGATTTTGGAAGAAGAGAAGCACCGTCAGCTCCGTATGTTCGTTATCTTGTGAAAAAAGTGAAAGAAACTGGCATCCTCATCGATAAACCATAGCGTGAAAAGCCAAAAACAGTGCGTACACCCGAGAATATTGCTGCTGTGGCAGAAAGTGTGCGTGAAGCGCCATCAACATCAATTCACCGTCGTTCTCAACAATTGAACATTTCGGAGACATCATTGAGACGAATTTTGCATAAAGACCTTGGTATGACGCCATACAAAGTCCAATTGGTTCAGGAGTTGAAGCCAACTGACCATCCAATGCGTTTTCGCTTCGCTAATTGGGCCTCCGATCGACTTACAGAAGATGCCGATTTTGCCAAAAAAATCATCTTTTCAGATGAAGCTCATTTTGATCTTAGCGCGTATGTAAACAAGCAAAATTGTCGCATTTGGGGCACAGAAAAGCCGACGCACCCAAAACGAGTCACTGTTTGGTGCGGATTTTGGTCCAGAGGCATAATTGGGCCATTTTTCTTTGAAAATGAGCAAGGAGTGGCCGTTACAGTCAATGGCGATCGTTATCGGGCCATGTTGAACGAATTTTTGTTCACAAAGGATATTGGCAACATTTGGTTTCAACAGGACGGCGCTACGTGCCACACAGCCGAAGCTACACTCGATGTTTTGCGCCCTGTTTTTGAAGATCGCATTATCAGCCGCAGAGCTGATGTCGTTTGGCCACCTCGGGGCTGCGATTTGACACCGTTGGACTATTATTTGTGGGGTGCCGTCAAAGATAAATGTTACGCCGACAAGCCAGAGACAATTGACGCTTTAAAGGACAATATTCGTGAAGCCATTGGTGAAATACAGCTGCACACAATCGATAATGTGCTTAAAAATTGGACCGAACGTGTAGGCTACTGCATGGCCAGCCGAGGCAGCCATTTGAATGAAATTATTTTCCATTATTAACCGGAAGGATTGTACTTTCAAATAAAAAAGAAATTCGAGAAAATATTCAGTAGTTATTTTTTATAGCATTAAAAAAAAAAGTTATTTGGCGGACCCTATAGTAGAAGATTTTGTTTTTCTTAAGAGTCTTTTTATTAGTTGAATAAAAGATTTCACTGTCGATGGTAACAGAATTGTTTTTATTTTAGGTTAAAAATAAAATAAAATGAGAGAGTCTTCTGTTTTTTAAATAAAATAATTTTTAATTATTTCTAGAGACTATAGTTTCGAAGGCATTGCCTTCATCATCAGTCTATCACAAATATTTCAAATTAGTTACAAATTAAGATTTATACATAGAAAATTTTGAAAAATATATAATGTCTTTTTCTTCATGTTTCCTCTTGGGAGATTAGAATATAACTGGAGCAATATCTGGGTTACTCTTTTGTTTAGGCATTTTCTAAAGAGTTTTACCTGAATGAATGGAATGTTTTTAAAAAAGGGTCATTGATAATTTCTAGTTTTTCATTTAAAGATTCAATTGGGCTTTTTTCCAAGGATTTTAAAATTTCAATGGATTCTTTTAAAGAAAGAATTAAGGGGTCATTGACTTCTTTGATCAATTTAATTTTGGAGTGATCTGGAAAACTATGATTATTAGCATTTAAATGCTCTGCAAATGCATAATTTTCATATTTTAATTTGTAGGCCCTCTTGTGTTCATTGATCCTAATGGATAAATTTCTTTCCGTTTTTCCTATATAAGTTGCATTGCAATCTTGGCATGTCAATTTATATACACCGAATTTTATCTTTAATTTGACTTAATTCACTTCCTAATGTATATGGTGATCTAAAGATTGTCGCGTACCCTAAAGATTTTAATTTATGCTTTATTTTTTTCGGACATCTTACCATAATATGGTAATATTAGTTTTGGCAGATCTTTAATTTGGGAATTTTGTGAATAGATTAAATTTAAATTTGATTTTTGAAATTTACCTTTTAATATTTGATCTATTAAATTGCTTTCATAACCATTATTTATAGCTATTTCTTTGATTATCTCTAGTTCTGTTAAAAAATGCTCTTTCTTTAATGGGATACTATTTAAACGGTGGATCATTGAATGGAATGCTGCTAATTTATGTGACATTGGTCGACAAGCCATGTTGTGAATTACGGTATCTGTAGATGTCTTTTTATCTCCTTACGAGAACCTAATAACTGTTCTCACGGTTTTAATTGCCTCATTTGAGATCAAATAAATAATAAGAAGAACATCATAGTACTGCTATCTAATTAATAAATTTTGATGAAATAATTTGTCATTTTTTAAACATTATTTTCATTTAAATAAACAAACATACAAAAATATAAGATAAATAAACAGAATGAACTCAATATAAATAAATACAGTTGATATATAATTTGGAGAATTTGGAATCAGTTGGAATTAATTACTGAACAGTGAAAACTGGCTGGCTAGCTTGACTTACTTGGCCGTACATGATCCCTGATTAGGTGAGTTGGTTGCTGCTCGAGAGACTGAGCGGCTTGTGTCTGATACTGGTCAAATGGTCACAGTCCCTTTATATAGGCGCCCCGGACGGACGGCGAAAGTCCCCCGATCCCCCTTCACCGATTATCCTTAAATTATTTGCATTGACTAAGATTCCCTATTATTTAGTTTTTTTTTTTTACTTTATCCAATGCAGTCCTCAGGTAAAGACTACGGAACCCATGGACTCAATTAAAGTCACAAATTGTAGTATTCAATTAGGTTGAATTTTAGCACGTGACGGTTTCGCCAAAAATTACATGGGGTCTCGTCGAGAGGCCAAAAAGTGCGATTTTTTCATTTAGTGCGTGCGGATGTATGGATGGATGGATGTATGTATGTTATCGTTTTTTTGGCCCACGATTTTTTCCACACCGTTGCACCGATTGAAATGAAATTGAAAACCTACCATTAGTTTAACAAAATGAAGCGCTGATTAGTTTTTGGTACATATCGGCCAACAAACATTAGTACTTTATTTCAGTACTTTTTTAGTTCCCTGAGACGGTCCTGAACATACAATTTTTTTACTTCACCATACAGGATATGGTCAAGTATTGCAATCGTGCATGAAAAAAGTGTTGAGCGAAACCATGACATTGCGCTCTACCAAAAAGCTCTAATAAGTGAACATCGAAAAAATTATATTTGTACGAGATAATAATTGTTTTGTTAAAATGTCTGTTAGGCTGTGCGTTACCAAATTTTTGTGGATGAGCTAGCTCAAAAACTAGTGATAATATCGAAACCAAATTTCATATAATTTTGGTCCATTGAGATTTTTTTTTTTTTTTTTTTTTTTAATGCAATCGAATGCAAGAAGGGGTGCACCAGTAAAGATGTAGCCCCTATGGATCTCGAAAGACCCTTGCATTACCGAAGAGAAGGGAAAGTTGATTAAGTGAGAGGGTGTAGACGTAGGTGTCTATGCACCCTGGTTTTGAAGGTTTGAAGATCATAGGTGCTGGGAAAGATAGAGGCTGGGAGAGAGTTCCAGTTCCTTGAAGTCATGGGGATATATGTATTCGCGAATGAAGTGGTCCGGCACTTTTCCAATTTGACCGCGAAAGAGTGTTGGGAGTCGGCAAAACGTGTGCTGCGTGCAAAGCATGCTTTGGGGGGAATTATTGATTTTATCTCGTCAGAGCACCTGCCGTGATAGTATCTATAGAAAAGGGAAAGGGCAGAGACATCTCTTCGATGAGCTAGCGAGTCGAGGGAGTCGGTGAGGGTAGAATCGTCAATTAGCCTGACGGCTCGTTTCTGAATTGCATCAAGGGTAGCAAGAGAATATTTTGAGGCTCCTCTCCACAAATGAGAGCCGTATTCGAGACAGGGGCGGATTTGGGCCTTGTAGATGGTGAGAAGTTGTGGGGTTTGTAAAATCGCTTGGACCTGAATAAGAAGCCAATCTCCCTTGCTGCAGATTAAGAGATGATTAGATTTTGGTGCAAATCGACCCAAAATTAAGGGGGCTGGAGGGGGGTTAAAAATTAAAAATCTAGGTCTTTTGAGCAAACTCAATCAAATTTTGTATACATAATGAGTGGATCCCCAGAAGCATAAAAATGCAAAAACTAACCGCCCAAAATGTGGGGAGGGGTCAAAAAATGAAAATCTTGGCCATTTACCAAATTCAACCAAATTTTGTATACATAATCAGTAGGACCCCAGAAGTATAAAAATGGAAAAACTAACCCCCCCTACATGATTATAAATAATTTTAGTGTCCAGCTTGTATGGTAGAGTCAAGAGGATGGCCACATCAGAACACGTTAGCTTATTTTTAATAAAAGTCTCATCAATTTCGAGTTATAGGTATTTTTTGAAAATGGTGAAAATCGCTTCCCTCCCCTAAATAATGAGATTCTCTTCTTACAAATTTACATATTTTATCATTCTAATTTTTAAATTGAAAGTTTTTTTGCCGAGGGTAGCAGAATTTCTATATATTGAAGGAGACAATAAAAGAGTGTGTCTTTTGTGTCTTTCGAGGGCTTTGTCTTTCAATTGTAATAGACTGGGCAAAGGGCTCTTAATTTTCAAACTGATTGCATTGGGCTTAGCAATGCTTACTTGTCAATATTGACAAATACTGATGCCCAGGTATAATAAACATTGAGAAAGGGGCGAAAGAATTGTAAAAAAGGTAGAGAAGGAAAAAATTTATTTTTTATTTTTATTTTTATATATTGTCATTTTTGAATTCGAATTTTTGTTATTCTTAATGTTTGTTAATTATTTTGAGAAATCTTTTAATTAAGAGATGTTTGTGAGGGGTCAGTGATCCTAATTAGATCAATGTCCTCATAATTATTATTATTATTAATTGAATGAAATTGAAATTTGCTATATTTGTACTTGAGACGTTGCGCATATCAAGTGAGAGCACACCAAGATTTATGTACCATTTTGTAATTCATATAATTTTGTATATATTATGATAAAATCCACAACAACTCTGCCTGCGGACAATTTATTTATAAAATTAATTGTGTCGCTAATACTGTAAGATATAATTTTGTAATTAACAAGTTTGGATTTTTTTGTAAAAAAATTTTATTGTAATTTTACATGTGTGCTCTATCGCTTTTTTCAGCTCTTAGGAACTGATGATGGCATTATTTAATTAAAGCCGAAACGTTTTCTATAATTGGGAGTTTTTTATTCAGCAGAGGCTACCCATTGGCTGAATCCCTCTCCATTACTTAATTAGACTCTTCTTTGATTTTGGGTCAGGAAAAATTATATTAGGTACTAGCTGCAAGGCCCGCCTTCGGCGGCCCTCTTGCTAGCCAGGGGCACGCCCCGGAGCCCCCTCATCCGAACCCCCCCCCCTACGCACCATGCACCCCTTCCCAACCCCCACCCGCACCCCATCCACCCCGGACTCCACCCCGTGCCCTCCAACCCTGCGCACCATACCCCCGCCTAGCCCCCTGGACTCCGCCCCGCACCACCCTCCCCCCTGCACCCCCACACTCGATACAAAAAAAACCCACCCTACTCCGTCTCACTCCTCACCCCACTCCCATAACACCCCCGCACCCACCCTCCGCACCCAATTTTTGCATTTCTAGCCTTCTATGCATGCTATGTATACAAAATTTGGTTGAGTTTGGCCCTCGAGAAAGAATTTACATTTTTTCACCCTCCCCCTTTTTGGGTGATTTTTTGGAAAAATTTTTTTAAACAAAAGTTGTCAGAAATCACATCCCCTACAACTTTGTTTATTATAAAATTTGCAGTAGAGTTAATAGTTTAGGAGTTATTTGATAATTTTCATACGTGTGCCCCCCAAACCCCCTTCTGGGGTCAAAATATCAAAACGTTATATAGCTAAAAACGTAAGTTAGAAGACATCTGATGTAAATATGAAATTTCATAATAATCCCTTCAGCTGTTTTTACGTGAATCGTGAGCAACTTTTCGGAAACACCTGAAACATACAGACACACAGACATACAGACAGACAGGAATTTCGTTGAGGGTGTTTTCGTTCATAACTTTGCTTGAAATGTGTGCAACCAAAATTTGGCGTGTTTTGGAGCAATGTACAGACAAAACCTTAATTTTATATATATAGATAATATGGATGGATATGATGGATATATGTACTTAATATAAATCATCTTTTTTGATCTTTTTAAATTAAGCTTAAATTCAAAGTAAAATAATTATGTACTATTGAAAGATAATGGATAAAATATTTGGCTTCCTTGGTGATTAATATTTCATAGGTTTCAAACTTTCATAAAAACGTTCATTTCAATAAAAAAACAAATCAATAAGCCTCCGACATGTTCTAGATGAGAAAATATATATATACCTAAATATATTTATGAAAATATAATTAATACTTATATAATAATATCTAAATATAACAAAGAGGTAATTAATGAAAAAAAAAGTATTTTTTCGACTTGGAATTAAAAGACTCCTATAATTTTTATAAAAAAAATAAAACCGACTTCAAAAAACTTAAATGCAACAAATAAAATAATAATAACTTAAAAATAAAATAAAATACACTAAAAGGTATAAAATAATTATTATCTTATTTAGTTACAACTAAACGACGAAATATTTACATGAAATTACTTTTTGAAGTCGGTGCCAAACATATACATTTTATGAATCGCACTCGACGGATCTTACTTAGTACGTTTGGCGGGTACGCTCGCCTATAGGTATAGTTTGTTTGGCACCGACTTCAAAAAGTAATTTCATGTTAATATTTCGTTGTTTAGTTGTAACTAAGTAAGATAATTATTTTATACCTTTTAGTGTATTTTATTTTATTTTTAAGTTATTATTATTTTATTTGTTGTATTTAACTTTTTTGAAGTCGGTTTTATTTTTTTACAAAAATTATTTTCATTTTTCTCTTTTAGTGATGTTATTAATAGTGACTTAATATAATATCATGCATCCGTCTAGTAAGAGAAAGAGTCGGGCGAATGAATCAGAAAATGATAATAAAATTCAATTCATGAATATAGAAATTCTCTAGAAACGTTTGCGGGTTTTAAATGAATGTTTTAAGATTTTTTATAAAAGAATTTATTTATCATAATTTCGATTATTTGGTTATAAGAATTCGATATTTACGTTATTTCGTCATTGATCATATCATCAGAACTTGACAAAATTAATATGGGACCACCCCTAATAAAAAAGAATCATCGAAATCGGTCCACATAAGAACAAATTCTCGCTGAACATACATAAAATAAACAAATAAATAAATTCTTAAATATCTTGACTATCTTGGAGCTATACTGATCCAAACAAAGAAAGGATCATTAAAATCGGTTCTTAAACAAAGAAGTTATGGGTGAACAAACATAACAAAAAAGGTCCAATACCAATGAAAATAAGCTGACGTGTTCTGATGTGGTCATCAACTTGACTTTACCATACAACCTGGCCCCTCACTTATATTTAATCAAATTATTTATAATCATGTAGAGGAGGGGGTTAGTTTTTGCATTTTTAGACTTCTGGGGTCCCACTGATTATGTATACCAAATTTGGTTGAGTTTGATCAATTGGTCTAGATTTTCAAATTTTAGCCCCCCCCCCCCTCCAACCCCACCCTAGTTTTTGAGCTAGCTCGTCCACAAATTGGTAACGCACTAACAGACTAACAACCAGACAGACTAACAGACATTTTGACAAAACAATTATTATCTCGAAAAATATAATTTTTTCGATGCTCACTTATTAGAGCTTTTTTGTAGAGCGAAATACCATGGTTTTGCTCAATTTTTCTAATCAATATAGTTACAGCCGTTTTTGAGATATTTCGAAAAAAAGAAGGAAAAAACCCACCTTTTTTATGCACGATTACAATACTTGACCATACCCTGTATGGTAAAGTAAAAAAAATTCATTCGAATTGAGAACCTCCTCCTTTTTCGAAGTCGGTTAAAAAGTTAAAATAGAGATAAAAGAAGGAATAGGCGATGCGAGAGGTTCTGATGAAGGCATAGAATGCCGAAATGATTGAAAAAAATTGACCACCATTGTAAACAAAAATAAAAATACGTCTTATAATAAATAAGTACCTGGAGCCACCGAGCGATGCACGGTAACCCTGACCCTCCCCCTCCCGAAACCACACATCACTGCACCCCCACTCCGCCCCACCCCACCACAACCGCGCCTCCCACCCCCGGATCCCCCACAACTGCACCCCACCTCCTGCACCTCCCACATCCACCCCATTTCATTTCTAGCTTTCTAATCGTCCACATATATATTATGTGTATATTTGTTTACTCGTATACCAATTTGTCCACATTCGTTCATATTGATAAACATTATAAAAAAATAAATAAGAAAAAAATAATAAAAAAATAATCGTATGGGATCTGAAATAAAAACATAAAATTAAATAAGATTTGTTTCCAAGTTATATAAAAAAAAGCCACTTGAACCACTTTATTTGTAAACACACCTCTAATGTTATGATTTAGACACCTGTTAATTAAAAAAAAAATAATAATAATAATTAATTTTATTGAACCAATTATTTTACATGCATTAGCGTATACATTTTATTTGAGCTTCGACTTTGGAGATTACATCCCCACCATCGACTGTTCTTGATCTTCTCGTGCTTGCGATAATGTTTTTAGTCCGTGTTTGTAGTAAGAGGAAAAAATTAAAAAAACCTCTTTGCCGTTATTTATAAAAGAAAGGAAAGAATCAGAGGAAAATGATGATGCTATGTTGAAAGATGAGCGTTAGGTCCTGTAGAGTTCCAGTATTAGGGGGTTTAGACTAGTTTGGGAGAAAAAAAAAAAAAAAAAGAAAAAATCCTAATTTTAATATATATATTAATATTTGCTATAACCCATTAGTGGGTTTTAAAATTAAAAATCCAATTAAAAATAAAAGATAATTGAAAACAATGTAAACAAACTTTTTTATTGAGATTTTCATCTGTCAATAATTACTTTAATTAAGAAAAGATCAATTAAGATTAAATTTGTCGAGGTCCAGACCTAGCTAGATCGCTTTCTCATCCTCAAAACTTGTTAATAGAATTTGTTTCATCAAAATCTGTAGAGCCGTTTTCAAAATAGAACAAATGATACAAATATATATATATATAAAACAATTTTTGCTCGTTTAATAAGAGTAGATAATTATACTAATTTATTTATTCATATATTCACTGTCCATCCAGAGAATTTAAAGGCCGAGTAAATGAGCATCGAAAATTGTTTAAAATTTATTTTGCGCGTGTGAATAGAATGAAATGATTTGTTTTGTGTCAATTCTCTTATATAATAAAACAGTTTTATATGTTTAGTTTCCGTGTATTAACCAAAACAAAGTGACTCGACATGTGTTGTATACCTATATAAAGAAAGTTAAATTTTCCCAATATCTTGAGGAATGTTCATTATACTACTCTTTTTTAAACAAGATTCATTATTAGTTGTTTTTTTTGACATCCAAGTCGGGATTATATATAGGTATTGAATGAATGCCATGTACTTAGCTCACGCTTCATTAACACATATCCAATTTTTCAATCGAGAAAGTTATTTTGTTTTTTCGACCTGTTATGCAAAATATAGGTGCACTACTTATATATATATAAAAAATAATTTTTTTTACGAGTGGGGTGCTCTAATTAGTTTGGGCGAACATATCTAATAAGTATTAACATAAGAACGCTTTCTTTAAAGATTTCACTCGTTCTTTTACAATTCAGGCGTGTATTTGAGGTTTTTTTAGATCGCCAATTGAGTAATCAACGGAATACTTTTTTTTTTTATCTTTATTTATTTGGACGAGCCCTTGGGGGCTCGCCGCGCTCTGGTGAAGGGGGCCTAATGACATGCGCTGTAGGGTTCACTGTCACAGATACACTTAGATTATATAAAATGCACATTAATAAATTATTAAATGCATAGAGTATTAGGACAAATCAATTAACTCTTTAGCATTTTACTTAGCCAAAGAAAAATTCGTAATATATGTGTCACGCTTTTTAATTAAAACTTTGAATTCAGATCTGACATTTTAAATATGATAATTTTGAAATATTTAGAGAGAAAATAAATTTTATGATATGATGTGTGATTTATCTATGGTATATACCGTGAGTTTTTGTCTTGAAATAGTCTTTAATTCCAAAACAGTGCATTATAAGAAAAAAGTTTCAAATAAAAGTTTATTTATATCAGGGGGAAACTAAACTACGCTATTGTTTGTCAACGTACAACAAGCCTTCTAAGGGTATTTCAAGGTCAACTTCTGTTTTTTAAATAGAAACCTATATGCAATACCGTCTTCACCATAAGGGCACACGGGGACCGAGCCCAGGGCCCCCATTCTCAGGGGGCCCCGAAGGACCGACAATTTCTCTCACACATTTATTCCCAAAACATTTTTGTCGGGCACATTACACTTGACACATTAAATACACACTTAAAATACCAAGAAATTGATAGTCGATTTAGTTTTCTTTGTCAGTTAACAACAATCAAATCTGGTGAGTTGACCAAAAAATGCAAAGAATTTGCAGAATTTTATCATGAAGACATTAATGTAGATGAGCTCAAAACAGAATGTTTTCATTTAAGCCAATATTTAAAAAACATAGCAAAGCAATCAGCGGATTTAAATATCTCAACCTTACATAACCTAATAAAATCAGATAAATTGGAAGAAACTTTTCCAAACGTAGAAATTGCTACAAGAATATTCCTTTGCCTGCCTAATGGTTACCAATTGTAGTGGAGAGCGGTCATTTTCGCAGCTTAAGAGAATAAAAATGAATTGCGAATAACAATGTTACAAGAACGACTGAGTAATTGGTCAATTATGTGCATAGAAACGGATATCCTTCAAAAAATTGACTTTAAGGATATAATAGAAGATTTTGCTCAACAGAAATCCCGAAAGAAACCGTTATGGTAATCGTAACCAAAAACCAGCAGCATTCTAATATCATTAATGACATATTATATCATACTGTATTTGATTACCTATAATAAATGGTCATACTTAGTAAAAAAATGTTCTTAAAACTCGCTTTTTTTACTTTCCAAAAGGGCCCCTGCCTAGTTTAAGACGGCCCTGCCTATATGTTTCTGTACATATTCTGAATCTAGAAAAAAAACTGGACAAGTTTTATTATAATTATTTTTTTGTATGACATCAAATAAAAAAAATATTATATTAATAAGATCTCAAAAAATCCTAATAATTATTTTTAACAATCATTCAACTTAATTATCGAATAATAATGATCAAATATTTAATTATTAAATAAATAATTTAATAATTTTGCGACACTGTTCTGAGACATCCAGAGTGTATCGCAAATCTTCTGGGTGAATTCCAGTTCCAATTTATTTTGTTTTTTAACAGATTTTACAACACGATAAAATGAAGCTTGCGAGGGTGTATTCCTATTAGGAAAACGATCTGCCTCCATTTCAATGGCAGCCCTATAACACTTCTTCCACATTCACCGCATAAATTAAAACCATTTCAATTCTGTCTTCACCAAAAATAAAAGCTCCATTTTTATTATGGTAATACAATATAACTATCTACTTAATTGACACGAGAAATAAACTTTTTTAAACTCAAGAATTTTAACTATAGTTCTATTAAGTAGAAAATAATCTCTTAAATCTGTGTATCTACGTATAATGAAGTTTTAAAATCATTATAAACACTTATTTTCATGCAATTGGATGTTGATGAAGGCAGTCCACGGTGGTTGTAAAAATAAGACTATAATGGTTTTCTTATTTTACATTTATTCGTTAAACCGACGTTTCGGAGATTTATTCTCTCCTTCTTCAGGGTAACGAAAAGTCAATGAAAGTAGTTCAAATCATAATTACTTCCTGTCTCTTTTGATAATGCCAAGAAAACATTTGTAGCGGCCCGCTCTCGCTTGTGGCGACGAGCCTTGAGACACGGCCGCTAGATGACTCAGTCGGATCGTTGCGTCGCTTTTGCATGAGTGAAATATTATCAGCCATGCTATAATTAAAGCGACTCGATTTTGACTGGAGTAGCGAACCGATTCGAACATTCGGATCTGGAGGGGCCACCGCCATCCAGCAGCCCCTCCCCTGCACACACCCATGAGGACACGCAACCAACAACATGCACACGCAAGATTGTTAGGACCCCATCGACTTGATGGGGGCGCGGCAAAAAGCGCCACACAGCACTCACTTCAAGAGAGCCCTAACAACACATTATAAAAAATTTTCATCTCGAATAGAAAAAACAATTCAAAGTGGTTCACTTTTTGTTACCCTGAAGAAGGAGAGAATAAATCTCCGAAACGTCGGTTTAACCAATAAATGTAAAATAATATAACCATTATAGTCTTATTTTTTACAACCACCGTGGACTACCTTCATCAACATCCGATTGAATATTTATACCAGTCCGTCTCCTAATGAAAAACTCTATGAACTTATTTTCATTGTTGTGACTTTTCGATTTAATAAATATTTATTTAATAATTAATTATTTGATCATTATTATTTGATAATTAAGTTGAATAATTGTTAAAAATAATTATTAAAATTTTTTTTGACATCTTATTAATAATAATTAGTAGAGATTGTGGTGTTGGTGCAAGGTGAAACATCTTTAATAAAGATAAGAGTAAATAAATATTTTATTTAATATTGATTTACTATGAGTTAAGGATACTAGGTCACTTATTTCACATTAAATTTAATCTTATTAATATAATATTTTTTTTATTTGATGTCGTATAAAAAATAGTTCTATTAAAAGTTGTTCAGTTTTTTTAGTAGATTCAGAATATGTACAGAAACATATAGGTTTCCATTTAAAAAAATTTTTAAGAAAAAAATAAAACCGACTTCAAAAAATTAAATGCAACAAATAAAATACACTAAAAGGTATAAAATAATTATTATCTTATTTAGTTACAACTAAACGACGAAATATTAACATGAAATTACTTTTTGAAGTCGGTGCCAAACAAACTATACCTATAAGCGAGTGTACCCGCCAAACGTACTAAGTAAAATCCGTCGAGTGCGATTCATAAAAGGTATATGTTTGGCACCGACTTCAAAAAGTAATTTCGTGTTAATATTTCGTCGTTTAGTTGTAACTAAATAAGATAATAATCATTTTATACGCTTTTAGTGTATTTTATTTGTTGCATTTATTTTTTGAAGTCGGTTTTTATTTTTTTCTTAAAAATTATTTTTATTTTTCTCTTTTTAGTGATCATATCATCAGAACTTGACCAAATTAATATTACACCATCCATAAGATACCCCCTTTCCAATAAAAAAAGAATCATCGAAATCGGTTCATAAACAAAGAAGTTAGTCCTGAACAAACCTAACAAAAAAGGTCTAATACCTACGAAAAAAAATGGGACCAATCGGAACGTAGACTGGACCCAATGCAAAACAAATTTTCAAAATCGATTCACAATTGGCGGATATATGTGGTAGCATAGGCACAAAAAAAAAAAAAAAAAATCAGTCGAATAAAGAATCTCCTCCTTTTTTTGAAGTCGGTTAAAAACAGAACTTGACCGTGAAATAACCTTGAAAGCTTGTTTTAGGTTGACAAACAATAGCGTAGTTTAGTTTCCCCTCTGATATAAATAAACTATTATTTGAAACTTTTATTCATATAATGCACTGTTTTTGGGTTATAAGATTGTCTCAAGATAAAAAACTCACCCGGTATATTGAAAAGCTTTGTTCAAGTGACTCAACCCGTTACAGACCAAACCTATTTTTTGAAATTTGCAAACTCTATTCTATTTATCACCAATCCCCCCATTAAGAATCTTTATTTTTTTTTAAACGAAATCCAATAAGATTTTAATCTCGATACAAATAAACTGATGCGGCCATCCACATGACTTTACTCTACGTCTAGCCCCTCTATTATATTTAATATTTAATTAAATAATTTATAATCATTTATGGAGGTTAAGTTTTTGCACTTATAGACTTCTGGGGGCCCACTGATTATGTATACAAAATTTGGTTGAGTTTGGTCCAAGGGCATAGATTTTCATTTTTTGACCCCCCCCCCCCCCCACCCAACTTTGAGCACAGAAAAAAATAATAATCTTTTCCTCATTTTATAAATTATTTAAAAATTATTGTAAGTAAAACTGTATTAATAAACCTAATAATAAACCTAAATAAGTTCATTTTATAATATATTTCATTTTTCTTGTTTTTACTTTACCATACAGGGTCTGGTCAAGTATTGTAATCTTGCATGAAAAAAGTGGGTTTTTTTCCTTCATTTTTTCGAAATATCTCAAAAAAAGTTGAAACTATTTTGATAAAAAAAATTGAGCGAAACCATGGCATTTCGTTCTACAAAAAAGCCCTAATAAGTAAACATCGAAAAAATTATATTTTTCGAAATAGTAATTGTTTTGTCAAAATGTCTTTTAGTTAGTCTGTGCGTTACCAAATTTTGTGGATGAGCTAGCTCAAAAACTAGTGTGAATATCGAAACCAAATTTCACACGTAGTTTTGGTCCATTGAGATTAAGAGCTGATTAGATTTTGGTGCATATCGACCAAAAATTAAGGGGGGGGGGGGGTTAAAAATTAAAAATCTAGGCCGTTTGAGCAAATTTAACCAAATTTGTATACATAATGAGTGGACCCCCAGAAGTCTAAAAATGCAAAAACTAACCGCCCTAAATGGAAGGAAGGGGGTTTAGGGTCAAAAAATAAAAATCTTGGCCATTTACCAAGCTCAACCAAATTTTGTATACATAATCAGTGGGGCCCCAGGAGTCTAAAAATGCAAAAAGTAACCCCCTCCCATACATGATTATAAATAATTTTATTAAATATTAAATGTAAGTGATGGGCCTTGGTTGTATGGTAAATTCAAGTGGATGGCCACATCAGAACACGTCAGCTTATTTTAGTTTGATAATATTATAATTTTAATTTTTAAGCCCCCCCCACCCACCTTAGTTTTTGAGCTATCTCGTCCACAAAAATTTGGTAACGCACAGACTAACAGACATTTTGACAAAACAATTATTATCTGAAAACATAATTTTTTCGATGTTTACTTATTAGGGCTTTTTTGGTGAACGAAATGCCATGGTTTTGCTCAATTTTTTTAATCAAAATAGTTTCAGCCGTTTTTCGAAAAAAAAGAAGGAAAAAAACCACTATTTTCATGCACGATTACAATACTTGCCTATGGGTACATACTACATATATATATATATATATGGTAAAATTAAAATATTGAAATCTTATTATTCATTTGTAAATAAATATAAAATCTAATCATATAATATCAGAAAGTCGATTGGATTCCATTCTAAATTATTTTCTGCATGGATGATTTTATATATTAATATTTTTTACTTTATCCAATGCGAAGCATGGCTAAAGTATAATATTCGGTCTCGCGGCAAGCCGAATTCAAAGAGTCCTAATGTAAAGACTACGGAACCCCATGGTCTCAATCAAAGTCACAAATTGTAGTATTCAATTAGTTTGAATTTTAGCACGTGACGGTTTTGCCAAAAATTACATTTTCTCATCCGTTACGTTTGCTGAAGATATAGAGGAATCTATAATAATAATTTTTATAAAAAAAAATAAAACCGACTTCAAAAAAATTAAATGCAACAAATAAAATAATAATAACTCAAAAATTAAATAAAATTCACTAAAAGTTATAAAATAATTATTATCTTATTTAGTTACAACTAAACGACGAAATATTTACATGAAATTACTTTTTGAAGTCGGTGCCAAACATATACATTTTATGAATCGCCATTGTCGGATCATACTTAGTACGTTTGGCGGGTACGCTCGCTTATAGGTATAGTTTGTTTGGCACCGACTTCAAAAAGTAATTTCATGTTAATATTTCGTCTTTTAGTTGTAACTAAATAAGATAATAATTATTTTATACCTTTTAGTGTATTTTATTTTATTTTTGAGTTTTATTATTTTATTTGTTGCATTTAAGTTTTTTGAAGTCGATTTTTTTTTTATAAAAATTATTATATAGTGATGTTATTAATAGTGACTTAATATAATACCTTACGTCATCTCTAAGAGACAGAGTCAGGCGAATGAATCAGAAAATGATAATAAAATTCAATTAATAAATATAGAAATTCTCTCGGAACGTTTGAAGGTTTTAAATGAATGTTTTAAGATTGATTATTTTATAAAAGATTTTATTTATTATAATTTTGATTATTTACTCATAAGAATTGGAGATTTACGTTATTTCGTCATTAATCATATCATCAGAATTTGACCAAATTAATATGGGCCTACCCCTAAGATACCCTCTTTCCAATATACAAAGAATCATTGAAATCAGTTCATAAACAAAGAATTTATGCCTAAACAAACATAGCAAAAATGGTCCAATAACAATGAAAAAAACGGGACCAATCGGAAACTAGACTGAAGCCAATGCAAAAAAAATCATCAAAATTGGTTCACAATTGGCGGAGATATCAGGTAACATAGATACAAAAAAAATCACTCGAATTGAGAACCTCCTCCTTTTTTGAAGTCGGTTAAAAAATAGCCATCGATTCTCATCTAATACTTGAGGAATAAATATTCTATATTGGATTTTTAACGTTTCGATTATTATTGGCAACCATTGCTGAAGACATGGAGGAACCTACTTAAAATAAAATATATCTATCCAATCTCATGTCTCTGAAGGAATAACCTTATTACATTCCATTTTTGATGTTTTGACTATTAATGGTAACCACTACTGAAAATATAGAAGAATCGGCTTAAAATCAAAAAGAATTTAGTCTTTTTGATTTTAAGTCAACCATGACTTCAAATAGGCAGTCAAACCCCATTAATAATAAAGGAATAAACATATTAATATTTCAAATGACTTTGGATGAAGTCTAGGAACGATCCGTTTCAGTTTATTATTTCTCGTTAATAGTGTAAGTGATGATTATTTAGAAAAACTCAGTCAATATTTTTGTTCAAATAACATAACAATTTATGAAATTTGATAATTGTTTTAAACAAATTATATGCAAATAAATTTAAAATACAATCATTTTTTGAAGACATTTATACTCAGATGAAGATACAAAAATGCTATCGAAATGTCCACTGTAAGAATTTATTTTTACTTTACCATACAGGGTATGTAATCGTGCATGGAAAAAGTGTTTTTTTTTCCTTCTTTTTTTCAAAATATTTCAAAAACGGCTGAAACTATTTTGATTAAAAAAATTGAGCGAAACCATGGCATTTCTATCTACAAAAAAGCTTAAATAAGTGAACATCGAAAAAACTATATTTTTCGAGATAATAATTATTTTGTCAAAATGTCTGGTTAGTCTGTGCGTTACCAAATTTTTGTGGACGAGCTAGCTCAAAAACTAGTGTGAATATCGAAACCAAATTTCACACGTAGTTTTGGTCCATTGAGATTAAGAGCTGATTAGATTTTGGTGCATATCGACCCAAAATTAAGGGGGGGGGGTTAAAAATTAAAAATCTAGGCCATATGAGCAAACTCAACCAAATTTTGTATACATAATCAGTGAGCCCCCCAGAAGTCTAAAAATGCAAAAACTAACAGCCCAAAATGGCGTGGGGTGGGGGTGTAGGGTCAAAAAATGAAAATCTTGGCCATTTACCGAAATCAACCAAATTTTGTATACATAATCAGTGGACCCCCAGAATTCTAAAAAAGCAAAAACTTACCCCCCTCTCAAGTGGATGGCCACATCAGAACACGTCAGCTTATTTCTTTTCAATGAATATCCACTTGACTGCTCTCTTAACTTCTAGTACCTGGAGGCACCGAGCGATGCTCGGTAACTTCTTCCTTCAGTTAAAACCTTTATTTTAATATTATTTTTAATTTAAAATTCTGATAAAAAAATCGATTTTTATTTGAGAGCCGTTTTCAAATTAAAAAAATACAAATATATATAGTATTCACCCACTGTAGCCCCCCCCCCACCCCGCTTGACCCCACCCCCGAAACCTCCTCCTACCCCCGGATCCCCCACCACTGCACCCCACCTCCTGCACCTGTTTTGATTCAACCATATGATTCATGTTTATTCATCCAATTGTTAATAAATAAAACCTATCAAAATGTGTTGTTTTTCAGAAAAATTGAGACCTGCTTATGCGAAATATATTTTTAAATAAATTCTTGATTATTTTTTATTCTATTAAATAAATAAAGTTCTTTATAAAAACAATTATAAAACGTTTATTAATATTTCTAACGTTTATGGAAAACAAAATATGTTAAAATCCACAATCACAATACTTCTTCAAGGCCTTTTAGAACAATGAATTAAGGCAACCCATTGTCTGCCTGGGTACAAAAGGAAAAGAGTAACCTTTTTTAAAACCCTAAGAATGGGATTTGTCTACCTGAGAATAATTAATTTGATTACAAAAAAACCCATCAAAAACAGTTTTTGTCGAAGATGAGACATTGACAGATCGAATTGTCACCCCCAAAAACCCTCTAACCCGTGAATTTCATCAAAATCGGTAGAGTCGTTTTCAAAATATAACCAAGATACAAATATATATACAATTTTTGCTCATTTAATAAGAGTAGATTCATAAGTTTTATTAGTCTTAATTTTATGTATCTTTCTAATAAAAAACAAAACAGAAAAAAATTAGTAATGTCCTCTTTTTCGAAATATGTAAAATATTTAATAAGTAGGGAAAAATAATAAAATTATATATTAATTATTCATCAAATTTCTTAATAAAATTTAAGTTAGTAAAATAGTTTAACAAACTGGTTGTAACCCATATTAGGATGGTCATATAGAGAAAATTATGCTAAGTTTTATCAAATGTAAATTTTAATTATCAACTAATCTGATTTGAGTGATTTGAAATGTGTAAATAATCTGTAGTGTAAGTGACAGCCAGAATCATTGGCAGGAACTTTCTCCTTGAGCAGGTCGTGGGTGTGGAGGGAATTCCTATCCAGCTGCACCAAACAGACGATACCATCTACGATGGCTCTGATGACCACCGAGGAACGCTTCTTTACCGTAATTAAGCCGCAAACCTCTGGAGTGGTCGGTCCTGCAACCTACTACCTACCAGATACCTTTCCTTTTCAAAATGGTATGCATTACAGTTGGCTTCTCACTTCATTCAATTTTCATTAAAAAAAAAAAAAATTTATAAAAAAATAAATAAAACCGACTTCAAAAAATTAAATGCAACAAATAAAATAAAATACACTAAAAGGTATAAAATAATTATCTAATTTAGTTACAACTTAACGACGAAATATTAACATGAAATTACTTTTTGAAGTCGGTGCCAAACATACCTTTTATGGATCAAACTCGACGGATCTTACTTAGTACGTTTGACAGGTACGCTCGCTTATAGGTATAGTTTGTTTGGTACCGACTTCAAAAAGTAATTTCATGTTAATATTTCGTCGTTTAGTTGTAAATAAATAAGATAATAATCATTTATTACCTTTTAGTGTATTTTATTTTATTTGTTGCATTTAAATTTTTAACCGACTTCAAAAAAGGAGGAGGTTCTCTATTCGACTGAATTTTTTTTTTTTTTTGTGCCTATGTTACCTCATATCTCCGCCAATTGTCAACCGATTTTGAAAATTTTTTTTGCATTGGGTCCAGTCTAGCTTCCGATTGGTCCCATTTTTTTCTCGATTTTTTCATAGGTATTAGACCTTTTTTATTAGGTTTGTTTAGGTTTGTTTAGACCTAACCTCTTTGTTTATGAACCGATTTCGATGGTTCTTTTTTATCCGAAAGGGGTGTCTTAGGGATGGTGTCATATTAATTTGGTCAAGTTCTGATGATATGATCACTATTAATAACATCACTAAAAAGAGAAAAATAAAAATTTTTAAGAAAAAAATAAAAACCGACTTCAAAAATTAAGTGCAACAAATATAAAAATACACTAAAAGGTATAAAATAATTATTATCTTATTTAGTTACAACTAAACGACGAAATATTAACACGAAATTACTTTTTGAAGTTGGTGCCAAACATATACCTTTTATGAATCGCACTCGACGGATCTTACTTAGTACGTTTGGCGGGTACGCTCGCTTATAGGTATAGTTTGTTTGGCACCGACTTTAAAAAGTAATTTCGTGTTAATATTTCGTCGTTTAGCTGTAACTCAAATAAGATAATAATTATTTTATACCTTTTAGTGTATTTCTTTTATATTTGTTGCACTTAATTTTTGAAGTCGGTTTTTATTTTTTTCTTAAAAATTTTTATGAAAAAAAAATTGCATTGGGTCGGTCTAGCTTCGATTGGTCCCATTTTTTTCATAGGTATTAGAGGCTTTTTTATGTAGGTTTGTTTAGACCTAACCTCTTTGTTTATGAACCGATTTCGATGGTTCTTTTTTTGTCCGAAAGGGGGTGTCTTAGGGATGGTGTCATATTAATTTCGTCAAGTTCTGATGATATGATCACTATTAATAACATCACTAAAAAGAGAAAAATAAAAATAATTTTTAAGAAAAAAATAAAACCGACTTCAAAAATTAAATGCAACAAATAAAATACACTAAAAGGTATAAAATAATTATTATCTTATTTAGTTACAACTAAACGACGAAATATTAACATGAAATTATTTTTGAAGTCGGTGCCAAACAAACTATACCTATTAAGCGAGCGTACCCGTCAAACGTACTAAGTAAGATCCGTCGAGTTCGATCCATAAAATGGTATGTTTGGCACCGACTTCAAAAAGTAATTTCATGTTAATATTTCGTCGTTTAGTTGTAACTAAATAAAATAATTATTTTATACCTTTTAGTGTATTTTATTTTATTTTTAAGTTATTATTATTTTATTTATTGCATTTAATTTTTTGAAGTCGGTTTTTTTTATAAAAATTATTTTTCTTTTTTCTTTTTTAGTGATATTATTAATAGTGACTTAATATAATACCTTGCATGCATCTCATAAGAGAAAGATTCGAGCGAATGAATCAGAAATTGATAATAATATTCAATTCATTAATAGAGAAATTCTCTCGAAACGTTTCCGGGTTTTGAATGAATGTTTTTTAGATTAAAAAAAAATATATTTTTTTTATTTTTTTATATAATTTATTAATATACTAAATATATAATATACCGGGTGAGTTTTTGTCGACGAAGAACAAGCTTTTAAGGGTATTTCAAGGTCAAGTTCTGTTTTTTAAATGGACACCTATATTTTTCTTTAACTCATCTTATTCTATAAAAAAAAAAAAACTGAACAAATTTCATTAAAACTATTTTTTATACGACATCAAATATACAAAATACATGAATCAATCAGATCTCAAAAAAATCTTAATAATTATTTTTAACAATTATTTAACTTAATTATCAAATAATAATGATTAAATAATTAATTAATAAATAAATAATCATTAAATCTTAAAGTCACAACAATGAAAATAAGTATTTATAATGATATTAAAAACTAGAGTTATACTCATATTTAAGAGATTATTTTCTACTTAATTGAACTAGTTAAAATTCTTGAGTTTAAAAAAGATTATTTCCCGTGTCATCCAGTAGATAGTTATATTGTATTATCATAATAAATAAAAATGGAGCATTTTTTGTTGAAGACAGAATTAAAATTGTCTTAATTTATGCGGTGAATGTGCAAGAAGGGTTATGGGGCTGCCTTTGAAATGATAGCCGAGCGTTTTTCAGATAGGAATACACCCTCACAAGCTTCATTTTATTATGTTGTAAAATCTGTTTAAATAAAAATAAGAAAATTGGAACTGGAATCCATCCAGAAGACTTGCGATAACACTCTGGAATGTCTCAGAACAGTGTCGAAAAATTATTAAATTATTAATTATTATTAAATTATTTATTCAATAATTAATTATTTAATCATTATTATTTTATAATTAAGTTGAATAATTGTTAAGAATAATTATTATTTCGATTTTTTTGAGATATAATTGATTTAATATTTTGTTTATTTGATGTCGTATAAAAAAATAGTTCTAATGAAAGTTGTTCAGTTTTTTTCGAAAATTTAGGAAATGCAAAGAAACATATAGGTTTATATTTAAAAAATAGAAGTTGACCTTGAAATACCCTTGAAAGCTTGTTCTAGGTTGAAAAACAATAGCCTAGTTTAATTTCCCCCTCGTTATAAATAAACTTTTATTTGAAACTTTTTTCTTTATAATGCACAGTTTTTTAGTTATAGATATAGATTTAGTTATATTTTTTAGTTAGATAAAGAAACTCACCCGGTATAATATTAATTCAAATTAAACTAATAATTAAATAAAATATATATTTGATTTATTAGTGATATTTTATTAATTACTGTCAACTACTTTAGAAAACAAGGTTCCGTTTTCAACCTCAGCTGCAGCAAGACCCGAATTCATAGGGGAATATTTTTTGCCTGCTCCTTGTGAATATGATCCTTCAATATTTCGTTTACATCGTATTCTGGTAATTATATCTGTTCTGAATTTGATCTGAGTTACAATGAATAATAAATTGTCACGTTCTGATGTGCCTATCCACTTGACTTTACCATACAACCTGGCCCCTAAAATTATTTATAATCATGTAGGGGGTATTAGTTTTGCATTTTTATAGTTCTGGGGCAAGGGCGGATCCAGGGGGGGTCGATCGCCCCCCATACAGCCCGTGCCTGGCGGGAGTGCAACACGTGCGTCGCACGCAGAGGCCAAAAAACGGCGGCCAAATCGACAGGGAATTTATAACAATTTTTTTAATTTATTTTTTTTATTTTAATGAACTTAACTTTAATGAAAAAGTAGATCTTATATACATCGGGCACCTTATATACATTATCCCCCCCCATAGAAAATTGCTGGATCCGCCCTTGTTCTGGGGTCCCACTGATTATGTATCCAAAATTTAGATGTGTTTGTTCAAATGGCCTAGATTTTCATTTGTTACCCCCCCCATTTTGGGCGGTTAGTTTTTTGATTTTTATACTCCTGGCCCCTCACTTATATTTGATATTTAATAAAATTATTTATAATCATGTAGAGAGGGGGGGGGGGTTAGTTTTTGCATTTTTAGCCTCCTGGGGGCCCACTGATAATGGATAAAAAATTTGGTTGAGTTTGGTAAATGGCCAAGATTTTCATTATTGACCCTGAATCCCCCCCCCCATTTTGTGAAGTTACTTTTTGCATTTTTAGACTTCTGGGGGTCCACTGATTATGTATACAAAATTTGGTTGAGTTTGCTCAAACGGCCTAGATTTTTAATTTTTAACCCCCCCTCCACCCCCCATAATTTTGGGTCGATATGCACCAAAATCTAATCAGCTCTTAATCTCAATGGGCCAAAACTACGTGTGAAATTTGGTTTCGATATTCACACTAGTTTTTGAGCTAGCTCGTCCACAAAAATTTGGTAACGCACTGACTTAACGGACACCCAACCGGACAACCAGACAACCGGACAGACAGACTAACTAACTAACAGACATTTTGACGAAACAATTACTATTTCGAAAAATATAATTTTTTCGATGTTCACTTATTAGAGCTTTTTTGTAGAGCAAAATGCCATGGTTTCGCTCAAATTTTTTAATCAAAATAGTTTCAGCCGTTTTTGAGATCTTTCGAAAAAAAGAAGGAAAAAAACACTTTTTTCATGCAAGATTACAATACTTGACCATACCCTGTATGGTAAAGTAAAAAAGTTGCCTCTAGCCTTAAGGCTCTACCGATTCAAGAGGGACATAATGGCATCATAGTCAAGATCCGAAATGTTCATACCAAGCTTGTAATTTATAATACGCAGGAATTTGTGTTGAACTCTTTCTATGGCAGAAATATGGTTTGCGTAATATGGATTCCTCATAATGGTGCTATATTCGAGTTCGTTTCTGAATAATGAGGTATATAATATTTTTAGAATGGGTTGGTTGAACGTTTAAACTATAAAATGAACAGAAAATATTTTTTTCTGGCGCTAAAATTAGGGGGGGGGGGGGGGGGCAAAAAATAAAAATCTGAATACCACAACCAAATTTTGTATACATAATCAGTGGGCCCCTAGAACACTAAAAAATGGAAAAAACAAATCTCCCGAAATGGGGTGGGGGGAATGAAAATCTAGGCCCTTGGACCAAACTCAACCAGAAGTGTATGGTAAAGTCAAGTGGATCGCCACATCACAACGTGTTAATAAAATAAAACGAACACGTTTGAAAAATATCGGCTATTAATTCAAACACACTATATTTATTTATCTCATTCTATTTATTCTTGACTCCTTCAAATTCTAATCCCATAAGAAGTAGCTTAATATAATAATAATACTTTCGACTCTGGTTCAGCACTTGCTTGTTTAATGAACACCATATAACTCTAACTAACCCCACATTCATTCATTAATTTCAAACTAACATTAAAATAAAACAATTAAAAGTAATATCCGATGCCTGTACAGCATTCCCATTTCCAATGCCTCATCCTTACGTATCATAAATTACAAATTACAAAAATTACAAAAACTAGCTGCAAGGGCCGCAGGCGGCCGCTCTTGCTAGCCAGAGTTACGCCCCTGTACCCCCAACCCCACCCTCCCACTCCACTCCCACCCACCACACCCCCCGAAATCCACCCAGCACCCCTACCACCCCGCACCATGCACCCGTGCCCAACTCCCCCCCCATCACCCCCGGACCCCCAACCTCACACCCTACTCCCCCCGAAACCCACCCAGCACCTTTGCCTCCCGCACCACGCAACCGTGCCCAACCCCCGCCCCCACACCACCATCCCAACACTCCATCCAACTCGGACCCCAACCCCCGTACCACCCCACTACGCCATTGGACCCTAACCTAAACTCCTAACTCCACCAACCATGCACCCCCCGCACCCCCGTGCCTTCCACCTCCGCCCAGCCTCCTGGACCCCCCACCCCTTCTCCATCTTACTCCCTCATTCCACCCCCATTCCACCCCGCGAACAGCATGCCCTAACCCCCTGCTCCATCACTCCACCCTCCACACCCAGTTTTTGCATTTCTAGTGACCCACAGATTATGTATAAAAAATTTGGTTGAGTTTGCTCCAAGAGAAAGAATTTTCATTTTTTGACCCCCCCCATTTTGGGTGGGTAGATTTTGCATTTCTAGCTCTCTAGAGGCCCAGAGATTATGTATACAAAATTTGTTTGAGTTTGCTCCAATGGCAAGAATTTACATATGTTTCACCCTCCCTCCCTTTTTAGGTGCTTTTTTTGGGGAAAATTTTTTTAAACAAAAGTTGTCAGAAATCATATCCCCTACAACTTTGCTCATTATAAAATTTGCTGTAGAGTTAATAGTTTAGGAGTTATTTGATAATTCCCATTCGTGCTCCCCCCCAAGCCCCCTTCTGGGGTCAAAATATCAAAACGTAAGTTAAAAGACATCTGATGTAAATATGAAATTTCACAATAATCCCTTCAGCCGTTTTTACGTGAATCGTGAGCAACTTTTCGCAGAAACCACTGAAACACTGACACACAGACAGACAGACAGGAATTTGTTGCGGGTGTTTTCGTTGATAACTTTGCTTGAAACGTGTGCAACCAAAATTTGGCGTGATTTGGAGCAATGTACAGACAAAACCTTAATTATATATATATCGTATAGATGTTATATGGTGGGCACTAAACAACCCAGAATATATATTATATTATTTTTATAAGTAATAAAGATAATGGGATTCTTAAAAATTCTGAAAATTAGCAAACTTCATTCACTTTCAAAATTTTTTTTCTAATTTAACATAAATTCATTACCTAACAATTCATAAGAATATATAGTACATACCTATATAATGATAAACCATAAGTTAACAGTCTGTATATGATATTTATAAAGTAAATATTTTGACAATTATTTCAATCAGTTAATAATTTATCACTCTCTCGTTACACTTTCTTTCTCTAGAACAGGCTTTACTTAAAAAAATAGAATAAAAGTTGCTATAATATTTGACATTTAATTTTTTTTAATTTAATATGATATAATTGCTTTCTTTTGTTTTATAACCTTTAAAAATGATATTAAGAATTCTATGAAAAAAAGCAAATATTTTTTTTTTTCTATTATCAATTCAGGGAGGTGCATTTTCTAAATCCTTAAGAAAAACTCGGATGAAATAGATCAAGATGGAGCGGGACCCGCTGGCCACTCACCATATAAACCGGATGACCGGGAATTTCATCTGCCAAGGAAACAGGGTGTCGGGAAGGTTGGACCCAATTGGCTTATCGGGATATCTCTAGAATGTTTTGCTCTCATACAACAAACAACATATTATATATGTTGCAATAAAAACCTGTTTTTTAATGAGAACGGGTTCTTACTAGTTAAAACAGGTTTCACTGAATACCTTTGTGGCAACTAGAGTTTTCTGATGTTCACATTTCAAGGTCAAGTTCTGTTTTTTAATAGAAACGTATATATTTGTTTACATATTCTGAATCTACAAAAAAAACTGAACAACTTTCATAAGAACTATTTTTTTATTCGACATCAAATAAAAAAATATTAAATCAATTAGATCTCAAAAAACACTAATAATTATTTTTAACAATTATTCAACTTAATTATCATATAATAATGATCAAGTATTTAATTATTAAATAAATAATTTAATAATACTATATATAAGAGCCTGGATTAATTAGTAACAACGCTCAGAGAATGCTGCCGACAGGGAGCGCTGATGCCGTCGGTATATTTGCAGCAAATTTGAAATATAATTGTAATTGTAATTTGAAATGAAAGACTCCAAAATTAAGAAACATTAAATATATTGATAATTATTCCTCCCCCCCTCACCACTCAAAAATTAAATATTCAATTCGCTTTTCTTTGCTCACAGAAGAAGAAATTAATCACATCTTATTTGATTTATATTTTATATATTATTTGTTTATTTTTTTAATAATTTGCCACTTTTTTATAATTTTTTAAAAATCTAAATTTTGTTATTCTTATTTTTTGATTTTTACAAAATTTAACGACTTAAGACACGCATGCCCATATGAGTTTCTCATGGCAATACTGGATAGAGCAGTCTGTCATACAAACAACACATGATCTCTTTTTAACCGACTTCAAAAAAGGAGGAGGTTCTCTATTCGATTGAATTTTTTTTTTTTTTTTTTTTTTTTTTTTTTTTTTTTTTGTGCCTATGTTACCTCATATCTCCGCCAATTGTCAACCGATTTTGAAAATTTTTTTTGCATTGGGTCCAGTCTAGCTTCCGATTGGTCCCATTTTTTTTTCGATTTTTTTTTCATAGGTATTAGACCTTTTTTATTAGGTTTGTTTAGACCTAACCTCTTTGTTTATGAACCGATTTCGATGGTTCTTTTTTTATCCGAAAGGGGGTGTCTTAGGGATGGTGTCATATTAATTTGGTCAAGTTCTGATGATATGATCACTATTAATAACATCACTAAAAAGAAAAATAAAAATTTTTAAGAAAAAAATAAAAACCGACTTCAAAAAATTAAGTGCAACAAATATAAAAATACACTAAAAGGTATAAAATAATTATTATCTTATTTAGTTACAACTAAACGACGAAATATTAACACGAAATTACTTTTTGAAGTCGGTGCCAAAACATATACCTTTTATGAATCGCACTCGACGGATCTTACTTAGTACGTTTGGCGGGTACGCTCGCTTATAGGTATAGTTTGTTTGGCACCGACTTTAAAAAGTAATTTCGTGTTAATATTTCGTCGTTTAGTTGTAACTAAATAAGATAATAATTATTTTATACCTTTTAGTGTATTTTTATATTTGTTGCACTTAATTTTTTGAAGTCGGTTTTTATTTTTTTCTTAAAAATTTTAAATATTTGCAGCCTTATATCCATTATCGAATTTTAAAAAAATGATACAATATAATTCTCCTCCTCACACGACGATACCACTTATTTAAATAAATCTATTTCCACACAAAAATATCACAATGCTGTAGATTATAGAAAAAAAAATACTTCCAGATTCATATCTAGAGTCTCATTTCTGTAGCTGTGTCAGGACGAAAATGAGGTGAAACTTAAGAGACTATGTATTTTCGGGAGTTTACAGGTATATATTTGTAGTGTGGTGTTTTAAATGGAATAACATTTTTTGACTGAGACGCCGCCCGCCAGGGCACCAGCCGAGGCTACGGGGCACGCCCTCGAAGCTCGTAATTAATAATCTAATACATTTTCCAAATTGTTCTGTGATATTCCAGAGTGTTATCGGAAGTTTTCTGGATGAATTCCAGTTTCAATTTCGTTATTTTGGCATGTTTCAGTTTCTTCGTACCCTTTACATTTCCTGATTTTTTTAAACAGATTTACAACACGATAAAATGAAGCTCGTGAGGGTGTATCACTGTCAGAAAATGCTTGGCATCCATTTCAATGGCAGCACTATACCTCTTCTTCCACATTCACCATAAATTAAGACCATTTTAATTCTGTCTTCAACAAAAAATGATCCATTTTTATTATGCTAATACAATATAACTATCTACTGGATTGATACGAGAAATAAACTTTTTTAAACTCAAGAATTTTCAGTTGTTCTAATAAGTAGAAAATAATCTCTTAAATCTGTGTATAATGAAGTTTTAAGATCATTATAAACACTTATTTTCATTGTTTTGACTTTTCGATTCAATAATTATTTATTTAATAATTAATTATTTAATCATTATTATTTGATATAATTAAGATGAATAATTGTTAAAAATAATTATTAGGGTTTTTTCCTGAGATGTTATTGATTTAATATTTTGTTTATTTGATATCAAATAAAAAAATAGTTCTTATGAAAGTTGTTCAGTTTTTTTGTAGATTCAGAATATGTAAACAAATATATAGGTTTCCATTTAAAAAACAGAACTTGAGCTTGAAACACCCTTGAAATCTTGTTGTAGGTAAACAAACAATTGCGTAGTTTAGTTTCCTCTCTGATATAAATAAACTTTTATTTGAAACTTTTTTCATATAATGCACTGTTTTTGAGTTATAAGACTGTCTCAAGATAAAAAAACTCACCCTATATATGTGTGTATGTTTATTTGCAACAAGCAGAGGATTTTTATTTTTATATATTGTTTCTCTTTTAAAAAGTTAATTTGTATATCACGTATATTATCCAAAAATGGTATATTAAGTATTGATTTATAAAAATTTTACTTTTTTCATATTATGATATTTCTTACTCACATGTGAATTACTCATTTTGAGTATTAAATTTAAAAAATTGTAAATGGAAATCTTTAATGAATTTTATTTAATTTTAAATTTATAATGAAACCAGTTTGATTTTTTTAAAATATTTTTTATAGTTATGGGTCTGTAAACCTCCTCGTTTAAATACAATCACTGCTCCAAGTGTTCCTACTCTTTTGGATAATAACGGTTACGAGATTGATAAGCATGGAAATTTGATAAAAAATGAACCTGATTTTAAGGACTCTACTCTGGGGCCAGCTTTTTATGCCCCTCCTGCCGTAAGTGATATATACTATATATTTGTCTAGGTTAATTTGCCGCAACGCTGACGTAATGCTGCCGACAGAAACGCTGATGCCGTCGGTATATTTGCGGCAAATTTGAAATATAATCGTAATTTGGACTCAAATTTCGAAATGAAAGACTCCAATTGATTTTAAATTAAGAAACATTAAATATATTGATAATTATTACCCCCCTCCCTTCACCACTCAAAAATTAAATATTCAATTCGTTTTTCTTTGCGCACAGAAAAAGAAATCAATCACATCTTATTTGATTTATATATTATTTGTTTATTTTTTAATAATTTGCCACTTTTTTATAATTTCTTAAAAATCTAAATTTTGTTATTCTTATTTTTTGATTTTTACAAAATTAAACGACTTAAGACACGCATGCCCATATGAGTTTCTCATTGCAATACTGGATGGAGCAGCTCTGTCATACAAACAACACCTGATATCTTTTAAATATTTGGAGCCTTATAGGTATCGATTATTTATCGATCCCAAATTTAAAAAAAATGATATAATACAATTCTCCTCCTCACACGATACCACTTATTTAAATAAATCTATTTCCACACAAAAAATATCACAATGCTGTAGATTATAGAAGAAAAAAATACTTCCAGATTCATATCTAGAGCCTCATTTCTGTAACTGTGTCAGGACGAAAATGAGGCGAAACTTTTAAGAGACTATGTATTTGAGGGCCGACCTTAGAGGGCGTGCCGAAGACACGCACGAAAAGCTAGTATAAATATATACAGGTTGATTCCCGGTCGATGGCACGTTAGACGTTTATGGAAAACGGAACGCAGAATTTTTCAGAAAAATTCTGCACTTTACATTTTCTTACCTGTTCAATCGATCTAAAATATTTTCAGCATTGTGACGTTTCGGCTTCCATCGAAAAGTTGTAGCAACTTTATTTTTTTAAATAGAACACCCCTTATATTAACACGTTTTTAAAACCGCCCTTTTATTAAAATACTTTTTCGTTAATATTGTCCTAGACCTATCTTTTTTTTTTTTTATGATAATGATGAGAGAAGGAGTTACACCAAAAAAGGTGCAACCCCTAAAGGCCTGGGTTGGCTCCTCCATCGTGAAAAGAAGAAGAAAGAATTTTATGGGTTGGGCGGGGGTCGAAGGTATCTGTGGATACGGGTCTTAAATAGCTGAAGGTTATAAGTCTAGGGAAAGATGGTGGCAGGGAGCGAGTTCCAGTCTCTGGAGGTCAAAGGGATAAAAGAGTTGGCGAAAGCGCTTGTTCGACTTTTATCCAATTTGACAGCGAAGGGGTGCTGAGCGTTTGAAAACCGCGTGTTTCGCGTAAAGAGGGGATTAGGGGGGATAATTGATTTCAGCTCGAATGAACAGACACCGTGATAGTATCTGTAGTACAGGGAAAGGGCAGAAACGGTTCTTCGGTGAGTCGAGTGAGTTGGTTAGAGCCGGTTCTCCTATTAGTTTGATTGCTCGCTTCTGAATTGCATCCAGTGTAGCAAGAGAATGCTTGGAGGCACCCCTCCACAGATGAGAGCCATATTTGAGACAGGGACGAATTTGAGCCTTATACAGTATAAGAAGTTGACTGGGAGTATAACAGCGTCTAGACCTAAATAGGAGACCAAGCTTGCGCGCTGCAGCTTTAGCAGTGGTTGAGATATGGTATAGAGGTCTCTATCGGTTTTCGAGATACAAAATCATTTGTGTTAAATATGGTACAAAATATGGCCCTAATTAAACTTAAATAAATTAGTGCTCTCAATTCCTGAAAAGTTGGTATTTTGGTGGTAGTTTAGACAGACCCGAAGTATTTAATTTACGCCAATTGTTAACACATTTTGATGATTTTTTTTGCATTGGGTTCAGTCTACCTTTTGATTGGTTCCGTTTTTTCATTGGTATTGGACCTTTTTTTGTTATGTTTGTTCAGGCTTAACTTCTTTATTTATGAACCGATTTTAATGATTCTTTTTTTATTGGAAAGAGGGTACCTTAGGGATGATACCATATTAATTTAGTCAAGTTCTGAAGATATGATCAATGACGAAATAACGTAAATTTCCAAATTCTTATGAGCAAATAATCGAAATTATAATAAATATAATCTTTTATAAAAATATTTTTAAAACATTCATTTAAAACCCACGAGAGAATTTCTATATTTATGAATTGAATTTTATTATCATTTTCTGATTTATTCGGTCGACGCTTTCTCTTACGAGATGCATGCAAGGTATTATATTAAGTCACTATTAATAACATCACTAAAAGAGAAAAATGAAAATAATTTTTCTAAAAAATAAAATAAAACCGACTTCAAAAATTAAATGCAACAAAAAAAATAATAAAACTTAAAAATAAAAATAAAATCCACTAAAAAGGTATAAAATAATAATCTAATTTAGTTACAACTAAACGACGAAATAATTACATGAAATCACTTTTTGAAGTCGGTGCAAAACAAACTATATAAGCGAGAGTACCCGCCAATCGTACTAAGTAAGATCCGTCGAGTGCGATTCATAAAATGTATATGTTTGGCACCGACTTCAAAAAGTGATTTCATGTTAATATTTCGTCGTTTAGTTGTAACTAAATTACATAATTATTATTTTATACCTTTTAGTGGATTTTATTTTATTTTTAAGTTTTATTATTTTATTTGTTACATTTAATTTCTTGAAGTCGTATTTTTTTATAAAAATTATTTTTCTTTTTTCTTTTTTGTGATGTTATTATTAGTGACTTAATATAATACCTTGCATGCATCTCGTAAGAGAATATTCATTCTTAGCAAACATAGCAGAGGCCAGTCAATCCAAACTAATATTTTCAATCTGTTTGATGACTGGCCTGTTATGTTTGCTAAAATGAATATTGATAAAATGACAAATATGCAAGGAAGTTAATTTATTTGAGCACTGAGGAAGTCAACAAAGTTAACGGAACGTTGGAAAAAAATAAAAATTATTTGCATAAGCTATTGTCCTTATTTACCTACAAAACACTTCGATTCGAATACCCTAAAAATGTGTGACAGCCTATCCATGTTGGGCGTCTCTGTCGCATCTGACCTGTCTTGGAATGAACACATCTCCTCTGTGGCGAAATCTGCAGCAAGGAAGATTGGCTTCTTATTCAGGTCCAAGCGATTTTACAAACCCCACAACTTCTCACCATCTACAAAGCCCAAATCCGCCCCTGTCTCAGAATACGGCTCTTATCTGTGGAGAGGAGCCTCAAAATATTCTCTTGCTACCCTTGATGCAATTCAGAAACGAGCCGTCAGGCTAATTGACGATTCTACCCTCACCGACTCCCTCGACTCGCTGGCTCATCGAAGAGATGTCTCTGCCCTTTCCCTTTTCTATAGATACTATCACGGCAGGTGCTCTGATGAGATACAATCAATAATTTCCCCCAAAGCATACTTTGCACGCAGCACGCGTTTTGCCGACTCCCAACACTCTTTCGCGGTCAAACTAGAAAAGTGCCGGACCACTTCATTCGCCAATTCATATATCCCCATGACTTCAAGGAACTGGAACTCTCTCCCAGCCTCTATCTTTCCCAGCACCTATAATCTTCAAACCTTCAAAACCGGAGTGCATAGACACCTACGTCTACACCCTCTCACTTAATCAACTTTCTCTTCTCTTCGGTAATGCAAGGGTCTTTCGAGATCCATAGGGGCTGCATCTTTACTGGTGCACCCCTTCTTGCATTCGATTGCAAAAAAAAAAAAAAACAAAAAAAAAACAACGATCGATGGACATAAATAATCAAAATACTTTAATATTTTTTGTGCGAAACATTTGTATGTTTTTATATGAATAAATATTATTTCATATTTAAAGCTATTTAAAGCTATCACATTTTAAGCTATTTATTTTAAATCAAATTTATATACCTAATTTTAATCAAATACCATAATATTGAAACAAAAATGTTAGTGGCTCTTTAAGGTAATTGTTCCGCCAAATGCGTTTTCTTAAGATTTTTTTGAAATTTATACAGATTATTATTTAAATACTTGTGCATCGATTGGTGGCAAAACGAAATTTATGAACAATACAGTTCCGGAGATATTAAATTTCAAAAATCGAGTTTTTCAGGCTCTTTAACAATCAGTAGAGATTGTGGTGTTGGTGCAAGGTGAAACATCTTTAATAAAGATAAGAGTAAATAAATATTTTATTTAATATGGATTTACTATGAGTTAAGGATACTGGGTCACTTATTTCACATTAAAATTAAAAAATTAAAAGATATAAAAAATTTTTTCTTTTTCAATATATATATTTCGGGCTATCGACCCATCTTCAGGAAATACAGAAAGTAACTAATTTAACTTATTGAATAACAGGCTATATATATGTTTATTGAACAGAGAGACAGAATTTATAAAATTATTTTAAAAGGACGCTTTCTCTTAAGCTGTTGTTCAGAAAGAATATCGGGTTGACCTTTATTTACATAGGATTGTTTGGGTAAAAGGCAAGTTTGTGAGGTCATTGGCTTATGTCTCTGGGTTGGGGATGATTTTTTCATTTGGATATTAAAAGATCAACTATTATATTTGGATTAATTTAGAATCTAGTATAGATTGCGGCAATTTATAACATTTTCAATACATTACGAACAAGTTTGTTTTTCTAGTATATTTATACAAATATAAAAATTATCAGATCAATTAAATTGATCTTTAAGAAAATCAAAGATATTTTATAAAGCGAAATTTTAGAGAATACTAGCAAAATTTCGCTTTATAAAATATCTTTATCAAAGATTAATTTAATAATTGATAATCATATTTGTATAAATATACTAGAAAAACAACCTTATTTATAATTTGTTAAATTCCGTTTAGAATTTGCTCGAATCTCTCCTGAATTCTAAATTAATTGTATCATCTCTATTTAAGAATAGACTTGTAAAAAGCGTCTGAATTGAGGAGTAATATATAAGAACTTGAGATGCCATGTCTCTAGGTGGTCCGTGGTAGATATCATGCGAACTATACGCGGATTGATACCGGGTAACACCTAGATGGACTCATATCATTTTAGCATCTTGGTTCAGGATGGAGAATCAGCTGGACCTCAATGGTTCTTATAAAACGGTAGTCTAGCTAAGTATTTCTAAAATTTCACTTTATAAAAATATCTTTGAATTTCTTAAAGATTACTTTAATTAATATTATATTTGGTATTACATCAGTTGATTGTTGATAACATTTTCATCATTCGAAGGCATATTTATTTCCAGTGAAATGTTATCAACAATCAACTAGATGTAAAACCAAATATATGGATTGATCTTTTAATATCCAATGAAAAAATCATCCCTAACCCAGAGACATAAGCCAATGACTCCAAACTTGTTTTACCCAAACAATCCTATGTAAATAAAGGTCACCCGATATTCTTTCTGAACAACAGTTAATGAGAAAGCGTCTATCAAAATAATTATAAATTCTATCTCTGTTCAATAAACTATATATAGCCTATTATTCAATAGTTAAATTAGTTACTTTCTGTATTTCCTGAAGATGGGTCGATAGCCCGAAATATATATATTGAAAAAGAAAAAATTTTATATCTTTTAATTTTTTAATTTTAATGTGAAATAAGTGACCCAGTATCCTTAACTCATAGTAAATCCATATTAAATAAAATATTTATTTACTCTTATCTTTAGGCTCTTTAACATTGCACTATACGGGATATCAGAAAATTTACATACATATTTAATTATAATTAAGAAACCCTTTTTACCATTTTTATAAAAAACTAAACCCTCATTAAACAATAACCAATACATATTTTAAGATAATTTTGATTCATAGTTACAACACAGTTTCTGAGATAATAAGGAATAAATATTGAAAAATGTATAAAAAAAAATTTAGACTAAAAAGAATTTGGCAACAGCGCATTTATTTAACCAGCAAAAGATGCATGCGCTAGATTTTTTCAAAATTATAATTTTCATAAGATGTAAAGTAGGGGTTGATTACATTTGTTAAAAAATAACAAAACGATTTTTATATAAATTTAAAATGTATTTTATCTGTCATTTTAATATAAAAATATTCAATCTCTTACAATGGTGCCAAATTTGTCAAACGAGCACGGGATTGGTTAGAATTGGTACATAAACAGCAAAAAGTTTTGGGCTTATGAACTATGAATCCTTATTGTCTGTTCTATATACTCTAGCATTAACTTTTTGCTAGTATTGTCCCCGAAACAACTACCTTAAAAAATTTTTAAGAAAAAAATAAAAACCGACTTCAAAAAATTAAATGCAACAAATAAAATACACTAAAAGGTATAAAATAATTATTATCTTATTTAGTTACAACTAAACGACGAAATATTAACTCGAAATTACTTTTTGAAGTCGGTGCCAAACATATACCTTTTATGAATCGCACTCGACGGATCTTACTTAGTACGTTTGGGGGGTATGCTCGCTTATAGGTATAGTTTGTTTGGCACCGACTTCAAAAAGTAATTTCATGTTAATATTTCGTCGTTTAGTTGTAACTAAATAAGATAATAATTATTTTATACCTTTTAGTGTATTTTATTTGTTGCATTTAATTTTTTGAAGTCGGTTTTTATTTTTTTCTTAAAAATTATTTTTATTTTTCTCTTTTTAGTGATGTTATTAATAGTGATCATATCATCAGAACTTTACTAAATTAATATGACACCATCTCTAAGACACTCCTTTCGGATAAAAAAAGAACCATCGAAATCGGTTCATAAACAAAGAGGTTAGGTCTAAACAAACCTAATAAAAAAGGTCTAATACCTATGAAAAAAAATCGAAAAAAAATGGGACCAATCGGAAGCTAGACTGGACCCAATGCAAAATTTTTTTTCAAAATCGGTTGACAATTGGCGGAGATATGAGGTAACATAGGCACAAAAAAAAAAAAAAAAATTCAGTCGAATAGAGAACCTCCTCCTTTTTTGAAGTCGGTTAAAAACTGGGAAATTTTGTAAATTTTAAATTTTGGCTCTTCCGTCTCCAAAGGTTGCCGACCACTGGGCTATTAGAATTGATTCACAGGATAGATAGAGAGATAGTCTCGTTATTAATAAATTAAAAAAATTATTTTTTCAACAGAAGACACCCTCTTTTATTGTCTCATTTAATAATAATAATAATAATAATAAATTAACTTCTAATATCATTTCTGTTGTTCTTGTTGTTCAAGTATACAGCTTATGCCGCTCCCCGCGGAGGACCAGTGGGAACTTCTTGGTCTTTAGATCGGTCCAAGCGATGTCTCTTCGCTGCTTCAGACACCCCTGGTCCTGCAGAATACAATCCTCATATAAAAAGAAGAAACACTTTTGAAGAATATCAAATTCGCTTAAGAGAAGAGAATCAAAAGAATGGCCCATCGTTACGTTACTCTGACATTGTGCTCCGAAATTTATCTCGTATGGTATGGAATTCGCTCAATATCATTGTTACTCAAGAGCACTAAATTTCCTAGTTAATTAAGACCATGGTAATATTTAAATTTAAAAAATAAAGTATTTGCAGGTATTTGGACAAGAAAATAAAAAATCAAACAACTTACGTTGATTTGCGCAACGTTTCGCCAATTTTATTTAGAATTCATCAGTAGTCTAAAAAAATAAATAAACTGATGTGTTCTGATGGGGCCATCCACTTGACTTTACCATACAACCTAGCCCCTCACTTATATTTAATATTTAATCGAATTATTTATAATCATGTAGGGGAGGGAGTTTTCGCATTTTTAGATTACCCTGGGCCCACTGATTATTTATAAAAAATTTGGTTGAGTTTGGTACAAGAGCATAGATTATAATTTTTTGACCCTACCCGCCCCCCCGCATTTTGGGCGGTTGGTTTTTCCATTTTTAGACTTCTGGGGTCCCACTGATTATGTATACAAAATTTGGTTGAGTTTGTTCTAAAATGGCCTAGATTTTTAATTTTTAACCCCCCCTTCACCGCCCTTAATTTTGGTAACGCAAAGACTAAGTAACAGACATTTTGACAAAACACTTATTATGTCGAAAAATTTAATTTTTTCGATGTTCACTTATTAGGGGTTTTTTGTAGAGCAAAGTGCCATGGTTTTGCTCAATTTTTTTAATCAAAATAGTTTCAGCCGCGTCTGAGATATTTCGAAAAAATAAAGAACAAAACCACTTTTTTCATGCACGATTACATTACTTGACCATACCCTGTTGTTAATCTCCTCTTATTAAACGAGTAAAAATTGTATATTTGTATCTTAGTTCTATTTTGAAAACGGCTCTACCGATTTTGATGAAATTCATGACCTAGGTGGTCTTTGGGATGACAATTTGATCTGTCACGGTCTCATCTTCGACAAAATTGTTTTTGATGTGTTTTATCGTAATCAAATTAATTATTCTCAGGTAGACAGATCCAAATTTTGGAGTTAAAAAAAAGGTTTTCCTTTTACTATTGTACCCAGACAGACAATGGGTTGGGCTAATTGTTCTTAAAGGCCTTGAAAAACTATTGTGAGTGTGGTGTGTTGTTGTCAAGCATTAATTAAACCCGAACAAAGCTCGGTGTTCCAGGTTTTTATATATATATATATATATATATATATTTATATATATTTATATCAATTATTAATATATTTAATGTTTCTTAATTTAAAATGAATTGGAGTCTTTCATTTCAAAATTCGAATATATATATTTCAAATTTGCATCGTTAATTAATATATATTTAATGTTTCTTAATTTAAAATCTATTGGTGTTTTTTCATTTTCATTCGAGTTCAAATTAATACAATATTATCTAGACACAAAGTCTAAATCAAAAATAGATAGTTTTAGTAACAGAAATCAAGATATAAATTTTAATGTGACATTGGTCTAGTGGTTAGAGCTGATGCCCAAAACATCCTCTTAAAACAAAAAAAAAGAGCTGATGCCCATAGTTCAAGAGTTCGTCCGTTCGATTCTAGGCAAGAGGGTAATTTTTTTAGAGAAATTTCTCTAAGCGTTGTTACAAATTAATCTAGACAAATATTAATAGTATATATATAAGTATTTGTATTTTTTTTTTATTTTAAAAACCGCTCTAACGATTTTCATGAAACAAACTCTATTAACAAGTTTTGAGGATGAGAAAGCCATCTTGATGCGGAGCGGGGGTGGATGTGGTGGATGTGGGGGGTGGCAGTGGTGGAGATCCGGGGGTAGGGCGAGGTTTCGGGTGGCAGTGTGGAGATGGGGGGTATAGTGGTCGAATACTTTAAAGATATATTTGTATTTTTACTTTATCCAATGCAAAACATGGGTAAAGTATTGTAATCGCTCTCGGGGCAAGCGTGGCTTCAAAGGGTCCTCAGGTAAAGACTACGGAACCCATCGATTCAATTAAAGTCACAAATTGTAGTATTCAATTAGGTTGAATTTTAGCACGTGACGGTTTTGTCAAAAATTACATGGGGTCTCGTCGAGAGGCCAAAAAGTGCCATTTTTTCATTTAGTGCGTGCGGATGGATGGATGGATGGATGGATGGATGTTATCGTTTTTTTGGCCGACGATTTTTTCCACACCGTTGCACCGATTGAAATGAAATTGAAAACCTAGCATTCTTTTAACAAAATGAAGCGCTGATTAGTTTTTGGTACATATCGACCCACAAACATTAGTACTTTATTTCAGTACTTTTTTAGTTTTTTCTAAATATCTTGAAAATGACTTAACCAATTTTGATGAAATTTAATATCCTAATTAAGTACCTTGGGGACCACAAAAAGGTTAAATAAAGTTTTTAGTAAAATTATATTTTAAAGTACTTTACTCTAGAGTAAGATGGTACTTTTTACTTTATCCAATGCAAAGCATGGGTAAAGTATTGTAATCGCTCTCGGGGCAAGCGTGGCTTCAAAGGGTCCTCAGGTAAAGACTACGGAACCCATGGACTCAATTAAAGTCACAAATTGTAGTATTCAATTAGGTTGAATTTTAGCACGTGACGGTTTTGCCAAAAATTACATGGGGTCTCGTCGAGAGGCCAAAAAGTGCGATTTTTTCATTTAGTGCGTGCGGATGGATGTATGTATGTATGTATGTATGGATGGATGGATGTATGTATGTTATCGTTTTTTGGCCCACGATTTTTTCCACACCGTTGCACCGATTGAAATGAAATTGAAAACCTAGCATTCTTTTAACAAAATGAAGCGCTGATTAGTTTTTGGTACATATCGACCCACAAACATTAGTACTTTATTTCAGTACTTTTTTAGTTTTTTCTAAATATCTTGAAAATGACTTAACCAATTTTGATGAAATTTAATATCCTAATTAAGTACCTTGGGGACCACAAAAAAGGATAAATAAAGTTTTTAGTAAAATTATATTTTAAAGTACTTTACTCTAGAGTAAGAGAGTACTTTTTTAATTTTTTAAATTCTTTAGAATTTATTCATTTGAACCTTTTAATATAGCTCATTTAGCCGTGCTTAAATAAGAATGGATAGGCTTCTCTCTGTGAAATGCTAAAAATTTGGGAGGAAATTTTATAAGTAACCATAGCAACTGCGTTGTTTTCTTATCCCTTACCTTTGCAGAAGACATAGAGGAATCGACTTTAAACCAAAAATAGCGATTGATTCTCATCAAATACTTGAGGAATAACCATTCTATATTGGATTTTTGACGTTTCGGTTTTTATTGGTGACCATTTCTGAAGACATAGAGGAATCGACTTTAAACCAAAAATAGCGATTGATTCTCATCAAATACTTGAGGAATAACCATTCTATATTGGATTTTTGACGTTTCGGTTTTTATTGGTAACCATTGCTGAAGACATAGAGGAATTGACTTTAAACCAAAAATAGCGATTGATTCTCATCTAGTACTTGAGGAATAACCATTCTATATTGGATTTTTGACATTTCGGTTTTTATTGGTGACCATTTCTGAAGACATAGAGGAATCGACTTTAAACCAAAAATAGCGATTGATTCTCATCAAATACTTGAGGAATAACCATTCTATATTGGATTTTTGACGTTTCGGTTTTTATTGGTAACCATTGCTGAAGACATAGAGGAATTGACTTTAAACCAAAAATAGCGATTGATTCTCATCTAGTACTTGAGGAATAACCATTCTATATTGGATTTTTGACATTTCGGTTTTTATTGGTGACCATTTCTGAAGACATAGAGGAATCGACTTTAAACCAAAAATAGCGATTGATTCTCATCAAATACTTGAGGAATAACAATTCTATATTGGATTTTTGACGTTTCGGTTTTTATTGGTAACCATTGCTGAAGACATAGAGGAATCGACTTTAAACCAAAAATAGCGATTGATTCTCATCTAGTACTTGAGGAATAACCATTCTATATTGGATTTTTGACGTTTCGGTTTTTATTGGTGACCATTTCTGAAGACATAGAGGAATCGACTTTAAACCAAAAATAGAGATTGATTCTCATCAAATACTTGAGGAATAACAATTCTATATTGGATTTTTGACGTTTCGGTTTTTATTGGTAACCATTGCTGAAGACATAGAGGTATCGACTTTAAACCAAAAATAGCGATTGATTCTCATCTAGTACTTGAGGAATAACCATTCTATATTGGATTTTTGACGTTTCGGTTTTTATTGGTAACCATTGCTGAAGTCATGGAGGAATCGACTTAAAATCAAAAATAGCCATCGATTCTCATCTAATACTTGAGGAATAACAATTCTACATTAGGTTTTTGACGTTTCGATTATTATTGGTAACCATTGCTGAAGACAAGGAGGAATCGACTTAAAATCAAAAATAACGATCGATTCTTATCTAATACTAGAGGAATAACCTTATTGCATTCCATTTTTGATGTTTTGACTATTAATGGCAACCTCTACTGAAAACGTGGAAGAATAGACTTAAAATCAAAAAGACTAAATTCTTTTTTGGTAAACAACTCAAGTTTGAGAATGCAATAAGGTTATTCCTCTAGTATTAGATAAGAATCGATCGTTATTTTTGATTTTAAGTCGATTCCTCCATGTCTTCAGCAATGGTTATCAATAATAATCTAAACGTCAAAAACCTAATGTAGAATTGTTATTCCTCAAGTATTAGATGAGAATCGATGGCTATTTTTGATTTTAAGTCGATTCCTCCATGTCTTCAGCAATGGTTACAATAATAACCGAAATGTCAAAAATCCAATGTGGAATGGTTATTCCTCGACTATTAAATGAGAATTATTTTTGAATTAATGTCAATATGAACTACAAATTGCAAGTGATATCTGATTAATAATAAAGGAACAAACATATTAATATTTCAAATGAATTTGGATAAAGTTTAGCAACGATCCGTTGCAGTTTATTTAATTTTTTAAATTCTTTAAAATTTATTCATTTGAAAGTTTTAATATAGCTCATTTAGCCTTGCTTAAGTAAGAATGGATAGGCTTCTCTCTGTGAAATGCTAAAAATTTGGGAGGAATTTTTATGAGTAACCATAGCAACTGCGTTGTTTTCTTATCCGTTACCTTTGATGAAGACAGAGAAATCGATTTTAAACCAAAAATAGCGATTGATTCTCATCTAGTTTTTGAGGCATAATCATTCTATATTGGATTTTTTGACGTTTCGGTTTTTATTAGTAACCATTGCTGAAGACATAGAGAAATCGACTTTAAACCAAAAATAGCGATTGATTCTCATCTAGTACTTGAGGAATAATCATTCTATATTGGATTTTTGACGTTTCGGTTTTTATTAGTAACCATTGCTGAAGACATAGAGAAATCGACTTTAAAACCAAAAATAGCGATTGATTCTCATCTAGTACTTGAGGAATAATCATTCTATATTGGATTTTTGACGTTTCGGTTTTTATTAGTAACCATACCTGAAGACATAGAGAAATCGACTTTAAACCAAAAATAGCGATTGATTCTCATCTAGTACTTGAGGAATAATCATTCTATATTGGATTTTTGACGTTTCGGTTTTTATTAGTAACCATTGCTGAAGACATGGAGGAATCGACTTAAAATAAAAAATAGCGATTGATTCTCATCTAATACTTGAGAAATATCCATTTTATATTGGATTTTTGACGTTTCGGTTTTATTAGTAACCATTCCTGAAGACATAGAGAAATCGACTTAAAATCAAAAATAGCGATTGATTCTCATCTAATACTTGAGGAATAACAATTCTACATTAGGTTTTGACGTTTCGATTATTATTGGTAACCATTGCTGAAGACATGGAGGAAACGACTTAAAATCAAAAATAACGATCGATTCTTATCTAATACTAGAGGAATAACCTTATTGCATTCCATTTTTGATGTTTTGACTATTAATGGCAACCTCTACTGAAAACGTGGAAGAATAGACTTAAAATCAAAAAGACTAAATTCTTTTTTGGTAAACAACTCAAGTTTGAGAATGCAATAAGGTTATTCCTCTAGTATTAGATAAGAATCGATCGTTATTTTTGATTTTAAGTCGATTCCTCCATGTCTTCAGCAATGGTTATCAATAATAATCTAAACGTCAAAAACCTAATGTAGAATTGTTATTCCTCAAGTATTAGATGAGAATCGATGGCTATTTTTGATTTTAAGTCGATTCCTCCATGTCTTCAGCAATGGTTACCAATAAAAAACCGAAACGTCAAAAATCCAATGTAGAATGGTTATTCCTCGACTCTTAAATGAGAATTATTTTTGTATTAATTTCAATATGAACTACAAATTGCAAGTGATATCTGATTAATAATAAAGGAACAAACATATTAATATTTCAAATGAATTTGGATAAAGTTTAGCAACGATCCGTTGCAGTTTATTTCATTTAGTGCGTGCGGATGGATGGATGGATGGATGTATGGATGGATGGATGAATGTATGTTATCGTTTTTTTGGCCCACGATTTTTTCCACACCGTTGCACCGATTGAAATGAAATTGAAAACCTAGCATTCTTTTAACAAAATGAAGCGCTGATTAGTTTTTGGTACATATCGACTTACAAACATTAGCACTTTATTTCAGTACTTTTTTAGTTTTTTCTAAATATCTTGAAAATGACTTAACCGATTTTGATGAAATTTAATATCCTAATTAAGTACCTTGGGGACCACAAAAAAGCTTAAATAAAGTTTTTAGTAAAATTATATTTTAAAGTACTTTACTCTAGAGTAAGAGATTACTTTTTTTAATTTTTTAAATTCTTTAAAATTTATTCATTTGAACCTTTTAATATAGCTCATTTAGCCTTGCTTAAATAAGAATGGATAGGCTTCTCTCTGTGAAATGCTAAAAATTTGGGAGGAAATTTTATAAGTAACCATAGCAACTGCGTTGTTTTCTTATCCCTTACCTTTGCTTAAGACATAGAGGAATCGACTTTTTTCATTTGAAAACGGCTCTCAAATAAAAATCGACCTTTTTATCAGAATTTTAAATTAAAAATAATATAAGAATAAAGATTTTAACTGAAGGAAGAAGTTACCGAGCATCGCTCGGTGCCTCCAGATACTACTTATTTAATTAAATTAACAGACATGAAGTCAACAACAATAAAATAAATTTAAATTTAAATACGCAAAAGGGCTTTAAAGAAATTATGTCAAGCTCAGAATGTACTCTGTAGCTATTCGAGTAGAACAGTTTGACAAGGTCCAATAGAGGGACGAGCCTTCCCAACCAAACTAGAGACGCCTACTCCTCAGGCGATTGGGCAAAAATATTATATATATTTATTCAGAAACATTTGAAAATACAATTTTTTCATAGATAATTATGTAATAATTAATCATTTCATTTTATTGTTAATTTAATTGATTTAATTAAGGAGGTCATAGCAATAAAACATTTTACTACGCTAAAATTGGAAATAAATTTCCGGAAATAATTTTTATTATGTATAATAATTAAACATAAATAATAAATTTTAGACGGTAAGCCTCCCAGTATTGGGTTCCCTATTTTTTTTATTTTTACTTTACCATACAGGGTATGGTCAAGTATTGTAATTCGTGAATGAAAAAAGTGTGTTTTTTCCTTCTTTTTTTCGAAATATCTAAAAAACGGCTGAAAATATTTCGATTAAAAAAATTGAGCGAAACCATGGCATTTCGGTCTACAAAAAAGCTCTAATAAGTGAACATCGAAAAAATTATATTTTTTGAGATAATAATTGTTTTGTCAAAATGTCTGTTAGTCTGTGCGTTACCAAATTTTTGTGGACGAGCTAGCTCAAAAACTAGTGTGAATATCGAAACCAAATTTCACACGTAGTTTTGGTCCATTGAGATTAAGAGCTGATTAGATTTTGGTGCATATCGGCCCAAAATTAAGAAGGGTGGAGGGGGGGGTTAAAAATTAAAAATCTAGGTCGTTTGAGCAAACTCAACCAAATTTTGTATACATAATCAGTGGGACCCAGGAGTATAAAAATGCAAAAACTAACCGCCCAAAATGAGAGGGGGGAGGGTGGAGAGTTAAAAATTAAAAATCTAGGCCATTTGAGCAAACTCAACCAAATTTTGCATACATAATCAGTGGACCCCTAGAAGTCTAAAAATGCAAAATCTAACCTCCAAAAATGGGGGGGGAGGGTGGAGGGTTAAAAATTAAAAATCTAGGCCATTTGAGCAAACTTAACCAAATTTTGCATACATAATCAGTGGACCCCCAGAAGTCTAAAAATGCAAAATCTAACCGTCAAAAATGGAGGGGGGGGGAGTCAAAAAATGAAAATTCTTACTCTTGGCCCAAACTCAACCAAATTTGGTATACATAATCTGTGGGTCACTAGAAGGCTAGAAATGCAAAAGCTGGGTGCGGGGGTGGGTTAGGGCATGGGGTGGGCGGGGTGTAATGGGGTTGGAGTTAGGGAGTAAGGCGGAAACCTATCTGTTTCTGTACATATTCTTAATCTAGAAAAAAAAACTGAACAACTTTCATTAGAACTATTTTTTCATACGACATCAAAAAATAATAAAAATATTAAGTAAATCAATTAGATCTCAAAAAAATTCTAATAATTATTTTTAACAATCATTCAACTTAATCATCAAATAATAATGATCAAATATTTAATTATTAAATAAATAATTTATTAATTTTGCCCTCAGGAGCTTCATTTTATCGTGTTGTAAATCTATTAAAAAAAACAGGAAATGTAAAGGATACGAAGAAACTTAAAAGGCCAAAATAACGAAATTGGAACTGGAATTCATCCAGAAGACTTTCGATACACTAAAATACTCTGGAATGTCTCAGAAAAATGTTAAAAAATTATTAAATTATTTATTTAATAATTAATTATTTAATCATTATTATTTGATAATTAATTTGAATGATTGTTAAAAATAATTGTTAAATTTTTTTGAGATCTAATTGATTAATGTATTTTGTTTATTTGATGTCGTATAAAAAAATAGTTCTTATGAAAGTTGTTCAGTTTTTTTTGTATTATAGATTCAGAATATATACAGAAACATATAGGTTTCCATTTAAAAAACAGAACTTGACCTTGAAATACCCATGAAAGCTTGTTCTAGGTCGACAAACAATAGCGTAGTTTAGTTTCCCCCTTGATATAAACAAACTTTTTTTCATATAATGCACTGTTTTTGAGTTATTAGACTGTCTCAAGATACAAAAACTCACCCGGTATATAAAATTTATGTAAGCTCATACATATTTTCAAAAATATAATAAAAACTCTTAATATTTCGAATTTTTTTTCTTTCCTCTTGGTAATTCAAACTTCTTGATAATTCGAATTTTTCTTGTAGTTTCCCTCTTGGATTTCGAATTATCGAGAGTCGAGTGTATTTATAAATTTTTTTCTTGATTCAGATCATTAATTATTTTAAATGTTAAACTTTTAAGAGGATAAACAATTAAGTCTTAATTCGTGACGATAATTAAATCTTTCTCAGGCTCTTAATCTTGTACTATAAACTTCATTTTAAAAATACAAAATTGAATACTTTCTGAAGCATAATAAAATCTAAATAACTTATGAGGAGAATTTTCTAGGTTAGGTTTCACAAAAAGGAAATATTAAAACAAATGTATGTTTTTTTTTGAGTTTGATTCACTCGATATATATTTCGGGTTATTAGCCCATCATCAGGAGTTCAAATGAAAACTGAATACAAATTTGTAAAAACATTCAACAAGTAAAATTTTGAGAAAGAAGAGTACGTTCAGAATTTTTTTTTTAATATAAACAAAATGTTATTATTTAAAATAAAAAAATTAAAATTAAAAACAAAATTACAAACAAAATCAAATTAAAAACAAAAAACAAATTACAAACACCAAATATGTAATCGAATTTAGGAGCCAATTTTTAATTTATTAATTTTAGCCAAATTAGAATCAATGATTACATCTTTGTCAAAGTCCAATTGATTATTGAGAATACTGAATTTATTCATAAGTGCCAATTTAATTTCAGTTGATTCTAGAAGAAGAAGTCTGGGACCCACTTCTTTCAAAATGAATTGGGGTAGGATTGGAAGTAGAAGCAGTGTGATTTTTCGAATGTAAATGAAGAGCGAAAGCAGAGGTAGAATCTGAATTAATATCGTTAGATCTGTTAAGGACTCTAAGAGCATATTCATATTCATATTCATATTCATGAATATTTTCTTAGAGTCCTTAAAAGATCTAACGAAATTAATTCAGATTCTACCTCTGCTTTCGCTCTTCATTTACATTCGAAAAATCACACTGCTTCTACTTCCAATCCTACCCCAATTCATTTTGAAAGAAGTGGTCCCAGACTTCTTCTTCTAGAATCAACTGAAATTAAATTGGCACTTATGAATAAATTCAGTATTCTCAATAATCAATTGGACTTTGACAAAGATGTAATCATTGATTCTAATTTGGCTAAAATTAATAAATTAAAAATTGGCTCCTAAATTCGATTACATATTTGGTGTTTGTAATTTGTTTTTAATTTGATTTTGTTTGTAATTTTGTTTTTAATTTTAATTTTTTTATTTTAAATAATAACATTTTGTTTATATTAAAAAAAAAAATTCTGAACGTACTCTTCTTTCTCAAAATTTTACTTGTTGAATGTTTTTACAAATTTGTATTCAGTTTTCATTTGAACTCCTGAAGATGGGCTAATAACCCGAAATATATATCGAGTGAATCAAACTCAAAAAAAACATACATTTGTTTTAATATTTCCTTTTTGTGAAACCTAACCTAGAAAATTCTCCTCATAAGTTACTTATAATGTTTCACCTAGAACCGACACCTAAATCCTTAAAAATTATAATTAAATCTGATTAAGTACTTGTTTAATAATAATTAAGGGGTGAGGGGGTTCGAGGGCTGGTGGTCCAGGGGGCGTGTCCCCTGGCTAGCAAGAGCCTTGCAGCTAGTAAATAAATAAAATGTATTATAATATCTATACTATAAGTTTATTCTATTAATTTTAGTTGATCTATAAGGATAAAAATTTTATTACAGAAATTTCCTGGCCCTGGTCATTATCAAACACCTTCAGGTGATTTTGATCCAGAACCTCTTCCAAAAAATCGGCCTCGGAAACGTGCGCCTTTCAACACTTCTTCAACAGTAAGTTCACTAATCATTAGTAAGATGCAAACAACACGACTAGATTATGACTGATCTCATGAAATAGTCGAATTATTTTGGCTAAGATTCTTGGAAGTGTCATGGCTATGGCAAAAAAGATGCATTTGAGTTAACATTGCCCTTTCCTCTTTACTTTACCATACAGGGTATGGTCAAGTATTGTAATCGTGCATGAAAAAAGTGGTTTTTTTCCTTCTTTTTTTTTGAAATATCTCAAAAACTTTTGAAACAATTTTGATTAAAAAAATTGAGCAAAACTATGGCATTTCCCTCTACAAAAAAGCTCTAATAAGTGAACATCGAAAAAATTATATTTTTTGAGATAATAATTGTTTTGTCAAAATGTCTGTTAGTCTGTGGGTTACCAAATTTTTGTGGACGAGCTAGTTCAAAAGCTAGTGTGAATAATGAAACCAAATTTCACACGTAGTTTTGGTCTATTGAGATTAAGAGCTGATTAGATTTTGGTGCATATTGTCCCAAAATTAAGGGGGGTGGAGGGGGGGTTAAAAATTAAAATCTACACCATTTGAGCAAACCCAACCAAATTTTGTATACATAATCAGTGAGACCCCAGAAGACTAAAAATGGAAAAACTAACCGCCCAAAATAGGCGAGGTGGGGGTGTAGGGTCAAAAATGAAAATATAGACTCCTTGTACCAAACTCAACCAAATTTTGTATACATAATCAGTGGGCCCCCAGGAGTCTAAGAATGCCAAAACTTCCCCCCCCCAGCCCTACATGATTATAAATAATTTTATTAAATATTAAATATGTGAGGGGCTAGGTTGTATGGTAAAGTCAAGTGGATGGCTACATCAAAACACGTTAGCTTATTGGCTACTATAACAGAATCATTAGATAATAATTATTTAAATACTAGCTGCGACGCCCGGGCAAATGTACCATCTCCCCTCCCCCTCCCCCACGGACGCCCATGAAAGCAATAATAAAAATATAAGTTTTTATTGCGATTCTAGATGAAATTTATTGAACATGTCTTTTAATACTAGTATTTCTATAGCTAGAGAGTTCGATAAAAGTATTGGAGGGTCCAGGGCCAGCCGGATATCTCCCAAAGGATCAACCGAAAATACTTCATTTTGCACCAGCATTTCTATCTAGTAGAGAAAGGTTTCCAGAAAACAAACAGGATGCCTTAATAGGTGAGTTGAATTTATACTATTTGTTTTAAATTGAATTAATCTGGAGCCACCGAGCGATGCACGGTAACCCCTGAACCCCCACTCCAGACCCACACCCCGGATCCCCCACAACTGCACCCCAACCTACTGCACCTCCCACATCCACCCCACCCCGCATCCAGTTTTTGCATTTCTAGCTTTCTAATGGTCTACATATTATGTGTATATTTGTTTACTCGTACACCAATTTGCCCACATTCGTTCATATTGATAAACATTATAAAAAATAAATAGGAAAATAATAATAAAAAAAAAAAAAATCTTATAGGGTCTGAAATAAAAAATAAAATTAAATAAGATTTGTTTCCAAGTTATATAAAAAAAGCCACTTCAACCACTTTATTTGTAAACACACCTGTTTTGTTATGATTTAGACACCTGTTAATTATAAACAAACAAATTTTTTTTTTTTTATTAATTTTATTAAACCAATTATTTTGCATGAATTTATGCATACATTGTTTTTGAGCTTCGATTCCGGAGATTACTTCTCCATCATCTTTTAGTCCTTGTTTTTAATAAGAGGAAAAAACTAATTAAAGAAAAAAACCTCTTTTCTGATAATTAATTCAATTCCATTATTGATCTAACAAAAATTTTTTTTTTTTTTTTATAAATTTTATTAAACCAATTATTTTACATTAATTAATGTAAACCTTGTATTTTAGCTTCGATTTCGGAGATAACTTCTCCACCATCGAGTGTCCTTATTTATCTTTAGTCCTTGTTTTTAATAAGAGGAAAAATCTAATTAGATAAAAAAACCTCTTTTCCGATAATTATTTTAATTCCATTATTCCCCAATCAAATCGATTGGATTCTCCTATCCTAACAAAAAATTATTAATTTCAATATTTGCTATAATCTATTAGTGGGTTTTAAAATTAAAAAAACAATTAATAAATAAAAGATAATTGAAAAAAATGTAAACAAACTTTTTATTGAGATTTTCATTTATCAATAATTACTTTAATTAAGAAAAGATCAATTAAGATGAAATTTGTCGAGGTCCAGACCTAGCCAGATCGTTTTCTCATCCTCAAAACTTGTTAATAGAGTTGGTTTCATCAAAATCGGTAGAGCCGTTTTCAAAATAGAACTAAGATACAAATATACAAACAAATATATAAACAAACAATTTTTGCTCGTTTAATAAGAGTAGATTAATCTGGTGCTATTTTTTATTCTCTAAAATTCTTAAGAATGAAAAGGTTTTTGAATATAAGATCGATTTGTTTCTGGTTTTATTTTGAAAGCAGGACCGGTGTGACCTTTTGCGGGGCTGGGTTCAAAAATTGTGTGGGACTTGAATACACATTCAAATCCTACATTTAAATTTTACAACGAGGAATTATTTATTGTTAGAGTTCGTGGCTGTGATGAAACTGTATCAGATGAAGGAGGAAGTATCAGCCAAAGATGGAATCACTGGGTTCAATAAAACACCTTGAATAAAACGTTTCGGCCTGAATTTATTTGGCCATCTTCAGTTAATTAGGCTACTAAATTTACAAATAGATGTTAATTGATATATTTTATACAAAAATACAAGTTGACCAAGTTGGTTGTTTAAACTTACAGTTATACAGAAAATGCGGTTCACATATATGTGATCGAAGCAAGACTTGTCAAAAATTTGTAACATGCCTTGACCAAAAAGTTTGAAGGATCTGCGTGAGCTGGAGGGATATTTCGGGGCGAAATAATTCTCAAACAAAGCTTCCTTTAATAATATCTTTATTTACAAAAGTTAAGAAATATGTACAAGTTGTTTCGAAGCGATACTGGTGCCTCTCTGGTAACTGATGGCTGATAACTGGATAACGGTATTCACCAGATGGGAGTCTTTGATGTCTGTCACAACCATTCACCTTCATCGACCAACCCCTCCCTTTACATTTCATTTCAAAAAGCAGAAAATTAGATTTATTGGAGTCAGCTGAAATTAAAAAGGCCATACACCTTAATCAAAACATCTTGAACAATCAAACAGACATCAAAACTTTACCAATAATTGAGATCTTAATCAATGATATTTAATTTGAATTGGAATGTGATGAGGATGTTTGGTGGGTTTATTTTTATTTTTTATTTTTAAATAGAAAATAAGAGATGGAAATTTTCACTATGCATCCTCATCACATTCAATAGTTTATTCCCCTCCTTTATGGCACATACATAATTTTCGGCGACTTCCAAGTATAAATATCTTTTCTTTATTCCCAGTTTAGCCCTCTGTCCGCTCCATCTGTTTTTTCGGCTCTAAGGCCATCCCATCCCCTGATAATTCTTTCATATTTACACTAAGTCATAAATAACTGTCCATCATATTAAAATAAATTCTGTTAATTATTTTATCTTATCTTCAGTCAATGTTCTGCTGACGATGAGTTAAGAGCTCGAAATATATAGAGTAAACTAAAAAAAATCTTTGTATTTTAATTTTTCTTCTTGTGAAACACCACCAACTCCAACCTAATTTAATTTTAACAATGTTTCACTATAAACCAACACCGCGTTCCCTAAATTTGATTAATACAGAGGAATTATTTATTTACAAATGCTGTTACATTTGCTGTTTATTTTTTAAGGAGTTTTTTAAACAAATCCAAGTAGTATTTTTTTGCATCCGGAATTGGCTTTCAAAGGGCAAACAATTTAATGAAAGTACAAAATTTGTAATCATGTATGACTTTTGCAAAAAACTATTGATGTAGTTTAATTTCTCTAAAAGTACTCTGAAAGCGTCTGGATTTTTTATCTAAAGTAGTTTCCAGGATATCTGAGGACTTTATGGAGATTACACTGAACTTTGACGATTTTATTCACTCATTTAAACTGAATCATCGCTACTAAAAAAATGTCTTGCATCTGTTAATGGTATCATCATTCTGTAAAAAGTTAATAAAAATCCGTGTTTTTTAATTGGGTAATTTTCGTAGACCGCGGGGCCTCTCAAAACACGGCGAACTGGCCCTGCTTGTAAGTTGTTGATTATAAAAATACTTTATAGATCTGTAGCGGCCCGCGGCCCGCTTTTGCTCATGGCGACGAGCCTTGAGCCACGGCCACTAGATGACTCAGTCGGATCGTTGAGTCGCTTTTGCATGAGTGAAATATATTCACCCATGCTATAATTAAAGCGGCTCGATTCGACTGAGGTAGCGAACGGATTCGGACACGCGAATCTAGAGGGGCCAAATGCCAACCAACAGCCCCTCCCCTGCACACACCCTATATGAACACGCAACCTACAACCTGCACTCAACAGATTGTTAGGACCCCATCGACTTGATGGGGGGCGCACAAAGCACCACACAGCACTCAGCCTCATCATTTTCAACTTCCACACAAGAAAGAAAGGGTGTGGGGTAGCGGCCCGCGGCCCGCTCTTGCTCATGGCGACGAGCCTTGAGCCACGGCCGCTAGATGACTCAGTCGGATCGTTGAGTCGCTTTTGCATGAGTGAAATATATTCACCCATGCTATAATTAAAGCGGCTCGATTCGACTGAGGTAGCGAACGGATTCGGACACGCGAATCTAGAGGGGCCAAATGCCAACCAGCAGCCCCTCCCCTGCACACACCCTATATGAACACGCAACCTACAACCTGCACTCAACAGATTGTTAGGACCCCATCGACTTGATGGGGGGCGCACAAAGCACCACACAGCACTCAGCCTCATCATTTTCACTTCCACACAAGAAAGAAAGGGTGTGGGGTAGCGGCCCGCGGCCCGCTCTTGCTCATGGCGACGAGCCTTGAGCCACGGCCGCTAGATGACTCAGTCGGATCGTTGAGTCGCTTTTGCATGAGTGAAATATATTCACCCATGCTATAATTAAAGCGGCTCGATTCGACTGAGGTAGCGAACGGATTCGGACACGCGAATCTAGAGGGGCCAAATGCCAACCAGCAGCCCCTCCCCTGCACACACCCTATATGAACACGCAACCTACAACCTGCACTCAACAGATTGTTAGGACCCCATCGACTTGATGGGGGGCGCACAAAGCACCACACAGCACTCAGCCTCATCATTTTCACTTCCACACAAGAAAGAAAGGGTGTGGGGTAGCGGCCCGCGGCCCGCTCTTGCTCATGGCGACGAGCCTTGAGCCACGGCCGCTAGATGACTCAGTCGGATCGTTGAGTCGCTTTTGCATGAGTGAAATATATTCACCCATGCTATAATTAAAGCGGCTCGATTCGACTGAGGTAGCGAACGGATTCGGACACGCGAATCTAGAGGGGCCAAATGCCAACCAGCAGCCCCTCCCTGCACACACCCTATATGAACACGCAACCTACAACCTGCACTCAACAGATTGTTAGGACCCCATCGACTTGATGGGGGGCGCACAAAGCACCACACAGCACTCAGCCTCAGAGAGCCCTAACAATAGATCTGTAGAATTAACAGTCAAAATTATTGAATAAATTATTTGTTCGTGTACTTAAAAATGAATATTGTGTTAACATAGGCCCAGGATCCTATTCAATCCGAAGTCCTTTGAAATGGTCGTGTGCTTACCCTCACACCACTGTTCCATTTGGAAGTTCAAAAGAACGGCAAATTGAACCAACCTATGTGAATGCAGACCAGCACCCTGCACCCAACACCTATTACCCTTACGTATGTAAATTATTAATCATTATTATTATATTTTTTCTCTGGAGAGAGACGGACTGGTAGAAATTTTAACTGACAGTAATGGAAGGCAGAGGCCAGGGGTAGTGAAGAAAGAAAAAAATAACACATATCCAAATAAGGTGTAATTTATTGGATTCTTTCCTGCTTTCCTTTCAAACCGACGCGACGTTTCGGAAGATTCTTCCCTCCTTCAGGGTTTCAAAGGGTCAATGAAGGAAACAAACAAAATGTTTCCTTCCTCCCTCCACAGTTGTTTGAAAGTTTTTTTTTTTTTTTTTTTTTTTTTTTTAATGATATTGATGTGAGAAGGAGATAGACCAGAAGGTGGATCCCCTAAAGGCCTGTATGGGCTGGCCCCTCCATCGTGAAAAGAACAGAGTAAAAGGAAAAGAAGCCGGGATCACGGGCCAATCTCAGAAACTTAGATACAATTCAATATCCAATTTACTAAGGTTTTAGGGGCTTCGAGCAGTGGTAAATTCTCGGCGCGATAAATTCGGTTAAATTTATCTCCCACTTAATTTTTATTACCAGACCCTATACTTACAGAAAAAATGTCTGGGTATAGCCGGGAATCGAACCCGAGACCTCCGGGTTGCCAGTCAGTTATTCTGACCATTACACCACGGAGGCGGACAAAAGTTACCCCGCCTTTTGGTTATGAGGGGCGTAAATCCTCAAAGGCTGCTGTGTTTAAGCTTTATGATTTATAGAATGCGTTTCGATAGTGCTGGTTTGATTATCTAGCTATCAATGTTATACATATATAGGAAATGATTAAGATGATGGATGATTTTTATTTTTAGCTCGAAGGGTTAGTTAGAAAGATATTCGTGGGGCTTGGATGGGAGATAATCTTCAGAGATTAGAATCTCTCTTGGCGGCGTAAAGCCAGAAAAACGATTTTCTAAAATACGAATTTGCATGGAAGCAGTTGAAAATATGCTTTATTAAAATATTGGCACAAAGCCCGCAGTAACATGCTTTAAATAAAATATTGGCACAAATCCCGCATTTATTGCCTTTTCATTATACAACGTGTATACAATTACTTCCTCGAAAGGAAAGGATATAAATTACACCTTATTTGGATATGTGTTAATTTTTTCTTTCTTCACTACCCCTGGGCGGCTGCCTTCCATTACTTTCAGTTATTCATCATTATTCTTTAATGCTCCACCCGTGGAGGATTTGTTTTTTCTAGAAATTTTTGATTTCTTCTTCTTCTTTTGTAAATAATAGCGTTTAATCAAAAAGAAAGAAAGGATTACAAAAAATAAACCACTTTTTCAGGAAGATCAAAGACATAAATTGTTACATCCTAAAGCAACCGCAATATTTCTATCAAAAGTACCACGATCGATAATCTTACCACAGGTGAGTCATCAAAAATATTTTTAATCTATAATATTTTTTTTTTTATTATCATATTAATGTAGGATTTAGTGGAGAGACCTCGATTAGAGAGAGAAAATTCAAGAATATTTGAGATATTTATGTTTTATTTGGTATAATAACAGAGTTATTGTTAAAATCAACAGAGTTCAAAATGCTTTTAAGAAATAATAAAGGGATAGCTCTTAAAAGATCTACTTGGTATTTACTTTCGTAAATGACGATTAGCTGATTCTTGTGCCTTTCAAGCGTTCTTGTGTGTTTGAGCTATTGACAGGGCCGTCTTAAACTAGGCTGGGGCCCTTGGGCACACAAGAATTTGGGGCCCTTTTGGAAAGTAAAAAAGCGAATTATAATAACATTTTTTTACTAAGTATGACCATTTATTTATTTATTTATTTAAGCCTTTAAAAGATACATAATTTGTGTATAAGTTATAGGTACTGATTACATTTTTTTTTATATATATATAAGTATTTACAATAAAATAAATAATATAATTTAGGTTGTACCAGGCCCAGTTTGGGCATAGGCCTCTCCTAATTTCTTCCATTCTGTTCTTCTTTTGGCGATTCTAGTCCACTCATTGCCCGCTATTTTCTTGAACTCGTCGTTCCACCTTTTGAATTGTCTTCCTCTTTTCCTTTTTCGTTCTATAGGCCACCATTCCGTTAGTATTTTGGTCCATCTTTCATCTTTGAGTCTTATTATATGGCCTGCCCAGTTCCATTTTAGTTTTAAAATTGTATTTTTAATATTTTTTATCTGCGTTTTTTTGTAAATGTATTCGTTTTTTTATTTTATCTTTTCTTTTTATGTTTAAGATGCTTCTTAACATGGCTCTTTGAGTTGTTTCTAATTTGTTAATTGTCTTTTCTGTTAATGTCCAAGTCTGAGCACCATATAACATAACAGTAAATTTATATTTTAAAGTACTTTACTCTAGAACATATTAATATTTCAAATGAATTTGGATAAAGTTTAGCAACGATCCGTTGCAGTTTATTTTGGAAGTGCGTGGGGATGGATGGATGGGTGGATGGATGTGTGTGTGTTATCGTTTTTTTCGTCCACGATTTTATCCACACCTTTCCACCGATTGAAATGAATCTCACTTAATCAACTTTCCCTTCTCTTCGGTAATGCAAGGGTCTTTCGAGATCCATAGGGGCTGCATCTTTACTCACCCCTTCTTGCATTCGATTGCATTGAAAAAAAAATTGAAATCCTACCATTAGTTTAACAAAATGAAGCGCTGATTAGTTTTTGGTACATATCGGCCCACAAACATTAGTACTTTATTTCAGTACTTTTTTAGTTTTTTCTAAATATCTTGAAAATGACTTAACCAATTTTGATGAAATTTAAATATCCTAATTAAGAACCTTGGGGATCACAAAAAAGGTTAAATAAAGTTTTTAGTAAAATTATATTTTAAAGTACTTTACTCAAGAACATATTAATTTTTCAAATGAATTTGGATAAAGTTTAGCAACGATTCGTTGCAGTTTATTACTAAGTATGACCATTTATTATAGGTAATCAAATACAGTATGATATAATATGTCATTAATGATATTAGAATGCTGCTGGTTTTTTGGTTACGATTAGGATAACGGTTTCTTTCGGGATTTCTGTTGAGCAAAATCTTCTATTATATCCTTAAAGTCAATTTTTTGAAGGATATCCGTTTCTATGCACATAATTGACCAATTACTCAGTCGTTCTTGTAACATTGTTGTTCGCAATTCATTTTTTATTCTCTTAAGCTGCGAAAATGACCGCTCTCCACTACAATTGGTAACCATTAGGCAGGCAAAGGAATATTCTTGTAGCAATTTCTACGTTTGGAAAAGTTTCTTCCAATTTATCTGATTTTATTAGTTTATGTAAGGTTGAGATATTTAAATCCGCTGATTGCTTTGCTATGTTTTTTAAATATTGGCTTAAATGAAAACATTCTGTTTTGAGCTCATCTACATTAATGTCTTCATGATAAAATTCTGCAAATTCTTTACATTTTTTGGTCAACTCACCAGATTTGATTGTTGTTAACTGACAAAGAAAACTAAATCGACTATCAATTTCTTGGTATGCTGCCGAACGCTTTTTTAAATGTGTATTTAATGTGTCAATTATGGGAATGAAAGTATCTACACGAAACTTTTCCTTGCCTCTCAACTGTGCAGTCTCTGATGATCCTTAAAAAAAGTGATGCGTGTGCTGCGAAGTTGACCGCATGTCAGCCAGCCGCAAATCATAAATTAATTAATTAAAAATACTAATCAAGGTCTGAAAAATATGAAATTTGGTGTACAAATGCCTCGATGGAGGTTTTAATTGTTTTGGGTGAAAAAGAATACATTTAAAACAATTAGAAATTTTATAATATCAAAAAATAAGGACTCAATTTGTGGATATTCTTAGTAAGGGCTATTAATTAAAACAAAATTACTGGATAGGTTCTTAATAAGCAAACAAAGACTTCGAGGCTAGCGTACATCAAAAATAATATCTAATTAATAGGGAAAAAATTAATTAAAAAATGACATATTGTCCCTGGGAAATTTAAAATTTTATTTAGGAGATGCGTTCACAGTATCAATAATTCAATTAAAAATATTAATTAAAATCTCTAATATATAAAATAGGTGTACAAATTAGTGATAAGATTACTGATTTGTGAAAAAAGTGTAATGTGCCCGACAAAAATGTTTTGAGAATAAATGTGTGAGAGAAATTGTCGGTCCTTCGGGACCCCCTGAAAATGGGGGTCCAGGGCACGGGCCCCGTGTGCCCTTATGCTGAAGACGGTATTGGCTATTGAGCTCCTGGGCGAGCGGTAATGCTCCGTGGATAGTGGTGAGCCTTTGTGTTTACTTTCGTAAATATTGGTTAGCAATCTTGTATCTTGATGTGTTCTTGTATCCTGAAGTGTTTACGTATAATTACCTTGGTCTGATCAGAGGCTGATTCAGAGGTCGGCACTGGTTTAAATAGAAAACGCTGACTGGACTTGGAGCTGTTAACCTGTTTGAAATCTGGAGGTGAACTTTCTCTGTTGAGAGCGGATGAGGAACTGCCCGAAACCAGTGTTGCCAACGATTGAATTTATAAAACCGCTAGTTCAGTCTTCCAAAAAAGATAGAAACCGCCAGATTTCCGATCCTAGCGCCATCTAAATGTTTTAAATTGTTTAAAATGTTGTTCCAAATGATAATAAAAATAAATATTTAAATTAAATTTACCGTGAATTAGCATAATTTTATTTAAAAAGAAAAAATATTGGTGGGCCAATTGAGATGGGACAGGGTGGGATGGTTAGCAAAATATTCAAGTTCTTCGTGAGTTAATTTTCGTTTCGTTGGATTCATCATTAAAAAAAATCATAGTTCATATCTGTTGGGGCAAATTTATCCCAAGAAAAAAGACTGTAGGGACATATGATACCAGGCTACATATTTTACTAATTACATCAATAAAAAAAACATGATAAACAGTAAAAACTTATTACTTACTTGAATAGTTATATATGTGTACTAATAGACAAGTAAAATAATTTTTATTCGGTTAGAAAAACTGTTAAAAACACCAGGAGTAATGTCAACACGTGGTTTTTCTTCAAGCTATTTTTCAAGTAAATATCGTTTTCTCTAGACGTCTCTACTTATCAAATACACCATCATCATTGAGTATACAGTCCTAAGACTGGTTTGATGCAACAATCCGTCTCCACTCGACTCTGTCCCCCGCCAGCTGTTTGACCTCTCTAAATGTCTGGCATCCCATATCCCCAATTATTTGGTTGAAATATTCTAATCTGGGTCTTCCCCTTCCCCTTTTCTTTCCCCCCCCCTCCAAGATATCCCTAAGCAGTCCCCCATGTCTCAGTGTGTGCCCCATCATCTGACCTCTTCTCTTCTTCAGACTCTTCCACAAGGTTCTTCTTTCTCCGATTCTTCCAAGAACTTCTTCATTTGTAATTTTATCCATCCATTTAATATTCATTATTCTTCTGTAGCACCACATTTCGAAAGCCTCCAATCTATTTCTCTCCGCTTTTCCAATTGTCCAGGTTTCACACCCGTACATGGTTATGCTCCATACATATGTCTTCAATAGCAACTTCCTGTTTGCTAAGCTGATTGAGGAGGAGCATAGTAGTTTTTGTTTTGAATTAAACCCCATTTTTGCTTGGGCAATTCTTGATTTAATTTCGTTTTCGCTCCTCCCATCCCATGTTATTTTACTTCCTAGGTAGCGGAATTCCTTAACTCCTTCTAGGTTTTCTTGGTTAATTTTGATGCATTCCTGTCTCGTTTGTTCTTTTTTTGTACATACTAGGACCTTGGTTTTATTCTTGTTTATTTTCATTTTGATTTCTTCTATTAGGATTTGGTTAATTCCATTCAAGGCGTCCTCTAATTCTTTTATATCTTTCTTTAATATCAAATACACAGAAGATAGATAAACTACTGAAATATCCCATCTCAATTCTATTTCAATGGAGTTTATAAAAATTAGGATTTTTTGAACATTGCTTGGGATAAATATATCCCGGCAGGAGTGAAAGGGTTAAATAACTTTACATTATCATCAATTATCAATTAAATTAAAAGTATCCTGTAGGATATGCAACCATTCGTTCAGCAGAGAGTATCCGTGGCCGGCCGACGCCTGGGTCATGGGACATAAATTATTATCTCTCGACAACCCTGACTGATTTTTCCAGCCCCAGTAGAAAACCCTTCTTAAATAAATAATTAATTACGTATTATATTTTTTGCACACATTTTATAAAAACAATCAGAAAATTGTTGAACCAAGTAATAAACTATTAAATTGAAAGTTTTTGTGCCGATAGTAGCAGAATTTTTATATATTGAAGGAGACAATAAAAGAGTGTGTCTTCTGCTGGAATTATAAATTTTATTTATTTATAACGACGTTATAAATAAAATTCTTCCAGAACTTAAGTGACTTGATTTAAATTTTTTGTTAAATTGAAGGGTTGTTTTTGTCACAAATATAATAAAACAATAATTTCAATAACTATTTGAATTATTTAATTGATAACTATACAGTTTCGGTCACCACTGGTTGACCATCCTCAGTAAATAAAGTTGAATAAAGTTCTAACTAAATATAGAAAAACTAAATTAGTAACGGAAGTGATAAAAAAAGAAGATAAAATTATTAAAGGCTCCATCCCATATATTCATGATTTATCTGCGAAAATCTTGAGAATTCTAAATAATAATGACATAAAATTGGTACACAGTGTTAGCAGGCCATTCATGAACATATTCAATAATAAGAATCATGTTGAAAAACTTGATAAAATGGGGGTTGTTTATGAGATGGTCTGTGATACATGTAAAAAAGATAAAAAAACACACAAATATATAGGTGGGACTTCAAGGCATTTGAGACAAAGAATTAAGGAACATATTTCATCGATTAATGGAAATAAATTGGTCTCCGCGTTATCCATTCATGCTATTGACAATGAACATAGTTTCGATTTTGAAGGAGTAAAGATACTAGATTATGAGAAAAATTGGACCAAGAGAAAAATAAAAGAATCTCTTTATATATTGAAGGATATCGATGAATGTGTAAATTTCAAAATGGATTGGGAGAACATATCAGAATGCTACAGTCTCATTGTGTCATTGTTGTGAGAGTATTGATTTGATTTAGTATGTTGATTAAACAGGTATTAATTTTATAAGGAAAATGTAATAAGGAGATGTATATTTTGATATTTCATTAATAAAAAATTAAAAATAAAGAATAAATTTAACTTATAATGTGTTTCTAGAATGGATTATTTATAATGGGTTTTTTAATTGTATAATAATTGACGATGCAATGAGATAATTAGGAAAAAAAAATTGAAAATAATATTTAATATAATCATTAATTCAAAATAGTTTCTAGTTCAGTGATAAACGTTTTTATAAATTGTTGCTATATATATATATATGTAGGAGGGGGGTTTCGCCCCCTTCGCTCATAGGGGTGAAATAATACACTTATTCACTTCTTTATATATATATTTATTTACAAAAAGGTGTTTATACATATTCGTGTCTAGGGGTCGTCGTCAAACATCATAATACACATCGTTAATTAATACATCGTGTCATCTTAAGCACCACTGGCTTTCAACTATATCAAATCGACAAGCATGTCTTAACCATCACTCGTTTCTCAACCAACTGCCTTGCAGCTGCAACCAACATTCCTTCAGTCGCCACCCATACACTTACACACACACATGCATATAAGTGGGGTGAGGGTGTCGGCAGCTTACAGCCCTTGGACACAATGCTTCTCAGCTGAAACACATAAACATATACACATGCATATGAGTGTCAGCCGGCCAGCCCTCTTAACACAAGTTGTCATAATAATATTTATTACATGCTTTTAGCCTGAACATAAAGATCTTCGGGACAATACCCGGCCAAGAAGAAAGAATGCCGCCTTCACAAGGGTACAAGGCCCAGGCGGACATCTGTCAAACATATGATCTTAAACAGAATTCAATATAATTCACTTTTAAATTAAATACTTAATTAAACAATTAATTTCCCACATATATATGTCATTAGAGGTTTTACTTTTAGTAAAACTCTCAAACCCATCGGAGAAACCCGAAAAACCTCTAATGACATAGAACCTATCCTCGGAAGCCTCACTGAACATATATATATATATATATATGTGTGTGTGTGTGTGTGTGTGTGTGTGATTGTAATGAATTGTGTGATGTATCTGAATTGAAGATTTGGGAATGAATGTTTCATGTGAAATGACAAATTCCGGTTCTTGAACGAGATGTATGTATGATTTCAAACTATTGTAAATTTTTTGTGTTATATAATTCTCTATAAAAAAGAAAAAATGTAAATAAAATGTTTCATTTCAATTTTAGAACTACTGAGGATGGTCCACCAGTGGTGACCGAAACTGTATAGTTATCAATTAAATAATTCTAATAGTTATTGAAATTATTGTTTTATTATATTTGTGACAAAAACAACCCTTCAATTTAACAAAAAAAAGTTATAAGTAAATAAAATTTATAATTCCAGCAGAAGACACACTCTTTTATTGTCTGCTTCAAGTATTAAAAGTTTAAAGAGAAAATTTTTAAAAAATTTGTGTCTGAACATTTATTTCTTTTTACTATATGGACCAATTTCGATGATTTTTTTGCATTGGGTTCAGTCTAGTTCCCGATTGGCCCCGTTTAAATTTCCTTGGTATTGGAAATTGTCACATCTAATAAACTTGCATGACGAGCAACAAGGCTTCAGGAAAGGTCGATCCTGTGACGCCATTAGACAGCTTTGCGAAAAGGGCTACGAATTTAACAAGCCGGTGTTTTTCTGTTTTATCGATATAGAAAAAGCGTTCGATAAAGTCCAACTTAAGCACATCATAAGAATCCTGGACAAGTTTAAAATCCCAGATAATCTCATAAACCTGATACAGGACATTTACTCGAACAACACCGCCAGAATAAAAACCGAAGGAAGACTGTCCGGAAGCATCCCAGTGAATCAAGGTATTAGGCAGTGAGACTCCCTTAGTCCGCTGCTTTTTAATATAGTTATGGATGAAATCATTGGCGAAATCAAAAATCTAAAAGGATATTCCTTGGGGGACGAGAATTTAACATACGTTTGCTATGCAGACGATGCAGCACTCGTTGCAGAAGATGAAGATTCCCTCCAGCGCCTCTTGTATAAATTCAGCTGTGTTGTACATAAATTCGGTCTCACCCTGTCAACCAAGAAGACCAAAACACTGACAATTTCTAAATCCCCACTCCCATGTAAACTACAACTGTACGATACGATTGTCGAACAAGTCATGTCCTTCACGTATCTTGGCATCCAAATGACCTCTCATCAAGACATGGTCGTCCCAATATAGGGATCTCAATAAAAATGTGACACAAGGGGAGGGGCGGTCTAAAAATCTTGAAATTCGTCTGACGTAATTTATGAATGGCCTCTTCTTGGGCTCTGGTTGAGACCCCATGTAATTTTTGACAAAATCGTCAGTTGTTAAAATTCAACCTGAATGAACCCTACAATTTGTATCTCTTATTATTATTATTATTATTATTATTTGTTGCGTTTGGACCTTTGGGATCACGCAAAGCTTGATGTTTCTTTCTGGTTAGACTTTCCACGCTTCTATCTTTTTTCCGGAACGTGTTATCGAGTTCCATGGTCAGGCTATGTATTTTTCCTGGCCGGATGAGTGTGTTGATGTTAAAGGTGTCCAGGTATGTATGGAGTTTTTTTGCGTTATTCTTCCTTGATTTCGTGATGGTCCGGGTCCCCCAGAATTTGAATGCCCGGTTGCCACTTGAGGGTGGGTGGATTGGTTACCACCTCGGGTAATCTCGTTTTTGCCTCTCACGATTCATGGTTGCTTGTTACGAATGCGCGAGGTTTTGTAGAACCAGAGATTGTCAGTTTCTGGAGCCGTGGGGCCGGTTTTTTATTATTTTCAAATAAATTCATTTTGCTTCTTGCTGGGATCGAACTGATGAAGTCTAGGTTGATGTTCTCCTAATCGGATTAGAAAAGTTGGTGATTTAACCGATTGCCCCCCTTTGTATCTATTATAATATATATTTTAGTAATTGACACTTTTATTGCAGGATAACCGACCTAATTATTCAGCTACGAAATCCTGGCATCTAAGCCATGATAAGCGCAGCCACCGCGCTCGTGCCAAGTTGTTCAGGATGAGGGTCGGCAAGAAGGCACGAGGTCCCTTTGAGACAAGCGAGCCCCGGTTCGGAATTGATTATCACCAGAGCTATAAGTCACCCGATACAGGCAATCCAGGTGAACAATAGTTTTTTAAAAATTTAATATAAATTTAGTAAAAGCAAATAATAATTAAATACCCTTCTAAATGATAAAAAAATTAACGTTTTGTATTTTAAAATAACAAAGGTATAAAAAATACCCTGAAAATGTGTGACAGCCTATCCATGTTGGGCGTCTCTGTCGCATCTGACCTGTCTTGGAATGAACACTTCTCCTCTGTGGCGAAATTTCTTTAGATACTGTCACGGCAGGTGCTCTGATGAGATAAAATCAATAGTTCCCCCCAAAGCATGCTTTGCGCGTAGCACGCGTTTTGCCGACTCCCAACACTCTTTCGCGGTCAAATTAGAAAAGTGCCGGAACACTTCATTCGCCAATACGTATATCCCCATGACTTCAAGGAACTGGAACTCTCTCCCAGCCTCCATCTTTCCCAGCATTCGATTTTTCATTTTTTGACTCTATTCCCCTTCCCCAATTTTGGGTGATTAGTTTTTGCACTTTTAGTCTTCTGGGTGCGGCAGTCATTATGTATACAAAATTTGGTTGAGTCTCAAATGGCCGAGATTTTCATTTTTTACCCCCTCTCCTTAATTTTGGCACTAGAAAAAAAAATATTTTCGTTATTATAGGTTCATTGTAATATTTTTCAGCCCAAATACTATTTATTTAATACTAGAGGAAATGAGAATAAATTTGGATTTATAGAAATTAACATACACATTATATATAAGTTTTAATTATCAAAATACTATAATGTTGACAGGAATCGGCATAATATATAATGATCTAAATTATTTATTAATGATAATATAATATAAAATGGTAAGCAATCGCTTGTAGAGCGTACTTACAGTTAGTTACCGGCCGGTTTTCCTATTCACTAATTTAAAGATTATGACAATTATTTTGCTTAATATTTACTGCCTAGAATTAGACACTGCACAAAGATAAATTCCTTCACGGGATGCCTATTTCACTTATACACTTAATATTCCAATTTCCTCCAAAAATTCCTAATTCGCTATTCTCGCTTCCGTGTCAAGAGTCTGCTGTCGACTCGCGCTCGCTGCCAACGCTGGGAATCCTGCCACATCCGTCTGACGCCGACTCACACAGCTACACACACACGCTCGCCACGCGGCCAAAATAGAAAACAAACATTTGACAGGCAACCAGGGCCAAACAACCCCTGAATAAACAATATGAATGGTTTCTATTTTGCCGAATACTAGAGTATATTTCATTATTCTTGCTTTTAGTTTACCATACAGTGTTTGGTCATATATTATAATCGTAAATGAAAAAAGTGTTTTTTTTTTTGCTTCTTATTTTTCGAAATAACTCAAAAACGACTGAAACTATTTTGATTAGAAAAATTGGGCGAAACCATGGCATTTCGCTCTACAAAAAAACCAAAATAAGCGAATATCGAAAAAATTATATTTTTCGAGATAATAACTATTTTACCAAAATCTCTGTTAGTCTGTGCGTTACCACATTTGTGTAGACGAGCTAGCTCAAAAACTATTGTGAATATCGAAACCAAATTTCACACGTAGTTTTGGTCCATTGAGATTAAGAGATGATTAGATTTGGTGCATATCGACCCAAAATTAAGAGGGGTCGAGGGGTGGTTAAAAATTAAAAATCTAGGTCGTTTGATCAAACCCAACCAAATTTTGTATACATAATCAGTGGACGCCCAGAAGTCTAAAAATGCAAAATATGGGGGGGGGGGGGGGGGGCGGAGGGTCAAAAAATGAAAATCTTGGCCATTTACCAAACTCAACCAAATTTTGTATACATAATTAGTTGGCCACCAGGAGTCTAAAAATGCAAAAACGAGAACCCCCCTACATGATTATAAATAATTTTATTAAATATTAAATATAAGAGAGGGGCCAGGTTGTATGGTAAAGTCAAGTGGATGGCCACATCAGAACACGTCAGCTTATTTTTTTACAAATATTATGATATCGCTGCTTATGCCGCTTCCTCAGGGTGGGGTCTGATGCGGCCGCCTCTCTGCATCATAGCATTCATAGCACATCACGGCTCTGACGAAAAATTTATTAGTCTCTAATGAAATTTTTATTTTTTTAGGCCCAGCTCAAATGAATCTCGCTTCATACCGACCTGGTCGGAGTCAACAATATTCCAGTTTCTCAAAAGCTCCTCGGTGGTTTTCTGATAGCAAAGCTGATATTCCTGGTCCAAACTATTACGAGGTAAGATTTCTATTAAGTTCGTGAAAAAATGTACTCTTATACATGTTAAACTTAAACAAATTTCTTTTTTTTTAATATTACATTTTATTTTTACTTTACTATACGGGGTATGGTCAAGTATTTTAATCGTGCATGAAAAAAGTGGTTTTTTTTTTGCTTATTTTTTTTGAAATATCTCAAAAACGGCTTAAACTATTTTAATTAAAATAGATGTATGGCACTCGGGGACTGCCGCGGTAAAGCTATTGCATATTCTTTTCAGCTCTTTAAGTTCTTCTTCTCTATGAAACGAAAATAGCTAGGTATAAATAATTAGTTAATAGAGTAAAGGGTGTGTAGTTTCACAGTGAATGAAATAAAACTCAAAGAGGTTTATACAAACTCAATATATTTCGGATTATTAGTCCATCATCAGGAGTTTACAAGTTAATACTAATAATAATTGAACGAGTGGTCGCCATTCTTGACATTCAAATCATGGTTACCAATATAACAAAATATAACATTCAAATCTTACATACCAACCTAACACAAGAAAAACACCAAAGAAAATTTAAAATTTAAAAAATTGTTTTACAAAGATTTTTCTTTTTAATTATAAAATATACAAATGTAAATATAAGAAATCTAAGTAAATATGAATATTAATATAAATAAAAATTACAAGTATAAATATAAAGTCTTTTTAGAATTAAATTAGAAAATAAAATTACAAATTTAAGTCATAGACACAAAATTAATTATAAATATCAATTTACAAATAAGCCTAAATAACATATAGAGATGAAGAATTAAGATAAAACATAATAGGGATAAATTAGATGAGATAAATTACAATATACAACAATTTTTGTGGTTATCTCATATATCAAAATGTCATTTATTTTAGAAGACTGAAGGCGCGTGATTTGAATTTAATTTTGATTGTAATTTGGGAAATAGTATATATTTGAGAGAGACTGAGGTTAAGTTTTTTTAATTTTTGTTAATTAGTAGATCTATTATTGTGGAATTTCTAATGTCCTGCTGGTTATTGAGAATTTTATCTTTTTCAATTATAGCTTTCTTAATTTCGGTTGATTCTAACAGGTCTAGTTTTCGGCTTTTAGAGGCGAAATGTAGTGGTATAGGATTTTGGGGTGAAGGTGAGTGATTGTTTTCAATAAGGTGGTCTGCGAAGGCGGAGGTTGGATCACTCTGTATGAGTTTTATTTCATTCACTGTGAAACTACACACCCTTTACTCTATTAACTAACATCATGTTTCACCTAAAACCTACACCACTTTCCATAAGTATAAATAATTAGTTCTTGGATCTTAAAATATCAATAAAAAATAATAAGATTCAATATGCAATTTATAGAAAACCTAGCTTCACAGATACCGTCATTCCATATTTTTCGAACCACCACCTAAACACCAAATTGTCAGCCTTTTATTCAATGTTTCACCGTCTCATAAACATCCCATTGTCCCCCGAAAACTACAATTTAGAACTTAATACTATCCATCAAATAGCAGAAAACAACGGCTATCCCTCAAGCATAATAAAAAATATCCTCCGAAAACTAACATTTAGAAAAACCCTGGCCCTAATTGAACCACCTCCCCCTCAAACAGACAAAATTTATAGAAAACTTCCCTTCATCTCTGATCAATTTAATAGACCAATAGTCACTTTCTTACACAAACAAGGTATCACCCTAGCACTATATAACAACTTTAACCTGTCATCTATATTAGATAATAATAAACTTGATAAAATTGACCCAAAGGAGAAATCTGGTGTTTATAAACTTGAATGTCAAGACTGCAACTCGTTTTATATTGGTCAGACGGGGAGAACTTTCAAAACCCGGTATAAAGAACATTTGAGTTCGTTAAGAAAGTTGCAATCAGACACCATACAGAGTGAGAATGTCAGCAGTAGAGTGTTGATGTTCCAGTTGTGAAGTTGTGCTTTAGTTTTTGAAGTTTTCATTGTGATTTGTTGGCCAAGTCTACTGTATTGTAGCGTTTAAACATGGCGGGTGTATTTATTTACACATGCTGAGTATGCCAATAATGGGTTACATACTAACAGCTGTATCTCTGTACTCAATAAAAATTGGACACATGTTATATGACATTTTTTAATGCAATTCATCTATACTACCTAAAATATTTACTATTCCTCCTGAAACACCCTGTATATATGTTCAGAAGAAGTGTTCAACAAGGCGCTAAATCTCGCTTTAACTAAATTTGGATTACACTAAAATTATTTGATTTAGTTATTTGTGATAATAAAATGAATTTAATATTTTTTCTATATTTAATTTTAGTTTTATTTGATTTTTTCCGCAAATGTATACCATATTCTCAGACAAAAAAAATATTAAAATGTATACCATATTTTCGGACGGAGCGAGTATATAGTTTAAAGCTGTCTAATAAAATATTATAATAATAATTAATAAATCACAACATGTATACATAGAAACATGAAATATAGTTAAAAATGTACCAGTGAATGTATTAAACAAAAATAAAGTACTGAAGCTCTATTCGAGCATGTACTGTAAAATTTGAACCAATATATAAATAATAATAATAAATTACAAATTTATTTATTGAATATTTCTTATTATTAATAACTCAATAAAAAATTGGACACATGTTATATGGCATTTTTTATTGCAATTCGTCTATACTATCATCTCCTGAAATATTTACTATTCCTCCTGAAACACCCTGTATATATGTTCTGAATAAGTTTTCAACAAGGCGCTAAATCTCGCTTTAACTAAATTTGGATTACACTAAAATTATTTGTATTTAGTTATTTGTGATAATAAAATGAATTTAATATTTTTTCTATATTATATTTTAGTTTAATTTGAGTTTTTTCGCAAATCTATACCATATTCTCAGACAAAAAAAATATTAAAATGTATACCATATTTTTCGGACGGAGGGAGTATAAAAAAATTTCCAGAATATGTATTGAAAATATGTAAACAATTGAGATCTATTGTGTTTGTATCATAGAAACTATGGGCTTGTAATAACTGAAATAAGACACGTAAATTTGTGATTCAATATTTTGAGAATATCTTGAAAAAACTGCATCACTGGTGGTTCCATATTTAGTTGTAGATGTTTTAATTTTTCCATAAATGTGGCCCAACTAAGCGAGTTCAAACCGGCTTATAAATTGGTGTAGCTTTTACAGGTGCCCATTGTCGCAAATCTCTTATCAAAGTAATATCAACGTTTCCGAAATCTGCAGAGTGGTTTCCAGTAATTTGTTTTAATCGCAAATCAATTTTACATAAAAGTTCCGCACTAATCATACTTATTTCATCAATGATGAGTACTTTGACATATCACAATGTTTAGGACGATAAAGGCAACAAGTTGAATGAATGAATAAATAAATAAATAAATAAAATAAAATAAATAAAAATCTCTGGTTCTACAAAGCCTCGCGCATACGCAGGACAAAATTTTGTAACAAGCAACCATGAATCGTGGAGGCAAAACAAGATTACCCCAGGTGGTAACCAATCCACCCACTCTCGAGTGGCAACCGGGCATTCAGATTATGGGGGACCCGGACCATCACGAAATCAAGGAAGAAACAATGGAAGAATAACGCTAAAAATCCATACATACCAGGGCACCTTTAACATCAACACACTCATCCGGCCAGAAAAATTACATAGCCTGACCATGGAACTCGATAACACGTTCCGGAAAAAGATAGAGTCGTGGAAGGTCCGACCAGAAAGAGACATCAAGTTTTGCGTGATCCCAATGGTCCAAACGCAAAAAAAAATAATAATAATATAATATTTAAAAATAACATAACATAAATCTATTTTTAACAACTCCAAAAAAAATAATTAATTTTATATATAAGTTCGAAATAGATATTCTAAGGGCCGGTTGTATGTCGCAAAGTAAATGCTTTTTACCACTAACAAACTGTAGATGGTAAATGGAGCCACTGGGATGGCCAATCAGATGACAGATACTGAAAGTGATATGTCAAAGTACTCATCATTGATGAAATAAGTATGATTAGTGCGGAACTTTTATGTAAAATTGATTTGCGATTAAAACAAATTACTGAAAACCACTCTGCAGATTTCGGAAACGTAGATATTATTTTGAAATAAATTATTGAGGAAAAACTCGTGCCTCGTGGTGCAGGCGTTCTTCTATATTCACTACACAACACGATATATAAACACTTTACAATATACTCTTTACAATAACAATAAAACAATATTATTTTTACGTAGCTACCACGTGGAATCTGAGTACATAAGCACACTTTACAGGCACTTCTCACTCGCTTGACCTGGCATGACACTTCACCCGCCCTCTCTCACTTCCCCTACCAGCAGCCCAGAACGAGCGGAGGGGAAATCTTACGGGGGTCGCTTTTTCCCATCGGCCCAGCGCGCTTTAGGGAGCAAAACTTCAATAAAAAATGTTGAGCAACATTACCTGGGTGATTTGAAATGGATTGACCCATAATTAACAAATTATCCACACCCAAGATTTTAATGAGAGATAATTGTTCGGATTATTTCCATTAGATTGTACTATTTTCGATTTAGCTTGGAAATCATCAATCATAATGATCATAACGTATAACGAATAGCTTGGACACTAGTAATAACCATAATATTCGAAACCATTAATCTCATTGCTGATGGGCGCTTGTGTTTTTTCTTCCCGGGGGCCAGCTGGATCCGATCGTGAGCAATCCTCTGGTTAAGAAAACGCACAATGTTCGTTTGCAGCCGGAAGCCCAGCAGGGAATGAAGAAAAAGAAGAAGAAGAAGCCAAATCCTATTCGGGCTCCTTCTGGTCGCAAGTTTTATTGCCATTGCTACTATTAAATCTAGCAACATTTTGGTAATTCGGTATTGACACTATTGTTTGAATTTTGTCAACAATAAAAGATTTAAATTTGCTCTTGTATTTTTTTTTTTTATAATGATACTGATACAAGAAGAAGTTGCACCAAGAAGGTACAACCTCTGTAGTCCGTGGTGGATGGACCCTTGTAACGTGAAGATAAGGGGAGATTTAGTGATTGGGTAGCAGTCGAAGGTATCTGTGGATGCTGGTCTTGAAAGATTGAAGGTTATAAGTTGCTGGAAAGACGGTCGGGGGAAGAGAGTTCCAGTCTCTAGATGTCATAGGGATAAATGAATTGGCGAATGCGTTTGTTCGATTAGTATCCAGTTTAAGCGCGTAGGGGTGTTGAGTTTTAGAAAATCGTGTATTTAGCGCAAATGAAGCCTTTGGTGGGATTATCGATTTTATTTCGTCAGAACAAAAGCCATGGTAATATCTATAATAAAGGGAAAGGGCGGAGACAGATCTACGATGGGCTAGGGAGTCGAGAGTGTCAGTTAATGTAGGATCGCCTATCAGTCTGATAGCTCGCCTCTGAATTGCGTCCAGGGTTTCAAGAGAATACTTGAGGCCCCTCTCCACAAATGCGAGCAATATTCAAGACAGGGGCGAATTTGAGCCTTGTATAATATAAGGAGTTGAGTGGGGGTGAAAAATCGTTTGGTTCGGAAAAGAAAGCCAAGCTTACATGCTGCAGCTTTTGCTACTGAGATAATATGGTCATTCCAAGAGAGGTCAGAACCTAAGGAGACACCTAACAATGATATTTTATTACGAAATTCCAATGAGCTCGAATCAAAGGAAATGTCCGGAAGGTTCCTATCTGCGCGCCTAGAAATTAGGCAGCATTGTGTTTTGCTAGCATTAAAGTTTACCAAATTGTGAGATCCCCATTTTTAAGCATGCTTAAGTCTGAATTTATTGAGGAGGCTATAGTTTGCGCGATTGTCTAGTAAGGATTGAGCGTTGTGGAGGGTGCTATCGTCAGCGTAACAATGTATCGGATTGGAGGGCAGATTTAATAGGTCATTAATATAGATATAAAATTTTAGAATCTGAAGTTTCAAAAATAATAAAGAACTTAAAAATAATAAGTCACCTGGAAGTGATGGAATTCATAATGAAACATTTAAATATATGAAAGAAAAAATCACAAAGCCACTCACTACATTATTTAATAAAATATTAAAATCAAAACAATTCCAATACAATGGAAGAAATCTGATATTGTCCTAATCTTCAAAAAGGGTGACAGAAAAGACATAAACAATTATAGACCAATTACAATATCCTCAAATATAGGAAAAATATTCATGAAAATCATTACTTTGAGGCTGAGATCAGTGCTTACAGAGAATCAGCCCAGAGAACAGGCAGGCTTCAGGAAGGGCTTCTCGACGACCGATCAATTACAGGTCCTTAACCAATTGATAGAAAAATCTAAAGAATACCAATTTGATCTATTTATTGCATTTCTTGATTATAAGAAAGCAGTCGACACAATTAAACACGACTGGTTGAGCCAACTGATAGTCAGGGTGGAAAAAAGTTAGAAAAATTCAAAGTTCGACAAAATTAAAAAATATGTTAGGATTAAAATAATAACAGTGACTCCAAAAAAGTTTTTCAGTTGCTCAGCGCACTTAAACTTTTATGTTAGTTTTAATGTGATTAAATTATCACCATATTATGAAATTGAATTTAAATTAGAAGGTTCTTGCTTACCTCTGAAAGTCGAGAATAAATAAAAAAAATATAACAAGAAAATTATCTGAGAAAAAATTGCAAAGTCCAATTGAATTGTGAATATGAATTATGATTAGAAATTATCACTTTATTTTTATTATTATTAACAGGGTAAATTATAAGTTAATTAAACAGAAAGTATTTGAGACAAATAAACGAATGAATTTAAAATTAATTAATTAAATCTAATTAACAATTTTTCAATTAAAGTTAGTAGTAGTAACAGGATTAAAAATGTTTAATTAAAATTAATATTAGAACTAATTAGCCATTGACAAGGCGGCCATATTTATTTATAAAATAAATATAATAGGTAAATGGATTTGAGAAATTATTTGCGTAGAAGAGATGAAGTGTTCAAAAACAAATGGATTGTATTCAATAAGAAGGGTGAGAGTTTTTCAGTTAGAATGAATTGTAAAAAAGTGTAATAAAATTGGATAAGGTTAAATGGTTTCACTTAGCAGTTTGTTGAGAAGGTTTGACGAATCCGATGAATTTGAGAATTTCTTCCAGGCCAATCTGTACCAAAAATAAGACGAGTGTGTATTTCCTTCCAATGAAGTCGATACTGAGAGAGAGAGAAGATGGTACAGCTTCCAGAAAGCAGAAGTTCAGAAGTCCAGTTGTGATGTTCGGAAATTAAATATCAACTCACTAGCTGATATTTTATCAATATACAATTGATATGGGGAAGAAAGAACATCAACAAATAAAAAATATGAGAGTAAAATGGGAGACTGGACTCTGATTAGCAGAACATGATCTGCACAGATTCGATGATTACACAAGAATGAGAAAAAATTAATTATATAAATAAACATAAATTTGTTTATGGCTGTTCCCAGAGCGAGCGCCTCCCTCGCGCTGTTCTATCGAGTTGACGAACACTGCCCTAGAGATATTTTTTCTGCACAAAAATCGTAAAAACGATGATCACACATGCAATAAGCTCACGGTTGCGATTGGCGCAACCATACCGGGGCCCGGTGAACGAAGTTCGCAATATGTACATCTGTAATGTAAGCTATGTGAGAATCTGGTATGTGGATCTTGTTTGTTGCGGTTGTGTTCTTCCTTGGTTGTGTGTGTTCTTCTCTGTTGGTTGTAATGTTCTTCATTGTAAGAGTGTGCTGTGTAGAGTAAATGTGAGAAGAACTGAAAGGAGTGATCCCTAGCCCTCGTTGCCTAATAGCATCAGGATCGGAAGAACTGCTGATCGAGAGTGATCGATAGAAAAGATGAAAGAGAAGGAGTCTGACACAAGAAAGTGGAAGTAATGTCAGCACTCAGCTCAGAAAACCCCGTGGTTGCCATCCACGTACTCATAAGGTATGAGCTCCTGAGGTTGGGTGAAGTCTACGTAGATTTAGATCTACTCTTCCGTTTGTATTCCTCTGGCGAAATACTTCTTTGTGGATTAAACCTGAGAGTACCTGTGGACCAGGTTGAGCGCCAAGGCTTCTTGTTTGTGGACCTCCGATTACCAATCTCGGACGGCCTGTTTGTCCTTGACAGGTTGTTAGTTTGTGATGTAAAACTCTGGAAATTGCGAGAAGTCTGGTCTGGTTTGAGTGAATTGGTAGTGAGCACAAAAATACTCTTGGTTGCTTCATTTGTTTGTTTGTTTCCCAATTCACTTGGTAGAGGTTCTCTTGGTAATGCTGGTGCAGAGCCTAGCAACACCCATCCGAATTCTGTATTGAACATTGCTAAGTTACTGTTGGGAACATTGAACTTCTCTCCTGTGAAAATCTTGGCACATACAGTTGCTCCCAATATTCCGTGTATTGGAGCTGAAGTGTGGAAGTATGGGTCTGCCAGTGGTTTGTCTTGGATAAAAGCGACCAAGGCTGGGTCGACAGGCCTGGTTGGTAATGTGAGTTCAATTTTGTCCACTATATGGAACTCATACGGTTGGTAGTTCGTGTCACTGTAGCACGATGAAATATGGATCAGAGTCGTATGTGTGGATTCCATTTTGTTTGCGGTGCCCAATCCTTCTATATGAATCGGATCTGGTTTTCTTCTGGTACCCAGAGTGCGTGCCAACTGTTTGGATATGATGGAAACCTCACTTGCTGAATCAAGTAGGAATCTCGCTGGATGTATGGTACCATTATTATGTAAGAGATGGATTCTGACTGTGGAGAGTAATGGCACCTGTTTAAGTCCCTGTTTCCTGGTTTGTTGGGCCACACAAGTCTTCTGGGTGGGAGTAACGTCTGGGCTGGCTTCTGTCTTGAGATCCGATTGATCCGAATTAGAGGAAATAGAAGGTCGAGACTGATTAGAGGAAGAGCTAGATTGTGCTGATTGATTTGTGTGTTCTCTGTTTTCATGTAAGAGTCGGTGGTGTAATTTGCCGCAAAGAAAACATGGCCTAAATGTGCAATTGTTCGTAAAATGTGTGGGTGAGAAGCAAAGTACACACCGTTTGTGATCTTTGAGTGTTTTGTATCGATCTGGTACGGATAAGGTCAAGAACTTCTGACATTCCTTGATTCTGTGACTCGGTGATTTTTGACAGATCGGACATGTACTGTTTGTAATGGTGACATTATATGTTTTGGCTGTTTTCTCTTTTGGAGAATTATATGTGGTTGTCTGATGTTTGTTCGGTGTTTGATTAGTTTTATATTGTGTCTCCATAGCTTGGGACCTGATGTCTAGATGTTTGAGGAGAGTATCGAAGTTCGGCACTTCATCTACCACTTGTGTATGTAGCCAGCTTTCTAATGAGTGTGAATCAATCTTTTTCATGATGATCCTTGTTATGAAAGCATTACAGGCTGTTAGGTCTAAACCTAGTGTTTTTAAATTTGTGGCGATGTCTCTTACTGAGATGTTAAACTGACTGAGGGAGTCTTTGGTTGGATGTGTTACTGAAGGTAGATTAAGGAGCTTGTCTATGAATGAGAATATGATTTCTCTCTTGCGATCATAATGAGACTTAAGTAGATCCAAGCATATTGTGTAATTTTCGTCTGTAATGGAATATGCCTGAATGACAAGTGCTGCCGGACCTAAAAGGCTCCCCTGAGGTATGTCAATTTTTGGGCTTTAGTGAGTGTTTTATTTTGATCTATTGTGGCGAGGAATAAATCCAAAAACGATTTCCAGTTCTCGTATTCACCTGAGAACTTCGGAAGATTCAGTGTGGGTAGATGAACATAAGACTGAGTATTTGTTGGTGTGAGATCCTGAGTAGTGCTAGAGGGGGTTAATTGTGTTAAAATAGATTTGGCTTCTCTTAGTATATTTATAAGAGAATCATAATGTGCGGTGATTTGACTATCGAGATCTTCCCCTCCTTCTAGGGTAAATAAATCATGTTGTGATGCTTTCTTGATGATATTCTTAATGTCCACCTCTAGTTTTTCCGCACGTTCTAAAGTATCGGTAACTGTAGCTAACTGTGGGTTCTCTTTGTCATAAGGGTTTCTCAAAAGTATCCTGATCCCAAACCCTAAGGCTACTATATCTCCTTTGACTTGTTCTAGTATCGATTTGGGTGGCATTGTGAAAGATTATGACTAAATACAATGAGTGAGAACAATTTGTATAATTACAACTAAAAATAAAATAAGAATAATGTAAAAATAAAAATAAAAATATATGATAATTTCAATAAAATTATTTGCACTTTGTTTGGCGATGACTATACAGTGTAAGCAAGTTAGCAGTTTGGATCACGTCGGGGTCACCAAAAAATTTAAATGGTTGAGCCAACTGATAGTCAGGGTGGAAAAAAGTTAGAAAAATTCAAAGTTCGACAAAATTAAAAAATATGTTAGGATTAAAATAATAACAGTGACTCCAAAAAAAGTTTTTCAGTTGCTCAGCGCACTTAAACTTTTATGTTAGTTTTAATGTGATTAAATTATCACCATATTATGAAATTGAATTTAAATTAGAAGGTTCTTGCTTACCTCTGAAAGTCGAGAATAAATAAAAAAAATATAACAAGAAAATTATCTGAGAAAAAATTGCAAAGTCCAATTGAATTGTGAATATGAATTATGATTAGAAATTATCACTTTATTTTTATTATTATTAACAGGGTAAATTATAAGTTAATTAAACAGAAAGTATTTGAGACAAATAAACGAATGAATTTAAAAATTAATTAATTAAATCTAATTAACAATTTTTCAATTAAAGTTAGTAGTAGTAACAGGATTAAAATGTTTAATTAAAATTAATATTAGAACTAATTAGCCATTGACAAGGCGGCCATATTTATTTATAAAATAAATATAATAGGTAAATGGATTTGAGAAATTATTTGCGTAGAAGAGATGAAGTGTTCAAAAACAAATGGATTGTATTCAATAAGAAGGGTGAGAGTTTTTCAGTTAGAATGAATTGTAAAAAAGTGTAATAAAATTGGATAAGGTTAAATGGTTTCACTTAGCAGTTTGTTGAGAAGGTTTGACGAATCCGTTGAATGTGAGAATTTCTTCCAGGCCAATCTGTACCAAAAATAAGACGAATGTGTATTTCCTTCCAATGAAGTCGATACTGAGAGAGAGAGAAGATGGTACAGCTTCCAGAAAGCAGAAGTTCAGAAGTCCAGTTGTGATGTTCGGAAATTAAATATCAACTCACTAGCTGATATTTTATCAATATACAATTGATATGGGGAAGAAAGAACATCAACAAATAAAAATATGAGAGTAAAATGGGAGACTGGACTCTGATTAGCAGAACATGATCTGCACAGATTCGTTGATTCCACAAGAATGAGAAAAAATTAATTATATAAATAAACATAAATTTGTTTATGGCTGTTCCCAGAGCGAGCGCCTCCCTCGCGCTGTTCTATCGAGTTGACGAACACTGCCCTAGAGATATTTTTTCTGCACAAAAATCGTAAAAACGATGATCACACATGCAATAAGCTCACGGTTGCGATTGGCGCAACCAACGACTATATATTTGAATCAATGCACTCCCAAGGTATAGACACAGATTGTATTGACCTCATAAAAAATATTTACAAAAATTCAGAATCACGATTAACTATAGAAGACAATGGTCCATATTTTTTGATCGTAAAGAGGAGCGAAACAAGGAGGCTCATTGTCACCGTCGCTTTTTCAACTGCGCATTAGAAAATATGTTCAGAGAACTTAACTGGTGTAATATGGGTATAAAGATTGACGGTGAATATCTAAATAACCCGGGGTTTGCAGACGACTTGGTACTGATAGCATCGTCGAGGACCCAAATAGAAGAAATGATAAACCAAATAATTGAAAAAGGAAAAATTACGGGTTTGGAACTAAATTTCAAATCAATGTTTATATCCTATAGCCCACAGACTGACATCATATTAGAAGAAAATAAAATAATGATAAAATATCAAGAAGACGTTATATACTTGGGTCAATTGATAAGTTTCAACGAAAAGATCAAATAAAGAGGTTAAAGAGAAGAATAAATTTAGGATGGAATAAATTCTGGTCACTAAAATTTATATTGAAAAACAAAAGTATAGACTTAAGATCAAAAATAAATATCTTTAAATCCTGCGTGACTCCAGTTCTGAGTTATGGTTCTCAAACCTGGTCCATTACTAAAAATTTATACAACAAGCTGGGGACTACACAAAGAGCAATGCTAAGAAGCATTTTAGAAATTAAAAAACAGGACAGAGTAAGAAATGAAACTATTTATTATAAAACAAAAATAAAAAATATCGTGTCAACTATAAAAACTCTCAAGTGGAAATGGGCAGGTCATGTACCTATATAGGCAGGAAGACTGGAAGATGGACTAAAAAAGTGACAGAATGGTGTCCATAGACAAGAAAAGAAGGAAAGAGAAGACAAAACGCAAGATGGAGTGATGACATCAAGAATTTTGCAGGGAACGAGTGGAGTACTCCACATAACAAGAGACAGAAACCTATGGAAAGAAATTGGAGAGGCCTATGCCCAATAATGGGCTCAACAATATTATAAAAATGTTTGTTAAAAAATATGTTATAAATACACTGTATCAATCAATTTATTGTAAATAAAGGCTTAATAATAATATTTTTCATTAAATTGAAGTGTTGGTTTTGTCACAAATATAATAAAACAATAATTTTAATAACTATTAGAATTATTTAATTGATAACTTATACAGTTTCGGTCACCACTGGTCGACCATCCTCAGTAGTTATCTCGTTCAAGAACCGGAATTTGTCATTTCACATGAAACATTCATTCTTAAATCTTCAATATAGATACATCACACAATTCATTACAATCACACACATACATATATAAGCAACAATTTATAAAAACGTTTATCACTGAACTAGAAACTATTTTGAATTCATACATACATATATATATAGCAACAATTTATAAAAATGTTTATCACTGAACTAGAAACTATTTTGAATTCATACATACATATATATATAGCAACAATTTATAAAAATGTTTATCATTGAACTAGAAACTATTTTGAATTCATACATATATATATATAGCAACAATTTATAAAAACGTTTATCACTGAACTAGAAACCTTTGAATTCATACATACATATATATATAGCAACAATTTATAAAAACGTTTATCACTGAACTAGAAACTATTTTGAATTCATACATACATATATATATATAGCAACAATTTATAAAAACGTTTATCACTGAACTAGAAACTATTTTGAATTCATACATACATATATATATGGCAACAATTTATAAAAAGCGTTTATCACTGAACTAGAAACTGTGCTGAATTCATACATACATATATATAGCAACAAGTTGCCAAAAACGTTTATCACTGAACTAGAAACTATTTTGAATTCATACATACATATATATATAGCAACAAGTTATAAAAACGTTTATCACATGAACTAGAAACTATTTTGAATTCATACATACATATATATAGCAACAATTTATAAAAACGTTTATCACTGAACTAGAAACTATTTTGAATTCATACATACATATATATATAGCAACAATTTATAAAAACGTTTATCACTGAACTAGAAACTATTTTGAATTCATACATACATATATATATAGCAACAATTTATAAAAACGTTTATCACTGAACTAGAAACTATTTTGAATTCATACATACATATATATAGCAACAAGTTATAAAAACGTTTATCACTGAACTAGAAACTATTTTGAATTCATACATACATATATATATAGCAACAAGTTATAAAAACGTTTATCACTGAACTAGAAACTATTTTGAATTCATACATATATATATATAGCAACAATTTATAAAAACGTTTATCACTGAACTAGAAACTATTTTGAATTCATACATACATATATATATAGCAACAATTTATAAAAACGTTTATCACTGAACTAGAAACTATTTTGAATTCATACATACATATATATATAGCAACAATTTATAAAAACGTTTATCACTGAACTAGAAACTATTTTGAATTCATACATACATATATATAGCAACAAGTTATAAAAACGTTTATCACTGAACTAGAAACTATTTTGAATTCATACATACATATATATATAGCAACAAGTTATAAAAACGTTTATCACTGAACTAGAAACTATTTTGAATTCATACATACATATATATAGCAACAAGTTATAAAAACGTTTATCACTGAACTAGAAACTATTTTGAATTCATACATACATATATATATAGCAACAAGTTATAAAAACGTTTATCACTGAACTAGAAACTATTTTGAATTCATACATATATATATATAGCAACAATTTATAAAAACGTTTATCACTGAACTAGAAACTATTTTGAATTCATACATATATATATATAGCAACAATTTATAAAAACGTTTATCACTGAACTAGAAACTATTTTGAATTCATACATACATATATATAGCAACAAGTTATAAAAACGTTTATCACTGAACTAGAAACTATTTTGAATTCATACATACATATATATATAGCAACAAGTTATAAAAACGTTTATCACTGAACTAGAAACTATTTTGAATTCATACATATATATATATAGCAACAATTTATAAAAACGTTTATCACTGAACTAGAAACTATTTTGAATTCATACATATATATATAGCAACAATTTATAAAAACGTTTATCACTGAACTAGAAACTATTTTGAATTCAAAATAGTTTCTAGTTCAGTGATAAACGTTTTTATAAATTGTTGCTATATATATGTATGTGTGTGATTGTAATGAATTGTGTGATGTATCTATATTGAAGATTTAAGAATGAATGTTTCATGTGAAATGACAAATTCCGGTTCTTGAACGAGATAACTACTGAGGATGGTCGACCAGTGGTGACCGAAACTGTATAGTTATCAATTAAATAATTCTAATAGTTATTAAAATTATTGTTTTATTATATTTGTGACAAAACCAACCCTTCAATTTAATGAAAAATTTAAATCAAGTCACTTAAGTTCTGGAAGAAATTTAATAAATTAATAATAATAATAATACGGAATGGCTCAGAACAGGAGGTCTTTATGGAGAGACAGAGGGTTTTCTTTTCGCAATCCAGGACCAGGTGATAAAGACAGGAGCTTACCAAAGACACATCATGGGTCAGCTGATCGACAGTAGATGTCGCCTATGTAAAACCACCAATGAATCAATACAACATATTTGCTGTGGTTGCCCATCACTAGCTCCCACTGAATATCTACAAAGACATAATAATGTAGCCAAGGTCATACATCAAGCACTGGCAAAGAGATATCGTCTAATAGAAGAAGAACAACCTTATTACAAATGTAGGCCAGAGACAGTAATCAGCAATGATCGAGCGCGAATTTTGTGGGACTGTGCAATCACAACTGATAGAGCAGTTGAAGCGAATAGACCCGATATTGTCCTGTTTGATAAAAATAAAAAAAAGGCAATAATTATTGATGTTGCGGTTCCATCGGATGACAAGCTTCTGTCAACAATCGCTGAAAAGAAGAGGAAGTACCAAGCGCTGTCTGTCGAACTGAAGGATATGTATAAGCTTCAGGGGGTGGAGATAGTCCCAGTGGTGGTGTCCGCGAATGGTCTGGTCACGAAGGATTGGAAGATTGCAAAATCAAAAATTCAATTGGACGAAGGACACATGAGAACTTAGTCAAAAGGCCTCATTGTTGGGAACTGCAAATATTGTTAGGAAATTTTTAAGTCTCCAGTAAACCACCCAGTGTCATGCATGATTCGCATCCCTAAATTCCTTTGTAAATATTGTACATATAAATATCAACCTTTGTACATAAATTTTTGCCTTGGGTAAATATCCCGGCAACTGTGTAAAAATTAAAAGAAAAATAAACAAAATAATAATAATAATATAGATAATAAATAATATATAACAATGTATATAATAATATAATAAATAATAATATTGTAATTGTTCAACAATTATCCAACATCTAAATCACAATATTTGTTCTTTTATTTTAAACTTAAGTTCGCAAAAAATAATTTTAATAAAAAAATATAAAACCGACTTCAAAAAAATTAAATGAAACAAATACAATAATAAGAACTCAAAAAAAAAAAAATCCACTAAAAAGTATAAAATAATTATCTTATTTAGTGACAACTAAACGACGAAATATTAACATGAAATTACTTTTTGAAGTCGGTGCCAAACATACATTTTATGAATCAAACTCGACGGATCTTAATTAGTACGTTTGGCGGGTAAGTTCGATTATATAGTTTGTTTAGCACCGACGTCAAAAAGTGATTTCATGTTAATATTTCGACGTTTAGTTGTAACTAAATTAGATAATTATTTTATACCTTTTAGTGCATTTTATTTTAATTTTTAAATTTTTATTATTTTATTTGTTGCTTTTAATTTTTTTGAAAACGGTTTTATTATTTTTTATAAAAATTATTTTTATTTTTCTCTTTTTAGTGATGTTATTAATAGTGACTTAATATATAATACCTTGCATGTATCTCGTAAGAGAAAGCGTCGGGGCAATGAATCAGAAAATGATAATAAAATTCAATTCATAAGTATAGAAATTCTCTCGAAACGTTTGCGGGTTTTAAATGAATGTTTTAAGATTTTTTTTAAAAAGATTTTATTTATTATAATTTCGATTATTTGCTCATAAGAATTGGAGATTTACGTTATTTCGTCATTGATCATATCATCAGAACTTGACCAAATTAATATGCTACCACCCCTAAGGTACCCCCTTTCCAATAAAAAAAGAATAATCGAAATCGGTCTATAAATAAAGAAGTTATGCTTAAAGCATATATAATAAAAAAGGTCCAATACCAATGAAAAAAAAACGGGACCAATCGGAAACTATACTGAACCCAATGCAATAAAATCATCAATATCGGTTCACAATTGGCGAAGATATCAGGTAACATAGAGACAAAAAAAAATGTATTCCAACCAGGAAAACGCTCAGCATCAATTTCAATGGCAGCCCCATAACACTTCTTCCACATTCACCATAAATTAAGACCATTTCAATTCTGTCTTCAACAAAAAATGCTCCATTTTTATTATGGTAATACAATATAACCATCCACTGGATTGACACGAGAAATAAATTTTTTATACTTAAAAAGTTTAAGTAGTTAAATTAAGTAGAAAATATATTTTAAATCTGTGTATAATGAAGTTTTAAAATCATTATTAATACTTATTTTAATTGTTGTAACTTTTCGATTTAAAAATTATTTATTTAATAATTAATTATTTAATCATTATTATTTGATAATTAAGTTAAATAATTGTTAAAAATAATTATTTATGATTTTTTTGAGTTCTAATAAATGATTTAATATCAAATTTGATGTCTGATAAAAAAATAGTTGTTTTGAAAGTTGTTCAGTTTTTTTTTTGTAGATTATGAATATGTAAGGAAATATATAGGTTTCTATTTAAAAAACAGAACTTGACATTGAAATACCCTTGAAAGCTTGTTCTAGATCTACAAACAATAGCGTAGTTTAGTTTCCCCCTCGATATAAATAAACTTTTATTTGAAACTTTTTTCCATATAATGCACTGTTTTTTGAGTTATAAGACTGTCTCAAGATAAAAACTCACCCTGTATATTCCCTCTAAGTAGAGCTTAGATTAATTTGAACGGTATATGTGAGAAGGATTAATATAGGTATTCCTTTTATGAATTCATAATTTTTATATGAATTGCACAAGCAATTAGCAATATAAGGAGAATTCTGTGTTCGATCTTATAAATATAAAATGAAAAAAATTTAAATTAAATTATTTATTACAAGCTCGAAACAGAATCTTAGGACTGAATTTGTTTATAAAAAAAAAAAAAAAAATAATAAAAAAATTAACATAACCCACTATCAATAGAATTAATTGACTTTATTTTTTATATATTTTCATTATAATGATAATTTATTTTGCTGCATACATAAAAAAATTATTACCTACTAGCTACGAGGCCCATTTTGCTAGCCAGGGGCTTCGATTATAGAAAATTTAGTAAATTTTAATTTTCTCATTAATATATCAAAGAATAATTGATACGTCAACAAGAGTTATTTTGACCGCGCTGATTTGAAAAAGATATTTTTATCTCGCGAGACTACTGCGGATTACGCTATTGGAGTCTGCGGAGTATGTCTGGACCAAGAGAGAAAAGATGTAATCCACTTAGCTACAATCCAACGTCGAGATCGAGTATATAACATCTGAGATTTCCAATTCACTCGGTGATCCATCCGAATGTCTAGCGGGCTATACGCGAAATGACGTTGGATTGTAGCTAAGTGGATTACATCTTTTTCTCTTGGTCCAGACTTAATACTCCGCAGACTCCAATAGCGTAATCCGCAGTAGTCTCGCGAGATAAAATATCTTTTTTTCAAATCAGCGCGGTCAAAATAACTCTTGTTGACGTATCAATTATTCTTTGATATATTAATGAGAAAATTAAAATTTATTTAATATCATTATTTCAAGTTAGAAATATATAAGTTCAAATATTATTTTCACTCAATATTTGACAAAAATTCCCTACATTAGAGTCGCGATCGAATAAAATGTAGAAAACCTTCAGTTTAGAAAATTTAGGTTTAATTCGGCTCAAATTAGGATTTTAATAATTTCAATAGGCTGAAATAATTTGTTAGTTAAAATAAAATAACACTTATCTGTTGTTAAATAAAATTTAATGAAAATATGTATTAATTATTTTTATAGATATAATAAAATGTATAAATATGTTCCATATAGGTTAATAATCCAAGTCAAAATTAAACAATAAAACATGTGTCCAAATGATATCTTCTTTAAAATTCAGGTAAACTAGGACATCTGTTGGTACACGCGAGAAGCAAAAAACGAAACTAGCGCCCCTGTTGGCGTGGGATTGAACTATATCATAGTTCCAAAAAAGAACAAAGGAGTTAGCAGCCCCTGGTTCCAGTCGCGAGGGAAAGTAAGGTATTGGAAAAATGTGTGATCAAAAGTATGTGAGCAGACCATGATTTGGGGGTAGCTGAATTAATTCGATTCGGGTTGGAGCATATATAAAATTCAACGAATATTATGGCTCACGTCATTACACGCGCTGACTCGTCTCTCATTAATTCATTGATTTATTATTTCATTATAAATAGATTCACTACTATAGTGTACAGTGTGTTTGACAATTTGACTGTTGTTTACTTAAAGTATTATTACTAATATTAAAGTATTGTTTATTTGAACAAGAACGATGTATATAGTCGCAGTGCCATCTAGCGGTGAGCGCTAGGACTGGACCGGACAAAGCTTAAAACATTTTCAATAAAAATTTCTTACATTTAAATTATAATCTATATATATAAAATCCTTTGTGTGTATGTACGCGATCGACCCACGCCTAAACCACTGAACGTATCGAAACCATATTCACACCATATGTTTGCTTAGTGCTGGGGATGGTTTATCTAAATTTTGAGCCAAATCGGTTTGATTTTATTTTTGATTTTTATATTTAATTGATTGACAGATAAGATCTATAGAAATAGAGCCTCTAAAAGGGCCAAGCAAACAATACATTATCCCTGCCCTGAAAGGTCAGGTCTTAAACAATGAAACCCCTCTTAACAAAAGAAAGGGGTATACAGGTAGTCAGGTCAAAATTTCAGAAACTTTTTTTTTTAAGATAATAAAATCTATTTTGAATACAGACATAATTTGTAAATTTAATTTTATATATATATATATATATATATATATAATCCTTAGTATGTATGTGCGTGATCGACCCATGCCTAAACCACTGAACGTATCGAAACCATATTCACACCATATGTTTGTTTAGTGCTCCAGATGGTTTATCTAAATTTTGGGCCAAATCGGTTTGATTTGATTTCACACGATTTTACATAATTAAATTAATTATTCTCAGGTAGAATGCCAATTGGGGTTTTAAAAAAGGTTTATCTTTTCTTTTGTACCCAGGCAGACAATGGGTGTGGGTTAATTCATTGTTCTCAAAGGCCTTGAAGAAGTATTATGATTATATTATAGATATATTTTGTTTTCCCTAAACTTTAGAATTAAACTGTTTCACAGAAATACACCATTCTCTCTTAAGTAAAAAGAAAAATTTATATTTTTAAATGTGATTATTTTATTGTTATTAGTTGGCTAACCTGAGCATGTCGGAAAGAAACATTCCAAATCTTAATCAATGTTTCTTATTATAAATATATTTCCCAGTATCTCAGTGCATTACATACAACGAATCATGGTGCATGCCTAGCATTACGATTGTTAGAAGAAGATTCGCATTGGGATACAACTCTTGCCCATGATGCTCTCGGTTCATCGCCACATCAAATACGATGTTTGTTTGCCATTTTATTGACAACGTGTTTTCCAACTAACCCGCCTAAATTATGGGGAAAATATAAGGCTTCAATGAGTGAAGATGTATTACATGCTCTACGTAGAATTCGAGGAGATCCAGATATAAATTTCTCGCCAGAAATATATAATGAATCTTTGATTAAGTTGGAAGATTTATGCATGATCATTTCGAATCAACCACCAATTAAATTAGGGATGCCATCAGTTAATCGGCCAGTAAGTGATTTATTTAATCGCGATATGCAACGTGAACAATCGTACAATGTTGATGGTTTAAATGCATATGTTCAAGCAAATGAACCAAAATTGTTACCAGAACAAAAATTATGCATGCAGTCGCTGCTCAAGAAGATGGTTTCTTTTTTTGGATGCACCAGGTGGAACAGGGAAACATTTTTAATTTCGCTCATATTGGCACAAATGACATCATCTGGAATTGCTGCCACTTTATTAGACGGAGGAAAAACAGCACATTCAACACTAAAATTATTATTGAACATTCAAACAAATGAAAATGCTGTATGTAACATTAAAAAGAATTTTTGGAACTGTACATAAATCAAAATTCATTCATGTATAAGAAAATATTAGAAAGAGTAAATCTATGCTTCGTCGTTGAATTATTTAACCTATAATCTTCAAACTAACGTAAGAGAGAAAAAAGAGAGAATGGAATGAAAAGAGAGAGAGGAATACTAGAAGTTTCACTTCCGTCGTGCGTAAGCTTGACACACTCAGAATTTTTTATTTTGCTTTCGCAATGTGTTAGATTATTTCTTGAAGCTGATTTTCAATTAATAAAATACGAGTATATTTAATTAAAATACAGTTGAACAAAATTATATTGCAAACAAACTTTTGGCCGTCTCGAGACGCTGCCCGCCAGGGCCACCCGCCCGGAGGGCCAAGGTGCAGATGGCGTGCCGGAGGCACGCCTGACGCAGCTTGTATTTGTATAAAATTTAATAATTAATATAAGTAATATTAAAATTTTACAGTTAGAATTACCAACTTGTTTTCTAGATTTTTTAAACTTCCCAGAAAAAAAAGTATATTTTCGATTTTAGAATTGGCAACACTGGTTGCGAAAGTTAACTTAAAGGTAGATTATTTTAATCTCTCATTGTAAAGTATCGAACAGTTTGCATCTAGTATATTTATATTATTTTAAACTTGAAAATTGTTTTTTTTTTTTAATTTCCCTGCAATTTTGTGTTGTATTTCGCAGCTTCTTCTACATTAGGTAAGTGATATATGGATAAATTTAATTTAATTATTTATTATACTTTCTAGTCGAGGATGGATTTATTTGAACACTATATGTGGGGGCGATTAATAGGGGTATTCTTTTTTATGAATTCTGACTTTTTAACCGACTTCAAAAAAGGAGGAGGTTATTAATTCGACTGAATTTTTTTTCTTTTGTGTCTATGTTACCTGATTTCTTGGCCAATGAACCGATTTCGGTGATTTTTAACCGACTTCAAAAAAGGAGGAGGTTCTCTATTCGAATGAATTTTTTTTTTTTTTTTTTTTTTTTTGTGCCTATGTTACCTCATATCTCCGCCAATTGTCAACCGATTTTGAAAATTTTTTCTGCATTGGGTCCAGTCTAGCTTCCGATTGGTCCCATTTTTTTCGTTTTTTTTCATAGGTATTAGACCTTTATTATTAGGTTTGTATAGACCTAACCTCTTTGTTTATGAACCGATTTCGATGGTTCTTTTTTTATCGAAAGGGGTGTCATAGGGATGGTGTCATATTAATTTGGTCAAGTTCTGATGATATGCATCACTATTAATAACATAACTAAAAAGAGAAAAATAAAAATAATTTTTAAGGAAATAAAAATTTTTAAGAAAAAAATAAAAACCGACTTCAAAAAATTAAATGCAACAAATTAAATACACTAAAAGGTATAAAATAATTATTATCTTATTTAGTTACAACTAAACGACGAAATATTAACATGAAATTACTTTTTGAAGTCGGTGCCAAACAAACTATACCTATAAGCGAGCGTACCCGCCAAACGTACTAAGTAAGATCCGTCGAGTGCGATTCATAAAAGGTATATGTTTGGCACCGACTTCAAAAAGTAATTTCGTGTTAATATTTCGTCGTTTAGTTGTAACTAAATAAGATAATAATTATTTTATACCTTTTAGTGTATTTTATTTGTTGCATTTAATTTTTTGAAGTCGGTTTTTTATTTTTTTCTTAAAAATTATTTTTATTTTTCTCTCTTTTAAGTGATGTTATTAATAGTGATCATATCATCAGAACTTGACCAAATTAATATGACACCATCCCTAAGACACCCCCTTTCGGATAAAAAAAGAACCATCGAAATCGGTTCATAAACAAAGAGGTTAGGTCTAAACAAACCTAATAAAAAAGATCTAATACCTATGGAAAAAAATGGGACCAATCGGAAGCTAGACCGGACCCAATGCAAAAAAAAGTTTCAAAATCGGTTGACAATTGGCGGAGATATGACGTAACATAGACACAAAAAAAATTCAGTCGAATAGAGAACCTCCTCCTTTTTTGAAGTCGGTTAAAACACATTACTTATTTATAATTAAAATTTATACATAAAAACGAGTGTATTCTGCCATGATAATGTGGTTAGAATTATTTTACAATTTTCTGGGCAACTTTTCTAATTTTTTTTTACGTATTAACCTGAATTGGACCATTACGAACATTTAAAAAAATAGCCAAATCGGTCCAGGCATTTGAGAGATCTGCGCTTACAAAGAAACAGAAATTCATTTTTATTATATAGATATCACTGCTATGGGTACCGTGTCTAATAATCTTATGAGTCATAGAAGAAAATTGAAACTTAAAACATTTTCAATAAAAACTTCTTACATTTAAATTATAATATATGTATAAAATTTAATAATTAATATAAGTAATATTAAAATTTTACAGTTGGAATTACCAACTTGTTTTCTAGATTTTTATAAAAAAGGTCTAATACCTATGAAAAAAAAAATGGGACCAATCGGAAGCTAGACTGGACCCAATGCAAATTTTTTTTTCAAAATCGGTTTGACAATTGGCGGAGATATGAGGTAACATAGGCACAAAAAAATTCAGTCGAATAGAGAATCTCCTCCTTTTTATGAAGTCGGTTAAAAACACATTACTTATTTATAATTAAAATTTATACATAAAATCGAGTGTATTCTGCCATGGAATTGTCTATATTTTTTTATTTATTTATTGAGTAACCAACTTATTATACAATTTCATTTAAAATAATTTTGATTCAATTTCTAGTACATGCCCCAAAGAGGCTTCGGTACTTTCTTTTAATATATTGAAAAAAGGTAATTTTTTGTTTACATTTACTGAATTTGTACATATTGTTAATTTCAACCATGTATTTTAATTTTCCTCTTCTTCGTCTTTATTAATCGATAAATAAAGTTTAGGAAAGCGGTGTTGGTTTATAGGTGAAACATATTAAACAAAGGAATTATTATTTAACGGGTATATGGTGTTCACAAAGAGTGAAATAAAATTAAAAAAATTAAAAATCTTTTAAGCTATTTTGGAGATTTTATTATTCTATCTTGGCTATGAACCCTTTCATCAGGAGGTTAAACAGAACACAGTGTTCTGTTTAACCTCCTGATGAAGGGTTCATAGCCCGAAATATGTATAGAGATAAATAAAAAATCTCCAAAATAATTTAAAAAGATTTTTTAATTTTTTTTTAATTTTATTTCCTCTTTGTGAAACACCACTATAACCCGTTAAATAATAATTCCTTTGTTTAATCGATAAAGTTCTTGAGGCCGGGGACAATGGCTGGTCCCTGTAATCCAGCTTCCTGGAGGCCAGAATAAGGGACGCTGGAGGAGGAATTCCTGGGCGATAATTGGACCTGCCTTGGTAAAAGAACCGCGAATCGAATTGTCTATATTAAATGATTTTAAAATTTATTTTATAGGAATTGTTCGAATATGATTTATGCTCGTGAAATGGTTGTTATATTTTTACATTTTTGATGAAGATTACACGGGGTAAACTTTTTAAATTGTTTATTATTATCTAGGGACGTTTCAAATTCTTACATTTGTCTAATCAACAGCTTGAAAAAAAATCGGTTGTCTGTAAAGTCGGTTTACTGACGATAGTTGAACGTGACAACGTCATAAGAAAATACTGATGGAATGGTCAAATAATTATCAATAAATTTAATGTTTCTTAATTTAAAATCAATTGGATGGAGTCTTTCATTCCAAAATTCGATTTTCAATTAAAATTATATTTCAAATTTGCCGCAAAGAAGGCGTCAGCGCTCCCTGACGGCAGCATTACGTCAGCGTTGCGGCAAATTAATTTCGATAAATATATATAGTATGTAACCAAAATAAATTTGCCGCGGTTATATTCCGGGAGCCTAGTGTCTGAAGACTGAATTAGTCGAGTAGGGCTGACTCGATGACGTGGAAGCTAGAGGTTATTATTATTGTTGATTCCTTTTCAACAATAACGACGACACTGAAGCACACGGAACGATAAATAACAATAGTTACGGTAAACGGTAAGCGATAAATAAAACGAAACAAAACAGATTCTTCACTTCAGCTTGCCTTGCCAACACGACACATGATTCTCTTTTTCCACATGTGCATTAGTCATCGAATCCAACCTCTAGCTTCTACGTCATCGAGTCAGCCCTACTCGACTAATTCAGTCTTCAGACACTAGGCTCCCGGAATATAACCGCGGCAAATTTATTTTGGTTACAAGTATAATACTTCTTCTTAACATATAATAATATAAAAGATAATACTTTTTAAAAATCAGAAGACATCTGTAGAGTGAATATTTTACAATAAATTCTTTAAACTAATACTCACTCTAGTTATTCAATTCAAAATATTGATGATTATACAATTTTAAATTTTTATTTAATAGATGCTTTGTTCTATAAGAAACCAATAAATCAAGTATTTCATCCAACAATGGATATTCAATTAATCCAAAAAATCTGAAAGGTTTAGTATAAAAATACTAAATAGAACAGTAAAAACATTAGTTTTTAACATAAAAATCTCAATAAACTCATTGAGGGGCTTGAATGGAAAACGATTTATCTTAATATCGCAATAATTATCGCTTCCAAAACAATTTCTTGGAAGAGTCTCGGTAGAACGAAATTAATTCCTCTATCATTCAACCCTCTCACCAAAAACAAAATACAACACCGAAAAATATCAATCGGCAAAATGCTAAAAAGCAAACACTAAAGCTGTTAATAACCCATTGATATGTTTATTTGATTTTTTAAATTTTTCTTACAATTGTACCTGATTTAAAAACTATATATTATGTATTTTTATAATTTATATTTAAATTCATTCCTTGGGTTATACATTATAAATTAAAATTTTGTTAAGAGAGAATGTTGTAAGTTCTTGTGTAACATTTTAAATAAAGTAAAAGAAATTTTTTTAGAAAAATTTCATTTTTCGTGTCCATGATTAATAATAAAGGAATGTAGGGAGGACAAGACTTAAATTGATTAAATGTTTTGATTGACCATTACGGTATCTTGTCAGCATTTGCGCTAGTAGCTAACGAGAAAAAAACATTTCAAACCATATTCTTTTTTCTATCACAATTCATTCAACTCATCAACCAACATAAAATATAAACTTTTAACCAAATTAATTGTTTTTGTCAAAAAACTAACAGAATCAAATTGAACAAAGAAATTTTTTTTTTTTTTTTATTTTTATTATTTATTTTTAGATGTCATGTACATAATATGATTGTACATAATAATCTTCTTAATGACATCTTAAAATAAATAATAAAAATAAAAAAATGTCTTTGTTCAATTTGATTCTGTTAGTTTTTTGACAAAAAACAATTAATTTGTTTAAAAGTTTATATTTTATGTTGGTTGATAAGTTGAATGAATTGTGATAGAAAAAAGAATATGGTTTGAAATGTTTTTTCTCGTAGTAAAAAATCCTGACAAATAAGTTTAATAAATGAGCCACTGAAGAAGTTGCAAAATAACAACGAAACGTATGGCATATTTAATCAAAACTTGTATTTAATTTAATTTAAAGTCTTGTCCAACTCCCTACGATTCCTTTAATAATTTTTTTAGAAACTTTTTAAAATTTAAAATACTAAGTAGGACAACGACTTACTAACTAAATCCCCTAGATTAGTCGTTTAGGGGATTCTATGTTAAACTAAAATAAAGAGCGCGCGCTATATTTAAATTTAATTTTCAAAATATAATACAAGAGAGTAGAAAAGAAGATACGACAGAGTGCCAAGTGCCAACAGTAATTTTGTTAATGTTGACAATGTATTATTATTAGAGGAATTTTGCTTAAAAAATTAAATTTGTAAAAAAAAGCCAGAAATGTTTGAAAAAAGCCAGATTTCCCGCTATCCGCCAGATTAGATTTCTTCAAGATAGATGGAGTAAAAAATAGTCAGATCTAGCGGGAAAACAGCTAAATTGGCAACACTGCGCTGTAGTATTGGTAACATATTTTGGACTGCTTATGGGTCATGGTGGGGGAAGGATATATTTTCTTAGCAAGTTGTGTAGATTTCTGCATTCGTTGAAATAATTTATTCCAGGCAGTTTCAATAGTTTTTTTGATTTATTTCTAAATAACCTATTTTTTTTCATTTATTTTTTGTTGGATTCATTATTTATTGTTCATCGAGAGGTAAGTGTTTTGTATATTAGATGTGTATATTGATTTTATTTTATTCTTTAAATATTAATGAGGCCAGGAAATTTCTTGTAACACGTGTGGGTTGGGTTTTTATTATTTGGAATTTCGACCAATTCTTAAATTTATCATTTCTCTATGTTCTGTTCTTTATGTAAAGATTGTGTTTGCTATTAGTAATTTTTAGAGGGGAATAATTTTTCATAAATATTTATAGTGAAAGCTGAAAGTTTTTAGGTGTCTTTTTTTGAAAAAAGATGGAAATTATTTCAAAAATACAGCCCAGATCTAAAATATTAATAAATGAATTTATCTTTAAGGACCAATCATATGATATGATATGCAATGTAAAAATATTTTCTCTAAAATCTATGATTGGTCCTTAAAGATAAATTTATTTATTAATATTTTAGATCTGGGTTGATTTTTGAAATAATTTCCATTTTTTTAACCGACTTCAAAAAAGGAGGTTTTCAATTCAACATTTTTTTTATTTATTTATTTTGAACGGAACAATTCCTTTTACACATTTACAAGCACACATTTACATAAATTACAAGAATACATTATTATATAAGAATACAAATCATACAATCAGACTCAACCAAACATAAGCAAAGTCTATCTACCCAGCATCAGTCTCCTAACACTACCAAGAGAACAATTGTCAACGTCAACGCCAATGAACACCCCATTACATATGTTCATCATTCGGTTTAGGGGGAAGCCATCATATAGTTTGATCTCGGGCAGTCAATGTAAAACATGTCTTGCGATCTCAAACTGCGACATGGAACATTTATTTTTAGTTGGGATAGTAGGAAACTGCTATCTATCTGGCTGTTTAATAATTTATAAACAAAGGACACATCAAAAAATTCACGTCTCCTATCAAGATCAGGAAGATTAAATTGAGTTTGCAAGGAGACATTTGAAGAGGTATCATTTAGGATAAAGAGTTTAAAGGATAGCTTACGAAGAAATTTATTCTGTACAGATTGGAGAAGTTTTTTTTCTACTGAGTAAAAAGGACTCCATACTTCAGTGGCATACTCAACAATTGGACGAACTAAGGATTTGTAAAGATGGATGTAGCATTGGATATTTCTAAATTCGTAAGAATTGCGGGTAATGAAACCTAGTGTTCTAAGAGATCGTCTGTAGATGTCATGGATATGATCCTTGAAACACAGTTTACTATCAAAAAGGACACCAAGGTCACGTATATTCTCAGTTCGAACAAGTTGTTGGCCAAGAAGAGAGTAAGAATGCATAACAGGATTTACTTTACGAGAGAATGAAATTATGGAACATTTAGAAAGATTCAACTGCAGTTGGTTAGTACAACACCACTCCTGAAGTCTGTCTACAGTTGTCTGTAATCTCTCACAGTCTGCAAGAGAAGAAACTTCAAGATAAATCTTTAAGTCGTCAGCAAACAACAGAAACTGAGCATCATGTAGAGCAGTGTGTATATCATTTATAAAAAGAAGAAATAAAAATGGTCCCAGATGAGATCCCTGAGGAACCCCCGATGATACTGTGAATGGAGTTGATTGGAAAGTTTTAATTTTGACTAATTGGGTTCTGTTCACAAGGAAACTTTCAAGCCAGCGAAGGAGAGCACCTGATATTCCGTAAGCTTCCAATTTTCTGCACAATATACCATGACTTATCTTATCAAATGCCTTAGTGAAGTCTGTATATACAGAGTCCACCTGGCTACGAGCATCAATTTTATCTAATATGAATTTTTGATAAGTTAAAAGGTTAGTTACTGTAGACCTTTTAGAACAGAACCCATGCTGCTGGGGAATAATAATTGACATTAGATCATTTTTCAACCTATTAGAGACAATAGAGTCAAATATTCTTGGAAAGACAGACTGAATAGATATTGGTCTATAGTTAGAAACATTAGATTTGTCTCCAGATTTAAAGATTGGGATGACGTAGGCTGACTTCCACAGTTCTGGAAATATCCCTGTTTTTAAAGAAAGATTGAAGATACAAATTAGAGGAGTTATAAGGTAGGTTATGCAGTTTTTTACTAAAATAGGTGGAATATTATCTGGTCCTGAAGACTTTCTTACGTCTAGCTCATTGATAGCATTTTCGACCTCACTATATGAAACAATGTAATCATGCAAATTGATAATTGAATCGCCACCGAAACCTGGAGAAAAAGACCCCGCAGGATTATCTTCATAAACGGTAGAAAAATGATTAGCGAACATATCAGCAATGGCATGACCATTTGACGATGATTCTCCACTGTGAAACATGATGCTGGGCATTGTAGATGATTTATTTATAGTATTTATATAATTCCAAAAATTTTTAACATTACTGTGAATAGAATTCTCAACATTTAACATATAATTATCATAGCACTGGTTAGACAAATATTTACACTCGGCTCTAAGTTTGGAGAATTCCTGATAATGTTCAGAACTGCCAGTCTGCTTGTACAAAGAGTGACACTTTTTCTTAGCTTTCACTTTTCCAATCAATTCACAGCTGAACCATCTTGGATATAAGTTTGAATTATTAAATCTAGTAACTGGCACAAATTGCTCAATTGCACTTGACAAAACACTATATATATGATTTAAGGATTCATTCACCTCTGTCGCTTCAAACAGGTCTGTCCACCGATAATGAGACAAAAAATTATTCATAGAAATATAATCACCCTTTGCAAAATTATACACTACATTTTCGAACTTCAACTCTGAAGGTGAATTGTTAATCATTTTGGAGACTATGTCCAAGGTGGGATGCAATTTATCTTCATCCACTAGACTCGAACTCGATTTCTTAACTTCCAGGCCCTTGCAGTTAGTAAACACCAGGTCCAATTTCCTTCCCATATAGTTGCATATATTGTTTGCCTGTTGTAAATCCAGGGTGTTCAGGAATGAGTCCATGATAAAGTTGATTGGAGAGGAATGCTGTAAGTGCTGAGAGGGATTTTTTTCCGCTTCTTGCCAATCCGGTAGGTTAAAGTCGCCGCACAATACAATTTTTTTGTCCGGATATTGAAGAAGCAGCAGCTCCACCTCGTCGCAAAGCTGCTCATACTTATCACCAGTCTGACTAGGTGGGATATAAATGGATCCAATAATATACACTGTGCTGCCAACATTCACCTTAACATAAATTTGTTCCAAGCTGTCATATCTGCTGGTCAACATGCTGGATGAATAGTTATTTCTCACCGCGATTAAAACTCCACCTCCATGTTTTTTGTTACTATTTCGCTCATTTCTATCCAATCTATATATTGAAAATTCGTTCAGGCCAAGTTCAGAATCATTAACAGCACTCGAAAGCCAAGTTTCACTACATATTATAATATCAGACCCCATAATAGGAATTGAGCCTCGCAATCTATGCAGCTTTGTGTTTAGACCTCTAACATTTTGATAAATTATGTTAATCGAGGTGTTTGCCCCGTTCCTCAATTCTCAATTTCGCTTAACAATTCTCGGCAGGCCATTAAAACTTCGGATAACAATGTCATTTTCGCCATCATCTTGCCGTTTTTTCAATTCTTCTTTTAGTTTTTTGTAATACTCCTGTTGAAGCTTAGTTTTATCCCTAGTTGCAGAAACGGTAGTTTTTTTGTTTTTATTTGCAGAAATAAAAGAATTTAGCAAGCGCTGGGCATCCTCCTCACTCCTACATACAATCTTAACCGGTCGAGGTCTGCCCGACGCAACATCAACATTTTTGCCCAACCTGAAAATTCTCCAAGTATTGGCCAATTCCGAACATTCCCCATTCAATATCTTGTGGATTTCCGCCGAGTCTTCACTGTTTCTCTGCTGAGGATTTTGAGAATTTGACTCTACTAAGCCAAAAATTATCAGATTTTTTTTCCTCAATATCCTCTCATTCATCTCGCTTAATGCCGTCTCGTTGAATTCGCCATCGTCACCAACATCTCCCCGTGCAGCGGCGAGCCTGGATTCAATTTCTTCTATCTTCTTGTTGAGTTGGCTCAAAGATGCCTCCAGTTTGTCATATTTATTGCAACGTCTGACTAAATCATCTATAGATTTATCTATTGCCAATACTGGAATACTGGAATCAGTATCACAACGAAAGCAGAAGTATACCATTTGCTTATTTGTGTCCTTAATAGCTTTTTGTTCAGTTTGGTTCAAGTTCATGCATTTATTATGAACAGGCAATTTGCATTTAACGCAGGTGTATGTATCGATTGCATTCGTTTTTTTCTGGCACTTCAAGCACTTACTAATATCCAGCAGCACCATTTTGTTATTAATTTGATAAAAAATTTGTTCAAAATTGTGCTGTTATTAATTTATTAGCTATTTAATGATTATTCAATTATTATATATGTAATATATTATAAAATTTACTATCATTAACAAGTCCAAACTTCTAAGTAAGGTTATGTTGCCAGAGAACCAGACGTCCTTCTTCAATAGTTATAAATATATATATATAAAAAAAAACTTTTCACTTAATAAACTAAACACGAAATGAAACGCACATTTATATAAATATATCCAAAATATCAAACTAAAAAATGTATGCTGTGTGTCCAAACTTCTAAGTAAGGTTATGTTGCCAGAGAGCCAGACGTCCTTCTTCAATAATTATAGAAATATATATATATAAATACATATATATACATATATATAAAAAAAAACACAAAAAAACTTTTCGCTTAAGAAACTAAACACGAAATGACACGCACATTTATATAAATATATCCAAAATATCAAACTTAAAAATGCATGTATGTGCCAGAGAGCCAGACGTCCTTCTTCAATAATTATAAATATATCAATATGGGGTCTCCTAATCTGCTTTCGTCCACAGATTCTTCTTCTTCTATTGGGTTCATTGTTTTTTCTTCTCCATAGAGTTCTTTCAGGTGTTCCTTCCATCTATTTGCCTGTTCGTTTTCGTTTAGAATAATGTGGCCTCCTTTATTCCTTATGTTCTTGCTTTTTGGCTTGTCTTCTTGAAAATTTCTTTTTATTGCCCTATAGGCTACACTCAACTTTTCCCAATACTAGATTTCTTTCGTTGACTTCTTTACATTTTTCTTGAATCATTTTTTCTTTTGCTTTTCTACATTCTCTTATAACTTTCCATCTTAATTTTTTATATGTTTTTCCCTTCTTCGTCTTTTCTGTTCTTAAATTTTGTTCGTTCGTCAATCAGTTGCAGTATTTCGTCTGTTACCCATGGCTTTTTATTTTCGTTTTTCTTTGATTGAAGGACTTCGTTAGCTGTTTCGGTCAGGCTTGATTTCATGTCATTCCATTCTTGTTCGATTTCATCTTCTTTATTATTTAGTGTTCCAGTTTCTTATTCAGCGTTTTCGAAAAGTGTTTGGGTTTCTTTATTTTTTAATTTAGATATATCCCAAGCTTTTTTCGCGACCGCCCCTTTTTTTATTAGTTTTTTAAATTTTAGTTGGCATTTCATCGCAATTAGATTGTGATCACTAGATATATCAGCCCCAGGATAACTTTTGCAGTCCTTTAATCCTAATCCTAATAATCTTTATTTATGGACCGATTACAATGATTCTTTTTTTATTGGAAAGGGGGTACTTTAGGGGTGGTCCCATATTAAGTTATGATGATATGATCAATGACAAAATAACGTAAATCTCCAATTCTTATAAGTAAATAATCGAAATTATAATAAATAATATCTTAAAACATTCATTTAAAACCCGCAAACGTTTCGACAGAATTTCTATATTTATGAATTGAATATTTATCATTTTCTGATTCATTCGCTCGACGATTTCTCTTACGAGATGTATGCAAGGTATTATATTAAGTCACTATTAATAACTAAAAAGAGAAAAATAAAATTACTCTTTATAAAAAAAATTAAACCGACTTCAAAAAATTAAATGCAACAAATTAAATAAGAATTTTCAGAAATAAAATAAAATACACTAAAAAGGTATGAAATAATTATCTAATTTAGTTACAACTAAACGACGAAATTGTTACATGAAATCACTTTTTTTGGAAGTCGGTGCCAAATAAACTATATAAGCGAGCGTACCAGCCAAACGTATATAAGGGCCGGTTGTATTGTCGTAGCAACAAGCCAACAAACGGTAGATGGTAAATTGAGGACCGATGGCCAATCAGATGGCAGGCACTGAAAGTGTCATTCGATTGGCCATCCCAGTCCCCGACTTACCATCTACCGTTTGTTAGTGGTAAAAAGCATTTACTTTACGACATACAACCGGCCTTAAGTAAGATTCGTCGATTTCGATTCATAAAATGTATATGTTTGGCACCGACTTCAAAAAGTGATTTCATGTTAATATTTCCTCGTTTAGTTGTAACTAAATTTGATTATTATTTTATACCTTATAGTTTATTTTATTTTATTTTTTAGTTCTTATTATTTGATCTATTTAGTCTAAAAGCGAATGAAAATGGACGACCCAGACTAACGCAGGCAGAGGACGAGGTCTTGTCGGTCGCGCTGCATAGCTGCTACAGCCCGAAGCTAAATGTCGCGTTGCATAGCTGCTACAGCCCGAAGCTAAATGTCGCGTTGCATAGCTGCTACAGCCCGAAGCTAAATGTCGCGCTGCATAGCGTAGTGCGTTGTCGCTTCCAGTGGACGGATGACTAGGGTAATATGTAGTTTGAAACCGGACTGGACTTAGAACATATAACCAGATATTGTAGTCTCAAAATCCATTGGTCAGTGCATGTATATTATAGTGCATATTTTTGCCTATTCTATGACATATTTGGACTATTTTTACCCTATACACATCCAGTCCTTATTAGATACAATTTTATATTTTTGATGAAATGATATTTGAAATGGTTAATTCTTTATTTTCCAGACCAAGACAAAACCATTAATGGCTGCTGAAAGCTAAGACAAATAAGTAATTACTTATGATGAATCATATTTAGAAATTGGTCGACATTAATCTTTATGAAAAATCATCGGTGTAACTAAAATATGAAAATTTGCTTGACATATTGCAAAGAAACGTCTGAGGGATTTTATTACCGCCCCCCCCTCCACCCACACACAAAGGTAAGCTTTATTCATGAATTTCAATTCTGATAAGATTATGCATTAACCTCATTCATATTATTTTAATATATTATCTTAATATATATAAAAAGAGAAGGTTATGTTTCATTCATCTATCAACGCACAGCCTAAACCGCTTGACCTAGAAAGATGAAATTTGGAGTGTATATTCTTTCAACGATTTATGGGTTTTTATTCATTACTATCTGTACCCGGCGTGCCCCTAATACGCCTGTCCCAGCTGGGCCTTCCACGCGGGGTGCCATGGCGGGCGGCGTCTCGAGATTAAAGTATTAGCTGTCCAAAATTGATTACCTTTTATGTAAATTGTTTATATATATAGGGCTTTCTTGGGTGACTTTGACCATTTAAAGAAAGATTCAACTTCTTTGAAAATATTCTTTTATTAAAATGCAAATAAAAAATAAATCGAACAATGCTTGAAAATTTTTTCATAAATATAAAAGGTCAAGTAAACAACCCATCTACCCTGTTCTGAATGAATATGTCTGAAAAGGTCTAAAAAGAACCCTTCTTTTGTTCTCTCTCTATTCTTATTACAACAAAAATCTATTCATTCATTATTATTTTAGGGACGGTGAATAAAATTGAAAAATTAAATTGATTTTAAATTGATGATACTAAATGAGTGCGGTCCGCAAAAGTGAGAAAATAATGTGTACAAAGTTTCATCTCCATCAGACAAATGGTGTCGGAGTCCATTAAGGTCAAATGGACAGACAGACAGACAGACCAACAAACATTCAAATTTATATACCGAGTGAGTTTTTTATCTTGAGACAGTCTTATAACTCAAAAACAGTGTATTATATGAAAACAGTTTCAAATAAAAGTTGATTTATATCAAGGGGGAAACTAAACTACGCCATTGTTTGTCGACCTAGAACAAGCTTTCAAGGGTATTTCAAGGTCAACTTCTGTTTTTTAAATGGAAACCTATATTTTTCTTTACACATTGCCTAAATTTTCAAAAAAAAAAAAAACTGAAGAACTTTCATTAGAACTATTTTTTTATACGACAACAAATAAACAAAAGATCCAAATAATAATTATTTTTAACAATTATTCAACTTAATTATCAAATAATAATGACAAAATATTTAATTATTAAATAAATAATTTAATAATTTTCCGACTATGTTCTGTGACATTCCAAAGTGTATCGCAAGTCTTCTGGATAAATTCCAATTCCAATTTTCTTATTTTTTTTAACAGATTTACATCACGATAAAATGAAGCTTGTGAGGGGGTTTTTCATATCAGGAAAACGCTCGGCATCCCCATAACACTATTTCCACATTCACCGAATAAATTAAGGCCATTTCAATTCTGTCTTCAAAAGAAATACTCCATTTTTATTATGGTAATAGGTACAATATAACTATCTACTGGATTGACACGAGAAATAAACTTTTTAAACTCAAGAATTTTAAATAGTTCTATTAAGTAGAAAATAATCTCTTGAATCTGTCTATAATGAAGCTTTAATATCATTATAAACACTTATTTTTATTGTTGTGACTTTTCAATTTAATAATTAATTATTTAATCATTATTATTTGATAATTAAGTTGAATAATTGTTAAAAATAATTATTAAGATTTTTTTAGAGTTCTAATTGATTCATGTATTTTGTTTATTTGATGTCGTATAAAAATAATTTTAGTCAAAGTTGTTCAGTTTTTTTTGTAGATTCAGAATATCTACAGAAACATAAAGGTTTCTATTTAAAAAATGAACTTGACATTGAAATACCCTTGAAAGCTGTTCTGCGTCGACAAACAATAGCCTAGTTTAGTTTCCCCTTCGATATAAACAAACTTTTATTTGAAACTTTTTCCATATAGTGCACTGTTTTTGAATTATAAGACTGTCTCAAGATAAAAAACTCACTCGGTATATTGTAACACTCTGTATATATTGTAAATATTATACGATTACTATATTGAGTTTCTTGCCGGATTCTTCTCAGCCTAGTATTTCCGATCCGGTGGTAGACTCGTGACTTTCTATCAAGTGTTGTCATCGTTTAACTTGTTTTTAATATTGTTATTTCCATATTTAAACAAAAAATTACAATGTCATTTTTTTCTACTTTTTTTTTTTAATATCCTTTCCATTGTTATGCTATCCTTTAATTGATAATGGGAAATTAAAATTAAAAGGAGTGGCAAACATCACGGGGGGTGGGGGGTTAAAAGGACGAGGGGGGGGGGGCAATGTAACTTATGTGCTAGGGAAATTGGGCTTATTTTCTTACTTTAATGTTAAATTAATTATTATTGATTATTATGAAATATTTATCTGCTTCGCTATTTTTTTGTTTATGGGGTGGGTGTATCCCCTCAGTGTCTGATCCAAGTGCTGCGTCCCTAAAATGGAGAATGCCTGAAATGTTTATATGGTGATGAAGGATGTATGAAATGGGCTTCTTGGTACTAATTCTATAAATAATTATAACACTGACCAACATTTTAATTAAGATAATGAGATGCTATTTATTCTGGAACTACTACAATGAGTATCGATGAGGTATAGAGGTGTCTTCCTTGCTGTCCAGCTGCCGTGGAGAGATTGTGTGTGTGTATGTGTGTGTGTGGATGTACTCTCTCGAAGGTATGCTTATCAATATATATGGTATGTGTGTGTGTAAGCGAATACTTGAAGAGAAGAAGTGTATGTGTGTACTCGCTGTATGTATTGTAATGATAAAAACGGCAACCCCCTATTTAATCGGCAACTTAGTTGCCACCTTTTTTATTTTATTTTCAGATTTAATTTAATTTCCAACGGTTGGCGTTCTGCGAGACTCGATTCAGAGTGCAGCTAATATCAGGCCCGGGAAAATTCCATGCGTTTGGCTACCAATGAGTCACACTCGTAAAATTTTCCAGATGACCGACAAGCCAACACACACTGTATCGCTTGATTTTTTTCTTATTCGCCACACAATTCATCCATCTTAATTCTCATATCGTGGAGATTCATTATTGTTTTATTTTTTTATATCTTTGTATAAAGTCTTTTCGATTAACGGACAAGCTTCATCCTTGCCATTAAGTATTTTCTTTTTTCTTTTATATAAATTTAAATAAATATTCTTTGAATATATTTTTCTTTGTTCATTTACATATATATGTATCAATTATTTACTTGACTGGCAAGCTCGTTTCTTGTCTCTTATTATTATATTCTTTTACTTATTTTTTTCTATATAAATAAATAGTTTTTTTACCTTTATATTATTCTTATTTTTCAAAGAGGCAACTATTACACACACGACCTTTTCCTTCAAAAGGGACCCTCATAAAGTGAGATTAACCCCTTAAATCGTTACAGTATTCTCTCTGCGGAGACTTGAATAGCAGAAGTATATGAAGTGTATGTGTGTATGTAAGCGAAGACTGGACTCGAAGAAATGTATATGTGTGTGTAAGCACGACTTGAATAGAATAGGTGTATATGTGTACTATCTGTGCTCTCTCTGCCGAGACTCGAATAGAAGTATATGAAGTGTCTATGTAGGCGCAGACTTCAATAGACGATGTGTATATATGTGTTAGGGCTCTCGTGAGGTGAGTGCTGTGTGGTGCTTTGTGCGCCCCCCATCAAGTCGATGGGGTCCTAACAATCTGTTGAGTGCAGGTTGTAGGTTGCGTGTTCATATAGGGTGTGTGCAGGGGAGGGGCTGCTGGTTGGCGTTTGGCCCCTCCAGATTCGAATGTCCGAATCCGTTCGCTCCCCAATCGAATCGAGTCGCTTTAATATAGCATGGGTGATAATATTTCACTCATGCTAAACGACGCAACGATCCGACTGAGTCATCTAGCGGCCGTGTCTCAAGGCTCGAGGCACATGAGCAAGAACGGGCCGCTACATATGTACTGCCTGTGTTCAACTCACTGCGGAACTTGAATAGAAGTATGTGAAATATATGTGTGTATGTATGCACTGCCTGTGTTCAACTCCAATAGCAGAAGTGTATGGCTGTACTGCTTGTGCTCTACTCTCACTCTTGTCTCAAGTCATCAGCTCTCTCATTATTCGTAATTATCATTGCTGGTCAATTGTCTACCTTTCCTGGAACTCATCAGCTTTCTCTGCTCTATTAACTAAAACTCACATTAATTACATTTAATTCTGAATAAAAATAAGATATTTAATTGTTTTATTTTAAATAATTGGTTGTTTAACCGCAAGACCATTGCAACATACATATATTGAAACAAAGGATTAGCCCTTTAAAAGGACAATTGCAGCCATAATAATAGCTATTGATTAAAAATGCTTTTAAATATAATAAAGTAGCCCTGAAAAGGACAAGTGGTTCAGTGTAATTGGTGAAGATGCTTTTTCAAAATAAGAATGATGTTTCAATATGTATGTATTCGCCCTTACGCTAGAATCTAATAGATTAATGAAAATCCACTTACCTATAGGCGTTGAAATCAAAATGGACTAAATGAGTCAGCCTTGGGTGGCCGCAGGTCACCAGCAGAGTGGCCGAGTGGCCGTGGGCCCAGAGGGCCTTCCAAGGGCGATGCTTGCTATTCAGAGGTTGGAACGAAACTGGCCGAGGGAACCAGGTGCATAGATATAAAGAATTAAGATGACAGCGAGAGTCAGTGCTCATTCGATGTTCTAAATTGATGTTAGTTCTAAGGTGATGTTTTTAAGATGACGAACCCCTAGACGGAGACATGTAAGCCCCCCCTTTTGTAACAGTAAATGCATTTAATAATAAATACGTGTGTTATTTGACTCTTACGAGCCAATTGGTGAAACCCGCCTTCTACAATAATATAATTAAGTTTTTCATCTCATGTTTAGAAAAATCAAACTTAAATGAATTGAATATTAAATTTTCAATATAAGTATTATACCAAATTGTAAATAATTTATTTGTTATATAAAGAATTTTCTTTTGAGGCATCCGAAGACGTATTAGATGTTATTATCAAATTTCATATATTTAATAACATTTCCCACCCTGCCCTCGGATGTGTCTTAAATATTTCACTTAATATAAAACAGAAGTATGATTGCTATACATACTGTATTTAAATGAAAATGAAAATTTTTTATTAGTATTATTAAATAGAAATATTATTTAATTTTTCCTCCTAAGAATTTTAAATACATCCACTTATTTATTTTAAATATTCCCGCTTACAATAAAATCAAATTGAGCGCTTCTAGCCACACCCTAGATTTTAGCGCTAGCGCTTTACGGACAGAGTGCAAAACAATCAACATAAATTCGGGGAAGAGTTGCCAATCTATATATCTCTTATCTATGGATTTAAGCAACTGTTATAGAACTTGGTACCTGTTTAGATCTCAACTCTTTTGTCTGCAACCTCAAACAACGTTTGTACCGAACTTTGTCCCTTTTTCACATTTATAAGTTTTTGGACAGATACTATTTGTTGAATAATAGGATATACTTTTATGAAATAAAACTGAGTAGTTTTTGCTATTAAGTAAAGTTTTATTACATTTTGCTACTTAAATACAATAATAATATGTACTTATAAATATAAGTAATATAGAAAATAGAAATATAAAAAAAAAGAGAAATAAAGTAAAATAGACACATAATATACAAAATTAATTAATAATTATAAAATAATTAGAAATAACTAAATAGTTTACAAGGATAGAAAATACAAAATAATCATGAAAGTGGAAACATTTAATTTTTAAAATTGTTCAAATAGAAATTTTCCAAAAATAATAAAATGTACCTATATACAAAAAATCGCTAAAAATTTGATCTTGATCAAGAATCGTAAAAATTCTAGCTACTTCTTTTTTTGAAAGGTACTTACGTAAATTAGCGCCCTTTTAATTATTTTATTTTCTTAATTTTAACGCACATAATAAGTTCATGGAATTGTATAAAAGAAATAAATTTCTATGCCTCTCAACTACAAAGAGACCGGAAGATCTATTAAAATTCACACTTCCCAGTATCCCGTTAATTATAAATTTTATACTGGACACTTTGGATCGTAGTTGATCTTTATCCTTAATTAATTTGACCCAATATTCTGCCAAAATATAATAAAAGTTTTTTTCAAATTCGTATAAGTAAGTTGAGTTGCATAACAAATGTTGCAATTCAATTTCTTTTAAATTCATGCATTTGTTTAAAGGTAGAATATCTTCACAATCTAGGTCACAATATGTCAAATAAATTTTTTCTAAATGTTCTGTATTATTCTCGACAAATGGTTTAAATTGAGGCCCGGACACCCACCAACATCCTTTGAAATTTAATTCGATAATATTTTTACAATTGTCATGCAAAATCTTCAAGTGACGGTCCGAAACTGGCGTGTCGGCCCTTTTGGAAAAATCTATTTGTTTTAATTTCGGTAAATAATTTATGACGTTTTCTGCCAAGTGTGTATTTGTGTCCATTAAATTCAACAGATCATTCACGTCCAAATGGATGAAAATTCTCTCCTGAAGAATGTCTAAACTTGGTATCGTGAGTAGAGACATCGCTACAAAAAAAAAAGAAAAAATATTAGGTAATTTTAATTTATTGGGTTGGTACTACTGGCAAATTATTATTCTCATAAAACTAAAATAAATATTGTTGTATCATGTGCGTCGATAACAAATTTGTAATAGCAGAGAATTGGATAAAAATTAAAAACACAAAGTTTTTATTAAATGGACCAGACGTTTCGTAAATTTATTTTGACTTCCTCAGTAGCTCATTTAATCACTCTTTATCAAAAATCCTATTTCCCTATTCGACAAAACATCATTAATATTTTTTTAAATACATTCCTGACTCCAATTAATCAACAATCTTGGATTTTTCGTTAACAATTAAAAAAGAAATGAATTTTTAATTAATAAACAATCTTGAACTTTTCGTTAACAATTAAAAAAGAATATTTTTAAATTAATCAACAATGTTGTGCTTTTCGTAAACAATTAAAAAATAATATTTTTTAATTAATCAACAAACTTGGACTATTCGTTAACAATTAAAAAAGTAAAGAATTTTTAATTAATAAACAATCTTGAACTTTTCGTTAACAATTAAAAAATAATATTTTTTAATTAATCAACAATCTTGAACTTTTCGTTAACAATTAAAAAAGAATATTTTTTAATTAATCAACAAACTTGAACTTTTCGTTAACAATTAAAAAAGTAAAGAATTTTTAATTAATAAACAATCTTGAACTTTTCGTTAACAATTAAAAAAGTAAAGAATTTTTAATTAATAAACAATCTTGAACTTTTCGTTAACAATTAAAAAAGAATATTTTTTAATTAATCAACAATCTTGGACTTTTCGTTAACAATTAAAAAAGAATAATTTTTATTGAAGGAGACATTAAAGGAGTGTGTCTTTTGCTGGAATTATAAATTTTATTTATAACGAGACTATAAGTTTCGAGGGCTTTGCTTTGCATTGTTTTCCAGATGAATCAAATATTAAATTAATTAGATCCCTTAAAAATTAGTATTTTCGAATCGTTAGAAATTTTAAAATCATATAATAATTCACCAAAAAAATTCTTAAATCGAAAAATAGAAATTTCCGAAAGTTTTATCTTCAAAATAACCGCGCAAATAAAAACCTCATTAACGCCACCTACAGCCATAAAAATTTTTAAGAAAAAATAAAAACCGACTTCAAAAAATTAAGTGCAACAAATATAAAAATACACTAAAAGGTATAAAATAATTATTATCTTATTTAGTTACAACTAAACGACGAAATATTAACACGAAATTACTTTTTAAAGTCGGTGCCAAAAACAAACTATACCTATAAGCGAGCGTACCCGCCAAACGTACTAAGTAAGATCCGTCGAGTGCGATTCATAAAAGGCATATGTTTGGCACCGACTTCAAAGAGTAATTTCGTGTTAATATTTCGTCGTTTAGTTGTAACTAAATAAGATAATAATTATTTTATACCTTTTAGTGTATTTTATTTGTTGCACTTAATTTTTTGAAGTCGGTTTTATTTTTTCTTAAAAATTTTTATTTTTCTCTTTTTAGTGATGTTATTAATAGTGATGATATCATCAGAACTTGACCAAATTAATATGACACCATCCCTAAGACACCCCCTTTCGGATAAAAAAAGAACCATCGAAATCGGTTCATAAACAAAGAGGTTAGGTCTAAACAAACCTAATAAAAAAGGTCTAATAAAATTTTCAAAATCGGTTGACAATTGGCGGAGATATGAGGTAACATAGGCAAAAAAAAAAAAAAAAAAAAAAAAAAAAATTCAATGGAATAGAGAACCTCCTCCTTTTTTGAAGTCGGTTAAAAAAATAAAACTATTTTGTATTAAAAATTTATTGATTTTTCATGTACTAATAAAAATAGTATTTTCTTTTTTTTTCTAAAACAATCTCAAAACGTTTATTAGAAATCCAAACTATATTAATAGTTGGTTTTATTTCTTTTTAACCGACTTCAAAAAAGGAGGAGGTTCTCTATTCGACTGAATTTTTTTTTTTTTTTTTTTTTGTGCCTATGTTACCTCATATCTCCAGCCAATTGTCAACCGATTTTGAAATTTTTTTTGCATTGGGTCCAGTCTAGCTTCCGATTGGTCCCATTTTTTTTTCGTTTTTTTTCATAGGTATTAGACCTTTTTTATTAGGTTTGTTTAGACCTAACCTCTTTGTTTATGAACCGATTTCGATGGTTCTTTTTTTATCGAAAGGGGTGTCTTAGGGATGGTGTCATATTAATTTGGTCAAGTTCTGATGATATGATCACTATTAATAACATCACTAAAAAGAGAAAAATAAAAATAATTTTTAAGAAAAAATAAAAACCCACTTCAAAAAATTAAATGCAACAAATAAAATACACTAAAAGGTATAAAATAATTATTATCTTATTTAGTTACAACTAAACGACGAAATATTAACATGAAATTACTTTTTGAAGTCGGTGCCAAACATATACCTTTTATGAATCGCACTCGACGGATCTTACTTAGTACGTTTGGCGGGTACGCTCGCTTATAGGTATAGTTTGTTTGGTACCGACTTCAAAAAGTAATTTCATGTTAATATTTCGTCGTTTAGTTGTAACTAAATAAGATAATAATTATTTTATACCTTTTAGTGTATTTTATTTGTTGCATTTAATTTTTTGAAGTCGGTTTTTATTTTTTTCTTAAAAATTATTTTTATTAAAGTCAACAATTTTTCGAAATTTGCATTTTGATGAAAACAGAATTTTTCCCTAAAACGTTTGGATTAGTAATGAAGCTGTTGAAGCTTTTATTTTTGTGATTAATTTGATTAAAATTTGAATCTTTATTTAAATCACACACATGATTAATTATAATTATTTATTGAAACAAATAAATACAATATAAATATGACGTTTCGATCGACTTATTCTGCTATCATTCTCAAGTATGACCACCCACCCCGATTATAGGTTAGCTGAGCCAAACTTTTGGATTTTTAATAAAAAAAGTTTGAAGATTGTTTTTATAAAACTGTGTATTCATTTTATAAATTCAAACTTTAAACTTTTTTATTACTAATCCAAACGTTTTAAGGAAAAATTCTGCCTTTATCAAAATGTAAATTTTGAAAAATTGTTGATTTTAAAAAGAAATAAAACCAACTATTAGAATAGTTTGGATTTCTAATAAACGTTTTGAGATTGTTTTAGGAAAAAAAAGAAAATACTATTTTTATTAGTACATGAAAAGTCAATAAATTTTTATTACCAAATAGTTGAAGAAATTTTTATTTAAAAAAAAACAAACATATTTTTTGTTATATTAAAAAATAAAAATTTTAACTTATTTATTTATTGCATAAATGCCTAAATAAATATAATCGTATGCACATATACTCTATAATATTTTAGCTGAAAATACAAAAACTACGAAATTCTCCACTGATTCAATATACAAAAATAACCTAAATAAATCCCACGTGTTATTTTTTATTTATTTTTTGAAAATGATAATAAATTCAACAAATTATAACAGTAGCAAGTAGATAAAAATATACGTAAAAAAATCTTTTAAATATATATACCGGGTGAGTATGTTTCTGTACATATTCTTAATCTACAAAAAAAAACTGAACAACTTTCCTTAGAACTACTTTTTTATAAAACTTCAAATAAACGAAATATTAAATCAATTATTAGATCTCAAAAAAATCTAACAATTATTTTTAACAATCATTCAACTTAATTATGAAATAATAATGATTAAATAATTAATTATTAAATAAATAATTTACTAATAATTAATAATTTAATGATTTTTTTGAAGATATTCCAGAGTGTATTGCAAGTCTTCTGGATGATGAATTCAAATTTTAATTTGGTTATTTTGGCCTTTTTATTTACAATACAATTATTAATTATTATTAAATTATTTATTTAATAATTAAATATTTGATTAATAAGTTGAATGATTGTTAAAAATAATTATTAGGATTTTTTTGAGATCTAATAATTGATTTAATATTTTCTGTATATGATGTCATATAAAAAATAGTTCTAATGAAAGTTGTTCAGTTTTTTTTTTTTTTTTTTTTTTTGGTAAATTTAGGTTATGTAAAGAAAAATATAAAAATTTCAAAACGTTTATTATATATCCACATGTTTGGAGAGAAATTTCTGTTTTATTAATAAAAATTTTTAAAAATAGTTGCTTTAAGGAAAATTCATGAAGCAACTAAAATTATTAATAAAGTATTATTTTGAAAATACTATAAACAATGAATACTGATTGTCTTGATTAATAATGATAAATATTAATATAAAAGTAAAATAATATTTTTCTAAAAATTTTCATAAATATAAAAACTACTAAATTCCTTACTGATTCAATATACCAAAATAAATCCCACGTGTTATTTTTGATTTATTTTTGAAAATGATAATAAATTCAACAAATTCATGCACATACACATGTTTATTTTATTTTTTTAAATTGAAATCTAACAATTTTTTTATTTTAATACGAATAAAAATTAAATAAATTATAAATAATAATCAAATGAAACGATAAATTATTACAAATAGTTCTATTAATTTTAAACACACCTCTTGTTATAAGTTACAAATGGTGAAGGATAATTTATTTGTAATTAAATTATAAGGTAATAAAAATTTTAGGTACTTACTTTTGAAATGATAGCTGAAGAAATCAAGTAAAAAGATCCCAACGTTGAAAGATGATTTGTTTTTCTCCACAAAAAACGTGTAAAAATACAATAATTGTTCTCTATATTGATGTAAAATAACTAGTTAAACACTAGAAGTATAGGTATACTGAGAATGGTTTAAATTTCTAGACAAGAGCTCCTTATATAGACGGCGCATGCGTGTTTTTTATTTGGCCACAGATGTCGTTGCTGATTTCGCGCTCTTTTCAACTGATATTTGAAAATAATAATAATAATAATAATAATAATAATAATAATAAAACCTCAGGAACTCATTTCTGATGATGAGTACGTGGATGGCGACCACGGGGTTATCCGAGCTAAGTCTGACATTACTTACACTTACTTGTGTCAGGCTTCTCTCTTTTCTCTTTCCTATCTGGCCTCCCTTGGCCAACTCTTGTTCTTTTCGACCCCGACGCTATTAGGTTTCGAGGGCTAGGGGTTCATTTCATTTTTCATCCTTCTTCCCTGCAGGGAGTATGTGAAAACATACTATGGGAGTGCGTCCCCACAGGTTCCTGAGCACCCCATTGAAATGGAGAAAAAGATGAGCTGAGCCTCGGAAAAGGACCGCTGCCTGGGGATCGCCAGGGCGTGCTTGGAGCCGACGCTGAACACGACAGCTTGCGAACCGTCGGTGGCAGGAGGCTGAGGAGGCGGGCGCCTGTCAATCAACAAACTACAGCCCAACAACGATCAATGGTACTGGACAACGAGGCAATAACATCAGAAGCCACTCCACCTGCCGGCTCGTCCTCTCAAGCTATTAAAGAGAAGACTGCTCGTAGGGGAGTTCGCAATAAACGGATAAAATGGACACCAGAAATGAATGCTGACGTTATACGCATATTCTATCGTGTCAATCGTTGCGAAGATAACCCATTACCAGGATACAGACATCTCCTTCATTCGGAGTTCACGAAACTACATCCAGATTTAGATCTTACCGAACAAAACATCGTTGATAGAAGAAATGTTATCATTAGAAAATCATATCTAACAACCAATAACCGACCCGATATTCTTCTAATAGATTTTAACACAAGTTCAGGGATACTCATTGATATCGCTGTTCCTCTGACACATAACATCAAAAGGACAGAGGCAGAGAAAAAGAACAAATATGAGGAACTCGCCTGGCAAATTAAAGAGATCTGGAAACTGGATAGGGTCTCCATCTACCCATTAGTGATATCCGTTGAGGGGGTTGTCTCTAACAACTTTAATAAGAACATTGAGAAACTTGGGCTGCCAAACACCATCTTGAAGCATGCACAGAAGGCAACTATATTACAAACCTGCCATATCGTGCGCAAGTTTCTCAATAATTGAAGAATTATCCTGAGGATCATGTGGGCCAGAGTGAATTCTCTTTCCACATCGACCGAGCCTAATCCCAAATAAGATCTGAAGGGATAGGTGAAATTTTTCCAGCGCAAGCTGAGAAAGTGCATTAACTCGGATAATACTATATATATTTGTCTAGATTAATTTGTAACAACGCTTAGAGAAATTTCTCTAAAAAAATTACCGTCTTGCCTAGAATCGAACCGACGAACTCTTGAACTAAGGGCATTAGCTCTAGCCATTACGCCATTGAAACATTAATAATTATATTTTGATTTCTGTTACTAAAACTATATATTTTTGATTTAGACTGTGTCGAGATAATATTGTATTCATTTGAACTCGAATGAAAATGAAAAAACACCAATAGATTTTAAATTAAGAAACATTAAATATATATTAATTAACGAGGCAAATTTGAAATAATTGTCAGCTCGGATTTTAAACTGATGGCTCCAATCGATTTTCATTAACCAGGCAAATTTAAAATATAATTGTAATTTTGAAATGAAAGACTCCAATTCATTTTAAATTAAGAAACATTAAATATATTTTTTGTAATTAATTAAATTAATTGAACCGCGTAAATTTGAATAATTTCCATGATTCAGCCTGCGAACCTTTTGCAGTTCATAAATCATTTCATTATTTTTGCTTTGAAAAGGAAAAATGAAATTTAAATTTAAATATATCATAATTATTCCTCCCCCCCCCTCCACTCAAAAATTAAAGAGGCGAAACTTTTAAGAGACGATGTATTTTCGGTAGTTTACGGGTATACATTTGGAGTGTGGTTTTTTAAGAGGAATAAAAATTTTGGACCGAGACGCTGCCCGCCAGGGCACCAGCCCGGAGGGCCGAGCTTCGAGGGCGTGCCGAAGGCACGCACGGAAAACTCGTATATATATATATATATATAATAGCCTAGATTAATTTGCAGCACGTAATGCTGCTGACAGGGAACGCTGATGCCGTGGATATATTCGCGGCAAATTTGAAATATAATTCTAATTTGAACTTGAATTTTGAAATGAAAGACTCCAATTGATTTTAATTTAAGAAAAATTAAATATATTGATAATTATTCCTCCCACTCCCGTCCCTCACCACTCAAAAATTAAATATTCAATTCGCTTTTCTTTGCGCACAGAAAAAGAAATCAAGCTTGAGTTGTTTGCCATAAAAGAATTTAGTCTTTTTGATTTTAAGTCGATTCTTCCACGTTTTCAGTAGAGGTTGCCATTAATAGTCAAAACATCAAAAATGGAATTCAATAAGGTTATTCCTCTAGTATTAGATAAGGATCGATCGTTATTTTTGATTTTAAGTCGATTCCTCCATGGCAATGGTTACCAATAATAATCGAAGCGTCAAATGGTGTGATAATAATGGCCTAAAGGTCAACTTCACTAAATGTTTTTCAATGTCTTACTTCAGGGGCACTAGGAAAATTAATTATAATTATGTTGACAGTGACTGTTCGTGACAGCCCCGTGTATATATTTCTAAATTATTTTTCTCAAGCTAGAGTTCAAATTTGGCGCGCCCTCTTTGACCGCATGTTGTCTAAAGTCAACAAAATTCATTAAATCTTTATATAAATTCAATTTCATTCTTAATTAATTAATAGCATAATTCGTGACAATTATTTTGTGACAAATTATCAAATAATCATAAAAAATTTTAAATTTCATATTAAAAAGTAATAAAAATTCTTATATTGTGTATAGGTCAGATAAATAATGTTTTGTTTATTTATACAATCAATAAAATATTAATTGTTGGATTAATATATATAATTACAAATTATCAACTTGAATTTTGACCCCTGCAGTCATAGACGGCGTCGCATTACCTTATTGCTAACTTCCGGTGAGTTGAATCTGTGTTGAATCGCCATTTGCAAACAAAAATTAGCCGATCACGCAAGCTTTAATACACGAATTATCGCTCTAAAATCACACAAATCAAATAACGCACGAATAAATTTATAAACATCTTGAAAATATAAAACTGATTTTCAAGTATCCTATCTGATTGGGTATTATCCAAAGATTCCATCTAATCTATAATTACCCAAAGCGCATCTCTCTCAAATTGGACTCCAGGTATTTGTCATTTTATCTCATATAATTTAATCATTAAATAATCTTAACAAATTAAAATTATTTCATTAAGTGAAGGATTGGTTTTGTCACAAATATAATAAAACAATAATTTAATAACTATTAGAATTATTTAATTGATAACTATACAGTTTCGGTCACACTGGTCGGCCATCACTCAGTAGTTATCTCGTTCAAGAACTGGAATTTGTCATTTCATATGAAAGATATATGAGATAACCACAAAAATTGTTGTATATTGTAATTTATCTCATCTAATTTATCCCTATTATATTTTATCTTAATTCTTCATCTCTATATGTTATTTAGGCTTATTTGTAAACTGATATTTATAATTAATTTTGTGTCTATGACTTAAATTTGTAATTTTTACTTTCTAATTTAATTCAAAAAAGACTTTATATTTATACTTGTAATTTTTATTTATATTAATATTCATATTTACTTAGATTTCTTATATTTACATTTATATATTTTATAATTAAAAAGAAAAATCTTTGTAAAACAATTTTTAAAAATTTTTAAATTTTAAATTTTCATTGGTGTTTTTCTTCTTAGATTTGAATGTTATATTTTGTTATATTGGTAACCATGATTTGAATGTCAAGAATGGCGACCACTCGTTCAATTATTATTAGTTTTTAACCTGTAAGCTCTTCTGATGATGGACTAATAATCCGAAATATATTGAGTTTGTATAAACCTCTTTGAGTTTTATTTCATTCACTGTGAAACTACACACCCTTTACTCTATTAACTAACATCATGTTTCACCTAAAACCTACACCACTTTCCATAAGTAAAAAAATTAATCTTGTAAAATTGACTCCAGTTTCTACCACGCAAGTCTAGGAAGATAACTCAATTGTATCCACGAATCATTATTGGGAACCTTCTGCATCTTAAAAACCTTTATATACATATATATTCAAATAAATATATAGATTCAAAGTCTACTAGTATATAAAGAAAAAGTTCATATAAGTATCTATTTTAACTTTATATATTAAAATTATAACTATTAATCTAATTACATGTATAACCTCATCTCTTATCATTAAGGGACAATATATAATTTATAAATATTAATCTAATTATATTTATAAATAACATCCTTTGTTAATTTAGTTTTATATTTAAGCCAGCTAGGCATCAACATTTATAAATAAATCGGAAAAATTATAATTCCCAACAATTATAATCTTTTCTCAAAATTACCTTTATCTACCTTTTATTAATTAAATAACCTTTGATATTGCGATTGATTTAGTTGAGATCTTCCCCGTTACAGTCCAGGAGAGTAAAAAATAAAATCGACCTATGGATAATAATTTTTTTGATCGAAGAATAGCAGAACCCTGAGGTAACCTTCAGTTATCAAGGGCTATACGCAACAGTGACGAGTAAGTAGTTCTGAAGTAAAAGAAGTATCCACTTTTAGGGACCTTGGAGTAACATTTGATCGCTCGCTTACCTTTGTTGATCAGTCGGGAGTCGGTGAGGGTAGAATCGTCAATTCGCCTGACGGCTCGTTTCTGAATTGCATCAAGGGTAGCAAGAGAATATTTTGAGGCTCCTCTCCACAGATGAGAGCCGTATTCGAGACAGGGGCGGATTTGGGCCTTGTAGATGGTGAGAAGTTGTGGGGGTTTGTAAAATCGCTTGGACCTGAATAAGAAGCCAATCTTCCTTGCTGTAGATTTCGCCACAGAGGAGATGTGTTCATTCCAAGACAGGTCAGATGCGACAGAGACGCCCAACATGGATAGGCTGTCACACATTTTCAGGGTATTCGAATCGAAGTGAATATCAGGGAAATCTCTATTTTCGCGCCTAGAAATTAGACAACATTGAGTTTTATTTGAATTAAAGTTAACTAAATTTTGAGAGCCCCATTTATTCAGTTTGTCTAGGTCGAGAGTAATTGAGGAGGCAATATTGATTCGATTATTCGGGAGAGAGGGTTTGCCGTGTAGAGTGCTATCGTCGGCGTAACAATGAGTGGGGTTTGCCGTTTGATCAATAAGGTCGTTTATATAAATAAGGAAGAGTGTGGAGGAGATTACAGAGCCTTGGGGAACACCAGAGTTTGTGGAGAACGATTCAGATGATGTTCCATCCACCACAACTTTTATACTTCGGTTTGTCAGAAAGCTTTCTATCCATTTGCGAAGTGTTGGTGTGAATCCAAAGGCTGGCAGTTTGGCAAGAAGATTTTTGTGCCAAACCTGGTCAAAAGCTTTGGAGATATCAAGGGCTACAGCGAGGGTTTCTTTTCCGGCCTCTAGAGTATTGTTCAAGGTGTGGGTGACATAGGTTAAGATGTCGCCTGTGGAACGATTTTGTCTGAATCCATATTGCCTATCGTGAATTAATTTATTGTTTTCTAAGTGATGAAGGACGTGTTGGTTTACGACTAATTCCATTAATTTGGAAAGAACAGAGGTGATCGAGATAGGCCTGTAATTAGAGATTTGTGATGTGTCTCCTTTTTTAGGAATAGGTGTGACTCTGGCTATTTTCCAGCTTTTGGGGAATATGCCCGACTCGTAAGAGAGTTGGAATAGCTTGGATAAGATAGGGGCAAGTTCAGGGGCGCATTTTTTAATGAGAATTGGTGGGATGTTATCCGGGCCAGCGGCGGATTTGGAATTTAATTTATTAATGGCTTTTATGATTATTTGGGGCCTGAAAATTATTTTGCCCATGAGGTTGGTTTGGGGGTATAAGTGGGCGGGTTAAGCCCTTTGTCGTCTAAAGTGGAGTTAGTTGCGAAATAGGATGCTAGTGATTCGGCTTTTTCGGCGGGGGTCGTGGCTACTGAACCATTTGGGTGAAAGAGGGGCGGAAGTGAGGGGGACGCGAAATTTCTATTTATTGCCTTGTGTAACGAGAAAAAGGCCCGTTTTCCATTGGGGCAAGATGCGAGACGGTCAGCTATCCTCTGGTCGAATGATTTCTTTGCCTCAGAGATGATTTTTTTGCATGAGCTTCGCGACTTGGTAAATGCAACTCGGTCACATTCTAGCTGTGAAAGTTGCCATTTCTGCCTTCAAACTCCATATCCCGATGATGAATTTATCTTATCAACACATATATTTCACTTTGCATCTCTTACCTCTTAGTCTAAGGAGAGAGCAAAGCGATTTCCTCTTTCTATATGGTCTTATCAATCACAGAATAAACAGTAATCAGCTTCTGGAAATGGTCACTTTCAATATAAATACGCACATGACGCGAAATCCACGATTGTTTTTTACTCCATGCCATAAATATTCATATCTCAAATATTCCGGTATGAATCGGATTCTGGACACTGGAAATAACCATAGGGATGTGGACGTATTCGCGACTTCGAGGGATAAGATTAAGAAATATTTTATGTGTAAATTTAAGACTGCTTAAATAAAATTGAACTATTCACTTTTTGGAATATATAATTGTTTTATCTATTATAATAAATTGTAACTCTAATATTTAAGCAAGTATATGTTTGTTTTTTTCTATTCATTGTATTATAAATATGTAATTACTTTCTGTAAGTGGGCTCATAGCCCGTACAATTGTTATAAATAAATAAATAAATAAATAAAAATCCAATGTAGAATGGTAATTCCTCAACTGGTAAATGAGAATGAATCGCTATTTTTGAATTTAAGTCAACATGGACTGCAAATAGCAAGTGATATCTGATTAATAATAAAGGAATAAACATATTAATATTTCAAATGAATTTGGATAAAGTTTAGCAACGATCCGTTGCAGTTTATTTTATCTTGCGACAGTCTTATAATTCAAAAACAGTGCATTATATGGAAAAAAGTTTCAAATAAAAGTTTATTTATATCGAGGTGGAAACTAAACTACGCTATTGTTTGTCGACCTAGAACAAGCTTTCAAGGGTATTTCGAGGTCAAGTTCTGTTTTTTAAATGGAAACCTATATGTTTCTGTACATATTCTGAATCTACAAAAAAACTGAACAACTTTTATTAAGAACTATTTTTTATACGACATCAAATAATAAAAAATATTAAATCAATTAGATCTCAAAAAAATTCTAATAATTATTTTTAACAATCATTCAACTTAATTATCAAATAATAATGATTAAATAATTAATTATTAAATAAATAATTTAATAATAATTAATAATTTTGCCACACTGTTCTGAGACATTCCAGAGTGTATCGCAAGACTTCTGGATGAATTACAGTTCCAATTTCGTAATTTTGGCCTGTTTCAGTTTCTTCGTAGCCTTTATATTTCTTGTTTTTTTTAACAGATTTACAACACGATAAAATGAAGCTTGTGAGGGTGTATTCCTATCAGGAAAACGCTCGGCATCCATTTCAATGGCAGCCCCATAACACTTCTTCCACATTCACCGCATAAATTAAGACCATTTCAATTCTGTCTTCAACAAAAAATGCTCCATTTTTATTATAGTAATACAATATAACTATCTACTGGATTGACACGAGAAATAAACTTTTTTAAACTCAAGAATTTTAACTAGTTCTATTAAGTAGAAAATAATCTCTTAAATCTGAGTATAATGAAGTTTTAAGATCATTATAAACACTTATTTTCATTGTTGTGACTTTTTGATTTAATAAATATTTATTTAATAATTAATTATTTAATCATTATTATTTGATAATTAAGTTGAATAATTGTTAAAAATAATTATTAGGATTTTTTGAGATTAATTGATTTAATATTTTTTGTTTATTTGATGTCGTATAAAAAATAGTTCTAATAAAAGTTGTTCAGTTTTTTTTTTGTAGATTCAGAATATGTACAGAAACATATAAGTTTCCTCAATTAAATTAGATATGGTACTCATCATCATCGAGTATACAGTCCTAAGACTGGTTTGATGCAACAATCCGTCTCCACTCGACTCTGTCCCCCGCCAGCTGTTTGACCTCTCTAAATGTCTGGCATCCCATATCCCCAATTATTTGGTTGAAATATTCTAATCTGGGTCTTCCCCTTCCCCTTTTCTTTCCCACCTCCCCCTCCAAGATATCCCTAAGCAGTCCCCCATGTCTCAATGTGTGCCCCATCATCTGACCTCTTCTCTTCTTCAGACTCTTCCACAAGGTTCTTCTTTCTCCGATTCTTCCAAGAACTTCTTCATTTGTAATTTTATCCATCCATTTGATATTCCTTATTCTTCTGTAGCACCACATTTCGAAAGCCTCTAATCTCTTTCTCTCCGCTTTTCCAATTGTCCAGGTTTCACACCCGTACATGGCTATGCTCCATACATATGTCTTCAATAGCAACTTCCTGTTTTCTAAGCTGATTGATATATGGTACTATAATGTTATAAATTACAATTGTGGTGTTTTTTTGAGGCTCTTGAAAACCTTGCAAACAGATAGAATGTCTTCGTTAGGAAAAATAAATAAAATTTCCTTATATTCTAACAATTTATTTTTCATGAAAAACTTTTGAGACGTTTCGGCGGATATTCTCACACCATCATCAGTCTAAGCTTTTCATAATATAGTACATATAGTCTGTGTAGAATGTTATTTTCTTTTTACAGTTAATAACATTATAATCAAAAAGCTGGAGGCCTTTTGTGTGTTAAGTTATTATTAATATAGTATGTCAATACCAGTGAATATATCATATATATAATGAAATGTTTTAAATCTTATAAAATGTCTTTCTTTAAGTTGTTTTCTATAATTATTTCTCTTAAAATATATATTTAACTATAATTTTCAACAAGTGATTGGATTACTTATTAATATTTGATGTTAGTGGCTGCCAACAAGAGCCTCAAAAAACATTGTTCTAATCAAAGTTGTTCAGCTTTTTTTGTAAATTTAGGCTAGTGTAAAAGAAAAATATAGGTTTCCAATTAAAAAATCAGAACTAGACCTTGAAAGATCATTATAAACACTTATTTTCATTGTTGTGACTTTTCGATTTAATAAATATTTATTTAATAATTAATTATTTAATCATTATTATTTGATAATTAAGTTGAATGATTGTTAAAAATAATTATTAAGATTTTTTTTGAGATTAATTGATTATTTTTTTTTATTTGATGTCGAATAAAAAAATAGTTCTAATAAAAGTTGTTCAGTTTTTTTTTTTTTAGATTCAGAATATGTACAGAAAAATATAAGTTTCCGTTTAAAAAACAGAACTTGACCTCGCAATACTCTTGAAAGCTTGTTCTAGGTCGACAAACAATAGCTTAGTTTAGTTTCCCCCCTGATATAAATAAACTTTTTTTCATATAATGGATTGTTTTTGAGTTATAAGAATGTCTCAAGATAAAAAACTCAGCCGGTATATTGTAAGATAAATATTAACTTTTTGGAAAAAAAAACAAAACAATATCGATGAATTTGCCCTGGATTGAATTTCGCCCAAACCATAATCCTGTGACGTCATCTTCAAGGGATAGAAAAATGCATTTTTCTGAAACAGAAACAGAAACGCCAGGCAGAGGTAGGAATTTTTTTTATTTTTTGCGTGGGTCACAAAATATATTTTTGAAAAATAAATCTCAATTATTTTAATATAATCGGGAAATTTATTAAAATAATAATATTGGAATACAATTTATCATCAAATACACTTTTTGATGATATTTTATTTTATTGTTTTGTTGGTCCCCCTGGGCAGGGAAAAAACAACGGCGACCCTGCATCTCTATTTATTGATTCAATTCCGACAATAACTAATAAAAAATACAAAACTGAATTGTCCCCTAATAATCGATCTTCTAGGATCCAAATTAAATAACTTAAAAAACAAAAAATAACAAAGATTGCTTCTCTTTTCTCATTTCAATATACAAAATTAATAAACAAATTTCATAATAATAAAAATACTCTCCTTAGAGTGGAAAAACAAAAATAAATGTGGAAATTGATCGGATCGATAGTAATATTAAGTAGGCGTCGGCGTTGGCGCTGGCTGCCTTCTTCAGCTAGAATTAGCATCGACTATGGAATCTTCGCAGCCTTTTCTTTGGCCATTTAATGGCTTCAGCACTGGCTTTTTCCGTAGATTTGCTCATCTCTTTAGCGTCAAAACTACCACTGGTTTCATCACTTTCCGTAGATTTGCTCATTTCTTTAGCTTCAAAACTACCACTGGCTTCAGCACTGGCTTTTTCCGTAGATTTGCTCATCTCTTTAGCGTCGAAACTACCACTGGTTTCATCACTTTCCGGAGATTTGCTCATTTCTTTAGCTTCAAAACTACCACTGGCTTCAGCACTGCCTCTTTCCGTAGATTTGCTCATCTCTTTAGCGTCGAAACTACCACTGGTTTCATCACTTTCCGGAGATTTGCTCATTTCTTTAGCTTCAAAACTACCACTGGCTTCAGCACTGCCTCTTTCCGTAGATTTGCTCATCTCTTTAGCGTCGAAACTACCACTGGTTTCATCACTTTCCGGAGATTTGCTCATTTCTTTAGCTTCAAAACTACCACTAGCTTCAGCACTGGCTTTTTCCGTAGATTTGCTCATCTCTTTAGCGTCAAAACTACCACTGGTTTCATCACTTTCCGTAGATTTGCTCATTTCTTCAAAGTCAGAACTACCACTGGCTTCAGCGCTGGCTTCTTGCGTACCTTCGGTGATTTCTTCGGTGTTGTCATCGGTGCTACAATTACCTTTAATACTACCATTGAGGGGTGTGATGTCGAGCCTTGCACTTTCATCGATGGTTTCTTTGATGTCGCTCCCACTGGCCTCATTGCTAGCGCCGATGTCGCCATTGACGTAGCTGTTTTTGCTCTTTGTATAGTCAATGATCGGGACTTTTTTGAAGGCGATGACTTCTGCGCTCCGTATATGCTGGGCCATTTCGTTGCCTTTGGAGGATAAGTCCTCCTCGGCGAGTTGCCTGCCGTCAAACCCAGCTTGTTCTTCTGGGCCAGGTTCAATTTGCCGGTCCCGCAGAGGTACTTGACGAGCGGCAAGGATTTGCCGTAGACGGCCGAGTGCAAGGCGGTCTCGTCGTCCTCGTCGAGGATGTTGACGTCGCATTCACCCTTCTCAACAAGCATCTTGGCCATTTCCAGGTGCTCGGTGTAGGCGGTTAAATGCAGGGCGGTCTGCTGGAAGACGGTGGTTTGTCCGTTGACGTCGGCCCCGTTCTCAAGCAGGTACTCGGCGATTTCCACCTGCCGATGGAGGACGGCCCAGTGCAGCGGGTGGTATTTAAGCTCGGTGGGGTCCAGGCTCTTGTTCAGGTCGACGCCCCCCAGCGAGAGCCAGAATTTGACGGCGACAAGCGGTCCGTGGCGACACGCATCCCAGATATCGAGCGTGTCCACCGGGAACAGCTTGTCTTTCTGAAGCGAGCGCAGCTGCTGAATCTACTCAACAAAAAACAATAATAACATAATTAATAATTTTTATAAAAAAAAAAAAAAAAAAAAAAAACCGACTTCACAAATAAAATAAAATGCCTAAAAGGTATAAAATAATTATGTAATTTAGTTACAAGTAAACGATGAAATTTGGGTGGATGTGGGTTAGAGGGGTGCAGGAGATGGGCTGAAGTGGTGGTGGTCCGGGGGTGAGGGGGGGGGGGGTGAGGGGGGTGAGGAGGGAGGGGCGGTTCGGGGATTAATATATAGCTTCTAACTGGAGCAACAAGTTACCGAGCATCGCTCGGTGCGCCAGAATAATAGTGTATTAATAAACAAAACTTGATAGGGTCGATATCCAATTTCGCTGAATAGCTAATTTTAATAAAAAATTAATGTATATTAAATTATACCACCCTGTTCGTAAAAAAAATTATCTATATTTTCATATATAACAATAAAGGAAACTCTATAACTACAAAATACTAATTCGAAGCTACCTGTTGATATTCTGTCTACCTGGACTTGTGCAGGGAAAAAAGATGGCGATCCAACTTTGATATTTTATATTGTTCAAAATTGCCACAATTTTTCACACTGGTCAAATCAGTCACTTTATTAAAGCACTCAGACCCCTATAGCCGGCATCTGCAACTACCCTCCCCACCAACATTTTTTTCCCGAGGCCCCGGCGATCGCGCCAAACCATTCTTATACTATCAACCACCAAAGGGTAAACTTCTCTTATATTAGAATTACTCTGTGTGCTATTCGCTAGGCTTGTACGAGTCTGAAGGTTACCTCAATGTATATGTTTTGCCGTCCGCTCGATTGACAAAGCACAAAACATATACAAACTCATGCCCAGAAGCCACTCAAGGTTTTCTTTAATAGCGCTAAACCGCGATTAGCAAAATATGTTTTTTGGCACCCGTTCGCTTGGTAGCCAACAAAACTTATATGTTCCTTTGCCCACTCAGGCGGCAAGAAACACACTAACTTTTCCGGGCAAATAGCCCCGGAATTGGAGCGTCGAGCATAGACGCTTAAAAAACGCACAATCAGTGGGAACAATTGGAACGGCGAGCCAGCCTCCAATAATCCATACTTTTCCCAAATACACCACCCCTTCTTAATCAATCCACCTAACTCCACTTCTATCAAAACCTTCCCTTTATTAATTACTGAATAAATTTTATATCAACGTTAAATTGTTTTATCTTTTATTTCATACGCATTTGCAGAGAACTACCTTGTCTCCCCTCCACTTTTTCTTTACAGGATATCATATATGCATAACATTAATTAACTAGATAATCGAACCAGCAGCCCCTATCGAAACATTCTATTTTTTATAAAGTAACTAACAGCTTCCTTGAGGTCTTACAAACCTCATAACAAAAAGGAGCGATACTTTCAATCATTATATACATTTTTACTGTTGATTGGTAATAAATTTATCTCGGAAACTCGATAACTACATTTATCTAATAAAATTAATAACTTTAATTTTTTTATTAAAATTTAGCTATGCGGGGAAATTGGATGTCGACCCTATCAAGTTTTGTTTATTAATATATTATATTATCAAAATATTAATTTCATTTGGAAACTCGATAGATGAAGGTCAACCTAACTCGGAATTTTAGTCCAGTCAAATTGTACTCGATAGGGCCCTCGGGGAAAAGTTTTGAGGTAGTTCTGATTTCTTACATATATATATTTTTTGAGGCGCTGAATCCAAATCTGAGGTCTCCCGCCAAAATGTTCGTGACGCAACATTGTCAGAAAATGAAAAAAAGGTGAAAAATTCTCATTTTTTGCCGGTTTTTTGCTTATAACACGAAAACTATCAACTTTTCGTAAATGACCTTTCTATTCAAAATGAAAGTCAAAAAATCTCCTACAAATTTCATTTTTTAGGTTTTTTCTACGACAAACTGTTTGGGCTCAAGCGCTAGTTGAAAGTTGGCCTATTTTTCTGTTTCGGAAAATCCCAAAAACTTGCACTTTTTTCGATATTTTTCCATTTTGACCATTGAAGAGCACGTTTTCGACAAAGACCATTGTATACATTTTTAAACTAGATTAAATTTGCTACAATTTAAACATAGTTTGATCTTAATTGGATAATGGTAACCCATGAGGTTGAAGTTTTGAAAAACTGCAATTTTTTGCAAAAAAATCGCAGTTTTTCCTTCATAAAATGAAAACCACTCATCCTAGAAACTTGATTCTTATCTCATTCTCTAGGAAATTTTATTGACTTGAACGTTTATTTTGTCTACTTTTTTGATAAAACTCTTAGATTTATAGATTTCTAACATTTTTCATGACAGGATATGATCCGGATCCTCAAAAGTGTCATGGAAAATGCTGGATATCTGTAAATCTAGGAGTTTTAACAAAAAAGTGGTCCAAGTAAACGTTCAAGTCAACAAAATTTCCTAGAGAATGAGATAGGAATTAAGTTTCTAGGATGAGTGGTTTTCATTTTATGAAGGAAAAACTGCGATTTTTTGCAAAAAATTGCAGTTTTTCAAAACTTCAACCTCACTGGGTTACCATTATCCAATTAAGATCAAACTTTGTTTAAATTGTAGCAAATTTAATCTAGTTTAAAAATGTATAGAGGGGTCTTTGTCGAAAACGTGCTCTTTCATGGTCAAAATTGGAAAAAATCGAAAAAAGTGCGAATTTTTGGGATTTGCGGAAACTGAAAAAATACGTCAATTTTCAACTAGCGCTTGAGCTCGAGTTGGTCTGAGAAAAAAACCTAAATGATGAAATTTGTAGAAAATTTTGTGAACTTTCATTTTGATAAGAAAGGTTATTTACGAAAAGTTGATAGTTTTCGAGTTATAATATAAGCAAAAAACCGTCTAAAAAATGAGATTTTTTATTTTTTGCATTTTCTACAATGTTTTGCGTCACTAAATTTGGCTGGGGAGACCTCGGATTTGAATTCAACGCCCCCGCGAAACATATATATGCAAAAAATCAGAGACTACCCAAACTTTTCCCCATTTGAGCACAATTTGATTGGACTATCCGTACAACGGCGTCTGGCAGCTGTTAAACCCCGGCAAAAAGTGTCTGGCTTTTTGCGAGTTATTATTAAAAACATATGAGATAAAAACGCTTATTAAAATGTCGGCGTGAATCAAACACTTTTTTCAAATAAAAAAATCCAACTTTTTAAGGTTTGTGCTGGCTCATTTTTTTCCCTTTTTTTTTGAATTTTTTTTTTTTGCATTTTTTACAATGTTGCGTGACGGACTTTTGTTGTGCAAATCCCAGATTCGGATTCATCAAATTAAATTTTCTACAATTGAAACAAAGTTTCATCTTAATTGGATAAATGGTAACTTCTGAGAATTCGGATGATATCCTCGTGATGAAAAATGCTGGATATCTTCTCAATCTAAGAGATTTATCAAAAAAGTTGGTTCAAGTAAATGTTCAAGTCATCAAAATTTCCTAGAGAATGAGATAGAAATCAAGTTTCTAGGATCAGTGGTTTTCATTTTATGTATGAAAAACTGCAAGTTTTAAAAAAATTCAACTTCATTGCGACACGGATTACGATTTATCAATTAAGATGAAACTTTGTTTATATTGTAGCAAATTTAATCTAGTTTAAAAATTTATAGAGTGGTCTTTGACGAAAACGTGCTCCATCATGGTCAAAATGGGAAAATATCAAAAAAAGTGCAAGTTTTTGGGATTTGCCGAAACAGAAAAAATAGGCCAATTTTCAACTAGTACTTGAGCCCAAACAGTTTATCGTAGAAAAAACCTAAAAAATGAACTTTGTAGGAGATTTAATGACCTTTTATTTTGATTAGGAAGGTTATTTACGAAAAGTTGATAGTTTTTGAGTTATAATCAAAAAACCGCCAAATAATGGAATTTTTCATCTTTTTTTACATTTTCTACAATGTTGGGTCACGAAATTTTGGTGGGAAATTTCAGATTTGGATTCAGCGCCCCAAAAAACATATATATGCAAAAAATCAGAACTACCCCAAAACTTTCCCCATAGGGGCACATTCGAGAACAATTTGACTGGACTAAATTGGACTTTTTCTAAATGCGCATGCGCTGTTAACACAACGCCCTCTGCTTGGTTATATATGTACTTGCATTTGAAAATAATGTCGCCATTTTGTCGCCGATCCGTTCCAGCTTCATGCAAATCTCCACGTAGAATGGTCCGTAGCTAGCATCCTGAAAACATACACGCGCAAATAAAATTAATTTTTATTCAAGGTACTGGCTCAGAGAATAAAACATACTACATAAAATATGGCCAATTTCACGAAAATCTCATATTTATCAAATTAGATAAATTAAAAGGCCTCTTTGTCAAATTTTACTCCGTCAATAAATTTTTTTCTAGAGAAATTTTAAAATTTAATTAGGTATAGGTATATTTTTATATCTTATGTAAAATCTTATTATTATATTAAACGAGCAATTCTTGTATATAATATATATATATTAGAATCGGTTTCTCGAAAACAGCTCTAACGATTTGGATGAAATTCACAGGTTAGGAGGGTTTTTGGGTTGACAATTCGATCTGTCACAGTCTCATCCTCGGCTAAATTGTTTTTGATGGGTTTTTTGTTAATTGAAATAATTATTCACGAGGTGGTTGTGTCAATAAAAATTTTAAATAATAATTAAGTTGAATAATTGTTAAAAATAATTATTGGGATTTTTTTGAGATCTAATTGATTTAATATTTTTTGTTTATTTGATGTCGGATAAAAAAATAGTTTTTATGAAAGTTGTTCAGTTTTTTCTGTTAAATTATGAATATGTAAGGAAATATATAGAATCCTATTTAAAAAACAGAACTTGACCTTAAATTACACCCTTTTTTTTTTTTTTTTTTTTAATGCAATCGAATGCAAGAAGGGGTGCACCAGTAATAAAGATGTAGCCCCTATGGATCTCGAAAGACCCTTGCATTACCGAAGAGAAGGGAAAGTTGATTAAGAGAGAGGATGCAGACGCAGGCGTCTATGCACCCCGGTTTTGAAGGTTTGAAGATCATAGGTGCTGGGAAAGATAGAGGCTGGGAGAGAGTTCCAGTTCCTTGAAGTCATGGGGATACATGTATTCGCGAATGAAGTGGTCCGGCACTTTTCCACTTGAAAGCTTGTTCTGGAATGACAAACAATAGCGTAGCTTAGTTTCCCCCTTGATATAAATAATCTTTTATTTGAAACTTTATTTAATATAACCCACTGTTTTTGAGTTATAAGACTGTCTCAAGATACAAAAAACTCACCCGGTATATACTACAATAATTATTTTTAACAATCATTCAATATAATTATCAAATAATAATAATAATAGAGAATTAGAAATAATAATGATCAAATATTTAATTATTAAATAAATAATTTAATAATAATTAATAATTTAATCATTTTGCCGCACTGTTCTAAGACGTTCCAGAGTGTATCGCAATTCTTCTGAATGAATTCCAGTTCCAATTTCGTTATTTTGGCCTGTTTCAGTTTCTTCGTAGCCTTTACATTTCTTGTTTTCTTTAATTTTTTGACAGATTTACAACACGATAAAATGAAGCTTGGGAGGGTGTATTCCTATCAGGAAAACGCTCGGCATTCATTTCAATGGCAGCCCCTATAACACTCTCTCTTTTCCACACTCACCGCATAAATTAAGACTATTTTATTTCTGTCTAAAACAAAAAAATGCTCCATTTTTATTATAGTAATACAATATAACTATCTATCTACTGGATTGACACGAGAAATAAACTTTATTAAACTCAAGAATTTTCACTAGTTCTATTAAGTAGAAAATAATCTCTTAAAAGTGTGAATAATTAAGTTTTAATATCATTATAAACACTTATTTTCATTGTTGTGATTTTCGATTTAATAAATATTTATTTAATAATTAATTATTTGATCATTATTATTTGATAATTAAGTTGAATAATTGTTAATTGTTATTATTGAGATCTTTGAATTTAATTGATTATATTTTTTTTTTATTTGATCTCATTTAAAAAAATAGTTCTAATAATAGTTGTTCAGTTTCTTTTTTGTAGATTCAGAATATGTACAGAAACATATAGCTTTCGATTTAAAAAACAGAACTTGACATTGAAATACCCTTGAAAGCTTGTTCTAAGTCGACAAACAGTAGCGTAGTTTAGTTTTCCCTTCGATAGAAACAAACTTTTATTTGAAACTTTTTTTCATATAATGCACTGTTTTTGAGTTATACGACTGTCTCAAGATAAAAAAACTCACCCGGTAGGTATATACTACAATAATTGTTTATTTAATAATATAATAAATTTTTAGGAGAAATAAATAACAATCGCATAAGAAATTCTATTTCCATCCAACGTCGTCACGACACTATTGTTTTTTTAAGACCTTTATTACTAGAATTTCATAAAAAAAGTTTTGTGAAGTTTCGCTCCCTTTTTCAAGTGCAAGAATGAACCACCCTTTACTCTTTTACTTACCTCATAGTACTTTCTTGGCTGACAAATCATCTAGTCTCGTTAAAATTTTCTCCATTTCTTGTTTCTTTAGTTTTATGTCCGTCTGGAAAATGAAAACGTGATAGTTTGTATATAGAATATCTTTTATATGTAATAATAATTATGTAGGAGGGGGGTTTCACTAAATTGGCTAGTAAGGGTCAAATAAATAATGTATTTATAAGTAAAAGTATTTATTTATTGGTTTGGCAACTAAGTAATTGCGGATTTCTTTTAGAAAATCAAAGACAATTTTTTCATGGAACTAAATAACTTTATTCTGTAATGTATTGCCCATTTTGATCAATGACCTTTTGCCATCTTTCAGGCAGCATCATAATCCCACGTTCATAAAACTTCTGGGTTTTATTAGCAAAAAACTGAATCAGGTACGATTTGACATCATCATCATTATTGAAATTTTTACCATTCAAGGAGTTTTGGTAAAAATCGAAATAAAAGTAATCAGATGGTGCAAGGTCAGGACTTCATATGGTGGATGTAGCAAAACATCCCAACCAAGCTCCAATAATTTTTGCCGAGTGACCAAAGATGTGTGTGGCCTTGCATTGTCATGATGGAATACAACACCTTTTCGATTTGTCAATTCGGCCCGCTTTTCTTCAACTGCATTGTTTAATTTCATTAGTTGTTGAATGTAGACCAACAGAATTGATCGTTCGGTTGGGTGGTAAGAGTTCAAAGTAGACAATTCCTTTGTAATCCCACCAAACTGATAACAAAACCTTTCTTTGATGAATACCAGCTTTTGATGTTGTTTGAGCTGGTTCACCTGGCCTGCTCCCCGATCTTATGAGCAAAAAAACCGAAATTCGATGTGACGGTGCTGCCTCCTAGGAGGCTAAGAAAAAGAATTAGATTTTTCTTGGACATTGTGCTTTTTAACCGCCGCCTCTCGAATACAGTCATTTCTTTAATAAAATTAAATACGTATTTGAGTTTAAAATACTTGAATACCTATAATTTTTCTCCCAAGTGACTAGTAGGTATGTATCTTACTAAAAATTTCAATTTGGACCCATTTTTGAAGAATTTATGAGCAAAAACCGAAATTCGATGTGATGGTGCTGCCGCCTAGAGGCTGAGAAATGAATTAGATTTTCTTTGACATTGTGCTTTTTACCGTCGCCTCTCGAATACAGTCATTTCTTTAATAGAATTAGATACGTATTTAAATTTAAAATACTTGAATACCTATAATTATTCTCCCAAGTGAGTAGTACGTATGTATCTTACCTACCGAGTTCATTAACGGGGCCAAATTCTTCCTAAATTCTTCAAATGTTTCGTGTGCCTGGAACAACAACAAATTTTTTAATTTTATTATTTGTAGATATATGGTAGATTAGACCAGGCAGGGTTTAGTATTCAGGGAGGAACTATTGAAAAGTTTTCACTTTTTCCATCTATTTTCAATTTAATTAATTATTCATATGGTGTGCACTAAACACGCGCTTATATCCCATTATCAAATTTTTTGATTCATTTTAATTTTTGAAATTATGAATAGAAATAACAACGAGAAATGAATGATGTTGTCCCCTGCTTGAAAAAAATAAACCAAATATACCGGGTGAGTTTTTCATCTTGAGACAGTCTTATAACTCAAAAACATTGTTAGAACAAGCTTTCAAGGGTATTTTAAAGTCAAGTTCTATTTTTAAACGGAAACCTATATTTTTCTTTACATCTACTTAATTTTCAAAAAAACTGAAAAACTTTTATAAAAACTATTTTTTATACGACATCAAATAAACAAAATATTAAATTAATTATTAGATCTCAAAATAATCCTAATAACTACTTTTAACAATTATTCAACTTAATAATCAAATAATAATGATTAAATAATTAATTATTAAATCGAAAAGTCACAACAATGAAAATATGTGTTTATAATGATATTAAAACTTCATTATATACACAGATTTAAGAGATTATTTTCTATTTAATAGAACTACTAAAAAATTCTTGAGTTTAAAAAAGTTTATTCCACGTGTCAATTCAGTAGATATGTACTAATTGTGTACTAGTGTACTACTATAATAAAAATGGAGCATTTTTTTGTTGAAGACAGATGTTTCATCCAGAAGACTTGAGATACAATCTGGAATGTCTCAGAACATTGTCGGGAAATTATTAAATTATTATTAAATTGTTGATTTAATAATTAAATATTTGATCATTACATAAAGATAAAAGTAAATAAATATTATATGAGATATTCATTTACTAGGAGTTAAGATTTCTAGGTCACTTGTTTCACATTAAAATTTTTAATCTTAACTCATAGTAAATGAATATTTCATAAAATATTTATTTACTTGTAGTTGAATAATTGTTAAAAATAATTATTATTAAGATTTTTTAGATATAATTGATTTAATATTTTGTTTATTTGAAGTCGTATAAAAAAATAGTTTTTATGAAAATTGTTCAGTTTTTTTTTGTAAATTTAGGCTAGTGTAAAGAAAATAAAGGTTTCCAATTAAAAATTAGAACTAGACCTTGTAAGATCATTATAAACACTTATTTTCATTGTTGTGACTTTTCGATTTAATAAATATTTATTTAATAATTAAATATTTTATCATTATTATTTGATAATTAAGTTGAATAATTGTTAAAAATAATTATTATTTGGATTTTTTGAGATCTAATTGATTTAATATTTTGTTTATTTGATGTTGTATAAAAAATAGTTTTAATAAAAGTTGTTCAGTTTTTTTTGTAGATTCAGAATATGTACAGAAAAATATAAGTTTCCATTTAAAAAACAGAACTTGACCTCTAAATACCCTTGAAAGCTTGTTCTAGGTAGACAGAAAATAACGTAGTTTAGTTTCCCCCTTGATATAATTAAACTTTTATTTGAAACTTTTTTCATATAATGCACTGTTTTGAGTTATAAGACTGTCTCAAGATAAAAAAAACTCACGGGGAATCCAACGTTAATTTAGAATAGACAAATACTTTTAATATTTAATATGGTACTTAAATGGAATTAAATACCAATTCCTATTTTTGGATTATATTATTATTATAGAAAGTTAGAAATAAGAGGAAAATGTTTTTTATTTTTTTAAAAACTTTTGAGAAAATTTATCTATTTATTTATTTTATTTATTTATAAATTATAATTGAAAGAATTAAAAAATAACTCTGGCTTGAGTGAATTCATTCTATTTTTATTTAGGAAGGTATAGGGACCCACACTAAGCCCAAAGTATAGAGGGCGATTCAAAAATTCGTTCCAGAATGGGGATCTCGTTCACTATAATTGATACAGGCAGAGACTATTTCTTTTACAAATGAAAATTCCGTAAAAGGTCTCTTCAAAAACTTAAACAATAAAAAATCCTCGGGCTCAGACAAAATTCCTAACATTGTCTCAAACATATCCCAAAAAATTACTAAAACATATACAATACTATTTAATAACGCTATAAACAATAGATATTTCCCAAATCACTGGAAAAAGGCAAATGTGGTAGCTATTCAAAAAAAGAAAAACAATTGCACCAGTCTCTCGAATCTAAGGCCGATAAGCCTTCTCTCAAATGTGGGCAAAGTTTTTGAAAAAATCATTAATAATAAGTTAGTTGCCTTCTGCGAGGATAATAATATTATATCAGAATACCAATTCGGTTTCAAGAAAAAGGCACTCAACCATACATGCCATTTCAAAATTAACCTCAGATATAAACTGGGCCCTGAACAACAAAGAAAGCGTCTCCTCTGTGGCGAAATCTGCAGCAAGGAAGATTGGTTTATTCAGGTCCAAGCGATTTTACAAACCCCACAACTTCTCACCATCTACAAGGCCCAAATCCGCCCCTGTCTCGAATACGGCTCTCATCTGTGGAGAGGAGCCTCAAAATATTCTCTGCTACCCTTGATGCAATTCAGAAACGAGCCGTCAGGCTAATTGACGATTCTACCCTCACCGACTCCCTCGACTCGCTGGCTCATCGAAGAGATGTCTCTGCCCTTTCCCTTTTCTATAGATACTATCACGGCAGGTGCTCTGATGAGATAAAATCAATAATTCCCCCCAAAGCATGCTTTGCACGCAGCACACGTTTTGCCGACTCCCAACACTCTTTCGCGGTCAAATTGGAAAAGTGCCGGACCACTTCATTCGCGAATACATATATCCCCATGACTTCAAGGAACTGGAACTCTCTCCCAGCCTCTATCTTTCCCAGCACCTATGATCTTCAAACCTTCAAAACCAGGGTGCATAGACACCTACGTCTACACCCTCTCACTTAATCAACTTTCCCTTCTCTTCGGTAATGCAAGGGTCTACATCTTTACTGGTGCACCCCTTCTTGCATTTGATTGCATTAAAAAAAAAAAAAAAAAAAAAAAAAAAAAAAAGGTGCATGTTTAATAGATGTCGAAAAGGCATTCGACACAGTATGGCATGAAGGCCTAATATATAAATTAATCAAAAAAGGATTTAACAAAAATCAAATCAAAATGATTTGGAATATGATTGATGGCAGAACTTTTGTAGTATCTGACAAAACAGAAGAACAATCTTTACGCTTTTATGTGAAAAATGGATTACAACAAGGAACAATTAATTCGCCTATCTTATTTAACATATTCATTAGTGACTTGTTGAAATACTTCAATTTAAATAGCGACCCAAGCATCAAAGCACTGGCTTTCGCAGATGACTTAATTATATATGTGTCAGGGAAAAAACCGTCCATCATACAAAACCATTTGCAAAATCTATTCGAAAAAATACATACTTTTTATGAAACGTGGAAACTAAAAATAAATACACAAAAATGTGAAACGATTCTTTTTAGAACTATTCTCTCAAAAGGTAACTCAAGCCTAAGAAAAGAATGGAAAACTTTTCATATTAAATTCAACAACACCGAAATTCCACATAAAAATATAGTAAAATATCTAGGAATACATTTAGACAATTATTTATATTTTGACCTACATAGAAATATTCAATTGCGAAAAGCCAGGGCTGCATTTATGAGTCAAAAAAGATTGTTCTTCTGCAAGCATCTGGACCCAGAAATAAAACTGCAATGCTACAAACTATTGGTCAGACCAATAATAACTTATGGCTGCAATATTTGGTTCAATCAAAGTGCATCGGGCATGGAACAAATCCGAGTCTTCGAAAGAAAATGCCTAAGATCATGCTTAGGCAAACATAGATCTACACATTCGAACTTCCAACATTACATCAGTAATGAAAAAATTTATAACTTAGCTAAAATTAATAGAATAGACTGCTTTATGCTAAAATTAATAAGAAACCACTACTGCCAAGTTGCAAATGTTTTCGAAAACAGTCTAATATTCGGATCACTCTACCCGAACGATCAATATTTTGAAATAACAAAATCTACCGGATTTATCCCACCCGAAGCTTTTTTATTTTTGGATAATAAAGGATCGAGGCCAACTATGGAAAATTCTGACGAACTTTGGAATACCAAGGAAGTTAGTAGCTCTTGTGAAAAATGTGTATGGAAGGCTCACAAAAATATAATAAAGGTAGATGGGCAATCTCAGTGAACCGTTTGAGGTTACAAACGGTTTAAAACAGGGTGATGCTCTCTCGCCGGTGCTCTTCAATTTGGCGCTTGAGTGGGTGATGAGGAAGATTCATGAGACTCCAAAGATATTTACTCCTCGGGGAACCAAATTGACCTTGGCCTATGCCGATGATATTGACATCATAAGTGATAATTTAGAAGGGGCAATGAAGACTTATAGAAGACTGGAAGAAAGAGCCAAAAAATCGGCCTTACTATTAACGAGGCAAAGACTAAATATATGCATGTAAAGAGATACTTCTACATTAAGAACGCCATCTAACTTGAGCATAGGAAACGCCAAGTTGCAAAAGATCCACGAATTTAAATATCTCAGTACACTTATCACTGATGATAATGTAACGAGATGTGACAAGCTCCCAGGAGAGAATCCAGAACAGCTGGAAATGCATATATGGCTTAAAACAACTTCTTAGGTCCAAAGCCCTCAGCCGAGCTGAAAAAATTACGATATATAAGACCATCATCCAGCCAATAACAATGTATGGGTCACGAAACCTGGACTCTGACCAAACACGACGAGGAATCTTCTTGAAAAAGATTTGAACGCAAAGTCCTTAGACTAAAATATGGTCCAGTCAGGGATCAAGAAAGGGGCGAGTAGTAGAAATAAGGACAAATAGGGAACTTCAAGGACTCTACCAACAACCTGATATTGTTCAGCAAATTAAAGCCAACCGGCTTAGATGGGCTGGACATATGCTGCATGCGCCGATAAAGTTAGGGTGATAGGGAGAGTATGGGAGGCAACACCATGTGCAAAAAGACCCTTAGGACGGCCGCGTATGAGGTGGAGGGACAACATCCAAAAAAGACCTCGGGGTTCTTGGAGTCGATGACTTGGAAACCAGCGCCCAAGACCGTGGAAGATGGAGACAAATCGGCCAAGATGCACAACGGATTGTAGCGCCGAGGAGTAAGTAAGTAAGTATAATAAAGGATATATACAAGATGAAAACGGGATCCCCATCATCTATCATGTGTTTAGGAGAAAAAACAATAAAAGTATAGAATACGACGCCCACCTAGATGGATTGGACCCGTATAGAATATATAGATTTAATAGAGCCATCTTTGAAAAAGACAAGAGTGAAAGGAAAATATAAAAATACTGGTGGATTGAAAATTATCAATAATAATTCAATCTTTTTATAACCTTAAATTCTTCTGCTTATATGAATAACTTGATAAATTATGTAATCTAAATTGTAAAGTATAAATTAAGTAAAAATTGTAATAAATAATTCTATATTTTAACAAGAATAAAACCAGGTCCTAGTATGTACAAAAAAAAGAACAAACGAGACAGGAATGCATCAAAATTAACCAAGAAAACCTAGAAGGAGTTAAGGAATTCCCGCTACCTAGGAAGTAAAATAACATGGGATGGGAGGAGCAAAAACGAAATTAAATCAAGAATTGCCCAAGCAAAAATGGGGTTTAATTCAAAACAAAAACTACTATGCTCCTCCTCAATCAGCTTAGCAAACAGGAAGTTGCTATTGAAGACATATGTATGGAGCATAGCCATGTACAGGTGTGAAACCTGGACAATTGGAAAAGCGGAGAGAAAGAGATTGGAGGCTTTCGAAATGTGGTGCTACAGAAGAATGATGAATATCAAATGGATGGATAAAATCACAAATGAAGAAGTTCTTGGAAAAATCGGAGAAAGAAGAACCTTGTGGAAGAGTCTGAAGAAGAGAAGAGGTCAGATGATGGGGCACACACTGAGACATGGGGGACTGCTTAGGGATATCTTGGAGGGGGAGGTGGGAAAGAAAAGGGGAAGGGGAAGACCCAGATTAGAATATTTCAACCAAATAATTGGGGATATGGGATGCCAGACATTTAGAGAGGTTAAACAGCTGGCGGAGGACAGAGTCGAGTGGAGACGGATTGTTGCATCAAACCAGTCTTAGGACTGTATACTCAATGATGATGATGATGATATTTTAACACTCCTTGGAACAACAATAAACTGTATGGCCAGTTTTGTTTTCTCAAAGCCTTTTCCCGTGCAAAAATTTAATTATACAATTGTAAATAAAAATTGTAAAAAAAATTTATTGTAAAATTAAAATTAAAAAAAAACTATGTAAAAAAATCTACTGGGATCCATTTAAAATTGCCCTTTTCTTTTTTCATTTGTATTAAATTTAAGATGCTATACTTCTTTTGGATTGTTAGAAGTAACCTTCTAATAAATTGTATATAATTTTTTTTCTGGCTAATAAAACATCCTCTTAAAACTATACAGGCAGAGATTTCTAATTTATAATATTTCAATTTTCAAAAAAATATTTTCTAAATATATATATTTAGAGCAGTGATTCTCAACCACTGTGCCGCGGAACTTTAGTGTGCCGCGAGATTCTTGAAGTGTGCCGCCACTGCTAGGCAGTGGTCCCTCCCGAATTGAAAATTATTTTTTTTTTACATTTCTTTATCAATTGACACTACATTTAATCCAAATATTTATTTGATCATTTGAACTGAAGAGGTAGTAACATTTTACAGGATGCAGAATGTCCTATGATAATTTTATAGGTACATCAATCAATAAACCAAATAAAATTCTATTAATTTATTTTATTGTTAGTGTGCCGTCAAATTTTTAAATTATTAAAAGTGTGCCGTGACGAAAAAAAGGTTGAGAATCACTGAATTAGAGGTTTCTAAATACGAGAAATCACTTGAGGCTGTTCTGCTCACCTTGGATTCTACTTGGACATTCTTCTTCAGATTCTTTTCCAAATCTTCTTTTTCGATTTTTCTTTTGCTAAATTAAACAAAAAAATATAAATAAATAAATAAATATTTATGTGGGATCCAGCCAAGCCAACTTGCCCTGGTCCTACACACCATGACACCGCCCTGATTCCAGCCACCTCGCGCTTCCGTCAATCCGAGCAGGAGCTTAGCAGATCTTCACAGCATTTTCATTGCCAAGTCTCAGTAAGATTTCCACGCAGCCCCCCAAGTAAGTTCAACCCCCTCCAGCTGCGCGCGCCTATCCCCTCTTCTTACCGCCGTCGCCGCACGACCGAGCTAGTCCCTGATTGGCTGAAATAACAAATGCGCTGATTGGCCGAAATAAGGACCTATCATCAGGAGCCCCAGATATTCTCATTAAGTGTATAAAGATTGAGGCAATCTCGCATTAGTTCATCCATCAGTTACGATTACCCCTCCGACACGAACAGTTCTATCAGTTATATCAGCAGTGTGTGTAAAGAATCAGTTTTAAGTTTATCAGTGTTAAAATCCCAAGTTCAAGTTGACAGTTTATTTCTACTCAAGACACGATACATGAACATCTCCAGTTTCATATTACATTTATAAAGCATTTGTTATATTATTATTATTGAAAAGCATCTAATAAACCATTATTATTGAAAATACTTGAGTCTTTCTTCACCTGGTTTAAGCCACCTAGAATAATCCCTACATATAGTATATATACCGTGTGAGTTTTTATCTTGAGACAGTCTAATAACTCAAAAAAGGTGCCCTATATGAAAAAAAGTTTCATATAAAAGTTCATTTATATCAAGGGGGAAGCTTAAACGCTAGTTTCAAGTGCGACCTAGAACAAGCTTTCTAGGGTATTTCGGGGTCAAGTTCTGTCTTTTAAATGAAAACCAATATATTAAGTACTATACATATACTAAAAGTACAAAAAAAAACTGAACAACTTTCATAAGAACTATTTTTTATTCGACATCAAATAAACAAAATAGTAAATCAATTAGATCTCAAAAAATATCTTAATAATTGTTTTTAACAATCAATCAATTTAATTATCAAATAATAATGATCAAATATTTAATTATTAAATAAAAATTTAATAATTTTTCGACACTGTTCTGAGACATTCCAAAATGTTATCGCAAGTGCTTCTGGATGAATTCCAGTTCCAATTTCGTTATCTTGGCCTGGTTTTACATTTTTCTGTTTTTTTACAACACGATAAAATGAAGCTTGAGAGGGTGTATTCCTATCAGGAAAACGCTCGCCCATCCATTTCAATGGCAGCCCCATAACACTTCTTCCGCATTCACTGCATAAATTAAGACCATCTCAATTTTGTCTTTGACAAAAAAAATGCTCCATTTTTGATTATGGTAATACAATATAACTATATTCTACTGGATTGACTGGTGAAATAAACTTTTTTAAACACCAAGAATTTGAACTAGTTCTATTAAGTAGAAAATAATCTCTTAAATCTGAGTATAACGAAGTTTTAATATCATTATAAACACTTATTTTCATTGTTGTGACTTTTCAATTTAATAATTAATTATTAAATCATTATTATTATTATTATTTGATAATTAAGTTAAATAATTGTTAAAAACAATTATTAGGATTTTTTGAGATCTTATTGATTTAATATTTTTTATTATTTGATGTCGTATAAAAAAATAGTTCTTATGAAAGTTGTTCAGTTTTTTTTGTTTGTAGATTCAGAATATGTACAGAAACATATAGTTTTCATTTAAAAAACAGAACTTGACCTCAATTACCCTTGAAAGCTTGTTCTAGATCGACAAAAGCTATCGTAGTTAGTTTCCCCCTTGTTGAAAATAACTTTATTTGAAACTTTTTTTATATAATGCACCTTTTTTGAGTTATAAGGCTGTCTCAAGAACAAAAGCTCACCTGGTATACTATATATGGTCACATAACACTTTCATTAAAAGTTTTCACTTCGAATAGTTGAGAAATGTTGAACTTTGACATAATATTTATGTTTGGAATATGCTCTTTTTAAATAAATTATTAACAACATTTCAACACTTTCTGCTTTGCCGCAATCGCTATCAACTTTCTTATTTTCAATGGAGACCCCATAAATATTTTTGCATCATTAGATTAAGTGATAAAAACTAAGATGATTTTGTATAATACACTTGATGTCTAAAAGTTATTATTTCTGAAGTTATTTTAGATAGTTTGTAAAATCTACCAATTTAGCGTTCTTCTTTAAAAATTTATAATAATCAAACTATTGTTTGTATAATTAATTTGATCAATCAGAACTCTTAAGTAGACACTAAAGAATATTTACTTAATCATAAAAATTCAAATTTTATATCCGGGAACGACCATAATAATTGTTTATTTCTGAAAATCAAAAGTTGTTACTACTCAATATTTTCAAACAGAACATGGCATAAATTTAGTAATTTTTGGAATTCAACATAAAAAATCCAATAGGAGTTTATTAAATGGTCCCTATACCTAAAATGAATAGTTTTTAAATAAAAAATATTTTAAATTTCACTCATCACTCGTCTAGATCTTAATTATTTGATCATAATAAATAATAAGATTTTAGATGAGTGAAATTTAAAATATTTTTTATTTAAAAAACTATTCATTTTAGGTATAGGTAGAGTATTTAATAAGCTCCTATTGGATTTTTTATGTAGAATTCCAAAAATACTAAGTAAATGCCATGTTCTGTTTGAAAATGATGACAGCTAACTAACACGATTTTCAGAAATAAGCTATTATGGTCATTCCTGAATATAAAATTTAATTTTATGATTAAGTAAATTCTTTTAGTGTCTACTTAAAAAATTTCTGACTGATCAAATTAATTATACAAACAATAGTTTGATTATTATAAATTTTTAAGAAAATTTAAATTTAGTTTACCACTCTAAAAATAACTCAGAAATTATAATTTTAGACATCAAGTGTATTAACAAAATCATCTTAACATAACACTTGAATGCAATGATTGCAAAAATACAGGGGGATTCCATTGAAAATAAAGAAAGTTGATGGCATTGCGTAAAAGCAAAAGTGTCAAAAGATTGTTAATAATTTATTTAAAAAACTTTATTCAAAACATAAATAACCATGTCAACTTCAACATTTTCTCTCAATATTTCCATGAAAGCAGTGAATGAACGAGTTCTGTGGAACTGCCCTGTATACACATAAAATTTGGGCTGTGTTACAAAATGCATTGCACGATTAGAATTGTATGTTAGGGGGGGGGGGGCGGTTGAAAAAACTGAAATTTGCTCTACATCTTAGAAAAAATTTAAAATTATAAAATTTTCAAACTAAAAAAACAAGAAAAATGAAATCTATATATATAAAATTAAGGTTTTGTCTGTACATTGGTCCAAATCACGCCAAATTTTGGTTGCACACGTTTCAAGCAAAGTTATGAACGAAAACACCCTCAACAAAATTCCTGTCGTAGTCTGTTTGTCTGTCTGTTTCAGTGGTTTCCGCGAAAAGTTGCTCACGATTCACGTCAAAACGGCTGAAGGGATTATTATGAAATTTCATATTTGTATCAGAGGTCTTCTAACTTACGTTTTTAGCTATATAACGTTTTGATATTTTGACCCCAAAAGGGGGTTTGGGGGGGGGGGGGGTGCACGAATGAAAATTATCTAATAACTCCTAAGCTATTAACTCTACGGCAAATTTTATAATAAGCAAAGTTGTAGGGGATGTGATTTCTGACAACATTTGTTTTAAAAAAATTCCCCCAAAAACCACCCAAAAAGGGAGGGAGGGTGAAAAATATGTAAATTCTTGCACTTGGAGCAAACTCAACCAAATTTTGTATACATAATCTGTGGGCCTCTAGAGAGCTAGAAATGCAAAAACTAACCAACCAAAATGGGGGGGGGGGGTCAAAAAATGAAAATTCTTGCTCTTGGACCAAACTCAACCAAATTTTGTATACATAATCTGTGGGTCACTAGAAAGCTAGAAATGCAAAAACTGGGTGCGGAGGGTGGAATGATGATGCGAGGGGTGGGGTTAGGGCATGGGGTGCGCGGAGTGGAATGCCGGTGGAGTGAGGGAGTATGGCGGAGTAGGGAGGAGGGTTGGGGGGTGGGGTGTCAGGGGGGTAGGGGGCAGTGGGTGAGGGGTGCAGGGTTGGTGGAGTGGGGGTCCATGTGAGAGTCCAGTGGCGTAGTGGGGTGGTACGGGGGTGGGGGCCCGAGGTCGGTGGGGTGCAGGATGGAGTGTTGGAGTGGTGGTGTGGGGGCGGGGGTTGGGCACGGGTGAATGGTACGGGGAGTCGGTGGGTCGGAGGTGGGTGAGGTTTGGGTTCTGTGGTGTGGGGGCGGGGGTTGGGCACGGGTTCATGGTGCCGGGGATAGGGGTGCTGGATGGGTCGGGGGGGAGTGTAGTGTGAGGGTGGGATTCGTGGGTTGGGGGGTCCAGGGGGGCGTGCCCCTGCGCTTTGCAAGAGAGGGCCGCCGAAGGCGGGCTTGCGCAGCTAGTCTTCTATATAATATAAAGCTAAGGTTTTGTCTGAACATTGGTCCGAATCACGCCAAATTTTGGTTGCACACGTTTAAGGGAAAGTTATGAATGAAAACACCCTCAACAAAATTCCTGTATGTCTGTATGTATGTCTGTCTGTCTTTATCTTTCCGTGGTTTCCGCGAAAAGACGTTAGCTAGATAACGTTTTGATATTTTGACCCCAAAAGGGGCTTGGGGGGAGGGGCACACGAATGAAAATTATCAAATAACTCATAAAGTATTAACCCTGCGGCAAAATTTATTATGAGCAAAATTGTAGGGGATGTGATTTTTGACAACTTTTGTTTAAAAAAATTCCAACAAAAAACCACCTAAAAAGGGGGAGGATGAAAATATGAAAATTCTTGCTCTTGGACCAAACTCAACCAAATTTTGTATACATAATCTGTGGGTCACAAGAAGGCTAGAAATTCAAAAACTAACCACCCAAAAGGGGGGGGGGGTAAAAAAATGAAAATTCTTACCCTTATAGCCAACTTAACCAAATGTTGTATATAGAATCTGTGGGTAACTAGAAATGCAAAAACTGGGGGTGGGGGTGGAGGGCGCGGGGGTGGGGTCCGGGGGGCGCAAGCCCCCTGGGTAGCAAGAGGGCCGCCGAAGGCGGCACTGCAGCTAGTATACTATAAAATGAATTATAATTATTTTAGTTATTTTTATCTTTTTAACCGACTTCAAAAAAGGAGGAGGTTCTCTATTCGACTGAATTTTTTTTTTTTGTGCCTATGTTACCTCATATCTCCGCCAATTGCCAACCGATTTTTGAAAAATTTTTGCATTGGGTTCAGTCTAGCTTCCGATTGGTCCCATTTTTTTTCGATTTTTTTTCATAGGTATTAGACCTTTTTTATTAGGTTTGTTTAGACCTAACCTCTTTGTTTATGAACCGATTTCGATGGTTCTTTTTTTATCCGAAAGGGGGTGTCTTAGGGATGGTGTCATATTAATTTGGTCAAGTTCTGATGATATGATCACTTATTAATAACATCACTAAAAAGAGAAAAATAAAAATAATTTTTAAGAAAAAATAAAAACCGACTTCAAAAAATTAAATGCAACAAATATAAAAATACACTAAAAGGTATAAAATAATTATTATCTTATTTAGTTACAACTAAACGACGAAATATTAACACGAAATTACTTTTTAAAGTCGGTGCCAAACAAACTATACCTATAAGCGAGCGTACCCGCCAAACGTACTAAGTAAGATCCGTCGAGTGCGATTCATAAAAAGGTATATGTTTGGCACCAACTTCAAAAAGTAATTTCGTGTTAATATTTCGTCGTTTAGTTGTAACTAAATAAGATAATAATTATTTTATACCTTTTAGTGTATTTTTATATTTGTTGCACTTAATTTTTTGAAGTCGGTTTTTGTTTTTTTCTTAAAAAATTTTTATTTTTCTCTTTTTAGTGATGTTATTAATAGTGATTATATCATCAGAACTTGACCAAATTAATATGACACCATCCCTAAGACACCCCCTTTCGGATAAAAAAAGAACCATCGAAATCGGTTCATAAACAAAGAGGTTAGGTCTAAACAAACCTAAACAAACCTAAAAAAGGTCTAATACCTATGAAAAAAAATCGAAAAAAAATGGGACCAATCGGAAGCTAGACTGGACCCAATGCAAAAAAAATTTTCAAAATCGGTTGACAATTGGCGGAGATATGAGGTAACATAGGCACAAAAAAAAAAAAAAAAAAAAAAAAAAATTCAATCGAATAGAGAACCTCCTCCTTTTTTGAGAGTCCGGTTAAAAAGGTATAAAATAATTATTATCATTTAGTTATTATTTAGTTACAACTAAACGACGAAATATTAACATGAAAATTACTTTTTGAAGTCGGTGCCAAACACATACCTTTTATGAATCGCTCTCGACGGATCTTACTTAGTACGTTTGGCGGGTACGCTCGCTTATAGGTATAGTTTGTTTGGCACCGACTCCAAAAAATGTTATTTTTTCATGTTAATATTTATTTTATGCGAAGACAAGACAATCTAATATTGTTTTTTTTTAATGTTTTAATATTGTATTTTAATGGAAAATGTTCGTTGCTTGCTGTCTTATAGTTGAAGATTTTTGATAAAGAGTTTTATTTTGAATTCGGCACTGATGAAGTCTCACTAAAGTGACGAAATGTCTGAGTAAATTGAATAACTAACTCTGTTGTTTAATTTTTTGTCCACTTCCCTGTGATTTTAAAGTATTTAATAAAAATATGGACGCGAATGATGAAATACTAGTGGGTTTATTTTAAAAATGAGTGTCGATGCTCGAGCGGAACATGTTAACCGATTTTCAATTTTTTTATGCTATTTTTCTTCTTATTATAATAAGCAACTTTTCCAAAAAATTTCAGTTTTTTCTACCCACCTATTCAAAGAATTCAAGAAGCCTGAGCAAGTCCGAATGAAAGAACGAAACGTTGCGATTGGAGAATAAAATCATAAAATTGATAGTTATGTATATGCTTCAGCTTCTGGTAAAGTGATTTTGTTACCTCGAGCCGTGGGCAGAGCTGGCCCAGGTACTTCTTGAAGGGCAGCTTCTGCTGGCCCTCGGACAGCTCCACGAAGGGCGTCAACCCCCCGTGGCGAGTCAAACTGATACAGGGCGAGTTCTCGGATTGTGTCCTCGTTGACCTCGGTGAGGGGTTATCAGCTCCTTGATCAGCCCATAGGGGGGTCCAGCTGGAAAGTTGACGACATTTCGGTTCCCGAAATTACGAACAAGCGTTAAAGGGACGAGAAACCTGAAATGAGAGGACGGGTATATAGCAGCAAACAAAAGAGAAGTTTCAAGTGAAGGTAGCAATTATTACTAGGTATATTTCAATTAACAAAAAAAAATTAAATAACTAATGGTTTAAAAAATTTCAAATAAATTAATAAATACAAATTAAAAGTATAATCAACTCTTATTAAACGAGCAAAAATTGTATATTTATTTATATATATATATATATATTTGTATCTTGGTTCTATTTTGAAAACGACTCTACCGATTTTGATGAAATTCACGGGTTAGGGGTTTTGGGGGTGACAATTCGATCTGTCACGGTCTCATCTTCGACAAAATTGTTTTTGATGGGGTTTTTTCGTAATCAAATTAATTATTCTCAGGTAGAAAAATGCAAATCTTAGGGATTTAAAAAGAGTTTATCTTTTCTTTTGTACCCAGACAGACAATGGGTGGGGTTAATCATTTATTCTCAAAGGCCTTGAAGAAGTATTGTGATTGTGGTGTGTTGTTGTCAACCATTAACTAAACCCGAACAAAACACGGTCTTCCAGATATATATATAAATATATATATATATATAAGTATTTGTATTTTTTTTTTTAACCGCTCTAACGATTTTGATGAAACAAACTCTATTAACAAGTATTGAGGATGAGAAAGCGATCTTGATGCGGAGCGGGGGTGGATGTGGTGGGTGCAGAATGTGGGGGGCAGTGGTTGGGGGGTCCGGGGGTAGGGCGAGGTTTCGGGGATGGGGTGGAGCAGGGTGGAAGTGGGGGGTATAGTGGTCGAATCTATATATATAAAATTAAGGTTTTGTCTGTACATTGCTCCAAATTTTGGTTGCTCACGTTTCAAGCAAAGTTATGAACGAAAACATCCTCAACAAAATTCCCGTCTGTCTGTATGTATGTTTGTATGTATGTCTGTCTGTTTCAGTGGTTTCCGAAAAGTTGCTCACGATTCACGTAAAAACGACTGAAGGGATTATTATAAAATTTCATATTTACATCAGATGTCTTCTAATTTACGTTTTTAGCTATATAAGGTTTTGATATTTTGACCCCAGAAGGGGGTTTGAATGAAAATTATCAAATAACTCCTAAACTATTAACCCTACGGAAAATTTTATGAAAAACAAAGTTGTAGGGGATGTGATTTCTGACAACTTTTGTTTGAAAAAATTCCCCAAAAACCACCCAAAAAGGGGGAAGGGTGAAAAAATGTAAATTCTTGGCCTTGGAGCAAACTCAACCAAATTTTGTATACATAATCTCTGGGCCTCTAGAGAGCTAGAAATACAAAAACTAACCACCCAAAATGGGGGTGAGGGGGAAGGGAAAAAAAATGAAAAATTTTTATCTTGGACCAAACTCAACCAAATTTTGTATACATAATCTGTGGGTCACTAGAAGGCTAGAAATGCAAAAACTGGGTTCGGAGGGTGGGTGCGGGGGTGGAATGGAGTGGGGATGGGTTAGGGTATGGGGTGCGCGGGGTGGAATCGGGGTGGGGTGAGGGAGTGAGGCGGAGCAGGGTGGGGGTGCAGGGGGAGAGGGTGGAGTCCAGGGGGCGTAGCGGGGGTGTGGTCCGCAGGGTTGGAGGGCACGGGGGGGGCGGTTGGACACGAGTGCATGGTGCGGGGGTTTCGGGGGGTGGGGGTGGGGTTCGTGGGTTAGGGTGTGGATGGAGTGTTTGGGTGGTAGTGTGGGGGCGAGGGTTTGTCATGGTGTGGGAGTGGGGTGCTGGGTGGATTTCGGGGGAGGGGGGGGGTGAGGGGGGGTTCGTGGGCTGGGGGTCCAGGGGGTGTGCCCCGAAGGCGGGCCTTGCAGCCAGTACTATATAGATATATTTGTATTTTTTAATTTGAAAACGGCTCTCAAATAAAAATCGACCTTTTTATCAGAATTTTAAATTAAAAATAATATTAAAATAAAGCTTTTAACTGAAGGAAAAAGTTACCGAGCATCGCTCGGTGCCTCCAGGTACTATATAATTATTCTTTCCGAAATAGACACAAGTCAAGAAAAGCTCGGGGCGAAGTGCCGGGCCATTTAGCTATTCAAATATATAAATTTTCAATTTAATTAAACTCCGTTGTTTAATTGGTTATTTTAGGGATTTTTTTTTTTTTAATATTATCAGTAGAAGAAGAAAGAGGAGGTACTTTGCACCCGTCAGGCCTTTGCACCCTCGTCCCGTCCTCCATAGTTGATCTGTGCCTTGTGAGATTCGCAACTGAAGAAATAGCCAAAGCAAACCCGAAATGGCCCAGGAAGAGCCTCAAAATTTGGCCGCGGAGAGAATTAAGTATATTGTGCAAATGTGCAAGGTAAAGAGAATTTTTTTTTTTTTGTATTTTATTTAGAATTTCTCGTCCAAAACATACAAAGGAAATAATTGAACAGATTTTGTTTTCCCGAGAGAATAGCAGAGATGTTGGTTTATTAAGAGAACTGTTATCACTTTTTTTTATATAATAATAAAACTTGAGTAAGATACGAGGTAGGTTTCACAAAAAAAGAAATAAAACAAAATTGAGTTTTGTTTTATTTCTTTTTTGTGAAACCTACCTCGTATCTTACTCAAGTTTTATTATTATATTAAAATGTTTCACCTAGAACCAACACCGAACTCCTTAAAAGTTACTTTTTTTTATCTTGAGACAGTCTTATAACTCAAAAACAGTGCATTATATGAAAAAAAAGTTTCAAATAAAAGTTTATTTATATCAAAGGGGAAACTAAACTACACTATTGTTTGTAGACCTAGAACAAGCTTTCAAGTTCTGTTTTTTAAATGGAAACCTATATTTTTCATATATTAGATGAAGGAGGAGGAATCAGCCAAAGAGACTGGGTTCAATAAAATACCTTTAATAAAACATTTCGGCCTGAATTTTATTTGGCCATCTTCAGTTAATTAGGCTGCAAAATTTACAAATAGATGTTAATTGATATATTTTATACAAAATTATAATTTGACCAAGTTGGTTGTTTAAACTTACAGTTATACATAAAATGCGGTACACATATGGGATCGAACCAAGCCTTGTCAAAAATAAAATTTTTTAGCTTCATGTAAATTTATAACGTAAATTTTATTTTTGACAAGGCTTGGTTCGATCCCATATGTGTCCGCATTTTGTGTATAACTGTAAGTCTAAACAACCAACTTGGTCAACGTGTAATTTTGTATAAAATATATCAATTAACATCTATTTGTAAATTTTGCAGCCTAATTAACTGAAGATGGCCAAATAAATTCAGGCCGAAACGTTTTATTAAAGGTGTTTTATTGAACCCAGTGATTCCATCTTTGGCTGATACCTCCTCCTTCATCTAGTACAGTTTCATCACAGCCACGAACTCTAATTATATTTTTCATTGCATCTACTTAATTTACAAAAAAACTGAACAACTTTCATAAAAACTATTTTTTTATACGACATCAAATAAACAAAATATTAAATCAATTAGATCTCAAAAAAATCCTAATAATTATTTTTAACAATTATTCAACTTAATTATCAAATAATAATGATCAAATATTTAATTATTAAATAAATAATTTAATAATAATTAATAATAATTTAATAATTTTCCGACAATATTCTGTGACATTCCGTCAGATTGTATCTCAAGTCTTCTGGATGAAACATCTTTCTTCAACAAAAAATGCTCCATTCTTATTATAGTAGTATAACAATAACAATTATACTATTATACGCTATTGTTTGTCAGCGTAGAACAAGCTTTCAAGGGTATTTCTAGGTCAAATTCTTTTTTTTTAAATGGAACCCTATATTTTTCATTTCGTCTACTTAATCTACAAAAACAAAACTGAACAAATTTCATAAGAATTATTTTTTTATACATCAATTAGATCTCAAAAAAAATTCTAATAATTATTTTCAACAAATATTTAACTTATTTGTCAAATAATAATCATTAAATAATTAATTGTTAAATAAATAATTAATAATTTAATAATTTTTCGACATTGTTCTGAGACATTCCAGATTGTATTCCAAGTCTTCTGGATGAATTCCAGTTCTAATTTCGTTATTTTGGCCTGATTCAGTTTCTTAGTAGCCTTTACAATTCTTTTTTTTTTGTTTTTGTTTTTTGTAATCAGATTTTTACAACACGATAAAAACGAAGCTTGTCAGGGTGTATTCCTATTAGGAAAACGCTCGGCATTCATTGCAATGGCAACCCCCCATAACACTTCTTTCACATTTACCGCATAAATTAAGACCATTTCAATTCTGTCTTCAACAAAAAAATGATTCATTTTAATTATGGTAATACAATAGGTATAACTATCTACTGAATTGACAAGAGAAATAAACTTTTTTAAACTCAAAAATTTCAAGTAGTTCTATTAAATAGAAAATAATCTCTTAAATCTGAGTATAACAAAGTTTTAATATCATTATAAACACTTATTTTCATTGTTGTGACTTTTTGATATAATAAATATTTATTTAATAATTAATTATTTAATCATTATTATTTGATAATTAAGTTGAATAATTGTTAAAAATAATTATTAAGATTTTTTTGAGATCTAATTGATTCATGTATTTTGTTTATTTGATGTCGTATAAAAAATAGTTCCAATGAAAGTTGTTCAGTTTTTTTTGTAGATTAAGTGGAAGTAATGAAAAATATAGGGTTCCATTTAAAAAACAGAATTTAATCTAGAAATACCCTTGAAAGCTTTAAATAAACTTTTATTTGAAACTTTTTTTCATATAATATACTGTTTTTGAGTTATAAGACTGTCTCAATATAAAAAAACTCACCCGGTATATACCTACCTATAATATCCATAAAGTTTCATTCATTCATTCATCAACGCACCGCTTGGTCTAGAAAGATGAAATTTCGAATGTATTTTATTAGTATAACATATGTATATTCCTTACAGGAACTCAATTGTTTTATCAATAATGTGGACAATTAAGTTACATAGCGAGACACTGAGGAAGTCGAAAAATAAACAATGAAACGTCCGATTCATTAAAAGTAAAACCCTGTTTTTAACCGACTTCAAAAAAGGAGGAGGTACTCTATTCGACTGATTTTTTACTTTATCCAATGCGGAGCATGGGAGAAAGTATTGGAATCGCTCTCGCGGCAAGCGCGACTTCAAAGGGTCCTCAGGTAAAGACTACGGAACCCATTGACTCAATTAAGGTCACAAATTGAAGTATTCAATGAGATTGAATTTTAACACGTGACGGTTTTGCCAAAAATTACCTGGAATCTCGTCGAGAGGCCAAAAAGTGCCATTTTTTTTGGAAGTGCGTGCGGATGGATGTATGTATGTATGTGTGTGTGTTATCGTTTTTTTCGTCCACGATTTTTTCCACACCTTTGCGCTGATTGAAATGAAATTGAAAACCTACCATTAGTTTAACAAAATGAAGCGCTGATTAGTTTTTGGTACATATAGGTCGACAAACATTAGTACTTTATTTCAGTACTTTTTTAGTTTTTTCTAAATATCTTGAAAATGGCTTAAACAATTTTGATGAAATTTAATATCCTAATTAAGTACCTTGAGGACCACAAAAAAGGTTAAATAAAGTTTTTAATAAAATTATATTTTAAAGTACTTTACTCAAGAACATATTAATATTTCAAATGAATTTGGATAAAGTTTAGCAACGATCCGTTGCAGTTTATTTTTTCTTGTGTCTATGTTACCTCATATCTTGGCCAATTGTGAACTGATTTTGATGATTTTTTTAGTATTGGGTTCAGTCTAGTTTCCGATTGGTCGTGTTTTTTTTCATTGGTATTGGTCCATTTTTTATATGTTTGTTCAGGGATAACTTCTTTGTTTATGAACCGATTTTAATTACTCTTTTTTTATTGGAAAAGGGGTATCTTAGGGATTGTGGCATATTAATTTGGTCAAGTTCTGATGATATAATCAATGACGAATTAACATAAATCTCCAATTCTTATGAGCAAATAATCGAAATTATAATAAATAAAATCTTTTATAAATAAAAAAAAACATTCATTTAAGACCCGCAAACGTTTCGAGAGAATTTCTATATTTATGAATTGAATTTTATCATCATTTTCTGATTCAGTCGCCTGACGCTTTCTCTTACGAGATGCATGCAATGTATTTTATTAAGTCACTATTAATAACATCACTAAAAAGAGAAAAATAAAAATAATTTTTATAAAAAAAAATAAAACCGACTTCAAAAAAATAAATGCAACAAATAAAATAATATGAACTCAAAATATAATAAAAATGCACTAAAAGGTATAGAATAATTATTATCTTATTTAGTTACAAATAAACGTCGAAATATTTACATGAAATTACTTTTTGAAGTCGGTGCCAAACATATACATTTTATGGATAGCACTCGACGGATTTTACTTAGTACGTTCGCTTATATAGTTTGTTTGGCACCGACTTCAAAAAGGGATTTCACGTTAATATTTCGTCGTTTAGTTGTGACTAAATTAGATAATTATTTTATACCTTTTAGTGGATTTTATTTGATTCTTAAGTTATTATTATTTTATTTGTTGCATTTTTTTTTTGAAGTCGGTTTAATTTTTTTATAAAAATTATTTTTTAATTTTAAATTTCCAGTTTCCTACTATTCCAACTAACGATATAGATATATATTGTTTTAGCTTATAGAGCATTAAAATACATAAAAGGCATATTTTCCGTGCCCCGATCGCAGTTGGCCGCTTAATAATAATAAAATTAAATAATTTTTTGTCACATAATAACAATTTAATTATTATACATATTTTAGTTAATTTCAAATTTATTTTCTATTTATTTATTTATTTTATTCTAAGTATTTTTGTTTTATTTTTATTATTTTCTATTAAAAATAATTTTATTTTAAATAAAAATTCGCAGGAATTTGGGGCTTAGGTTAAATTAATTAAAAAAAAAAAAAGCAGATTTAATTCAATTGCTTGGCCTTTTATTCTTTTCAAAAATTTAAATCTAATATTATTTTATTAGATTATTGAAATTGGTACTTTCATTCGAAGATACTAAGGCCATAAATAAATCATATATATATATATATCTCAAAATAAATAAATAAAAGTTATTTAATAACCCATTATTTATACTATATAGTTTTATTCAAAAAAAAATCCCGCTAAAGTAACGGCAGCAGTAGTTGACCATTTCGACATTAAACTTTAATTAAAAAGGATCCAGATGGAAGGATTCTCTTGAAAAAAAATCTATGGACACTAGACAGCAGATTTTTACCATACAGGGTTATGGTCAAGTATTGTAATCGTGCATGAAAAAAGTGGTTTTTTCGAAATATCTCAAAAACGGCTGAAACTATTTTGATTAAAAAAATTAAGCGAAACCATGGCATTTCGGTCTACACAAAAAACTCTAATAAGTGAACATCGAAAAAGTTATATTTTTCGATATAATAATTGTTTTATCAAAATAGTTAGTCTGGTTATTAGTCTGTGCGTTACCAAATATTTGTGAACGTCTCTAGCTCAAAAACTAGTGTGAATATCAAAACCAAATTTCACACGTAGTTTTGGTCCATTGAGATTAAGAGCTGATTAGATTTTGGTGCATATCGACCCAAAATTAAGGGGGTGGAGGGGGGTTAAAAATTAAAAATCTAGGCCATTTGAGCAAACTCAACCAAATTTTGTATACATAATCAGTGGAATCCCAGAGGTCCAGAAGTCTAAAAATGCAAAAAAACTAACAGCCCAAAATGAGTGGGGGTTAAAAAATGAAAATCTAGGTTCTTGTACCAAACTCAACCAAATTTTGTATACATAATCAGTGGGCCCACAGTAATCTAAAAATGCAAAAACTAACCGCCCAAAATGGTGGGGGGGGGATTAAAAAATAAAAATATAGTTTCTTGTACCAAACTCAACCAAATTTTGTATACTTAATCAGTGGGCCCCCAGGAGTCTAAAAATGTAAAAACTAACCCCCTCCCCTACATGATTTTAAATAATTTTATTAAATATTAAATTTAAGTGAGGGGCCAGGTTGTATGGTAAAGTCAAGTGGATGGCCACATCAGAACGACAGTCAGCTTATCAAGGAATCCTTCCATCTGGATCCTTATTAATTAAAGTTTTATGTCGAAATGGTCAACTACTGGTGCACGGTCAACTACCGCTGCCGTTACCTTAATAGTTGATTACAAATATTATTATATATTAAAATTAAATAAATTAATCGGAATAGTAGAATTCAATACTAAATTGATGCAAAGGCAACCCAATGGTAATGAAAACACACCACAAATTTTATTAGAACGTTGATTCTCTTAAAAATCATATAAGGTAAAGTAAAATTGACTCTCTATGTGAAATTGATAGCGACCAAAAAGAGGGTGGGGAATTCAAAAATAATTCAAATTAATAAAAATTCCAAACAAAAAATCGAAGACATCTCATTTTTTACAGAGAGAAAAAAGTATCAAGTATTTAAAAGGAGATTTGGATTATCGTTCTAGTGATTTTGCTGAGAGAATGTGGTGTAGGTTTTAGGTGAAACATGATATTAATTAATAAAGTAGTAAGGGTGTGTAGTTTCACAGTGAATGAAATAAAACTCGCAGAGGTTTATACAGATTCAATTTTATTTTCGGATTGTTAGTCCATCATCAGGAGCTTACAGGTGTAAACTCCTGATGTACAATCTCAGTAATCTGAGGAATAACCGCCATTCTATATTGGATTTTTTGATGTTTCGGTTTTAATTGGTAACCATTGCTGAAGACATGGAGGGAATCGACTTAAGATCAAAAATAGCGATTGATTCTCATCTAATACGTGAGGAATAATAATTCTACATTAGATTTTTGACGCTTCGATTATTATTGTGTAACCATTGCTGACGACATGGAGGAATCGACTTAAAATCAAAAATAACGATCGATTCTTATCCAATACTAGAGGAATAACCTTATTGCATTCCATTTTTGATGTTTTGACTATTAATGGCAACCTCTACTGAAAACGTGGAAGAATCGACTTAAAATCAAAAAGACTAAATTCTTTTATGGCAAACAACTCAAGCAATTTCATTTCAATCGGTGCAACGGTGTGGAAAAAATCGTGGACCAAAAAACGATAACATCCATCCATCCGCACGCACTTCTAAAAAATGGATCTTTTTGGCCTCTCAGCGAGAACCCATGTAATTTTTGGCAAAACCGTCATATGCTAAAATTCAACCTAATTGAATACTACAATTTGTGATGTTAATTGGGTTCCGTAGCCTTTACCTGAGACCCTTTGACGTCACGCTTGCCGAAGACCGATTACAATACTTTCCCCATGCTTCGCATTGGATAAAGTGGATAAAGGGGGGGGGATCTTTCATAAATAATTAAATATAAATTATTCCATTAAGGTAGTTGTTTCGCAACAATACTAGCAAAAAGTTGATGCGAGAGTATACTGGGTGAGTTTTTTATTTTGAGACAGTTTTATTACTCAAGAACAGTGCATTATATAAAAAAGTTTCAAATAAAAGTTTATTTATATCAAGGGAAAACTAAACCATGCTTTTGTTTGTCGAGCTAGAACAAGCTTTCATGGGGACTTTAAAGTCAAGTTCTGTTTTTTAAAATATGTTGTCGTACACAGACTGAATCTACAAAAAAACTGAACAACTCTTTATTAGAGCTATTTTATTTTTTTAATTCGACATCAAATAAAAAAACAAATAAATTAATTAGATCTCAAAAAAATCTTAATAATTATTTTTAACAATTATTCAACTTAATTATCAAATAATGATTAATTAATTAATTATTAAATAAATAATTATTAAATCGAAAAAGTCACAACAATGAAAATAAGTGTTTATAATGATCTTAAAACTTCATTATACACACATATTTAAGAGATTATTTTTTATTTTGTGTTGTAACTATGAATTAAAATTTTGATAAAAAAATGTATTAGTTATTATTGTTTAATTCGGGTTTAGTTTTTTATATCAATGGTAAGAAGAGTTTCTTAATTATAATTAAATATGTATGTAAACTTTCCGATATCCCATAGTAGTGCAATGTTGATTTTTTGATTTTTTGGTGTGCTGAATCCGAATCTGTGGTTTACTAACAAAATTTCGTGACGGAACATTGTCAAAAATCTCATTTTTTGACGACTTTTTGCTTATAACTCGAAAACTATCAACTTTTCCTAAATAATCTTCCTATACAAAATAAAAGTTCATAAAATTTCCTACAAATTTTATTATAAAGGTTTTTTTTCTATAGCAACCGTTCGGGCTCAAGCGCTAGTTGAAAATTGGAGGATTTTTTTCTTTCCACAAATCCCAAAAACTCACACTTTTTTCGATTTTTCCCATTTTGACCATGAAGGAGAACTTTTGCGACAAAGAGCACTCTATACATTTTTAAACTAGATTAAAATTTCTACAATTAAAACAAAGTTTCATCTTATTTGGATAATGATAACACGAGCCGCAATGAGGTTGAAGTTTTGGAAAACTGAAATTTTTTTCAAAAAATCGCAGTTTTTCCTTTATAAAATGAAAACCACTTATTTTAGAAACTTTATTCCTATCTCGTTGTCTAGAAAATTTTGTTGACTTGAACGTTTACTTGGACCATTTTTTATTAAAATTCTTAGATTTATAGATATCCAGCATTTTCTATGACAGGAAGTGATCCATTATTTCAAAAATCGCAATTTTTCCTTCATAAAATGAAAACCATTCATCATAGAAGCTTGATTTCTATCTCATTCTCTAGTAAATTTTATTGACTTGAATCGTTGTACTTGGATCACTTAGATTTATTGATATTTAGCATTTTCCACGGCAGGATATGATACGTCCGCCTCCGTGGTGTAATGGTCAGAGTAACTGACAGGCAACCCGGAGGTCTCGGGTTCGATTCCCGGCTATACCCAGACATTTTTTCTGTAAGTATAGGGTCTGGTAATAAAAATTAAGTGGGAGATAAATTTAACCGAATTTATCGCGCGGAGAATTTACCACTGCTCGAAGCCCCTAAAACCTTAGTAAATTGGATATTGAATTGAATCTAAGTTTCTGAGATTGGCTCGTGATCCCGGCTTCTTTTCCTTCTGCTCTGTTCTTTTTCACGATGGAGGGGCCAGCCCATACAGGCCTTTAGGGGATCCACCCACCTTCTGGTGTATCTCCTTCTCTCATCAATATCATTAAAAAAAAAAGAATCCTCAAATGTGTCATGGAAACGGCCAAAAAATGAATTTTTTTTATCTTTCTTTGCATTTTTGACAATTTTCCGTCACGAATTTTTTTTTAGCAAATCTCATATTTGGATTCAGCACACACACACAAAAACATAAAGGATTGAAGAAATTACAACTACCCCAAAACTTTCCGGATACAAACACAATTTAACTGGACTATTTGTTTTAATAAAAAAAAAGGCACGTTCCGATGTGGCCATCCACTTGACTTTACCATACGCCCTGGCCCCTCACTTATATTTAATATTTAATAAAATTATTGATAATCATGTAGGGGGGGTGGATAGTTTTTGGATTTTTAAGCTACTGGGGCTCTTGAAAAGATTATAATTTTAAATTTAAACCCCCCTTCCCCCCTTAATTTTAGTTCGATATGCACCAAAATCTAATCAGCTCTTAATGGACCAAAACTACTTTTGAAATTTGGTTTTGATATTCACACTAGTTTTTGAGCTGGCTCGTCCACAAAATTTGGTAACGCACAGACTAACTAACAGACTCAGCAGACATTTTGACAAAACAATTATTATTTCGAAAAAAGAAGAAAAAAACGCTTCTTTCATGCACGATTACAATACTTGACCATACACCCTGTATGGTAAAGTAAAAACAATTCCCACTAAATATCCCCCCCCTCCCCCGTGAAGATTTTCTGGCTACGCCACTGGCCACATCGCAGTTTTCTTCTAATGTTTGTTGTTTGTTTGTTTGTTTCAGGAGGACGACAACACCAACTTACTGAACCTCTTGGATAGCATTTCCACTCTAAACATTAGGGTAATCCAATATTTATCTAATTGAAAAAATTGTTTTGCCGAGAGTACAGAGTTGTTGATTCATAAAGAGAAATCAATGAGAGTGTCCTCTGCTTGATCCAAAAAATATATACATACAAGTTATATTCTCAAATCCAATATTAGGTTATTTTTAAAAAGGAATTGGGAACATGTGAAGCTTGGTAGAGCAGATGGATGGTAGCACTGGATAGACTGATATTCGAGAAATTTTGGAATACCTATATATTCTATTCTAGTCTTATTAAATGAGCAAAAATTGTTTATATATATCCGGTCCGTTTCTCGAAAACGGCTCTAACGATTTGGATAAAATTCACTGGTTAGGAGGGTTTTGTGTTGGACATTCGATCTATCACAGTCTCATCTTCGGCTAAGTTGTTTTTGATGGCTTTTTTGTTAATTGAAATAATTATTCACAGGTGGTTGTCTCGATAAAAATATATATTTACATTTTTATTCAATTTCCTTTTAATAAATAATTGGTTTTTTAATTTTAAATCCCACAATAAGATCATTATAATTATTATTATATATTAATTGAAAGTAATGGAAGGCAGTCCAGAGGTAGTGAGGAAAGAAAAAAATTAACACATATATAGTAAAATAAGGGTGTAATTTATTGGAATCCTTCCTCCTTCCTTTCAAACCGACGTTTCGGAGATTTTTCCCTCCTTCTTCAGGGTTTCAAAGGGTCAATGAATGAAACAAATAAAATGTTTCTTCTCTCCACAGTAGTGTTCAAAAACTTTCTTCATTTTTAACAAAGGCATAGAAAGACAAATTTTTTTTTCCTTCTTTTCTTAATTTAGAATAGATTAGAAAGAAGGAAAAAAAATTTGTCTTTCTATGCCTTTTGTTAAAAATGAAAGTTTTTGAACACTACTGTGGAGAGAAGAAGGAAACATTTTATTTGTTTCATTCATTGACCCTTTGAAACCCTGAAGAAGGAGGGAAAAATCCTCCGAAACGTCGGTTTGAAAGGAAAGGAGGAAGGATTCCAATAAATTACACCTTATTTTATATGTGTTAATTTTTTCTTTCCTCACTACCCCTGGGCTGCCTTCCATTACTTTCAATTAAAATTTCTACCAGTCCGTCTCTCTCCAGAAAAAATTCCGTTGCAAAAATTATATATATATATATATATATATTAAAAGTTGGACAATTAATTGATTGATTGATGGAGAATGAATATGGAATTGGAATAATTATCGGAAAAGAGGTTTTTTTATTTAATTAGTTTTTTCCTCTTATTAAAAACAAGGACTAAAAAGATGATCAAGGACAGTCGATGGTGGAGAACTAATCTCCGGAGTCGAAGCTCTCAAATACAATGTATACATTAATTCATGTAAAATAATTGAGACCCTGACAGATCGAATGTCCAACACAAAACCCTCCTAACCCGTGAATTTCATCCAAATTGTTAGAGCCGTTTTCGAGAAACCGATCGGATATATACAAACAATTTTTGCTCGTTTAATAAGAGTAAATATAGTAAGATAAGATTTGTTGTTTAAAATTCTAAAATGTTGTGAATGGAAAAGTCAAAATTGTCTCCCAGGCTAACTGAATATTTATGTTTGTAAATTTAAATTTTAAATACTGTTTCTTTATTAAATAAACATTTTAACAGTTGTTTTTTTTATAAAATATTTGTATTTATTTAAATAGTTTTAAATTAATGTATTTAATTATTTTTTTTTTTGTTTTCTTTTTGTTTAGAGACAAAAGAATAAGATGAATGTTGCTGAATTTGCTATTTCGCAAACCAAAAATGATGAAGTAAGTTTACTTATTTATTTATTTATTTATTTACGGCGTCACCTAGCCCCTGGCGGGGAGCGTCTCATTTTATGGTTAAAATTTATTTAGATAATAACTGACACGACCACGCGTTGCTAGAATTTAAATATATTTAAAAATATTAATAGTTTTGAAAATAAATTGAAAATACAAATAATTATAGAATAGGTATTAAAACAGTAAATGAATTATATATTACATGTCAAAATTGTTCCCTTAACCAAACATAATATTGACAGTTGAAAGATTTCCAAAAAGCTATTATTGGCCACCTTGTTTGTTTGCTTTTACCCTCCAGAGAGTCGCTGGCGTTGTTTCCTCGAAAAATTTCATGCCACAGGTGTGATATATATAAAAACACTCATGTATTTGAATGGAATGTTGTGTGAAAATTTCAAGGAAATCGGTGAAGAACTTTCGCAGATCCTTCAACGTATCACTTAAGCGTAACAGTACATTTTTATTTATATAGATAATTACTAGTTGCGAAGCCCGCCTTCGGCAGGCCTCTTGCTTCGCCCCCTGGACCCTAAACCTTCTAGCCGCCTCCACCTCCAACCACTTTCCACCCCCTACTGTTGCTATATTACAAAGGTAAAATTAATTTCCCGCCAATGACCACGCCCCCAGAGTATGTAAAAAATACAGCCGATTCAAAAAACATAAGACAGTATAATAATGCTCTGGCTTTTGTAAGTATGGAATGCGGAAAAATGGTAATACCTGATACTATTATATTGATATGTGCCCTGGGGGCACGGGTTAAATCTTGTATAGTTATATACCGGGTGAGGTTTTTTTTATCTTGAGACAGTCTTATAACTTAAAAACAGTGCATTAAATGAAAAAAAAAAGTTTCAAATAAAAGTTTATTTATATCAGGGGGAAACTAAACTACGCAATTGTTTGTCGGCCTAGAACAAGCTTTCAAGAGTATTTCGATGTCAGAGTTCTGTTTTTAAATGGAAACTTATATGTTTCTGTACATATTCTGAATCTACAAAAAAAACTGAACAACTTTTATAAGAACTATTTTTTTATACGACATCAAATAAACAAAATATTAAATCAATTAGAATTCCAAAAAAATCTTATTAATTATTTTTAACAATCATTCAACTTAATTATCAAATAATTGATTAAATAATATTATTAAATTGAAAAGTCACAACAATGAAAATAAGTGTTTATAATGATCTTAAAACTTCGTTATGCACAGATTTAAGAGATTATTTTCTGCTTAATAGAACTACTTTAAAATTCTTGAGTTTAAAAAAAGTTTTATTTCTCGTGCCAATCCAGTAGATAGTTATATTGTATTACCATAATAAAAATCGAGTATTTTTTATTGAAGACAGAATTGAAATGGTCTTAATTTATGCGGTGAATGTGGAAGAAGTGTTATGGGTTATGGCTGCCATTGAAATGGATGCCGAGCGTTTTCCCTGGTAGGAATACACCTCACAAGCTTCATTTTATCGTGTTCTAAATCTGTTTAAAAAAAATACAGGATATGTAAAGGCTATGAGAAACTGGAACAGGGTAAAATAAGTAAATTGGAACTGGAATACACTCTGGAATGTCACAGAACATGGTCGGAAAATTATTAAATTACTAATTATAATTAAATTATTTATTTAATAATTAAATATTTGATCATTATTATTTGATAATTAAGTTGAATAATTGTTAAAAACAATTATTAGGATTTTTTTGAGATTTAATTGATTTAATATTTTGTTTATTTGATGTCGTATAAAAAATAGTTCTAATGAAAGTTGTTCAGTTTTTTTTTGTAGATTCAGAATATGTACAGAAACATATAGGTTTCTATTTAAAAACAGAACTTGACCTCTAAATACCCTTGAAAGCTTGTTCTAGGTCGACAAACAATATTGTTTTTGAGTTATGAGACTGTTTCAAGATAAAAAAAACTCACCCGGTATATATTTATTTATCAGTTCCGGATCGCTGTGTAAACTAGACCGGCTCGCACTTGGTCCTTTTATTTATTTTAATAATTGCATTTGTTTTGTTTTTTATCCAGAGTTCCAGAGCTAAATTCGAATCGGGCGAGTGTCTTAACTTCAAGTATCTAGATGAAGTTATAGAGGATAAATTGGCGGAATGCAGAGAAAAAGTAAGTAATTTTATATAACGTATGTTGCCCGGGATACCAAACTTCAGCCAATTTACATGAACTGGACGGGGCGAAACTGCCACCCGCCTTCCATTTTAGGGTGGGATAAGAAAGGGAAGCCAAAAGGGAAATTAAATCATTAATTGTAAATCGATGGGTGAACCGCGAGCTAAAATCATTGTACATCTACTTCCACTTCCACATTCATTTCCAAGTAGAAGACAATAGATGATGGAGCTGTTCAAGATGACCAACCAATGTTAGATTCAAATTCGCTTCTAGAACTGCTAGTAAATGAAGCTTATCGGGGCTATACTCTTATTAAACGAGCAAAAATTGTATATTTATCTATATATATATATTTATTTATTTATATATTTGTATCTTGGTTCTATTTTGAAAACGGCCCTACCGATTTTGATGAAACAAGATCTATTAACAAGTTTTGAGGATGAAAAAACGATCTGGCTAGGTCTGGACCTCATCAAAAGGAGTGAGGGTGCAGTGTTGGGGCGAGGTGTATGGTTTCGAGAGGGGGTGTGGGGTCAGGGGTTACCGAGCATCGCTCGGTGCCTCCAGGTACTTCTTCTTAAGGAAGGAGGAGGAAGGAGTCCCTTGAAGAGCTTATGTGTTTATTAAAATTAAGTATACTAAATAATTCAATTATTAAGTTGTTTTTCGATATGTAATTTAGTGGACTTTTTAATAATATAATAATTAAATATATTTCAAAGGTGATGAATGAATGTGTTTAGGTTATCAGGTAAAGCCGGGTCAGGTTGTCCGCCTCCGTGGTGCAATGGTCAGAATAACTGCCTGGCAACCCGGAGGTCTCGGATTCGATTCCCGGCTATACCCAGACATTTTTTCTGTAAGTATAGGGTCTGGTAATAAAAATTAAGTGGGAGATAAATTTAACCGAATTTATCACGCGGAGAATTTACCACTGCTCGAAGCCCCTAAAACCTTAGTAAATTGGATATTGAATTGTATCTAAGTTTCTGAGATTGGCTCGTGATCCCGGCTTCTTTTCCTTCTACTCTGTTCTTTTCACGATGGAGGGGCCAGCCCATACAGGCCTTTAGGGGATCCACCTTCTAGTGTATCTTCTTCTCACATCAATATCATTAAAAATAAAAAAAAAAAATAAAAGAAGTGTTAAAAGGAAAAACAATTTTATTTAAAATGAATTTATTAAAAAATGGAAAACAAGTAAGGTTTGAAGAAAAGATAGAATTTGTTAATTGACTTTTAAGATAAAGGTCTAAAGCATAGATAAAAGAAAATAGATAGGCGACTCGGCCGCCATTTTGTTTTTACTTTATTCAATGCGAAGCATGGGGAAAGTATTGTAATCGGTCTCGCGGCAAGCGCGACTTCAAAGGGTCCTTAGGTAAAGACTACGGAACCCATGGACTCAATTAAAGTCACAAATTGTAGTATTCAATTAGGTTAAATTTTAGCACGTGACGGTTTTGCCAAAAATTACATAGGGTCTCGTCGAGAGGCCAAAAAGTGCGATTTTTTCATTTAGTGCGTGCGGATGTATGGATGTATGGATGTATGTTATCGTTTATTTGGCCCACGATTTTTCCACACAATTGCACCGATTGAAATGAAAGTGAAAACATTAGTACTTTATTTCACTTTTTTAGTTTTTTCTAAATATCTTGAAAATGACTTAACCAATTTTGATGAAATTTAATATCCTGATTAAGTACCTTGGGGACCACAAAAAAGGTTAAATAAAGTTTTTACTAAAATTATATTTTAAAGTACTTTACTCTAGAGTAAGATAATACTTTTTTTAATTTTTTATTTTAAATTCTTTAAAATTTATTCATTTGATCGTTTTAATATAGCTCATTTAACCTTACTTAAGTAAGAATGGATAGGCTTCTCTCTGTGAAATACTAAAAATTTGGGAGGAAATTTTATAAGTAACCATAGCAACTGGTTTGTTTTCTTATCCGTTACCTTTGATAGAGACATAGAGGAATCGAGTTAAAATCAAAAATAAAGATTGATTCTCATTTAGTACTTGAGGAATAACAATACTACATTAGATTTTTGACGTTTTTTTCAATTTGTTTCAATTATTATTGGTAGCATTGCTGAAGACATGGAGGATTCGACTTAAAATCAAAAATAACGATCGATTCTTATCTAATACTAGAGAAATAACCTTATTGCATTCCATTTTTGATGTTTTGACTATTAATGGCAACCTCTACTGAAAACGTGAAAGAATCGACTTAAAATCAAAAAGACTAAGCTTGAGTTGTTTACCAAAAAGAATTTAGTCTTTTTGATTTTAAGTCGATTCTTCCACGTTTTCAGTAGAGGTTGCCATTAATAGTCAAAACATCAAAAATGGAATGCAATAAGGTTATTTCTCTAGTATTAGATAAGAATCGATCGTTATTTTTGATTTTAAGTCGATTCCTCCATGTCTTCCGCAATGGTTACCAATAATAATCGAAACGTCAAAAATCGAATGTAGAATTGTTATTCCTCTAGTAGTAGATCAGAATCGATCGCTATTTTTTATTTTAAGTCGATTCCTTTATGTCTTCACCAATCATTACCAATAATAACCGAAATGTCAAAAATCCAATGTAGAATGGTTATTCCTCGACTGTTAAATGAGAATCAATCATTATTTTTGAATTAAAGTCAACATGAACTGCAAATAGCAAGTGATATCTGATTAATAATAAAGGAATAAACTTATTAATATTTCAAATGAATTTGGATAAAGTTTAGCAACGATCCGTTGCAGTTTATTTTATTTTTATTTTGAATATTCTATTTGAATTTTTCCCCTTGTACTAAGATATTTATTGAAAACAGTTTGACACATTGAAAACACATTGAAAACAAGATTCTTAATCTTGCTTACCAGCCAGTTGTTGTTTAATCACATTATTGGTAACATACTATGTATATTACCCTGGAATCAACGATGTATACAATAATTATTAATAAAACCGCTCAACCAAAGTATGGAACTGTTAGAAGTGTTGTAAATGGATGTATTATGTTGTCCAACAAGATCACATAAAGGCTTATACAAATTTACAAGCTGAATTAATTACTGAACACCCAATAATATTATTATCCTAAACACCACACCAAACATCCAATCAATTATTAAATTTATTATATCGAAATTTCCTATTAAAATGTTAAATGTATATTTTGAAATTGATTAAAAAAGCGCGACGTATTCGAATTTTGACAAAGTTTTTAAATTTATAATTTTGAATTTAATATAAAAATTTTAGCTGATTTTCTCAGCTCCAGATGATAATAGATTATCCAAATAATTCCAAAGACGGTGTACACCTAATTCCAATAGCGGTTCACCCCTTGTTATAAATTATATCTTAAAAGTATATATTAATGATTGTTGACGTTTTTTCAGTATGGCAGAGCAGAGGTATTTTGTCGGCAAGTGACTGAGATGCTAAAGGACGTTTCCGAGCAGGTCAGCGCAGCCGAATCTCAGGTTACACATTTGCATTAATCCATGTTTCTAATCGACTTCAAAAATAGGAAGAGGTTATCAATTCGTCGGAATCTTTTTTTTTAATGTATGTTCAACAATAACTTTTTATCATGTGTGCCGATTTCGATGATTTTTTATTTATTGGATAGAGAGTCCCTCAGGGGTGGTCCTATATTAAGGTGGGAAATTAAAATTAAAAGGAGTTGCAAACACATACATATATTGAAACAAAGAGTTAGCCCTTAAAAGGACTATTGCAGCCATAATAATGGCTATTGATTGGAATGCTTTTTAAAATAATAAAGTAGCTCTAATAAAGAACAATTGGTTAAATGTAATTGAAGTTCAATGCTTTTACAAAATAAGAATGATGTTTCAATATGTATGTGTTCGCCCTTACGCTAATGAAATAATGAATAATGAAAATTCACTTACCTATAGACGTTGAAATGCAAATGGATAAATAAGCCAGGCGCGGGGTGGCCGCAGGCTCCCATGGGCATGGGTCGCCAGCAGAGTGGCCGAGTTCCCAGGGCGATGCTTGTGGTTCAAAGGTTGGAACAAAAATGGCAGAGGAAACCAATTGAATAGATACTTACGTAGAGGGGGCTGACACACTGAGCTCTGTTCGCCAATGAGAGCCTTAGATATAAAGAATTGAGATGGCAACGAAAGTTCAGTTTCTAATTCGCAGTTTCTCTTTCGCAGTTCTAAATAGATGTTTGATGTTCTCAATTGATGTTAGTTCTAAGTTGTATTTTGATTACACGAGTTCCATTTAAGAGCTGATTTAATCAGTATGTTACGATGTAAAGATGACGATGTTTGCACCACAAACCCCTAGACGAGAATATGTAAATCCCCCCCCCCCCCCTTTTTTTGTAAATGAATATATTTAATACTATATATATTTGTCTAGATTAATTTGTAACAACGCTTAGAGAAATTTCTCTAAAAAAATTACCCTCTTGCCTAAAATCGAACCGACGAACTCTTGAACTAAGGGCATGAGCTATAGCCATTAGACCAATGTAACATTAATATTTATATCTTGATTTCTGTTACTAAAACTATATAATTTTGATTTAGACTTTGTGTCGAGATAATATTGTATTCATTTGAACTCGAATGAAAATGAAAAAACACCAATAGATTTTAAATTAAGAAACATTAAATATATATTAATTAACGAGGCAAATTTGAAATATAATTTGTCAGCTCGGATTTTGAAACTGATGGCTCCAATCGATTTTCATTAACCAGGCAAATTTGAAATATAATTTTAATTTGGACTCGAATTTTGAAATGAAAGACTCCAATTCATTTTAAATTAAGAAACATTAAATATATTGATAATCGTTCCTCCCCCCCCCCCCCCCACTCGGCCACTCAAAAATTAAAGAGGCGAAACTTTTAAGAGACGATGTATTTTCGGTAGTTTACGGGTATACATTTGGAGTGTGGTTTTTTAAGAGGAATAACATTTTTGGACCGAGACGCTGCCCGCCAGAATTTCAGCCCGGAGGGCCGAGCTTCGAGGGCGTGCCGAAGGCACGCACGAAAATCTCGTAAATAAATACTTGTGTTATTTGACTCCTACGAGCCAAAGAGGTGAAATCCGCCTCCTGCATTAATTTGGCTAAGTTCTGATAATATGATCAATGACGAAATAACTTAAATCTCCAATTCTTATATTTCATGTAAATATTTCGTCGGTTAGTTGTAACTAAATTAGATAATAATTATTTTATACCTTTTAGTGCATTTTATTTTATTTTTTGAGTTATTATTATTTTATTTGTTGCATTTAATTTTTTAAAAGTCGGTTTTATTTTTTTTATAATTTTTTTTATCATAATTTCGATTATTTGCTCATATGAATTGGAGATTTCCGGTATATTGTCATTGATCATATCATCAGAGCTTGACCAAATTAATATGGTAACAATCGGAAACTATACTGAACCCAATGCAAACAAAATCATCAAAATCGGTTCACAATTGGTGAAGAAATCGAGTAACATAAACAAAAAAAAAATTGTCGGTTTAAGAACCCACTCATTTTTTGAAGTCGGTTAAAAAGAAAGAAATTTTCGATTACATAAACGTTTTACGATTGTTTCCTATAAAATATTTGTATTTAAATATATACGCATTTAACATTTCAACAACAATATATAAATAATAAACAATACACAATGGCTAATTATATATTGTTGACAGAGCCAATTCTCTTTTTGTCTGCCTGTCCCTTGGCTTTAGGTACAGGGTGGGGCGTGGTCACTTGCTTATTTTAAAATATCATAACACAAAAAGTATTGGCAGTATCGATTTAATTCTTTGTTCTGTATACAGTGGTACATTAAAAGTTTTATTTCATTAGGTTTTAAAAATGATATCTCGAAGGTGGCCACCGTCCTCGTCAATACCCTAAGATAACAAAATTTTGAAATTTCTGTTCACTTTTTCGATTAAGGAGTTTTTTCTACCCAAGTGGGGGATGTGTGGTTCTAACAGGATGGCGCCAAGAATCACAACTTACATGAATCTCTTGAGGGAACACTTCCCCGAACGGCTCATCTCTCTTAGGGGCCTGTGACTATTTCCTGTGGGGCTACCTTAAATAATCAAAATCTAGGGAAAGGAGGGCAGCACTGTACAAGAGCGCCTTGACTATTCTATTATTTTTCTCTAAGATGATAATTAGGTTGCATAAACTGTAGGCGTTAAGACATTTAACTTATAGCGTAGGCCAAGTTCTAGCTTCTTGTTTTTGAATTTTGAAAATCTTAAAACTTTAATTTTTAGCCCCACTCCCCTTGAGTTCGATTTCAACCAAAGTCTAGTCAACTCTTAATCTCAATACACCAAAACTACATGTGAAATTTTGTTTTGATATTCGCACTAGTTTTTGAACTAGAGACTAGAGCGTACACAAAAATTTGAAATTAAATACTTAATTACATACTTTGTAACTAGCTAACATACATTTTGACAAAACAGTTAGTATCTTGAAAAATATAATTTTTTGATACTCTGTCATTAGGGCTTTTTGTAGACCAAAACGCCGTGGATTTATAAAGCCAATAATTATAGGGTAAGCTTTTGGTCCAAATTAAATCGACATATCCCTTCTATCTCTTTAATGGAAAGTTGGAATAGCTTTTATATTTTTCTGAAACCGATTTTAACAATTCTGTGCTAAACAAGTATCCCAAGTTCTGTGATGTTTTTTTCTTTATCTCCATTGTAACAATGTGAGGGCAAAGGGGAAAAAGAAGGGGGACACCAGTTTATTTTTTCTTAGAATTCCTTTATATATTGGATTACACTAATCGTCCAAGGACCCTTGGTCACCTGAAGGACAATATTCGTGCTGCTATTGCCGACATAGGCACAGATATGCTGAAAAAAGTGGACAGAAATTTCAAAACTATCTCAGTGTATTGACAAGGACGGTGGCCACCTTCGAGATATCATTTTTAAAACCTAATGAAATAAAACGTTAAATGTACCCTTGAATACAGAAAAAAGAATTAAATCGATAATGCCAATACTTTTTGTGTTATGATTGTTTAAAATAAGCAAGTGACCGCGCCCCACCCTGTATCAACCATGTGTCCTTCCTTCTTTATTCATTTTCCCCTAGACTAATAGTTAACTTGTACGTTGGCAGTTTCAGAAACTGGTCAAATACGAAATGCAGAAGCTGGACCCACTGGATACCCGTGACTTGTGTGAGGCGTGCGACAAGGGCGAGCTGCTGGCCGTCAAGTACTGGCTGAACCTTGACCCCTCGCTGCTGGAGGCCCGTCGGCCCTTGGACGTCGACCACCCGTACCTGCCCCTGCACAGGGCCGCCATGCAGGGCAACCCCGACATCGTCGAATTTTTGCTAAAGCAGCGGGCGAACGTACACAAGGCCGTCTCGGAAAACAAGATGGTGGCGTTGCATTTCGCCTGTGGGTACGGCCGTCTGGAGGTGGCCCGGATGCTCCTCGACAACGGCGCCCACATCGAGGCCTTGGACGTGCAGGAGCAGACGCCCCTGCACTGGGCAGCCAGGAGTGGCAACCTCCAAGTGGTGAAGCTGCTGCGCGACAGGGGCGCCAACCTGTTCGCCGAGAGCAACAACACGATGACGGCGGCGACCAAGGCTGAAACGCGGGGATTCTATGACATCTTCCGCTACCTCAGAGAGCAGATGCAAATAGACCGCGAGAAATCCGAAACAGAGAAATTCAACAAAATCAAAAAGTGAACCTTCGCTACTCTCATGGATTTATTACTTGTATTCGATTTTTTGTTATAATCCAAATTAAAAATATATACCTATTTTTTTGAATCTAAGATATTTAATTTTAAAGGGCTCGATCGAACCCTAGCTGCGATACCATCCCTCTTCCCGGACCATCTGCAAAATTTCAGGCGACGGTAAAAAGCACAATGTCTAAGAAAAATCTAATTCATTTCTTAGACTCTAGGCGGCAGCACCGTCACATCGAATTTCGGTTTTTCGCTCATAAATTCTTCAAAAATAGTCCGAATTGAAACTTTTTTTTGAATTTTTTTTTTTTACATATCTTTTAGAAAAATATAGAAAAAATTATATAAAGCGTTTTTATATGCAATTTTAGAGTTTGAAAATTTTAATATTGTTTTTGAAACTGTATGTATCTCTTCGATTTTTTTTGATAATTTTTAAATTCTATTGATTCTACATATTTTAAGAGCGTGTTGATAGTGGACCTATGATAATTACTATTTTTTTTTTCTTTCAACAAACTAAAATACTATTTATTTTAAACACCTATTAACGATAAAAATTAATTAAAAATAACTAAAAAAAGAGAACTCAATACCATAAGTAATGAGCGAAAAACCGAAATTCGATATCTTTTGCACGAGTGTTCAAAAAAATTTCAACACGGTGCTGCCTCCTAGAGGCTAAGAAATGAATTAGATTTTTCTTTAACATTGTGCTTTTTACCGTCGCCTCAAAATTTCTAGAGAGCCTACCTAGTCTTGAAAGATTTTTCAGGTTTTCCTCCAATAGGCATCATGACAGTAAGCAAGAATCTCAATTTATCTAATGAAATAGATTACAAAAAAAAACGTATTTATTTTTTATATTATTAGCGAGATTGTTTATTTATTTGATCAAATACACCAATCCGCCATTTTGGTTTGAACACCAATCAGAGCGAAGAAGCAGGACTGACGTCACGAGCAGACGATATAACAGCTTCGAGATCATTTGACGACAACTTTTGTGAGTTGTGAAAACATAACCAAGAAATGCTGAATTGATTTATTGATACTGGGAGAGTTTATTTCATTAAATAAAAAATAAAATAAAAATAAACTGAGTCAATTTCCAACTTCACAGAAATAAATTGTAGTATTTAGAAATATAGCTTTTGGATCTCTCCTTGCAAGATTAAGCCACTTATTTCGCATTTTTTTTTCTTGTGTGGAACGTAAACAAATAACGAGTTTTTTTACTTTACCATACAGGGTATGGTCAAGCATTGTAATCGTGGATGAAAAAAGTGGGTTTTTTGCTTCTTTTTTTCGAAATATCTCAAAAACGGCTGAAACTATTTTGATTTAAAAAAATTGGGCGAAACCATAGCATTTCGGTCTATAAAAAGCCCTAATAAGTGAACATCGAAAAAATTATATTTTTCGAGATAATAATTGTTTTGTCAAAAATGTCTGTTAGTTAGTCTGTGCGTTACCAAATTTTTGTTGACGAGCTAGCTCAAAAACTAGTGAGAATATCGAAACCAAATTTCACACGTAGTTTTGGTCCATTGAGATTAAGAGCTGATTAGATTTTGGTGAATGTCGACCCAAAATTCAGGGGGTGGAGGGGGGAGGGGTTAAAAATTAAAAATCTAGACCATTTGAGCAAACTCAACCAAATTTTGTATACATAATCAGTGTACCCCCAGAAGTCTAAAATTGTAAAAACTTAACCCCCCCCCCACATCATTATAAATAATTTTAATAAATATTAAATATAAGTGAGGGGCCAGGTTGTATTGTAAAGTCAAGTGGATGGCCACATCAGAACGTCTCAGTTTATTTTGATGTGTTATCGCACTGAGGGACCGCACAGCTTTTATTTATTTTAGAATTCATATCTAATACACAAAATAACTAAAAGTATTGCACTAATAACACATTTGACATTGTTAACTACTTGAAATAAACAAATTAGTATATTGTGAAGATTTGACCATAACTATAGGGTGGTCTTCAAATAGGTACGTATACCTAGGTATAATCTTAATCCAAATTTACTTTTAAAAATGATGATTGATAATAATTATTAAATACTAGCTTCAAGCGCTCGCCTTGCGTGGCCTTTGTTAGCCGGCTTCGCCCCTGGACCCCCACGTGGCTGCTTTATTGATGTTTTATTAGTTACAGAGAATAAATATAATTGTTTTATTATAAAGTCTTAAATAGATATAATTTTAAGTTCCATTTAAAAAAATAAAATTGCTACGACTTTTCGATAGAAGCCGAAACGTCGCAATTCTAAAAATATTTTAGATCGATAGAACAGGTAAGAAAATGTAAGGTGGTAAATTTTCAGAAAAATCCTGCTTTCCGCCTTCCATAAACGTCCAACGTGCCATCGACCGGGAATCATCCTGTATGTAGGTATTATTATAGATATGAAGACTTGAAAATTACAATTATTATTCATTTTGCTAGACACAAAAGTATATACAATCTATTTATAAAAAATTCTCTTATTCTCAAGCTTGAGTTGTTTATCATAAAAGAATTTAGTCTTTTTGATTTTAAGTCGATTCTTCCACGTTTTCAGTAGAGGTTGCAATTAATAGTCAAAACATCAAAAAATGTAATGCAATAAGGTTATTCCTCTAGTATTAGATAAGAATCGATCGTTATTTTTGATTTTAAGTCGATTCCTCCATGTCTTCAGCAATGGCTACCAATAATAATCGAAACGTCAAAAATCTAATGTAGAATTGTTATTCCTCAAGTATTAGATGAGAATCGATGGCTATTTTTGATTTTAAGTCGATTCCTCTGTGTCTTCAGCAATGGTTACCAATAATAACCGAAATGTCAATAAATCCAATATAGAATGGTTATTCCTCAAAGTATTAAATGAGAATCGATCTTTATTTTTGATTTTAACTCGATTCCTCTATGTCTTCATCAAAGGTAACGGATAAGAAAACAAACCTTTTGTGCCTCATATTTCGCGTCCAACTCAAACCTGGACGACAAAGGGCTTGAAACCACCCACATACCCCCCAGTACTAATATAATGTCAGATACTGTTTTCAGGATACCAGCAATTCTAAAGATCATCCAGAATTCCAAAAGAACAACTCTTCTGCTGGCCCCGACGATATCCCTGCCATTCTCATTAAAAAATGTGCCCCTGAACTTGCTCCTATACTATCCAAATTATACAATCTCTCCTATAACTCTGGAATATTTCCGGAAGCCTGGAAACTAGCCAGAATCCAACCAATTAAGAAAAAAGGCGATTCTTCCAACATAAAAAACTATCGACCCATAGGAATCACTTCTGTCTTATCCAAAATTATGGAAAAGGCCATCAACGAGCAAGTGCAAGAGATTGCTATTTTTGATTTTAAGTCGATTCCTCCATGTCTTCAGCAATGGTTACCAATAATAATCGAAGGGTCAAAAATCTAATGTAGAATTGTTATTCCTCAAGTATTAGATAATAATCGATTGCTATTTTTGATTTTAAGTCGACTCCTCCATGTCTTCACTAATGGCTACCAATAAAAAGCGAAACGTCAAAAATCGAATGTAGAATGGTTATTCCTCGACTGTTAAATGAGAATCGATCATTATTTTTGAATTAAAGTCAACATGAACTTCAAATTGAAAGTGATATCTGATTAATAATAAAGAAATAAACATATTAATATTTCAAATGAATTTGGATAAAGTTTAGCAACGATCCGTTGCAGTTTATTTTTTTAATTTTTGTTTTTAAATGTACTTTAAAAAAAATAGATAGTTTTTTAAATCTTTGTTGCATTATTAAATTCTTCTTCAACGATAATGTGGTTAGAACTATTAAGAATAAATGACAACTCAAAAATCTGACAGATAGGGCTGCCAACACATGGTTAGTTTGCTAGTTTAGTTCTTTTATTGTTTGGCAAGCTATGTTGGCTAAACAGATTTTGTTTTAGTTTTTCGTGAATTTTCCAATTTTCCGGGCAACTTTTCCAATTTTTTTTACGTATTAACCTGAATTGGACTATTACGAACATTTAAAAAAAAATTAGCCAAATCGGTCCAGGCATTTGAGAGATCTGCGCTTACAAAGAAAAAGAAATTCATTTTTATTATATAGATATTTGTCATTAACATACTTTTTACAATAGCAGAGATTTTTATTATATTTATAAGAGTAATATAACAAAATAAACAAAATAAAAAAGAAGCTGATTACTTATTAACTTGCTGGCTGCCACCAAAATTATTTGAAAACACATGTTTTTAACCGACTTCAAAAAAAGAGGGGTTTTTTTGTGTGCATAAGTTACCTCATATCTCCGCCAATTGTGAACCGATTTTGATGATTTTTTTTGCATTGGGTTCAGTCTAGGTTCAGATTGGTCCCGTTTTTTTTCCATTGGTATTGGACCTTTTTTATATGTTTGTTCAGGCATAACTTCTTTGTTTATGAACCGATTTTAATGATTCTTTTTTTATTGGAAAGGGGGTACCTTAGGGGTGGTGCCCATATTAATTTGGTCAAGTTCTGATGATATGATCAACGACGAAATAACGTAAATCTCCAATTCTTATTGAGCAAATAATCGAAATTATTATAATAATAAAAATCTTCTATAAAAAAATCTTAAAACATTCATTTAAAACCCGCAAACGTTTCGAGAGAATTTCTATATTTATGAATTGAATTTTATTATCATTTTCTGATTCATTCGCCCTACGCTTTCTCTTACGAGATGCATGCAAGGTCCCAATTATAATAATCCCTATTATAATAATAACATCACTAAAAGAGAAAAATAAAAATAATTTTTATAAAAAAAAATAAAACCGATTCAAAAAAATTAAGTGCAACAAATAAAATAATAAGAACTTAAAAATCAAATAAGATACACTCAGAGGTATAAAATAATTATCTTATTTAGTTACAACTAAACGACGAAATATTAACATGAAATTACTTTTTGAAGTCGGTGCCAAACATATACATTTTATGAATCGAACTCGACAGATCTTACTTAGCACGTTTAGCGGGTACGCTCGCTTATAGGTATAGTTTGTTTGGCACCGACTTCAAAAGTAATTTCATGTTAATATTTCGTCGTTTAGTTGTAACTAAATAAGATAATAAATTATTTTATACCTTTTAGTGTAATTTATTTTATTTTTAAGTTATTATTATTTTATTTGTTGCATTTAATTTTTCGAAGTCGGTTTTATTTTTATTTTTATAAAAATTATTATTATTATCTATCTACTCTTATTAAACGAGCAAAAATTGTTTTTTATAGATTTGTTTATATATTTGTATCTTAGTTCTATTTTGAAAACGGCTCTACCGATTTTGATGAAACAAATTCTATTAACAAGTTTTTTGAGGATGTGAAAACGATCTGGCTAGGTCTGGACCTCGACAAATTTCATCTTAATTGATCTTTTCTTAATTAAAGTAATTATTGATTGATGAAAATCTTAATAAAAAAGTTTTGTTTACATTTTTTTCAATTATCTTTTATTTATTAATTGGTTTTTTTAATTTTAAAACCCACTAATAGGTTATAGCAAATATTAATATATATATATAAATATATTAAAATTAAATAATTTAATGGATTAGGGGAGAGGGATTATCAAACCAATCGACTTGATTGGGGAATAATGGAATTGAAATAATTATCGGAAAAGAGGTTTTTTTATCTAATTAGATTTTTCCTCTTATTAAAAACAAGGACTAAAGATGAATAAGGACACTCGATGGTGGAGAAGTAATCTCCGGAATCGAAGCAAAAAATACAATGTATACATTAATTAATGTAAAATAATTGGTTTAATAAAATTTATAAAAAAAAAAAAAAAAAAAAATTGAATTGGTGATGGATAATGATTGATCGGTAATGAAATAATTATCGGAAAAAGAGGTTTTTTTCTTTAATTATGGTAGTTTTTCCTCTTATTAAAAACAAGGACTAAAAAAGATGATCAATCGATGGTGGAGAAGTAATCTCCGGAGTCGAAGCTCAAAATACAATGTATACATTAATTCATGTAAAATAATTGGTTTAATAAAATTTAAAAAAAAAAACAATTTAATTGATTATAAATTCGAGTATTAAATCCCACAAAGAGTTAATAAGAAATATGATTATATATTAGAATTTGCCAATTTAATTGATTATTATAAAACTCGATATTTTGTTATTTAATTAAAAAAAATAATTATACGGAATTTATTTATATACCTATATATACATAATCTGTGGGCCACTAGAAAATTAGAAATGCAAAAACTGGGGGTGGGGGTGGGTGGTGCAGGAGGTGGGGTGCGGGGTTGGTGGAGTGGCGGGTTCGGGGTCCAGGGGCATAGCGGGTGCGGGGGTCCAGGGGCCCATAATGATTTTGCTCACTAATTAATCCTGGGATTTCTCCCTTCCCCTCCCCTCCCCTATTCGAGTAATTCCCCCTCCTCTCTCTGTTCTGATACCAGTCAGCCACCCAGTCATTCAGTCAGTCAGTCATTCATATCACATATTTTTAGATTTATTTCCAAATCCATATTCGTCAAAATGGCAGAAGGGCCAAGACAAGCGAAAAAGAAACTCAAAATTAATGAGATAATCGATGAAATCAAGACTGAAGCAAATGTAATAACATATTTCCAATTAAATTAACATACTATTAATATTAATACAATTTATTTTTTTATTTATTTATTTATTTTCTCAGATTTCGACCGATAATGTGCCAGAAGAGAGAATCCGGGCGGTCCAATTAGAGGTAGGTGGGCGCTCCATTAATACTTGTTTAGGTTACAGCGAGGGGTGAACCGCGATTGGAATTAGGTGTACACCGTCTTTGGAATTCATTAGATAATCTATTGTCATCTACTTGGAAATGAAAGTGGAAGTAGGTGTACACTATTTTAGGTCGCGGTTCACCCCCTCGGGTTACAGGCTTTGCGAGGATGAATTAATAATAAAGTTGTCTTCTGCTTGAGGCATATAATCATATAATTTTTTTAATAAATATTTATAAAACAGCTAGAATAATGCGTTTTTTGTAAGAACTTAATTTTATTATTATCTTTAATAGGCGTTTTTTATTTTTATTTTGAGCTTTTTTAAGGGCCCTGAACGGGTGCCCCTGTTGCACCTGCGCCTAGTTACGGCACTGCATATACCGGGTGAGTTTTTTATCTTGAGACATTCTTATAATTCAAAAACAGTGCATTTTAGGGAAAAAAGTTTCAAATAAAAGTTTATTTATATCGAGGGGGAAACTAAACTACGCTATTGTTTGTCGACCTAGGAATAGCTTTCAAGGGTATTTCAAGGTCAAGCTCTGTTTTTTAAATAGAATCCTATATTTTTCTTTACGTCTACTTAATCTATAAAAAAAAACTGAACAACTTTCATAAGAACTATTTTTTTATACGACATCAAATAAACAAAATACATGAATCAATTAGATCTCAAAAAATCCTAACAATTATTCAACTTAATTATCAAATAATAATGATTAAATAATTGATTATTAAATAAATAATTATTAAATTGAAAAGTCACAGCAATGAAAATAAGTTTTTATAATGATATTAAGACTTCAATATACTCAGATTTAAGAGATTATTTTATATTATGTACTGGCTGGAAAATTCAGTAATGTTCACTTTGCCCTTGAAGGCAAAAATAAATAAATAAAAATGTTTCTTTGAATATTTCAAAGAATATATATATATATATATATATATATATATTAAAATTAAAATATTTTATTTGAACATCTAAATAATATATATATAATAAAAAACTTGTTGGTTTATACTGCTGTGGACTGAAGGCGTTACATTATCTGAACAAAGGCAGCGACTAAACAACACTAGACACGATAAACAACAAAAAAACGAAACCGAACAACAAAGCAAGTTTTTTTGCGACACTCAATGTCACGGAACGATAATCGGTAAATATTAACTAAACGGTAAACGGTACACGATAAAAAAATAACGAAAACAGTCTTCACTTCACCCTCTTGCCAACCCGACACATATCTCGCCACATATGATTATTCTATAATAGATCTATTTAAAATTCTTGAGCTTAAAAAAGTTTATTTCTTGTGTCGATCCAGTAGATAGTTATATTGTATTACTATAATAAAAATGGAACATTTTTTGTTGAAGAAAGATGTTTCATCGGAAAATTATTAAATTATTATTTAATAATGAAATATTTGATCATTATTATTTGATAATTAAGTTCATTAATTGTTAAGAATAATTATTATTTGGATTTTACTTTATCCAATGCGAAGCATGGGAGAAAGTATTGGAATGGGTCTCGCGGCAAGCGCGACTTCAAAGGGTCCTCAGGTAAAGACTACGGAACCCATAGACTCAATTAAGGTCACAAATTGAAGTATTCAATGAGATTGAATTTTTTAGCACGTGACGGTTTTGCCAAAAATTACCTGGAATCTCGTCGAGAGGCCAAAAAGTGCCATTTTTTTGGAAGTGCGTGCGGATGGATGGTGGATGTGTGTTATCGTTTATTTCGTCCACGATTTTTTCCACACCGTTACACCGATTGAAATGAAATTGAAAACCTACCATTAGTTTAACAAAATGAAGCGCTGATTAGTTTTTGGTACATATCGGTCCACAAACATTAGTACTTTATTTCAGTACTTTTTTAGTTTTTTCTAAATATCTTGAAAATGACTTAACCAATTTTGATGAAATTTAATATCCTAATTAAGTACCTTGGGGACCACAAAAAATGTTAAATAAAGTTTTTAGTAAAATTATATTTTAAAGTACTTTACTCAAGAACATATTAATATTTCAAATGAATTTGGATAAAGTTTAGCAACGATCCGTTGCAGTTTATTTGAGATCTAATTGATTTAATATTTTGTTTATTTGATGTCGTATAAAAAAATAGTTCTTATGAAAGTTGTTCAGTTTTTTTTGTAGATTCAGAATATGTACAGAAACATATAAGGTTCCCTTGTTTTTGAGTTATAAGACTGTCTCAAAAAAAGCTCACCCGATATTATGAATATATCAAGGGTTGAATTAAATTACACATAATAGATCATGAACAAGCAAACAGGTGTTTCAAGAATTTATTGTGCCTAGTTGATTATATGAAGGCCCTCAGAGCTAAAATGGATCAAGTCCATAAATGATAGTTTCGAGATAATAAAGGTTGAAGTTTATTAACTCTTCATGAATCCTAAAATGATTTAGAGGATAATTTTTTTATTGTTGCTTTGACCAAGTCCAGTTTCTTTTCCAATTCAAATTCACCACGCCGTTTAGAGTCCTTTGTTTCAACTACTATATCTTCAATTGAAGGTCGTCACCTTGACTACTGGATACTCCAGTCAAATTGTGTTCAAATGTACCCCTATGAGGAAAGTTTTGGAGTAGTTCTGATTTTTTGCATACCTATATGTTTATTGGGGCGCTGAATCCAAATCTGAGGTCTCCCAACAAATTTTCCTGACGCAACATTGTAGAAATGAAGTGAAAATTTCCATTTTTTTGAGGGTTTTTCGCTTATAATTCGAAAACTATCAACATTTCGTAAATAATCTTCCTATTCAAAATGAAAGTTCATAAAATTTCCTACAAATTTTGTTGTTTAGGTTTTTTTCTCTGACCAACCGTTCGGGCTCAAGTGCTAAATCCAAGTTTTCGACCTCGGCATCCCAAAAAATCGCACTTTTTTTTGATTTTTTCCCATTTTGACCACGAAGGAGCATGTTTTCCTCAAAGGCCATTCTACACATTTTTGAACTAGATTAAATTTACTACAATTCAAATAAAGTTTTATCTTAATAGGATAAATAGTAATCTGAGCCTCAATGAGTTTGAAGTTTTGAAAAACTGCAATTTTTTGCAAAAAATCGCAATTTTTCCTTTATAAAATGAAAACCACTCATCCTAGAAACTTGATTCCTATCTCATTCTCTAGGAAATGTTGTTGACTTGAACGTTTATTTGTACCACTTTTTTGTTAAATCTCTTAAATTTATAGATATCCAGCATTTTCCATGACAGGATATGTATGATCAGAATCCTCAGAAGTGTCATGGAAAATGCTAAATATCTATAAATCTAAGACTTTTATCAAAAAAGTGATTTACAAATAAACGTTCAAATCAACAAAATTTTCTAGATAATGAGACGGGAAACAAGTTTCTAGGATGAATGGTTTTCATTTTATGAAGGGAAAAACTACGATTTTTTGAAAAAAATAGATCATTTCAAAAATCTAAATAATGAGATTTGTAGGAAATTTTACTGAACTTTCATTTTGAATAGAAAGGTTACTTACGTAAAGCTAATATTTGTCGAGTTATATGCCAAAAACCGCCAAAAAATGGAACTTTTCACCTTTTTTGCATTTTCTTTAATGTTGCGTCAAATTTTGGTGGGAGAGTTCAGCGCTCCAAAAAACACATATATGCAAAAAATCATAACTAGCCCAAAAGTTTCCTGATAAAAACACACTTTGACTTGACTATACATCATGTATCTTTTGCAAAAACTTTAAAATTCAAGTTAAACTTAGTAGAGAAAACACATGATAGTAAAACTTTTGTTTCAAAGCTTCACTTTGGTATTTCTCAAAGTATAAATCATTCATTTTTCTAATATTTAAATCCGGGAGAAGATACTTCCTTTCCAGAATTTATTTTTCTACTGTAGTGGTTTTGTGCTACACTATATCGGAATTTTGGCCTGCTTGATCCAGTTTAGAGCGGAAATTTTATGAGTGAGTGAAAGAAAACTGTTGCCATTTGTTAAAAACAATAACGGGGACTTGGTTCACTATGTTTTTTCAAATGTACACTATTAAAAACTATTAATCCGCAACAAACGAAATTTGTACAATTTTGGACTTGATCCACTATAGCTCTGTGCGCCTCATATTTAAAATGATTTTTACCATGGGGGGCTCTAACTCTGAGAGCTCAATCCTCCACCCATACCAGAATATGTAGAGATTATGGAGTTCCGTATAGCACAGAGACCAAAAAACCCAATTGCAACTTTTTTGATTGGTTGAATTATAGTCTTTATATAGTTTTAATTAGGTTGAATTACGGTTTCTAAACGGTAGTTATGTCTCGTTTTTTCCGTTTTGCAACTGTTGTATTATCGTTAAATTATAGTCACAAAGATTATAATGCAACCGTTCCAAACAGGTTGTCGCCAACATTTTTGGCACCAATTTGTAACTCTTTATTTATAATCAAATATTTCTTTGATTTGATTAATATAATGAATAATTACACATTTCTTTAATAAAAAACAATAATCAATATTATACCGGGTGAGTTTTTTATTATGAGACAGTCTTATAACTCAAAAACATGGTCTTAATTTATGCGGTGAATGTGGGAGAATTGTTATGAGGCTGGGATTGAAATGGATGCCGAGCGTTTTCCTGATAGGAATTCACCCTCACAAGCTTCATTATATCGTGTTGTAAATCAGTTTAAAAGAATAAAAAAACAGGAAATGTAAAGGCTACGAAGAAACTGGACTGGAATAGGCCAAAATAAGGAAATTGGAACTGGAATTCATCCAGAAGACTTGCGATATACTCTGGAATGCCAGAGACCAGTGTCGTAAAATTATTAAATTATTAATTATTATCAAATTACTTATTTAATAATTAATAATTTAATGATTATTATTTGATAATTAAGTTAAATAATTGTTAAAAATAATTATTAAGATTTTTTGAGATCAAATTGATTAATGTATTTTGTTTATTTGATGTCGTATAAAAAAATAGTTCTTATAAAATTTGTTCAGATTTTCTTGTAGATTAAGTAGACGTAACGAAAAATATAGGGTTCTATTTAAAAAACAGAACTTGACATTGAAATACCCTATGAAAGCTTGTTCTACGTCGACAAACAATATCGTAGTTTAGTTTCCCCTTTGATATAAATAAACTTTCATTTGAAACTTTTTTCCATATAATGCACTGTTTTTGAGTTATAAGACTGTCTCAAGATAAAAAAAACTCACCCGGTATAATATTGATTATTGTTTTTTATTAAAGAATTGTGTAATTATTCATTATATTAATCAAATCAAAGAAATATTTAATTATAAATAAACAGTTGCAAATCGGTGCCAAAAATGTTGGCGACAACCTGTTTGGAACGGTTGCATTATAATCTTTGCGACTATAATTTAACGATAATACAACAGTTGCAAAACGGAAAAAACGAGACATAACTACCGTTTAGAAACCGTAATTCAACCTAATTAAAACTATATAAAGACTATAATTCAACCAATCAAAAAAGTTGCATTTGGGTTTTATTTTGGTCTCTGTACTATACGGGGTGTGTACCGAGTTTTGAACAAATTTCTCTTTAATTCAAACTAATTTTTAATATTTTTACTTTAAATTATTTTTATTTTTGAAGGAGACAATAAAAGAGTGTGTCTTCTGCTGGAATTATAAATTTTATTTATTTATAACGAGACTATAGTTTCGAGGGCTTTGTCCTCTTCATCAGTCTATTACAATGTATTCACAGGAATTAATTTATGAATTCATAAATTAATTCCTGTGAATACATTGAAATAGACTGATGAAGAGGGCAAAGCCCTCGAAACTATAGTCTCGTTATAAATAAATAAAATGTATAATTCCAGCAGAAGACACACTCTTTATTGTCTCCTTCAATATATAAAAAATTCTGCTACTCTCGGCAAAAATTTTCAATTTAATTTTTATTTTTAGCTGTCGTCTTATTAATCGTGTTAAGCGAAAGTCATGTGATGTGCACTAAACACACCACCAGAATGTAATGTAAATTTCAAATATAATATACTTAAATACTTTCTTTAAAATCAGAATAAGATTGAATTCATATTGGATTACCTTTTGGAAAGTCCATTTCTTTTTTTATTTATACTATTATTCAATTGGATTTATAATCCGGCAGGCGATAATTTTAGAATTCACAAAAAAGTTCTTTAATAAGATTTACTATTATTATTTATAAATAATAATGTAATAAATACATTGAGAAAATAATCGATTGAATTAAATGATAATTACTAAATTCAATTTTCAATAGAAGCAGAATGATGTGAGTTTGTTTATTATTTCTCTAACAATTGCAGAGAAAATAAACAACGTAATAATGAGATCAAAGAATACTCAATTCTCTATTACTATATCGAAGAGTAAAGAGTATAAAACGATTATTTTTCTATACAAATAGATTGAATCTAAAATTATTATAAATTGCATAGGATAAAATTTTATATTGTAATAGGAACATTTAATATTATTAGCGCAGTAAATAGAGGGGTTCAGCTTATATTAATTGCGGGAAAAGATTTTTTTTTCTAGGATCGTTTGGTATGGTGTGGGTCATAGAGTAATATAGAGTGGAAGGCTACCGTATATCGAAATAGCGCTCTCTAGCGACTGCGGGGCGAAACCTCTTAGTTCTTAAGAGCTATCCAAAGACCATAGAACATTCAAAGCCTTTGTCATAGATAAAAGATACATACCCTGTATGTTATATATACCGGGTGAGTTTTTTATCTTGAGAGTTTTTATAACTCAAAAACAGTGCATTATATGAAAAAAAGTTTCAAATAAAAGTTTATTTATATCGAGGGGGAAACTAAAATACACTATTGTTTGTCGGCCTAGAACAAGCTTTCAAGGGTATTTCAAGGTCAACTTCTGTTTTTTAAATGGAAACCTATATATTTCTTTACGGATCCTCAATCCTCAAAAAAAACTGAACAACTTTCATAAGAACTATTTTTTTATCCGACATCAAATAAACACAATATTAACTCAATTAGATCTCAATAAATAATCTTAATAATTATTTTTAACAATTATTTAACTTAATTATCAAATATTAATGATTAAATAATTAATTATTAAATAGAAAAGTCACAACAATGAAAATAAGTTATTTATTTAATAATTAAATATTTGTTCATTATTTTTTGATAATTAAGTTGAATAATTGTTAAAAATAATTATTAGAAATTTTTTTTGAGATCTAATTGATTTAATCATTTGTTTATTTGGTGTCGGGTAAAAAAATAGTTCTTATGAAAGTTGTCCAGTTTTTTTTTCAAGATTAAGGATCCGTAAATAAATATATAGGTTTCTATTTAAAAACAGAAGTTGACCTTGAAATAGCCTTGAAAGCTTGTTCTAGTTCGACAAACAATAGCGTAGTTTAGTTTCCTCGTTATAAACAAACTTTTATTTGAAACTTTTTTCATATAATGCACTGTTTTTGAGTTATAAGACTGTCTCAAGATAAAAAACTCACCAGGTATACTCCGAAAAAGAGGAAGGACAGAACCAATAAATAAATAAATAATATAATTTTAATATTAATTGTTTGTTTTTTTTCAGCATAATGTTCATCCTCGGGAAATGGAAACGTTATTACTAGCAATTAGAAATAGTGTAAGTACCTTTTATACTGATCATCAATATCTCCTCTCTACTTAAGTATTTTTTTCATTGTTTAGTCATAATATAAAGATCCAATTTAACAATAATTAAAAAAATATCAAATTGGATCATTTAATTAATTATTAAATAACTATTTAATAGTCTCAGCGCCTTTTGGCTATGAGGGCCGTAAATCCTCAAAGGCTGCTGTGTTTAAATTTATGATTAAAAAAAGTGTTTCGATATTGCGCTGGTTTGATTATCTACATATTAATGTTATACATATTTAATATCCTGTAAAGAAAATGGAGGGAAAGACAAAGGTAATTTTCTCTTCAAAAGAGTATGAAACAAAAAGACAACAATTAACGTTTATATAAAATGTATTAAGTAATCAACAAGGGGAAGGTTTTGATAAAAGGTTTAGTGTAGTGTAGAAAAGATAAATGATAGTATTTGGGAAAAATATAGGTTATAGGTGCCTGATTGTCCTGGATTCCCTGCCCAAATTGAATGCACTGTGTGGACGTTGAGCTGCTCACTGTAAGTACGCGGAGCTCGTGTCCCTGGAGTTACCTTTTCTGAATTTAGTTATCCTGAAAAGAAAGGGTGGGTTTCTTGACGCATGTTAGGGCAAAGTAAATTGTTTGTTTGTGTGTTGTACGGTCAGTCCTAGCGCCCTCCGCTAGATGACACTAAGACTTCAGATACAAATAGTTTGTGTAGCGGCCCGCTCTCGCTCATAGCGACGAGCCTTGAGACACGGCCGCTAGATGACTCAGTCGGATCGTTGAGTCGCTTTTGCATGAGTGAAATATATTCACCCATGCTATAATTAAAGCGACTCGATTCGACTGGAGTAGCGAATGGGATTCGAACATTCGAATCTGGGGGGGGGGGGCACCTCCATCCAGCAGCCCCTCCACTGCACACACCCTATATGAACACGCAACCTACAACTCTGCATACGCAAGATTGTTAGGACCCCATCGACTTGATGGGGGCGCAGCATCAAAGCGCCACACAGCACTCGCCATCAAGAGAGCCCTAACAACACTGGTGACCGCCCGACGTGATTGCAAAGCAAGCAGCCTCTTGACCCGCCAGCTAGGTGGATAGAGCCTTGCCCGGCTGACTTAGTCGGTAATCGGCAATCACACAAGAAACAAAGGGTGTGGTGTAGCGGCCCGCTCTCGCTCATAGCGACGAGCCTTGAGCAAGAGCTAGCAAGGCCCGGAGTGAAAGAGTGGTGGGGGGTGAACTTGCAAAATCGGGCCATAGATTGGGTGAAAAATTAGTGCCAATTTTGAACACTAACAATAAATAAACAAATTATTGTTAAGAGGTGAATTTTCATATATGGGACCATCCATAAATTACGTCACACGAATTTCACTATTTTTAGACTCCCCCTGGGTCACATTTTTCATTGAGCCTCCCACTCCTTATATTGTGACGTCACACTATCACTTTTATAATTTAAAAATTGTAGACAAAATTTTTTATAAATTAAACTCAACTAAAGGGATTTAATATATTTTAAGTTTAATTTTTAAAAAATTTTAATTTGACTTTTGTGACATCACAATTTTTAAGACCCCCCCCTTGTCCCATTTTGTTATAAATCTGAGATGCCCCTCTCCCCTTATTGTGTGACGTCATTTTCAACTGTTAACAGAAATTTTAAAAGCAGAAAGAACGTCCTACGATCTTTTGTTGTCCTAATTACAATGTAACCAAAATGGCGGCCGTGTCAATTTTTTTTAATCCTTTATATCTTATACTTGTACCAAATTAGTTATTTTCTATTTGTTAAAATCTTAACCCTTTTATTGGGAAGAAAATAACAGCTGAATTGGTTCTCACCCTTAAACCGACTGACTAGTCATAATAAAATAAAAAATGATAATTTATAACCTTAACTATTGTATAACATAAAGAGTCCAATTGAATTAGACTGTTGATATAAACAAATAAAGGGGATTTGAAATTTGTTTACATTGTTACATTATAATTATGCTAATCTTATTTTAAAGTGGAAAATAATTATTTATTAAATAATTAAATTTATAATTGTTTCTACCTAACAATGCAGTCTTTGACATTATTATTATAGATGTTATTTTACATTTCTAGAATTGTAACCAAAAGTTTTTGATTTTTCTCTAAACAATGTTGGTGGAATTTTATTTCCTTATTAAAACACGAGCTTTGTGCGTCCTTCGGCACGCCCTCAAGCTCGGCCCTCCGGGGCTGGTGCCTGGCGGGCAGCGTCTCGGTCCAAAAATTTTATTCTTCTTAAAAAACCACACTCCAAATGTATACCGGTAAACTACCGAAGATACATCGTCTCTTAAAAGTTTCGCCTCTTTAACTTTTGAGTGGCAGGGGGGGGGGGGGGGGAGGAATAATGATCAATATATTTAATGTTTCTTAATTTAAAATGAATTGGAGTCTTTCATTTCAAAATTCGAGTCAAATTAGAATTATATTTCAAATTTGCCTGGTTAATTAATATATATTTAATGTTTCTTAATTTAAAATCTATTGGTGTTTTTTCATTTTCATTCGAGTTCAAATGAATACAATATTAACTCGACAGTCTAAATCAAAAATATATAGTTTTAGTAACAGAAATCAAAATATAATTATTAATGTTTCAATGGCGTAATGGCTAGAGCTAATGCCCTTAGTTCAAGAGTTCGTCGGTTCGATTCTAGGCAAGACGGTAATTTTTTTAGAGAAATTTCTCTAAGCGCTGTTACAAATTAATCTAGACAAATATATATAGTATTAGAGAACAAATAATTTTACTGAAAATTGACAATGTTTTCTGCATTCATAGATTAGAATTTATTTATTTATAGATTTAAATATATTGTTGTTTTTATTTGTTTATTATTTTTTTTTTTTTTTTTTTTTGGCTTTTCGGCCTTTCTAGCCATAAGCCCAATTACGATACTAGCTACATTTTTAAAATTTGTCTCTACCCCCGGGGGTCAGATTTTAGCTGGCTGCCTTCGAGTCGGATTCGAACCCGGGTCCCCTGGTTAGCTCGCTGTCACGCTACCGACTAGCCTACCGACCCCCCCTATTATTTTTATTTCTTTATTTACTCATAAATTTATTGTTGTTTTTTATTGTTGATATCATATTTCTTATAATATATATTTATTGAATAATATTTCTATTTGATTTAATTAATATGTTTTTATTTATTTATTTATTTTATTGTGTTTCGTTTATAGATGCAAGAGGTTGAGGATCTCGATCAAAACTTCAGGCGCGAAAATGAATCACTAAATAGCCTTCAATATATTGAAAAATATAATCGCGATATTGCACACGCGGTAAGGGCATACAATTTATTTTTAAATTTATATAATATCTGTGTGAATTAAATTTTTAAAAAGTTGTTGGTATCAGTAAGTAGGTATAATCAGAGGAGGGGGGTCAGAACCTCCCCCCTCAAGGGCCGGGCTCATGGGATGAGTAACGGCAACGACAAACCGTTTCTTATGGCAAACTAACCGTAGATATTTAAATATATTTCATATGTTTAATCAAGAATTATGTTCTTTTTTTAATTTCTTGAAGTATCTTTTTAGTTCAGTTAAATTGTTCACTAAAGGGCCCCTCGCGGGGAAAGTTTTGGGGTAGTTTTGATTTCTTGATCCTATATGTTTTTTACTGTGCTGAATCCGAATCTGAGGTTTGCTAACACAATTTCGTGACAAAACATTTGTCAAAAATGCAAAAAAATATAAACAATCTCATTTATTGGCGGTTTTTTGCTTATAACTCGAAAACTATCAACTTTTCGTAAATAACCTTCATATTTAAAATTAAAGTTCATAAAATATCCTACAACTTTCATCAGTTAGATTTTTTTCTCCAACCAACCGTTTGGACTCAAGCGCTAGTTGAAAATTGGAGTATTTTTTTTTTTTTTTTTGTTTCCCAAAAACTCGCATCTTTTTTTGACCATGAAGGAGCAGGTTTTGACAAAGACCATACTATACATTTTTGAACTATATTAAATTTTCTACAATGAAAACAAAGTTTTATCTTAATTGGATAAATTGTAATCCGTGCCGCAAGGAGGTTGAAGTTTTGAAAAACTGCAATTTTGTGCAAAAAATTGCAATTTTTCCATCATAAAATGGAAACCACTTATCCTAGAAACTTGATTATTATCTCATTCTCTAGGAAACTTTATTGACTTGAACATTTACTTGGCCCACTTTTTTGATAAAACTCTTAATTTATGGATATTCTACATTTTCCGGACAGGATATGATCGGAATCCTCAAAACCGCCATGGAAAATGCTGGATATCTATAAATCTAAGAGTTTTAACAAAAAAAGTGGTCCAAGTAAACGTTCAAGCCAACAAATTTCTAGAGAATGAGATAGAAATCAAGTTTTTAGGATGATTGGTTTTCATTTTATAAAGGAAAAACTGCGATTTTTGGAAAAAAATTGAAGTTTTTCAAATCTTCAACTCTCATTGCGGAACGGGTACCATTTATCCAATTAAAATGAAGCTTGGTTTAAATTGTTGCAAATTGTAATTTAGTTTAAAAATGTATAAAGTAGTCTTTGTCGAAAACGTGCTCCTTCGTGGTCAAAATGGAAAATAATAGAAAAAAAGGGTGGGGGTTTGGGATAGGTATTCAAAAAGTGATCCCGGAGGCTGTTTTTTGGATCCCCATTTAAGATCAAACTACTGGACCAATTTTGCATTTTCTTTTTTTAATCGACCTAAAATTTTGTCCTTTTTAATTTGCTATAGAACGGTTATTTACAAAATATGGACCGTTTTCGAGTTATAAGCGAATAACTGGGAAAAAGTCCGAAAATTTCGAGGTTTTTCGGCCACCAAAAGTGGACTCTCAGAAAATTAATGGGGGTTAGTTTTTGCACTTATAGACTTCTGGGGGGCGGGGGGCACTGATTATGTATATAAAATTTGGTTGAGCTTGGTCCAAGGGCCGAGATTTTCATCTTTTAACCCCCCCCCCTTCCAACTTTGTCCCCAGAAAAAAATGGAATTTTACAAATTGTTAAAATAATAATCTTTGGAGGAAAAAGTACAAACTTTTTCAAGTCTCGGTGAGCTTTCCATAAATTTATACCCCCCCCCCTGACCCCCAACCAACGAACCCACCACACACCCCGAAACCCACCCAGCACCCCTACCCCCCGCATCATGCACCCGTGTCCAACCCCCGCCCCACACCACCACCCCAACACTCCATCCTGCACCCCACCCACCTCGGACCCTCACCCCCGTACCACCCCACTACGCCACTGGACCCTCACCTGAACCCCCACTCCACCAACCGTGCACCTCCCCGTGCCCTCCACCATCCGCCTAGCCCCCCCACAACTACGCCCCCTGGACCCCCGATCCACCCCCTACTCCGCCTTACTCCTTCACTCTACCCCCATTCCACCCCGCGCACCCCATGCTCTAACCCCCTTCCCCACTCCACCCCCGCACCCAGTTTTTGCATTTCTAGCCTTCTAGTGACCCACAGATTATGTATACAAAATTTGGTTGAGTTTAGCACAAGAGAAAGAATTTTCATTTTCTGACCCCCCCCCCCCCCCCCCCTCTTGGCTGGTTAGTTTTTTGCATTTCTAGCTCTTTAGAGGTCCTCAGATTATGTATACGAAATTTGGTTGAGTTTGCTCCAAGTGCAAGAATTTACATATTTTTCACCCTCCCCCCCCCTTTTGGGGAGAATTTTTTAAACAAAAGATGTCAGAAATCACATCCCCTACAACTTTGCTCATTATAAAATTTGCCGTAGAGTAATTGATAATTTTCATTCGTGCGCTCCTCCAAACCCCAAAATATCAAAACGTTATATAGCTAAAAACGTAAGTTAGAAGACCTCTGATACAAATATGAAATTTCATAATAATCCCTTCAGCCGTTTTGACGTGAATCGTGAGCAACTTTTCACTGAAACTACTGAAACAGACAGACAGGAATTTTGTTGAGGGTATTTTCGTTCATAACTTTGTTTGAACGTGTGCAGCCAAAATTTGGCGTGATTTGGAGCAATGTACATACAAAACCCTAATTTTATATATATAGGTAGATAAGTGAAGGGCCAGGTTGTATGATAAAGTCAAGTGGATGGCCATATCAGAACACGTCAGCTTATTTTTTATCAAAATAGTTTGAGCCGTTTTTGAGATATTTCAAAAACGAAGTAAAAAAAACAAACACTTTTTTCATTCACGATTACAATACTTGACCATACCCTGTATGGTAAAGTGAAAAAGGTATGATAAAGTCACGTGGTGTGTTTAATTTTATTGATATTTTAAGGGCTTGTAATAATAAAGGCATAAATGGATGATTTTCAATAAAATTCTTTATTTTATTTAATTATTTAGTACCTGGAGCCACCGAGCGATGCAGGGTAGCCCCTGACCCCCCCTCCAGAAACCACACACCTCGCCCCCACCACCACACCCCAACCGTGCCTCCTACCCCCGGATCCCCCACAACTGAACCCCACCCCATATCCACCCCACCCCACACCCAGTTTTTGAATTTCTAGCTTTCTAATGGTCTACATATTATGTGTATATTTGTTTACTCGTATAACCAATTTGCCCACATTCGTTCATATTGATAAACATTATAAAAAAATAAATAGGAAAATAATAATAAAAAAATAATCGTATAGGATCTGAAATAAAAACATAAAATTAAATAAGATTTGTTTCCAAGTTATATAAAAAAAGCCACTTCAACCACTTTATTTGTAAACACACCTGTTTTGTTATGATTTAGACACCTGTTAATTAAAAACAAACAAAAAATTCCTAATTTTAATATAATATATTAATTTTTGCTATAACCTATTAGTGGGTTTTAAAATTAAAAAAACCAATTAATAAATAAATGATAATTGAAAAAAATGTAAATAAACTTTTTTATTGAGATTTTCATCTATCAATAATTACTTTAAGTAAGAAAAGATCAATTAAGATTAAATTTGTCGAGGTCCAGACCTAGCCAGATCGCTTTCTCATCCTCAAAACTTATTAATAGAATTTGTTTCATCCAAATCGGTAGAGCCGTTTTCAAAATAGAACTAAGATACAAATATATATACAGGGTGTATAGAAAAGTCCCTTTAACCTGAAAATACTTGCGAACGGAGAGTGCTACAGCCACGCAAGTGAGGTAACGGTATAGTAAAGCGACTATGGCCGACCTAATGCAAACGACACCAGCGCCCCTAGTGGCGAAATGTGGAAGTTAACCATTGCAAATCGAAAACGAAAAGAGATAGAGCAAAATTTCCAATTAGAAAGTTTTAGAGCATCAATTAATTAGTACGAAACGATATTTGGTTTACACGGATAAGATAAATTGGCGCCTGTATACCCCAAAAATATCCAAAATCGATGCACTCCATTTTGTGTAAATATTTGAAAGGAATAGCCAGAGGAAAGAAGAAATATGCACAATTTAATGAATAAATACTAGTATGTACTTACATCAATACATTTTGATAACATCACACACAAAAACAAAATAGGTAAACTAAACTCTAAGTCTCATAGTGATAAAAAGTTAATGTAGAGAATGTTCGAAAAGTTCGCCATTGCTCACAATACACGTTTGTATTCGTGTGTTTTCAGACATTACAGTACAGTACAAAGTCACAAACTGCATTTGCACACTGCTACATTTCCGAAATGTAAATATGTAGAGTAGAACAGTCTACGGACATTTTTGGATACAGGCAGTAATTTATCCTTTCCGTGTAAACCAAATATCGTTTCGTACTAATTAATTGATGCTCTAAAACTTTCTAATTGGAAATTTTGCTCTATCTCTTTTCGTTTTCGATTTGCAATGGCTAACTTCCACATTTCGCCACTAGGGGCGCTGCTGTCGTTTGCATTAGGTCGGGCATAGTCGCTTTACTATACCAAGTATTTTCAGGTTAAAGGGACTTTCCTATGCACACTGATATATATGTATATATATATATATATACAAACAAATATATATAAACAATTTTTGCCCGCTTAATAAGAGTAGATAGATTTATAGGAGTATGATTAAGAAAAAGACACGCCAAATTTTTTACTATTTAAAAAGAACAATTTGGAAAATGGTGTTGTTGTTGTTTATTATTATCTAAACTTAGCTTTTATTGCTTGTGAGCTTTATTTTATTGATTTGTTTGTTTGTTTCAGTATGATTTGAGGAACAAGCGTTTCGATTATCTTATAGATAATTTCTTTGCAGTGGTATGTGACCTGAGTCAATATTCGAAATGTGTAAGTATTATTATTTTGTTTTTGATTTGAATACACTTGAATTTTTTTCTCTCATTCAAAAACCGACATTTCGGAGGATCTTCCCTACTTCTTCAGGGTTTAAAAGGAGTCAATGAGGGAAACATAATTATAGGATAGGATCAGAGGCGGGGGTTTTGGGGGTCAGAACCCCCCCCAAAGGCAGGGCTCATGTGACGAGTAAGGACAACGACAAACAGTTTCTTATGGCAAACTAACCATAGATATTTTTTTTAATTTTATTGAACCAATTGTTTTACATGAATTAATGTATACATTGTATTTGAGCTTCGACTTCGGAGATTACTTCCCCACCATCGACTGTCATTGATCATCTTTTTAGTCCTTGTTTTTAATAAGAGGAAAAAACTAATTAAATAAAAAAAAACCTTTTCCGTCAATATTTATTTCCCATTCACCTCTATTCACTCGTCCGATCGTAGATAATTAAATATATTTCATATGTTTAATCAAGAATTATGTTCTTTTTTAATTTCTTGAAGTACCATTTTTAAGTCCAGTTAAATTGTTCACTAAAGGGGGGTCCTTTTGGGAGAAGTTTTGATTTTTTGATCCTATATGTTGTTTGGTGTGCTGAATCCGAATCTGTGGTTTGCTAACACAATTTCGTGAAGGAAGATTGTCAAAAATGCAAAAAAAAAAAAAAAAGGTAAAAAATCTCATTTTTGGGGTTTTTGGTTTATAACTCGAAAACTATAAACTTTTCGTAAATGATCTTCCTATTCAAAATGAAATTTCCTACAAATTTTATCATTCAAGTTTTTTCCCGATCAACCGTTCGGGCTCAAGCGCTAGTTCCCGCAAATCCCAAAAACTCGCACTTTTTCGATTTTTCCGATTTTGACCATGAAACAGCACGCCCTCGACAAAGAACACTCTATACATTTTTAAACTATATTAAATTTTCTACAATTTAAAGAAAGTTTAATCTTAAATGGACAAATGGTAATCCGTTCCGCAATGAGATTTATGTTTTGCACAACTGCAATTTTTTCAATAAATCGCAGTTTTTCCTTAATAAAATGAAAACGACTCATTGTAGCAACCTGACTCTTATCTCATTCTCTAGGAAATATTGTTGTCCCGAACGTTTACTTAAACCACTTTTTTGTTAAAACTCTTAGATTTATAGATATTCAGCATTTTCCATGACAGGATATGATCAGAATCAAAAGTGTCAAGAAAATGCTCGATATCTACAAATCTAAGAGTTTTAACAAAAAAGTAGTTTAAGCAAATGTTCAAGACAACAAAATTTCCAAGAGAATGAGACAAGAATCAAGTTTCTACAATGAGTCGTCTTCATTTTATTAAGGAAAAACTGTGATTTATTGAAAAAATTGCAGTTTTTCAAAACTTAAACCTTATTGGGGCATAAATTATCATTATCCAATTAAGATGAAACTTTGTTTAAATTGTAGAAAATTTAATCTAGTTTAAAAATGTATAGAATGGTCTTTGGCGAAAACGTGCTCCTTCATGGTCAAAATGGGAAAATATCAAAAATGTGCGAGTTTTTGGGTGACACCCGGGGGAGCTGCCGAGATTTGGATTTTGCGCTTGAGCCCGAACGGTTGGTCAGAGAAAAAAACCTAAATAATGAAATTTGTAGGAAATTTTATGAACTTTTATTTTAAATAGGAAAACTATTTGATAGTTTTCGAATTATAAGCGAAAAACCGCCAAAAAAAATGGAAATTTTCACAATTTTTTTTTTGCATTTTCTACAATGTTGCGTCAGGAAATCTTGGTGAGAGACCTTAGATTTGGATTACATTGTAGCAAATTTAATCTAGTTTAAAAATGTATAGAGTGGTCTTTGTCGAAAAGGTGCTCTTTCATGGTCAAAATGGGGAAAAATCGAATTTTTTTTTCTATCTATAAAGAGTATTTATTTCTTAATAAAGTAAAGGGTGTGTAGTTTCACAGTGAATGAAATAAAACTCAAAGAGGGATATACAAACTCAATATATTTCGGATTATAGTCCATCATCAGGAGTTTACAGGTTAAAAAATGTTTTAAACCTGAAAACTCCTGATGATGAACTAATAATCCGAAATATATTGAGTTTGTATAAACCATAGAGTAATGTAGAGTGGAAGGCTACCGTATATAGAAAAAGCGCTCTCTAGCGACTGCAGGGCAAAAACTCTTAGTTCTTAAGAGCTATCCAAAAATCATAGAACATTCAAAGCCTTTGTCATAGATAAAAGATACACACCCTTTATGTTATATACAGGGTGCATAGGAAAGTCTCTTTAACCTGAAAATACTTGCGAACGGAGAGTGCTACAGCCACGCAAGTGAGGTAACGGTATAGTAAAGCGACGATGCCCGACCTAATGCAAACGACACCAGCGCACCTAGTGGCGAAATGTGGAAGTTAGCCATTGCAAATCGAAAACGAAAAGAGATAAAGCAAAATTTCCAATTAGAAAGTTTTAGAGCATCAATTAATTAGTACGAAACGCTATTTGGTTTACACGGAAAGGATAAATTGGCGCCTGTATACCCCAAAAATATCCAAAATCGATGCACTCCATTTTGTGTAAATATTTGAAAGGAATAGCCAGAGGAAAGAAGAAAGTTTAGTTTAGTTTAGTTTAGTTTTAGTTTACCTATTTTGTTTTTGTGTGTGATGTTATCAAAATGTATTGATGTAAGTACATACTAGTATTTATTCATTAAATTGTGCATATTTCTTCTTTCCTCTGGCTATTCCTTTCAAATATTTACACAAAATGGAGTGCATCGATTTTGGATTTTTTTGGGGTATACAGGCGCCAATCTATCCTATCCGTGTAAACCAAATATCGTTTCGTACTAATCAATTGATGCTCTAAAACTTTCTAATTGGAAATTTTGCTCTATCTCTTTTCGTTTTCGATTTGCAATGGCTAACTTCCACATTTCGCCACTAGGTGCGCTGGTGTCGTTTGCATTAGGTCGGGCATCGTCGCTTTACTATACCGTTACCTCACTTGCGTGTCTGTAGCACTCTCCGTTCGCAAGTATTTTCAGGTTAAAGGGACTTTCCTATGCACCCTGTATATAGGAAATGATTAAGATGATGGATGATTTTTATTATTTTTAGCTCGAAGTGTTATTTAGAAGGATATTCGCCGGGCTTGGATGGGAAATGATCTTCAGAAATTAGAATCTCTCTTGGGGGAGTAAAGCCAGAAAAATGCTTTTTTAAAATACGAATTTGCACAGAGGTGCAGTTGAAAATATGTTTTAAATAAAATATTGGCTCAAAGACCGCATATATTGCCTTTTCATTACAGAACGTGTGTACAATTACTTCCTCGCTTCATGACATAGACACAAGCCGTCTCGTTTCTAAATCGTTCCCAGGTAATCAATCACCTCGGAGAGTTGTCCCATTTAATGAACTTCAACAACTGACTTTGCGTCGAGGGGCTAGCTGCCTTTATAAACCTAATAGCCCTAATTAGCAATTAAACTGATCGGTTAATTGGTGGTGGTTTGCTGGTGACGTGAGCATAAATGTTCGCGCGCTGCCTATGATTATAAAAAGGGTGTGTCCTCGCTGTTCACTCGTCAGTCGATCGAAAGATCCTGACAGGTAAACAACAAGCGCCTTTCTCAAGGCGAAAATGAATCTTTATTTTTAAAAAGGATTTTACATTGCAAGGAGTAGAGAATAAAATCCTACATATACCTATATAAGCGTATTTTTTACTCTTGATAATGTCACCAAAATTTGCCCCGAAGAGAGCGGTTTCCGCCATTTTATTGCCCAATGGTTTTGCCCTGGACTCGCTAGAGAGCTCTGTAACTCGTATACGCTAAAATACAATGGCTCATTATGGAGCCTTCCACTCTATATTACTCTATGGTATAAACCTCTTTGAGTTTTTTTAAAGCAATTTGAACCGCGAAAGCTAAATAATATGATCAATAATGTCTTATGTTAATTCTACATTAAGAAAATTGTTTTATTATTTTTTGATTTTATTGAAAAGGAAAAATAAATTGAGCATCCGGCGGGTTTCGAACCCGAATCTCTCTCCTTTACTTAAAGAGCGGCTTAACCAACTAGCCCACGGATTCTCCCGCCGAATAAGCTCTTAAGATTGAATGTCATTTTTCCTTTTCGCGGCTTTTTCTATTTATAGTATAGTTACTTAATTTTTAGACAAATTGAATTTTAAACTTAAAGTTTTAATTATTTTCTTAAAGCAATTTGAACCGCGAAAGTTAAATAATATGATCAATAATTTCTTATCTTTGAGTTTTATTTCATTCACTGTGAAACTACACACCCTTTACTTAAGAAATATCACGTTTCACCTAAAACCTACACAACTTTCCTTAAGTAAAAAAGTATTTATTTCTATTTCTAGAATTTGTAATGGATGTGTGTGTGTTTCAGCTGGACAAGTTGGTGGAGCAGGAGAACCGTCGGCCGGACCCTCTGGACACGAAGAACCTATGGGAGGCGGCCACCCGGGGCCCCTGTTCTGCGCCCAGTACTGGTACTATAAGCACCCGGAATTGATCAACGGCCGGGACCCGCGGCTGAAACTGTTCTCGCCCCTGCATTTGGCCGTCCAGAAGGGCCACGAGGACATTGCCAAGTTCCTGCTGGAGAAGGGCGCCCACGTGAACATGAGGTCGGCCCAAGTGGGGATGACGGCCCTGCTGGAGGCCTGCTTCCGGGGCAAACCGAGCATGGTCAAGATGCTGCTGGACCACGGCGCCAACGCCCTCCACGTCGACGGCAACAAGGAGACCTGTCTGCATTGGGCGGTCCGAGGGGGCGAGATCGGAGTCGTCGACCTGCTGCTGGCCAAGGGCGTCGACCACACATGTCGCAACACTCTGGGCTGGAACGCCGGAGATCTCGCCCTACGCCTACACTACATGGACATCTACCAGCGCCTCAACAAATGCGACTAATCCCCCCCACCCTCACTTTTGGTTTATGTGCATGTTTGAAATTTTAATAAAGCAATTTTGAAGCAAAAAAGGTTTTCATTTTCCCCAGAGTAGCAGAATTGTTGAGGCTCTGCGACTTACCCATGACGAGAATGAACGATTAGAATATTTATTTTGCGACATGACTAATTTACACCCCCTTCCTTTATTTCAATCGGATTAAAATTTATTCACGACTAATAACACATGAGACTTGATAAGTACACAATTTTTAGCGAAATCGTTAGAGCCGTTTTCGAGAAACCGATTCTATATATAACCGGGTGAGTTTTTTATCTTGAGACAGTCTTATAATTCAAAAATAGTGCATTATATGAAAAAAGTTTCAAATAAAAGTTTATTTATATCAAAGGGGAAACTAAACTCCGCTATTGTTTGTTGACCTAGAACAAGCTTTCATGGGTATTTCGAGGTCAACTTCTGTGTTTTAAATGGAACCCTATATGTTTCTGTACATATTCTGAATCTACAAAAAAACTGAACAACATTTATAATAACTATTTTTTTATACGACATCAAATAAAAAAATATTAAATCAATTATATCTCAAAAAAAATCTTAATAATTATTTTTAACAATCATTCAACTTAATTATCAAATAATAATGATTAAATAATTAATTATTAAATAAATAATCATTAAATCGAAAAGTCACAACAATGAAAATAAGTATTTATAATGAGATTAAAACTTCGTTATACTCAGATTTAAGAGATTATTTTCTTCTTAATAGAACTAAACAAAATTCTTGAGTTTAAAAAAGTTTATTTCTCTTGTCAATCCAGTAGATAGTTATATTGTATTACTATAATAAAAATGGATCATTTTTTGTTGAAGACAGAATTAAAATGGTCTTAATTTATGGTGAATGTGGAAGAAGTGTTATGGGGCTGTCAATGACATGGATGCTGAGCGTTTTCCTGATAGGAATACACCCTCAAAAGCTTCATTTCATCGTGTTGTAAATCTGTTTAAAAAAAAACAAGAAATGTAAACCCTACGATGAAATTGAAACAGGCCAAAATAATGAAATTGGAACTGGAATTTATCCAGAAGACTTGGAAAACTCTGGAATATCTCAGAACAGTGTGTCGAAAAATTATTAAATTATTTATTTAATAATTAAATATTTGATCATTATTATTTGATAATTAAGTTAAATAATTGTTAAAAACAATTATTAGGATTTTCTTGAGATCTTATTGATTTAATATTTTTTTATTATTTGATGTCCTACAAAAAAATAGTTCTAATAAAAGTTGTTCAGTTTTTTTTTTGTAGATTCAGAATATCTACAGAAACATATAGATTTTTATTTAAAAAACAGAACTTGACCTCGAAATACCCTTGAAAGCTTGTTCTAGGTCGACAAACAATAGCGTAGTTTAGTTTCCCCCTCGATATAAATAAACTTTTATTTAAAACTTTTTTACATATAATGCACCTTTTTTGAGTTATAAGGCTGTCTCAAGATAAAAAAAAACTCACCTGGTATACTATATATGGTATATACAGGGTGTTCCACAGAACTCGTTCATTAAAAGTTTTCATGGAAGGAGTTGAGAGAAAATGTTGAACTTTGACATAATATTTATGTTTTGGAATATGCTCTTTTTAAATAAATTATTAACAACTTGGACACTTTCTGCTTTGCCGCAATCGTCATCAACTTTCTTATTTTTAATGGAACCCCACAAATATTTTTGCATAAGTGTTAAAAACTAAGATGATTTTGTATAATGCACTTGGTGTCTAAAATTTATAATTTCTGAGTTATTTTACATAGTTTGTAAAATCCACCAAAAGTTGTTCAGTTCAAGTCTCTGGAGGTCATAGGGATAAAAGAGTTGGCGAAAGCGCTTGTTCGATTTTTATCCAATTTGACAGCGAAGGGGTGCTGAGCGTTCGAAAACCGCGTGTTTCTCATAAAGAAGGGTTTAGGGGGGAAAATATTGGTATATATAAGTAGTAGGTAGGTATAATTTTGAGGCGACTGTGGGTCAGTGGGTAGAGTGCTGGCTCGCTGACTCGAAGATCGCTGGTTCGAGACCGAGTCTCGGCAGATAGATATTTGCAGTCGCCTCCTCTTGGAAAGTAATGGCAACCTACCAAGAGTATAATTGCCTAGTAACCTCTCCAAATTAGCCGTTCGGAACCGGCGTTAAAAAGAAGGTCCCGTATATCTGTGTAAAACAACTAAACACACTCAGCACAGGTATATGTGGAGAGGAGCCGACACCCGTTTCGGGTATGCCACTCGAAGAAGAAGTCTCTGGAGGTCATAGGGATAAAAGAGTTGGCGAAAGCGCTTGTTCGATTTTTATCCAAATTGACAGCGAAGGGGTGCTGAGCGTTCGAAAACCGCGTGTTTCTCATAAAGAAGGGTTTAGGGGGGGAAATATTGGTATATATAAGTAGTAGGTAAGTATAATTATTTTATTTTTATCATTTATAAGTATTTTGTATTGCCAGTAAGTAATTGAGTTTTTGTTTTTGAGAGAACATTTAGATACTTTATAAATATCTTTTAGGTATATTGGAAATGAAACATGTTTAAAATACAGGCGAGATCATTTCTTTTCCTTCAAGGGCGTTGATGATATTCCGGGCGGCCATTTTGGCCATATCCGTTCGCGTATTTACTGTGGAACTTCCCAAATGAGGCAATAGAGCTGCAACATATACATATAATATAAATTAATACAATTATTATTATTTACATAACTATCTACAGCTATTATTAAAAAACTGAAAACTTCTTTTTAAGATTGAATTTAGGCTTTACAGTAAATCTTTCGCCGTTAAATACAGGGGTGGGGCATACAGATCTGGCACATTTTGAAAAGCTATAAAAAAAAATGAAAAAATTTAACTAGAACAAAACTGAAGATATTTTTGAAAAGAATAAAAAATATTTTTTTTTATATCAGACGAAACCAAAGGGGGAGGGGGAGGGCCAAAAATGAAAATTCTAGCCCTTTTGAGCAAATTAAATTAAATTCCAAATCCGCCGCAGGCCCGGATAACATCCCACCAATTCTCATTAAAAAATGCGCCCCTGAACTTGCCCCTATCTTATCCAAGCTATTCCAACTCTCTTACGAGTCGGGCATATTCCCCAAAAGCTGGAAAATAGCCAGAGTCACACCTATTCCTAAAAAAGGAGACACATCACAAATCTCTAATTACAGGCCTATCTCGATCACCTCTGTTCTTTCCAAATTAATGGAATTAGTCATAAACCAACACGTCCTTCATCACTTAGAAAACAATAAATTAATTCACGATAGGCAATATGGATTCAGACAAAATCGTTCCACAGGCGACATCTTAACCTATGTCACCCACACCTTGAACAATACTCTAGAGGCCGGAAAAGAAACCCTCGCTGTAGCCCTTGATATCTCCAAAGCTTTTGACCAGGTTTGGCACAAAAATCTTCTTGCCAAACTACCAGCCTTTGGATTCACACCAACACTTCGCAAATGGATAGAAAGCTTTCTGACAAACCGAAGTATAAAAGTTGTGGTGGATGGAACATCATCTGAATCGTTCTCCACAAACTCTGGTGTTCCCCAAGGCTCTGTAATCTCCTCCACACTCTTCCTTATTTATATAAACGACCTTATTGATCAAACGGCAAACCCCACTCATTGTTACGCCGACGATAGCACTCTACACGGCAAACCCTCTCTCCCGAATAATCGAATCAATATTGCCTCCTCAATTACTCTCGACCTAGACAAACTGAATAAATGGGGCTCTCAAAATTTAGTTAACTTTAATTCAAATAAGACTCAATGTTGTCTAATTTCTAGGCGCGAAAATAGAGATTTCCCTGATATTCACTTCGATTCGAATACCCTGAAAATGTGTGACAGCCTATCCATGTTGGGCGTCTCTGTCGCATCTGACCTGTCTTGGAATGAACACATCTCCTCTGTGGCGAAATCTGCAGCAAGGAAGATTGGCTTCTTATTCAGGTCCAAGCGATTTTACAAACCCCACAACTTCTCACCATCTACAAGGCCCAAATCCGCCCCTGTCTCGAATACGGCTCTCATCTGTGGAGAGGAGCCTCAAAATATTCTCTTGCTACCCTTGATGCAATTCAGAAACGAGCCGTCAGGCTAATTGACGATTCTACCCTCACCGACTCCCTCGACTCGCTGGCTCATCGAAGAGATGTCTCCGCCCTTTCCCTTTTCTATAGATACTATCACGGCAGGTGCTCTGATGAGATAAAATCAATAATTCCCCCAAAGCATGCTTTGCACGCAGCACACGTTTTGCCGACTCCCAACACTCTTTCGCGGTCAAATTAGAAAAGTGCCGGACCACTTCATTCGCGAATACATATATCCCCATGACTTCAAGGAACTGGAACTCTCTCCCAGCCTCTATCTTTCCCAGCACCTATGATCTTCAAACCTTCAAACCAGGGTGCATAGACACCTACGTCTACACCCTCTCACTTAATCAACTTTCCCTTCTCTTCGGTAATGCAAGGGTCTTTCGAGATCCATATGGGCTACATCTTTACTGGTGCACCCCTTCTTGCATTCGATTGCATTAAAAAAAAAAAACCACCAAATTTGGTATACATATTCTGTGGCCGCCCAGAAGGCTAGAAATGCAAAAACTAACCAAATTTTTTTATAGATATTCTGTGGGCCCCAAAAAGGCTGTAAATGCAAACTAACCAAGGGCGGATCCAGGGGGGGGGCGGAGGGGGCGACCGCCTCTGACCCCCCCTTCCCCACTTGGACAATTTGATCGCGACACACTTTCGAGATAAAAAGTAGATCTTATATACATCGGACACCTTATATACATTCTCCCCCCCCCCCATAAAAAATTCCTGGATCCGCCCTTGAAACTAACCAAATTTTGTATACATAGTCGAAAGGGCTAGAATCTTCATTTTTTACCCCCCCCCATTTTGGATGGTTAGATTTTGCATTTCTAACCTTCTGGGGGTGAACAGAGTATGTACACAAAATTTGGTGGAATTTGGTCGAAAGGGCTAGAATTTTCATTTTTGCCCCCCCTCCTTTTTTCTCTGATATCTACTCTTATTAAACGAGCAAAAAAATTTTATATATTTGTTTTTGTATCTTAGTTCTATTTTGAAAACGGCTCTACCGATTTTGATGAAACAAATTCTATTAACAATTTTTAAGGATGAGAAAACGATCTGGCTAGATCTGGTCCTCATCAAAATTCATCTTAATTGACTTTTTCTTAACTAAAGTAATTATTGATAGATGAAAATGTCAATAAAAAAGTTTGTTTACATTTTTCTCAATTATCTTTTATTTATTAATTTGTTTTTTTAATTTTAAAACCCACTAATACTTTATAATAAATATTATTATATATTAGTAAATTTTGATAATTTCTTTTTTTTTTAATTGGCAATTTTATTTAATTTTGAAACCAAATAAAAATCGACCTTTTTATCAGAATTTTAAATTAAAAATAATATTAATATATAGCAAAATTAACTTAATCAAAAAGTTACCGAGCACCGCTCGGTGGCTCCAGGTACTAATGTTTAAAACACATTTACAAAAAAATGTATTTTATGTTCTTTTCACAAATATATTCAGTTTTTTTTCTAGTTATTTTTTTCATTTTTTTATACCTTTTCAAAATGTGGCAGATCTTTATGCCCCACTCTGTATTATATACGTTTGATAATTTTAGGTATACAAATTGCTATAATTTATTTTTTAAGTCAAATAATACTATATTAATCTAGATTAATTTGTAACAACGCTTAGAGAAATTTCTCTAAAAAAATTACGCTCTTGCCTAGAATCGAACCGACGAACTCTTGAACTATAGTCATTGGCTCTACCGATTACTCCATTGGGACATTAATATTTATATCTTGATTTTTCTTACTAAAACTAGATATTTTTGATTTGGACTTTGTGTCGAGATAATATTGTATTCATTTGAACTCGAATGAAAATGAAAAAACACCAATAGATTTTAAATTAAGAGACATTAAATATATAATAATTAACGAGGCAAATTTGAAATATAATTGTCAGCGCGGCTCCAATCGATTTTCATTAACCAGGCAAATTTGAAATTCTAATTTCTAATTTGGACTCGAATTTTGAAATGAAAGACTCCAATTCATTTTGAATTAAGAAACATTAAATATATTGATCATTATTCCTTCCCCCCCCCCCCCTCGCCACTCAAAAGTTAAAGAGGCGAAACTTTTAAGAGACGATGTATTTTCGGTAGTTTACCGGTATACATTTGGAGTGTGGTTTTTTAAGAGGAATAAAATTTTTGGACCGAGACGCTGCCCGCCGGGGCACCAGCCCGGAGGGCCGAGCTTCGAGGGCGTGCCGAAGGCACGCACAAAAAGCTCGTTAATTCAATAATTTCCGACTGTTAATTCCAGAGAATTCTAGAAATTATTTTTAAAACATGAGAAATGACAATAATTGGGCACAAAAGGGGCCTGTCATTCTGGGGAGAAAGCCCAAGTTTGGCGTGAAGAGCGGCGCCTCACCGTCTAAGTTCTCTAATTACAGTAGGTAAATGCAAAATAAATTAAATAAAAAAAGATACAAAAATAAATCAAACAAAAATACTCGGTAGGCCCGAAAGGCGGCCGCCCTCCCTCTAGTATTCATTTCATTAAAAAAACATTTTTTTTTATCATGTTTAAAAATGTCTGAAATGTGAAGAAAAATCATTTTCAACTTGATTATTTGTTTTTCTTTCTATTAACTGGTTGCTTGGATTCCGATACTTACGATAATTCAAAAGACCATAGAGTCTTGGAAAATAGTTATTCGTGTGCCAAAATGTTTATATTTCCAATACAGAGAACTGATTAAATTTCGATCTCTCTAGCGTTTCTAAAATTCAATAAATATCATGTTTTCGAATGATTTTATTGAGATTTTAAGGCGTTGTCATAATATAGGCATTAATAAACATTTTTTCCAATTTCAATTAAAATAATCATTTTATTGATTTTAAAACCCACTAGTATAGTTTATTTATAAATAATTTTTATATTTGACAAAATTTTAATTGAATTAATCTCAAGGAATTAAATTTAAATGGTTTATTATATTAAAAAAATTAGGGCGGCTCTAGCCCTGATAGTGTATACCGAGTCTTGAAATGTTAAATTTCAAAATACAGGCGAGATCATTTCTTTTCCTTCAAGGGCGTTGATAATATTCCGGGCGGCCATTTTGGCCATTTCCGTTCGCGTATTTACAGTGGCGCCTCCTATGTGAGAGCAACAGAACTGCAACAAATACAATAACAATTACTTATTTACATTCATTAGAATTTTACAAATTGTTAAAATAATAATCTTTGAAGGAAAAAGTATAAAAAACTTTTTCAAGTATCGGTGAGCTTTCCTTAAGTTATTTGAGCTGAATCTTGGCGCAGTGGTGAAGTTTAATAATACAAACTTGGCTCATTAGCTAATAAAATAAGTTTGATAGCATCCGGTATAAGAATTCGATTTTTTTTTTCTTGATTTTTCTGTAATAAATAAATAAAAATTGTCGGAGAGTCATTTGGATTGGCCGGGATTCGAACCCGGCTAGTCCCCAGCCTCAACTCCAGCCAATTGGTGAGAGCGTCTCGCCGGACAAGAGAGGGTCCGAGTTCGATCCCCGGCTGGTACAAATGTCTCTATTAATTTTTTTTTATTAAAAAAAATGTGTCTTGCTTTTAGAAGCAAATCTCAATTAAATTTTGCCCAGTTGCTAGGAGAAGGGGAATTATTTTTCAATATTTGCTGCTGCAAATTAACGTTTTTTCAGAACTGAAGGTAAGAAGAACAAAATTTGATCATTTTTAAGGTGAAAACACAAACATTTCGGCACCAGAAAGACATTTTTCCGATTCGAAGTCTTATTTTTAAACTAGACGTAGCAAGTTTGACCAAATGACTCTGAAAAAGGAGGCACTGGCTTTTAGAAACACTGAATGTGTTTTGCTAATTGGTTGTTTAACTTACTGCAGTTGGAGAGACGGGTCAGAGGATCGTCTTTCGGCAATGGCTCGGGGGTCATGACGTCAAGGCCTGCGCCGGCAATCCCCCCCGATTGCAGCGCCGCCACCAAAGCAGGCTGATCCACCAGACCTGAAAATAATTTATTCTACCTATACAGTCAAATCATATACTTAATCTTATTAAACTAGAAACTAGTTCTATAAGAATCCGGCGGCGCACAGTGGTCTCAAATACCGAAAACCTGCCCAAAATATGAAGACGTTCTTCAAATTGAATAAAACTTCGTATACTAAGATTTTCGAGGTCGCTGATTACGAATCAAAATGGCGGTTCCAATATGGCGGACACAAATATTTTTAAAATATCAGATTTATACGAAATTTGCTATTTATGGCTTTTTAAGGTCACTGATTACGAATCAAAAGTCAAAATAACGAAAAACAAAATGGCGGTTCCAATATGGCGGACATAAATATTTTAAAAATATCAGATTTATCCGTAATTTGGCATTTAGGGGTTTTTGAGGTCGCTGCTTACGAATCTAAGTTAAATTTACAAAAATAATATGTTTGACATAAATTCTACTTACTTCCAGAAGTATTTTCCATTTTTTAGAAAGAAGATCAATCAACTTTTCACTAAGATATTTTTAAAGTGAGGTTTACTCAAACTAGGGTAACTTTGCCAATGAATATAACCTAAAGAAACACAATAGGTACCTTTTATCTTGACCATCAAATACTTAAACTATGAGGGTATCCAACTTAACGGCCGAAAACTCCCTACTAATAACTTTTTTTTTACTTAGATATGGTATTATAATGTTTTAAAATTATAAATTGTGGTGTTTTTTTGAGGCTCTTGAAAACCTTGAAAACAGATGTAATGTCTTCGTTAGGAAAAGGAAATAAAAATTTCTTTATATTCTAACAAATTTATTTTCATGAAAAATATGAGATGTTTCGGCGGATATTCTCCATCATCAGTCTGACAAGGGAAACATAATCTTAATTAATTAGTAATTTACTGTAATTAAGATTATGTTTCCCTTGTAGACTGATGATGGTGTGAGAATATCCGCCGAAACGTCTCATAAGTTTTTCATGAAAATAAATTTGTTAGAATATAAAGAAATTTTATTTTTTCCTAACGAAGACATTACATCTGTTTTCAAGGTTTTCAAGAGCCTCAAAAACACCACAATTTATAATTTTTTTTTACTTTTGGCCAATTTTCGGGATTTGGGACCACTGGGTGGCGCCTCAGAAACCGGCGTAGAATCCCCTCCCAAGTCATTAAATACAAATAAATAAATTAATTAAATTAATAAATGAACCAACCAGACCTCCTCTTCCTATATTGATGAAAATCGCGCTCGATTTCATTTTATCAAACACATCTTTATTGAACAATAATTTGGTCTCATCAGTGAGAGGGCATGCGGCGATGACGTAATCGCTCTGCTCAATCAACGTATCAAACGGCACGAATTCTCCGCCGAGTGCTTGGGCTGGAACAACAAAAAAAAAACAGAATTAATGAAAAATATTAAAAAAATAATTAAAAAAGTATTAGGTAAGTAAGCTATTAATAATGCGATTAATAGCCAGAGATTATTAATAAACTTTTGAAGATTGTCATTTACAAATGAAGAAACGATTTGTACTGGTATATTGCTCTTTTAATATTATAATGGGTGAAGTAAAAAGTTCTTGGCCTTTTCTGTTAGATGGCTTTAATGAGCCATATCTCACGATGTATAAGTCGTATCTGGTCATTCTTTTTTTGCGATGTAAAGGTGACTTAACGCTTTAAAAAAAAGTAATTTGACAGTTTTGTGTTTGGTGAAGCCAGTTGTGTGTTAGAGCGTTCCAAAATGGAGGTAAAAAAAAAGAGAAAATTCGATACATGCTTCAGTATCACTAAGACCAAGGGAAAAAGCAGAGCAGGGGGCCAAAAACTGTGTGCTGTTTATGGACCCAATACAGTATCAAATGCAACAACAAAGCGGTGATTCCTACGGTTCCGATCTGGTAATATGGACGTCGAAGATAAGACACTCTGGTAGGCCAATTGGTAGGAAATTGTCGAGTCGGACCGGCATGCGAGCACTTATATTCCATTGTCCAGGAAATGAAGATTAGCCAGAAAACCATTTCCACAAGGCTGTTCTCAAGAAGAAGCTCGATGTATGGATGCCACACGAATTGACACAAAAAAAACTTTTGGACCGAATTGAAGCCTGCGATTGTTTGCTCAATCGATGGCGATGGGGATGGTGACTGGCGATGAAAAATGGATCATATAGGAGAACAACGGGCAAAAAATATCGTGGTCCAAGGGCGGTGAGCCAGCCACAACGATCGCCAAGCCCGGATTAACGCCCAAGATGGTTTTACTGTGTGTTTGGTGGGATTGGAAGGGAATCATCCACTATGAGGTGCTCCCATCGGGCCAATCACTCAATTCGGACCGATATTGTCAACAACTGGCGATCGACGAGAAGTGGCCAGAATTGGCCAATAGGAAGGGTGTTGTGTTCCATCAATTGGACGACAATCCGCACACATTGTTAACGACGCGCCAGAAGCTCCGAGAGCTGGGAGGTTATATCGCACCCGCCATATATCCCAGACCTCGATCGACGAGAAGTGGCCAGAATTGGCCAATAGGAAGGGTGTTGTGTTCCATCAATTGGACGACAATCCGCACACATTGTTAACGACGCGCCAGAAGCTCCGAGAGCTGGGAGGTTATATCGCACCCGCCATATATCCCAGACCTCGATCGACGAGAAGTGGCCAGAATTGGCCAATAGGAAGGGTGTTGTGTTCCATCAATTGGACGACAATCCGCACACATTGTTAACGACGCGCCAGAAGCTCCGAGAGCTGGGAGGTTATATCGCACCCGCCATATATCCCAGACCTCGATCGACGAGAAGTGGCCAGAATTGGCCAATAGGAAGGGTGTTGTGTTCCATCAATTGGACGACAATCCGCACACATTGTTAACGACGCGCCAGAAGCTCCGAGAGCTGGGAGGTTATATCGCACCCGCCGTATATCCCAGACCTGGCACAAAGCGATTATCACATTTTCAAGCATTTACAAAATTTTCTTGATGGTACAAAACTGGCCTCAAGAGAGACTTGTGAAAATGAGCTAAGTTTTTCAACAATAGGGACGAGGACTTCTTCAACTGCCGAATTATAAGATTGCCCTCAAAAAGAACAAAAGTCATCGAACAAAACGGCGCATATTTGATCTAAATAGGAAAATCCTAACTTTGTTAATTTTATCGTGGAAATAAAGAGAAAAAAGCCTGAGAACTTTTTACTTCACCTATTATTAGAGATTTAATAAAGAAAATAAGACGCCTGTATTTTATGCAACCAAACTAGACTGTATGTTTCGCGGAGGCTAGCCAACAGGCGTGGGTGGTGGGAATCTGAAATCATTGGAGGGAAAAGTGAAAACTTTTTCAATACTTTCTCAACGCTTTCTTCAACATACATATTATAGATATTAGTAAGAAAAGTGAACTGTTCCACTTAGCTACAATACATAGATAAATCAAAAGAGTAGCCCGACTAATAAATAAATATAAATCTAATTATCTATTCATAATTTATTTTTTGATTTAATTAATTATCTTTTTATGATTTTAATTTCAATATATCTATTAATATTTGAATTGGTCTATAGTGGGCCAGTAAAGGGAAATATAAATAAGTTGAAATAAAAGTCAACTGTCTATTTGTTACTTTATTTTGTGGCAGACGCAATCAGATATTCAATTATGACAAAAGCGTGTTCAGTAGCGCTATACCGCTGGTCTCAATTTCATTTTCATGTGCATACAGGGTGTCCCATACTGGAAAAGATACACTGTGAACAGGAGATATGGTAAGCCAGTTTATATGACGGTTTAGACATTTATAATAAATTTTATTAAAAGGTTCGTGCTTTGAAAGTTAGAGGCATTTTTTATTATGACTAACTCACCCTAAGTCACAATTATAACACGTAAAATAGCTATTATACCAGCAGCATCGATGTCTACTATTAAGAGATCAGTTACAACTAAGATGTAAAACAATTGATTAACATATCCAACAGAACAACACTATCAAATACGTGATCTTAAATCGACCTGCCTTGCATTTATACATGATCTTGACAGAATGCCAAAGTTCCAAACAACTTGCCATACTTGTTCACTAGACTTTTTACATTAACGACGACTCCAGGCTAGTTGATATAAATTTTTAACACATAAGTCACGACAAAATTCAATTTCTTTCATTGGAATATGTATAATAATTATTTGTATTTATCTATTAGTGGGTGTTAAAATAAATATACCAATTAATTAATAATAAAAATTAAAATAAAAACACATGTTTGCATTTGTTTTGTTTATATACCTTCGGCGGCCCTCTTGCTAGCCAGAGGGCACGCCACCTGGACCTCCAGCCCTCGAACCCCCCCCCCCCATATTTTTCACCCCTCCTCCCTTTTTGGGTGTTTTTTATGGGGGAATTTTTTAAACAAAAGTTGTCAACAATCACATTCCCTAGAACTTTGCTTATTATAAAATCTGCGGTAGAGTTAATAGTTTAGGAGTTATTTGATAGTTTTCATTTGTGCGTCCCCCCAAACCCTCTTTTGGGGTCAAAATATCAAAACGTTATATAGCTAAAAACGTAAGTTAGAAGACATCTGATACAAATATGAAATTTGATAATAATCCCTTCAGCCGTTTTGACGTGAATCGTGAGCAACTTTTCGCGGAAACCACGCAAACATGCAGACATACATACAGACAGACAGACATACAGGAATTTTGTTGAGGGTGTTTTCGTTCATAACTTTGCTTGAAACGTGTGCGACCAAAATTTGGCGTGATTTGGAGCAATGTACAGACAAAACCTTAATTTTATATATATAGATATCGCAGGTTCGAATCCTGTCGAGTGATCAATTTCATTTTTTTGTTTTTCAAAAATAATAAAATAAGTTCTTGATTGTACATAATAAGGGCGTTGTTTATTACGTTAGGTATAGGGTAATTTGTTCGAAGTTGGTGCTTGCTTGCCTTGGGGTTTAACAGTGTGCCCGCAGTAGAGAAGTTTCCCGATTTCAAACGGCCCGAGGCGCCTGGCTATGGCCTCCCCGATCTTGCCGAACCCCACAATCCCGAAGGTGGCCCCCTGGATTTCGTGGCACATAAACCAATTGAATTTCTCCGTTGTCCATGTTCCACTACAACAAACAAACAAAAACAAGAATAATTATATATTTATATTTGAAAAGATTTAGTTCCCAATAGAGAAGTAGCAGAGTTGATAATTCATAAGGGGAAATCAATGCGGTTTTCCTCTGATTGATGAAAATAAAGCCATATCTATATACCGGTTGAGACAGTCTTATAACTCAAAAACAGTGCATTATATGAAAAAAAGTTTCAAATAAAAGATTATTTATGTCGAGGGGGAAACTAAACTACACTACTGTGTGTCGACCTAGAACAAGCTTTCAGGGGTATCTCAAGGTCAACTGTACATATTCTTAATCTAGAAAAAACTGAACAACTTTTATTAGAACTATTGTATTTTTTTATAAGACATCAAATAAACAAAATATTAAATCAATTAGATCTCAAAAAAACTCTAATAATTATTTTAACAATTATTCAACTTAATTATCAAATAATAATGATTAAATAAATATTTATTAAATCGAAAAGTCACAACAATGGAAATAAGTGTTTATAATGATATTAAAACTTGTTATACTCAGATTTAAGAGATTATTTTGTACTTATAATAGAACTAGTTAAAATTATTGAGTTTAAAAAGTTTATTTCTCGTGTCAATCTAGTAGATAGTTATATTGTATTACCATAATAAAAATGGAGCATTTTTTGTTGAAGACAAAATTGAAATTGTCTTAATTTAAGGTGAATGTGGAAGACGTGTTATGGGTTATGGGGCTGCCATTGAAATGGATGCCGAGCGTTTTCCTGATAGGAATACATTCTCACAAGCTTCATTTAATCGTGTTGTAAATCTGTTGAAAAAAAAATAAAAAAAATTTAAAGGCTACTAAGAAACTGAAACAGGCAAAAATAACGAAATTGGAACTGGAATTCATCCAGAAGACTTGCGATACACTCTGGAATGTCTCAGAACAGTGTCGTAAAATTATTAAATCATTAATTATTATTAAATTATTTATTTAATAATTAATTATTTAATCATTATTATTTGATAATTAAGTTGAATGATTGTTAAAAATAATTATTATTTGGATTTTTTTGAGATCTAATTGATTTAATATTTTTTTATTATTTGATGTCGTATAAAAAAATAGTTCTAATAAAAGTTGTTCAGTTTATTTTGTAGATTTAGACTATGTAATGAAAAATATAGAGTTTCACTTAAAAAACAGAACTTGACATTGAAATACCCTTGAAAGTTTGTTCTACGTTGACAAACAATAGCGTAGTTTAGTTTCCCTCTCGATATAAACAAACTTTTATTTGAAACTTTTTTCCATATAATGCACTGTTTTTGAGTTATAAGACTGTCTCAAGATAAAAAAACTCACCCGGTATATGTTCGTCATTTTGTTTTTTGTAATTTTGACTTTTGATTCGTAATCAACGACCGTGAAAACCTTAGTATACCAAGTTTTATTCAAATTGAAGAACGCCTTTATATTTTGCCCAGGTTTGGGACCAGTGTGCGCATGCGCCCCGACGAAAACGTCGGCTCTCGTGTTAACACGTGACGTCAGCGTAGTGTGTTGAATGTGGCTTAATACTTTATCTGCTTCACATTGAATAAAGTAAAAAATCATTAGCATTATTTATTTTATACGAAAATAACGATCGAGAGATACTGAATATTGATGAAGCAGAGGGCAACCTCATTGATAAAATAAGTGATAAATTTTCGTGTTACTTGAGTATATGTTCCCGGCCCTGTTGCAGACGGCTGGCCGTGGCCAGGATGAGCGTCATCGTCGTGTTGGCGACCGTGTTGGCCAGCGCCAGGGAGGTGTTTCCGAACTTGACCCGCCGCTCCCTGAGGGCGCGCGTGTCCACATTGTCATACCCGGCCAGCATCGTCGACACCACCTTCAGATTAGACCCTGGAAAAATTAATTAAAAGGGCGAGCTGGGCTTAGAATTTCGTCTACAAGATTTACGAACAAGCTTCTATTGAGTAATTGGTATTACATGTCAGAAGGGTTGTATTCACATACCCCTCTCTGGGTCAGACTTCCATGAAAGAAAGATTATTTTCTTAGGGCCTTTCTTTTTACTTATATGCTCAAGTATTGTAATCGTCAGAGATGTACAAGATACCTCATAAAAAGTATCTGGAATACAAGGTACAAGATACTTTTGTAAATAGTATTTGAAATACCAAATACAAAATACGTTATTTTCTAAATACTTTTTTAAAACAATATACTTTTTGAAAGAAAACAGAAGAGAAATCGTAGAGTCGACTCTAGGGTTCCGTTTTTACAACATAATAATAAAGAAAAAAATGGAACTTACCAGCTTTTTGGATTAAATGTTCGCTTAAATGTTGAGACGGGCCCCAAAATATGGCATCGACATCCGCAATTTTCTTTTCTAGCTCTTCAATTGGGGGGTTAATTTTAGGTTCACAAAATATCAATTCATATCTAGGAAAAAAATAAAATATAATTATTGTTATTGTAGGAAGCGGGCTTCACCAAATTGGCTTGTAGGGGTCAAATAACACAAGTATTTATTATTAAATCTATTTATTTACAAAAAGGGGGGAGTTTACATATCTCAGTCTAGGGGTTCGCCGTGCAAAAATCTTAAAACATCAGCTTAGAACTAACATCAATTTAGTACATCAAAGTAGAACTGCTAATTAGAAAACTGAACTTTCGTTGTCATCTCAATTCTTTATATCTAAGCTAGGAGAAATAAGGGGAGCTCCCATTGTCGTACAGAGCTCAATGTGTCAGCCCTCTCCGTAAGTATCTATGCACCTGGTTCCCTCGGCCAGTTTCGTTCCAAGCTCTGAATAGCAAGCATCGCCCTTGGAAGGCCCTCTGGGTCCACCCTGGCCACTCGGCCACTCTGCTGGCGACCTCAGGCCCACGGGGCCTGCAGTCACCCCGAAGCTGGCATATTATTTATCTAGTACTCTTATTAAACGAGCCAAAATTTACTTGTTTGTATATTTGTATCCTAGTTCTATTTTGAAAACGGTTCTCACCGATTTTGATGAAATCAACTCTATTAACAAGTTTTGAGGATAAGATCTGGCTAGGTCTGGACCTCGACAAATTTCATCGTAATTGATCTTTTCTTAATTAAAGTAATTATTGACAGATGAAAATCTCAATAAAAAAGTTTGTTTACATTTTTTTCAATTATCTTTTATTTATTAATTGTTTTTTTAATTTTAAAACCCACAAATAGGTTATAGCAAATATTAATATATTATATTAAAAATAGGAATGTTTTTTGTTTAATTAACAGGTGGATTCATAACAAAACAGGTGTGTTTACAAATAAAGTGGTTGAAGTGGCTTTTTTTATATAACTTGGAAACAAATCTTATTTGATTTTATGTTTTTATTTCAGATCCTATACGATTATTTTTTTTATTATTATAACACGCTATAAATAAAACAGCTCGGCAACTTTTTGCTTCAGTTAAAAGTTATATATTAATATTATTTTTAATTTATAATTTGAAAGTTTATATTGGGAAAATAAGGACAAGTTTTTTATGTGTGACTTTTTTATTTATCCACCAACGTTTCGTCGACTTTGCCGACTTCTTCAGGGCTTCAAATAGTCGATGGGCTTCAAATAGTAGATTTTTGTATATAGGGATAAAACGGAGAAGAAAAAGAAAAGTATTCTATTCTATTTTTATAAGAAGTGATTTCTGTTCTGTTTTGTATTGATAAGGTTGTTATTATAAAGAGAAAAATTGTGTTTTTTGTGAATGTGCCAAATATCTTTTGAAAATTGTATTCTGATGGCCTTCAATGGTAACGAAGGTAATAAGAAAATTTAGACGAATGTGTGACATGACTATTTGAAGCCCTGAAGAAGTCGACAAAGTCGACGAAACGTTGGTGGATAAATAAAAAAGTCACACATAAAAAACTTGTCCTTATTTTCCCAATATAAACTTTCAAATTATAAATTAAATTATGGACGGAAACGATAATAATTATTTTTAATTTAAAATTCTGATAAAAACCACTGTACCTATGCAAAAACTGGGTGCGGGGGTGGGGCCGGGGGTATAGGAGGTGTGGTGCAGTGGTGGGGGGGCCAGGTGCGGGGTTGGGACGGGGTGGAGGTGGGGTGCAGTGAGGGGTCTGGGGGGACGAAGTGCGGGGTTTTAGAGGGAGGGCGTTCGGGGGGGGGGGGGTATCGGGGGGGTCCATGTATACCATATATAGCAGCGGTGCCCAACCTACGGTTCTTCACGGGCCAGATCCGGCCCCCGAGCGAGTTGACACTAAATATGTATTTTATGTAAAATATTTAAAAATTTTATTGCAGCGTTAGACTCTTATCCTAATTTGAGGAAATTTGGAATGAAAATGACGACGGCGTTTGCAAGTACATATATTTGTGAACAAACATTTTCTACTTTAAAAAGAGCTAAACGAGCGTCTCGCGCTCGGCTTTCAGATGATCACCTTCATTCCATATTAAGTAGAAACGTTACCCAACTTGAACCAAATATTCAAAAATTAGTTTCTGAAAAGCAACATCCGACTTCACATTAATAAATCGTGACTACAGATTTTGTCTTTTTTTTAATCCAACTACATATCTTAATAATATCCTAATAAAAAGGATTGTATATTTTAGCCGCACCATTAATTTAAAAACGTAATATTTTCATTAAATTTACAAATATTTTGAAAAAAAAATGAATCAGCACAAAATATTCATGAATTCATTGGAAATGTTGCATTTTTTAATTAAAGGTGCAGCTAAGATATACAATTATAAAAAATCCGGCCCGCGAGATCATATGTCATGTTGAATCCGGCCCGAAGACAAAAAAGGGTTGGGCACCACTGATATATAGTGTACTATATATATATATATTTGTATTTTAAATTAAAAATAATATTAATATATAGCTTTTAAGTGAAGTAAAAAGTTACCGTGCATCGCTCGGTGGCTCCAGGTACTTATATTTAAATTCAGAGGCCAGGTACCGACTCTACGATATATCTATCCCCCCCCCCCCCACCCAAAAAAAAATAGTAACGAGTTTTTTCTCAAATTTTCCAAAAAGTTCAATAAAAATAAAGAAATCAATATGATAAATCGTCAACATGCATTCTGTAATATAAATTCGTCCCTTGTTGGGGTCCATCAGTTTAATTTCATGTTTACTGAATGATTAGTCGGGGTGCGGGGTGGGGGGCACTTATTCCCTTCCCCACCTAAATAAAATATTGCAAATAAAAAAAATACAAATTAAATATTGTCTAAATTTGAGGGTAGAAATGGACAAATAAATGAAAATCTCTAATACATTTAGATGAAATGTCAGAGAGAAGAGGTAAGTGTAAGTAAGTTGGGTGGCTGGTGGTTACCATACTTACTTGCTGGCGTTGAATAAGGGAAGAGCGTGTTGGCTTATATGGTCGCAAAACCCAATTAACACTTTCAATTTAGTCATAATGGCAAATGGAATATTAAATTAATAAAAATCTCAAGGAATTTTTACTTGGCAAAGTAAATATGAGGTTAACCTATATAGGATAGGGATGAGAGTCCAATCGATTATATAAGAGAGCCAGCCAACCATGTGAGTGCTCGATGACAGACAGAGATTATTATAGAAGGTCCTCTTTCTATATGGATATTGAGCAGATAGATAAAAATATTATATGTAAGCGTTGCTCATTAATTTTTTGCTTTAGTTCAAAATATATCATATTAATATTATTTTTAATAATTTAATATTCAATAAAAAAAATACCTCCAATTCATTAAATTGGCAAATTCTACTATATAATAATATTTGTGATGAATTATTAGTGGGATTTAAAATTTAAAAAAAATAATTATTAAAAGGAAATTGAATAAAAAAAATGTAATTATCTATCTATCTATCTACTCTTATTAAACCACGAGCTTTTCGTGCGTGCCTTCGGTACGCTCTCGAAGCTCGGCCCTCCGGGCTGGTGCCCTGGCAGACAGCGTCTCGGTCCAAAAATTTTATTCCTCTTAAAAAACCACACTCCAAATGTATACCCCTAAACTACCGAAAATACATCGTCTCTTAAAAGTTTCGCCTCTTTAATTTTTGAGTGGCGAGGGGGGAAGGGAGGAATAATTATCAATATATTTAATGTTTCTTAATTTAAAATGAATTGGAGTCTTTCATTTCAAAATTCGAGTCCAAATTACAATTATATTTCAAATTTGCCTGGTTAATGAAAATCGATTGGAGCCATCAGTTTAAAATCCGAGCTGACAATTATATTTCAAATTTGTCTCGTTAATTAATATATATTTAATGTTTCTTAATTTAAAATCTATTGGTGTTTTTTCATTTTCATTCGAGTTCACATGAATACAATATTATCTCGACACAAAGTCTAAATCAAAAATATATAGTTTTAGTAACAGAAATCAAGATATAAATATTAATGTTGCATTGGTGTAATGGCTAGAGCTGATGCTCTTAGTTCAAGAGTTCATCGGTTCGATTCTAGGCAAGAGGGCAATTTTTTTAAAGAAAATTCTCTCAGCGTTGTTACAAATTAATCTAGGCTCTTATATATAGTATGCGCGGATCCAGGGGGGGGCGATGGGGCGACCGCCCTCCCCATAGCATTGGAGATCAACATTTTAATTTAATTTCTTTTTTTTTATAACATCAAATTTTAAAATTGAAGAAAATAAAGTTCTATGTGTGTGTGTGTGGGGCGTCTCTGACCCCCCCCGCTTGGGAAATTCGATAGCGACACACTTCCTAGATCAAAAGTAGATCTTATATTTCGGCGACCCCCCCCCCCCCCAAATCAGAGGTCTGGATCCGCGCCTGTATTAAACGAGTAAAAATTGTATATATATTTATATATTAATTTATTTGTTTGTATCTTAGTTCTATTTTGATCGGTTCTACCGATTTTGATGAAACCAACTCTATTAACAAGTTTTGAGGATGAGAAAGCGATCTAACTAGTTCTGGACCTCGACAAATTTCATCTTAATTTATCTTTTCTTAATTAAAGTAATTATTTATAGATGAAAATCTCAATAAAAAAGTTTGTTTACATTTTTTTTAATTTTCAAACCCACGAATACTTTATACCAAATATTGTTATATATTAGAATTTGCCAATTTAATTGATTAAAATTCCTCTTATTAAAAAACACCGACTAAAAATATTATCGCAAGCTAGAAGTACAAGTACAGTTGATGGTGGGGAAGTAATCTCCGAAATCGAAGCCTATTTCATGTAAAAAATTGCTTCAATAAAATTATTATTTATTTAATTGATTAAAAAATTCGATAAATTGTTATTTAATTAAAAAAAAATTATACGGAATTTATTTATATAGGTATATACACATAATCTATGGACCACTAGAAAGATAGAAATGCAAAAACTGGGTGCGGGGTGGGGATGGATGTGGGGAGTAAAGGAGGTGGGGGTGCAGTTGTGGGGGATCCGGGGGAGGGGTCGAGGTGCGGGGTTTGGGTGCAATGGGGCGGAGTGGGGGTGGCGGTGGGGGTGCAGTGGTCGGGGCGAGGTGCGTGGTTTTGGGCGAGCCCCATAATACTTCTTCCACATTCACCACATAAATTAAGACCATTTCAATTCTGTCTTCAACAAGAAATACTCCATTTTTATTATGGTAATACAATATAACTATCTACTGGATTGACACGAGAAATAAACTTTTATAAACTCAAGAATTTTCACTAGTTCTATTAAGTAAAAAATAATCTCTTAAATGTGTGTATAATGAAGTTTTAAAATCATTATAAACACTTATTTTCATTGTTGTGATTTTTCGATTTAATAAATATTTATTTAATAATTAAATAGTTAATCATTATTTATTGATAATTAAAAGTTGAATAATTGTTAAAAATAATTATTAAGATTTTTTTTGAGATCTAAGTAATTGATTAATTTTTTTTTTTTATTTGATATCGTATAAATAAATAGTTCTAATAAAAGTTGTTCAGTTTTTTTAGTAGATTCAGAATATGTACAGAAACATATAGGTTTCTATTTAAAAAACTGAACTTGACCTCCAAATACCCTTGAAATCTTGTTCTAGGTCGACAAACAATAGAGTAGTTTAATTTCCCCTTCGATTTTTTCCATATGCACTGTTTTTGAGTTATAAGACTGCCTCAAGATAAAAAACTCACCCGGTAGATTCTTTTATTTACTATGTTTCACTTACAACCAACACCGCTTTCCTTAGAAGTAATTGAAAATTTCATTGTTTATCCGTGTTATCTGTATACTAAAAGCCCCTCTGGGGGGGGGGGATTATTTAAGAGGAGGGAGAGCTCTTAACGAGTTAAGAGCAATGGGAGAGAATATGAAAATTTAATGGATGAAAGTTGTTATATATTTAAAAATAAGTCCATACAATATAATTATTATTTATACATTTGAAAAAATATGCGGTCAACCGGGTAGAGAACGATGCAGATGCAGGCCAAGGACCGACCACTCGAGAGTCTAAAGATATAATTCAAGTAATAATTCAAAAGATAAGTACACAATAAGTGTGTAATACTTATAAATAAATGCAATTAATGACTCCCACGCATCTTAGAAAGAAGACGACGGATAGACGTTTAGAAAATAAAATAATAAATATATATATATATATATATTTCCTTGGAGGGAGATTTTAATATTGCAAACTTCTTTTTGTTTGTATATCGTCTAAAATTTGTCTCATTTCTTCATCTTCAAAGCGACCCTCCAAACTGAAAACAGAAAAAAAAGAAAGATTAGCGAATAGAATATTTAAAAAATATCTAAAAAAAAAAGAAAGGCTAGCGAATAGAATATTTTTATTTATTTATTTAACGGGCAGTCACACCCCTTTTTTTAGAAAATCATTAAATGTATATCAACAGTAATAAGTTGATGTGTACTGATGTGGCCATCCACTTGACTTTAGCATACATGTGGGGTTAGTTTTTGCATTTTTAGACTCCTGGGGGCCCACTGATTATGTATACAAAATTTGGTTGAGTTTGGTACAAGAGGCTAGATTTACATTTTTTGACCATACACCCCACCCCCCTCCATTTTGGGCGGTTAGTTTTTGCATTTTTAGACTTTTAGGGTCCTCTGATTATGTATACAATTTGGTTGAGGGTAAATGGCCAAGATTTTCATTTTTTACCCCCCCCCCCCCTAATTCTGGGTCGATATGCACCAAAATCTAATCAGGTCTTAATCTTAATGGACCAAAACTACGTGTGAAATTTGCTTTCGATATTTTTTGAGCTAGGTCGTCCACAAAAATTTGGTAACGCACAGACTAACTAACAGACATTTTGACAAAACAATTATTATCTCGAAAAATATAATTTTTTCGATGTTCACTTATTAGAGATTTTTTGTAGAGCAAAATGCCATGGTTTCGCACAATTTTTTTAATCAAAATAGTTTCAGCCGTTTTTAGATATTTAGAAAAAAAAGAAGAAAAAAAAACACTTTTTTCATGCGCGATTACAATACTTGACCATACCCTGTATGGTAAAGTAAAAATGAAGAAAAAATATAAATAAAGTAAAAATGACATAGAGAACAATGCAAAGTGGAAAGAAAAATAATAACATAAACATTATTAGGAAACAAAAGTCCAATAATTAAATGACTAGGCAAAAAAATATAAATTATTTAGAACACACAACAAACAAATTTATATAAATCAACAAAGGGATACTAATTAAGATAAAATATAAAATCAGAATATATGAATTATATACAAATGATTAAATCCAAAAAGGGGATTTCTAAGGGTTGATTATCAGTGGGCTGTAAGTAATAGGTAGGAGCTGTGCCGGATAAAATGGGCAGAATTGTAGTTAAACCGGGCGTATATGAAGACACTCAATAAATAACATTTCGTATACAAAATCACTGTCGCCTTTATTATAAAGGGATAAATAAATAATAATCAAAACCAGACGGCAATTATAAATATTGGAGATGAGCAAAGAGAAGCCAAAATAAAAAAAGGTGTAAGACAAGGATGTGTGCTGTCACCCATGATTTTCAACTTATACATAGAAGAAGCGATTAAAGAATTCAAAGACAAAATTGATACAGGTATCGAAATCCAAGGTCAAAAGATCGCTATGTTAAGATTTGCCGATGACATTGCCCTTCTAGGAAGCAATAAAAAAGAATTAGAGGACGCCCTGAATGGAATTAACCAAATCCTAATAGAAGAAATCAAAATGAAAATAAACAAGAATAAAACCAAAGTCCTAGTATGTACAAAAAAAGAACAAACGAGACAGGAATGCATCAAAATTAACCAAGAAAACCTAGAAGGAGTTAAGGAATTCCGCTACCTAGGAAGTAAAATAACATGGGATGGGAGGAGCGAAAACGAAATTAAATCAAGAATTGCCCAAGCAAAAATGGGGTTTAATTCAAAACAAAAACTAGTATGCTCCTCCTCAATCAGCTTAGAAAACAGGAAGTTGCTATTGAAGACATATGTATGGAGCATAGCCATGTACGGGTGTGAAACCTGGACAATTGGAAAAGCGGAGAGAAAGAGATTGGAGGCTTTCGAAATGTGGTGCTACAGAAGAATGATGAATATCAAATGGATGGATAAAATTACAAATGAAGAAGTTCTTGGAAGAATCGGAGAAGAAAGAACCTTGTGGAAGAGTCTGAAGAAGAGAAGAGGTCAGATGATGGGGCACACACTGAGACATGGGGGGCTTGGAGGGGGAGGTGGAAAAGAAAAGGGGAAATGGAAGACCCAGATTAGAATATTTCAACCAAATAATTGGGGATATGGGATGCCAGACAATTAGAGAGGTCAAACAGCTGGCGGGGGACAGAGTCGAGTGGAGACGGATTGTTGCATCAAACCAGTCTTAGGACTGTATACTCAATGATGATGATGAAATAAATACAATAAATGTAAGTGGACTACTAGTCCGAAAAATTATCTAAATAAATAAATCTATTCAAGCCAATGGTGACGAGAATGCTTAAAGAGCACAGGGTCGGTTTGGGGAGAAATGCAGAGGGTACGTAGCAAGGAGAGAAAGAAACAGATGAGAAGCAGAATCGGGTGTCGAGAGAAAATGGTCCAGGAGAGTAACAGGAGTCAGATCAGAGAGAAAAGGGCAATAAGAGTAAGCAAGGGTTGTCGTAGGTAAATCAGATAAAGGATAAGGTGAGTACGCTCAATGAAGAATCAGAGTAAACCGAGGTCAAGGGCGACCAAGAACATCCCCTCACCCCCAGAGGGGAGGTGGGGAAGCTTCGAAGCCCGGCAAAGGTCCAATTTGAATTTAACCAACAATTTATAAATAAAAAAATCTGCTAATATTATTCAATGTAACACAAATTAATCTATATCAATTAATGTTAAGTTGCATGTACTCTTCTACAAGATCTGTTTAATAAATTATATTATTTTAATTGGGATAAGTCCCATATTTAGAATCAAATAAAAATAAAAATGATCAATATACCTATATCACTTTAGATCATCTCTGGTAAAAAAATCGGTTGTCTGAAAGTCGGTTTACTGACGATAGTTGAACGTGACAATGTCATAAGAAAATACTGATGGAATGGTATTTTCTTAAGACGTTGTCACGTTCAACTATCGTCAGTAAACCGACTTTACAGACAACCGATTTTTTTGATAAAATTCTTCGTTCAGAAAATCATTTTAAATTTACAAAATACTTGAATAAAATTTATTGTTTAATATTAGTTGAATAAAAGATTTCACTGTCGATGGTAACAGAATTGTTTTTATTTTAGGTTAAAAATAAAATAAAATGAGAGAGTCTTCTGTTTTGTAAATAAAATAATTTTTAATTATTTTTAGAGACTATAGTTTCGAAGGCATTGCCTTCATCATCAGTCTATCACAAATATTTCAAATTAGTTACAAATTAAGATTTATACATAGAAAATTTTGAAAAATATATAATGTCTCTTTCTTCATGTTTCCTCCTTTTATTTTTATTGTTTAAATTTCTACTCGACTGTTAAAATTTAATTTTTGATTTTATTATTTTATAATAATAAATTTTGTATTGACATTATTTCTTTCAGCAAGTAAACTGAATAAAAGTTGTTGTTCAATTAGTTACTTAATTATTTTTGCAAATTTAACTGTAATTTGTTGTAAAAAAGTAATAATTTTGAATAATTTATTATAAAAATAAACTGTGATTAAATTATTGTTTATAAATCAAAATTTAAAATTTAAAATTTGGAAACATCATTAAAATTTTTGTAACTGTAGCTTTTAAAAAGCCCGCCTCAATCTTTGTCGCTCGTTCCGCGCTCTCGCTTGCACTTCAAGCCTTAAATGGAACGCCTCAGAGCGAGGTAACGCCGCATGAGTCATGTTTTTTCGAGCGTGCAGCCGGCTCCATCGAATTATAAGACGTTGTCACGTCAAAAACAATACTATCACATTTAAATAATTATAAATAGTACCTGGAGCACCGATCGATGCTCGGTAACTTTTTGCATCAGTTAAAAGCTTTATATTTATATTATTTTTATTATTAAATTGAAAGTTTTTGCCGAGAGTAGCAGAATTTTTATATATTGAAGGAGACAATAAAAGAGTGTGTCTTCTGTTGAATTATAAATTTTATTTATTTATAACGAGACTATAGTTTCGAGGGCTTTGCCCTCTTCATCAGTCTATTACAATGTATTCACAGGAATTAATTTATGATGAAGAGGGCAAAGCCCTCGAAAACTATAGTCTCGTTATAAATAAATAAAATTTATAATTCCAGCAGAAGACACACTCTTTTATTGTCTCCTTCAATATTATTTTTAATTTAAAATTCAAGTAAAATAGTAAAACTTTAAAAACCGAGGAGATAGAACACTATAAAAATTTCAATATATATAATAAATAATAATTATATTGTTAGAGTTCGGGGCTGTGATGAAACTGTACTAGATGAAGGAGGAGGTATCAGCCAACGATGGAATCACTGGGTTCAATAAAACACCTTTAATGAGACGTTTCGGCCTGAATTTTATTTGGCCATCTTCAGTCAATTAGGCTAAAAAAATTTTTACAAATGGATGTTAATTGATATATTTTTTTTATACAAAATTATAAGTTGACCAAGTTGGTTGTTGAGACTTACAGTTATACACAAAATGCGGTACACATATGTGATCGAACCAAGCCTTGTCAAAAATAAATTTTTTTAGCTTCATGTGAATTTATAACGTGCTTGGACCCAAAAGTTACAGAATGAAAGTAATGAGTTTATATAAATTTTTTTCTATATATTACACTATAATTAAACATTTGACCCTTATGTGAGGTCATCATTATTTATTTACAAACAAAACTCCAAAATAGAATTTAATTACTTTTAAATCACCTGCATTTTTTCATTCAATCAAATTATACAATTCTTATCAAAAAATCCCAAAAAAGTTTTTATATATTAAGATCAAGAGAACAACTGTTGGCTCATATCACGCAGGATAGATGTGTAAATATTGGATAGAAACATACAATCTCTTTTAAAATTGATAGCCTTATCACCTGCTATTTTTATATATAGCATTTCGGCTATGGATCTTTTATAGTAATTATCAATCTTGACCAATATTCGCGCATTATCGCAATCAAAAGAATGACTATGTTCAGCTGCATGGGTGGAGAGTGCTGTGTTGTTCTTTTTATTACGAACACTTAATTTATGTTCATATACCCTAATTTTTAGTGAACGTGAACTTTGCCCTATCCAACCCCTAGAGAATTATGTAATAATATTGTCTATCAAATTAACTGTCTAGATTGTCCACCAAATTCTAGCACCTAAAGTAAGTGACCCAAAAGTGGACACCTTAAAACATTTGTGTTTAAAATAAGGGCAAATAGGCCCAAAATTCTTTATGTTATGTTGTCCACTCCTTGCAATAGTGTTCAGAAGGCTATGTAATTGCAGCAGACAGAATTTGGGGCCTATTTGCTCTTATTTTAAACATAAGTGTTTTAAGGTGTTCGCTTTAAGGGGTATGTCCACTTTTGGGTCATTTACTTTATATAGGGCAAAGTTCACGTTCACTAAAAATTAGGGTATATGAACATAAATTAAGTGTCCAGACACGTTATAAATTCACATGAAGCTAAAAAAAAATTTATTTTTGACAAGGCGTGGTTCGATCACATATGTGTACCGCATTTTGTGTATAACTGTAAGTCTCAACAACCAACTTGGTCAACTTATAATTTTGTATAAAAAAAATATATTAATTAACATCCATTTGTAAAAAAAATTTTTTAGACTAATTGACTGAAGATGGCCAAATAAAATTCAGACCGAAACGTCTCATTATAGGTGTTTTATTGAACCCAGTGATTCCATCTTTGGCTGATACCTCCTCCTTCATCTAGTACAAATAATAATTATGATGGGCTAGCTAAATGGGCATCTTCTCGAATCCAATTAAATTAAAAAAAATTAAAAAAATAAAAAAAATTATTAAAATTTCTTAATTTTAACATAATTTACAATTTACAACAACATGGTTTGTATTTTTATTAATAAAGGTACCGTGCATCGTTCGGTGGCTCCAGGTACTGGAGAATCTTTATATATAAAATTAAGGTTTTATCTGTACATTGCTCCAAATCACGCAAAATTTTGGTTGCACACGTTTCAAGCAAAGTTATGAACGAAAACACCCTCAACAAAATTCCTGTCTGTCTGTATGTCTGTCTGTTTCAGTGGTTTCCGAAAAGTTGCTCACGATTCACGTAAAAACGGCTGAAGGGATTATTATGAAATTTCATATTTACATCAGATGTCTTCTAACTTACGTTTTTAGCTATATAACGTTTTGATATTTTGACCCCAGAAGGGGGTTTGGGGGGGGCGCACGAATGAAAATTATCAAATAACCCCTAAACTATTAACCCTACGGCAAATTTTATAATAAACAAAGTTGTAGGGGATGTGATTTCTGACAACTTTTGTTTCAAAAAAATTTCCCCAAAAACCCACCCAAAAAAGGGGGGGAGGGTGAAAAAATATATATTCTTGCCCTTGGAGCAAACTCAACCAAATTTTGTATACATAATCTCTGGGCCTCTAGAGAGCTAGAAATGCAAAAACTAACCACCCAAAATGTGTGTGGGGGGGGGGGTCAAAAAATGAAAATTCTTTCTCTTGGGCCAAACTCAACCAAATTTTGTATACATAATCTGTGGGTCACTAGAAGGCTAGAAATGCAAAAATTGGTGTGGGGGTGGGGTGAGGAGTGAGGCGTAGTAGGGTGGGGGTGAAGGGGGTGGAGTCCAGGGGCATAGCGGGGGTGGGGTCCAGGGGGCTAGGCGGGGGTGTGGTGCGCAGGGTTGGAGGGCACGGTGTGGATGGGGTGCGGGATCCGAGGTGGGTGGGTGCGGGTTGTGGTGTGGGGGCGGGGGTTGGGAACGGGTGCGGGGTGGGGGTGCTGGAGGGGGTTTTAGGGGTGGGGGTAGTGGGTTAGGGTGCGGAATGGAGTGTTGGGGTGGTGGTGTGGGGGCGGGGGTTGGGCATGGTGCGGGGGTGCTGGGTGGGTTTCGGGGTGGTGAGGGTGGGGATCGAGGGCTGGGGGTCCAGGGGGCGTGCCCCTGGCTAGCAAGAGGGCCGCCGAAGGCGGGCCTTGCAGCTAGTATAAAATAAATGGCAAAATCAGGCAAATTAAAAAGTAAAATTTTTCAAACTGTCTGATTTGGCCCCCCCATATGTTATATAAGTAAAAATCCAAATTGTACCTTGGAATGAGAGCTTTTGCTTCTTCAGGCGTTTCTGGGCATAAATTGGCCAGAGAGGCCAATTCAAATTTGTGTAATTTTTTTTGCATCAGTAAAGTTCTAACAGACGAGATTGTTTCTTTATTTTTAAATTTTCTAAATCGATTAGTATATGTTAAGGTTTTATTAAAAACAGCTGAAAATTCTTGTTCTTCTTCTGCAGATTCATTTTGAGCTTTTCGATGTTCAAGTAACATATGAACTTCCGAAATAAGAAGGGTCTCGGCGGATTCAAATTCTACAAAAAAAAAGAAAATTATTAGTTCGTTCAGGGCAGGGCAGCTGATTCAAGTTCTAGCCAAATGGACCAAAATACAAATGATATGGGGGAATGAAAATGTTAAAATAAAGGGCTGTAGCCGCAGAGAGGGGGGGGGGCAGAATAATATTAAAAGGACGTTTCTGCTTTCCCATAAATTAACTTATGTATAAAATCTAGTATTCATTAAAGCCCTGAATTCAATTAAATGAATAATCTGTATAATAATATTTGTAAATCTTACCCTCCAATCCAATACATTGTTACGCTGACGATAGCACCCTCCATAACGCTCAATCCTTACTAAACAATCGCGTAAACATAGCCTCCTCGATTAATTTAGATTTAAACTGGCTTAAAAATTGGTGATCCCACAACTTGGTAAACTTTAATGCTGGCAAAACACAGTGCTGCCTAATTTCTAGGCGCGCAGATAGGAACCTTCCGGACATTTCCTTTGATTCGAGCTCATTGGAATTCCGTAATAAAATATCAATGTTAGGTGTCACCTTAGGTTCTGACCTCTCTTGGAATGACCATATTATCTCAGTAGCAAAAGCTGCAGCATGTAAGCTTGGCTTTCTTTTTCCGAACCAAACGATTTTTCACCCCCACTCAACTCCTTATATTATACAAGGCTCAAATTCGCCCCTGTCTTGAATATTGCTCGCATTTGTGGAGAGGAGCCTCCAAGTATTCTCTTAATACCTTAGATGCAATTCAGAGGCGAGCTATCAGACTGATAGACGATCCTATATTAACTGACACTCTCGACTCCCTAGCCCATCGTAGATCTGTCTCCGCCCTTTCCCTTTTTTATAGATATATAGACCATGACGTGTCTGTCGTTCCAGTCGCCATCGTTAAGGCCTCGTGCTTCCATCGCTTCCCGCCCGTCTTGGTTCCAACTTCTTGGTGGTCTACCGCGCTCTCTGGAGGTTGCCATGTCCAAATTTTCTTTGGCCACCGACTCTCTGGCATAGGCTGCAGATGACCGTACCATAAGAGACGTTTGGTTTCCTCTATCGTCCCATCCACCTCCATTATCTCTCTCACTGTTTCGTTCCTGATATGTTGGATTCGCGATATTCCTGCAGACCTCCTCCAGAAGTCCATCTCCTGGGCACACAGTCTTGAAGCATTGCGTTTATTTATTTCCCATATCTCTGATCCGAACACGTGAAGATTAAAAAACAAGAACTTAACATCAAATTTCGAAAACTTTACTGGCTACTTGGACGCAATTCAGAGCTGTCTGTGAGAAATAAAATTTTAATTTATAGACAAATTTTGAAACCCGTATGGACCTACGGGATTCAATTGTGGAGCTGTACAAAAAGTCCAATATAGAAATTATACAAAAATTTCAAAATAAAGTCCTAAGAAGTATTGTAAATGCCCCTTGGTACATCAGAAATAGTGACCTGCACCGAGATCTACACCTCGATGCAGTCACAGAAGAAATCCACAAATATGCCGTTAGACACCACCAACGTCTACACAAACATGAAAATCAAGAAATGAAACAAATGCTCAACGTTGATGATAATGTTCGTCGACTAAAAAGAAGAAAAACATATGAACTATTTAGTTAACAAATTATATTAATTATTCCATTTGGATAATATTGATCTTATTATTGTATATATATTGTTAAGTGAGGAATTATATTTGTTAAATATTTTCCTAAAGTGTGCTTTAAGTATGTGAATAACAAATCTTTTGTCAATTATGAAATAATTGGTTAAGATAAATAAATAAATAAAAAAAAATAAAAATAAAAAAAATATCTCTGATCCATATGTTGCGATGCTCTCTATTATTGTTCTGTATATAGACATCTTATTTTTTTTTGATATTTTGCGGCTCCACAGTACTGGGTTGAGCTGCTTTATTGCTCTCCTGCTTTGGTTTATTTTGTTCCTTATGTCTACGTCGCTTCTCCCTGAATCCGGGAATGTCACGCCCAGGTACTTAAAGCTACGACAATTACTAATGATATTATTCCCGAGAATAAGGTCTCTTCCCTGATCTCCAAAGACTAGGTATTCGGATTTCTGGAAGTTAATCTCCAGTCCCCATTTCTCATATTCTTCACTCAGCTTCCTCACCATGTACGAGTAATCTTGCTCATCTGCAGTGATCACCACTTGGTCGTCCGCGAAAAGGATGGTGTAGAGCGGATCATCCCCTATCTGAATACCCATACTGCATTTGCGCTTCCAGTGTTCTAGTGCGGCCTCGAGATATAGTTTGAAAAGAGTAGGCGCAAGAGAGCAACCCTGGCGCAGGCCCTTCGAAACTTCAAATTCCCCAGCTTGATTGCGCTTATACATCCCTTGTACAGTCTTCTGGTGGCCCTGTTTAGGCGCTGTTGATACCTTGTGATTTCATGTTGTCCCATAGCTTGCCTAATGGGACGGTATATTTTAAATACAACCAATAAATATTTTTTTCTTTTAAATTTATCTTTATATCTATTTATTTTTTGTTTTGTTGTAATATGTATTTAAATATCAAGATTGGAGTAATTTTTGGAGACGGACTGATAAGTGAAATTGAGTGCATATTGAAATTATAATTCTGCTGAGAATGAAATACAATATATTATTGTTCCTGCCGCTGAAAGAAGAGACAGAGGGGAATGTCGCATTGGATTTCCTTCACTGACTTTTCAAAACCCTGAAGAAGAGGGAATAGCCTCCGAAACGTCGGTTTATGAATAAAAAGATAGTATAAATTAACTTCTTTTTTTGCACTGCCTCATCAATATCCACTTAAACATCAAGTTTTAATAATATTTTAAATAATTCATTTTTATTATTCCAAAATGTAGAATACTTAAAAGGAATTCCAAATTGACAGATACTTGATATAATTCATTCACAAGCATTTCAAACATAAATGTAGCTGTAATTCTAAATGTATTAAGAATATCTTAAATAAAATTTTTACTATTGAATTATTATTATTTATTTATTTATTTTAATCTAAATAGAAAATTAAATAAATTAAAATAAAAAGAGAGAAGAGACCTTTTGGAAATTGCAAACTGGCTGCATCTTCCTCCGTTAAATCCGTATTTGTAGCCGTGCTCATGTTTACAAATGTCCTTTAATAAGAGTGGAATTCAATTTATTATTATATTTAATAAATATGTCAGTTAAATCTGTTAAAATAAGAAAATTAATGAAAAAAAAAATTCAATCACAGAAATTAGATGACATAATATAAATTTGAAATTTGTTTTGATGCTACTACTAGAGTCAAGCTAATTAAAAAAATGAAAATTTAAATATATAAATAAGTAAAGCAAGAATTTAGTATAATAGTTATACTTTTTTAATTATTTTTAGATTTATTTATTTAATAATTTAATGATAAATATTATAATTATTTCATTTTGATCATTTTTTTAAATTCTAGAGGGATATTTGAGAAAAAAACATGATATAAGAGCATCTAAAAACTTAAATATATTAAAATAATAAAATTAAGATAAAATTTATGTACGTATATAGGGCAGGAGGTGGCGTGCTTGGTTGGTGATGGATTGGGGGATCGGGGGTGGGGGTCCAGGGGGAATAGCGGGGGTGCGGTGTGCTGGGTTGCCAACGGGGTGTGGTTGTCCAGATGAGGGTGCGTGGCGGGGGTGGGGTGCGGGACTTGGGGTGCAGTGACGGGGTGGATTTTATCAGAATTTTAAATTAAAAATAATATTAATATATAACTTTTAACTGAAGCAAAAATTTGACGAGCATCGCTATACTTACATTTTATTTGAATTAAATTGAAAGTGTCTTTTTGCCGAGTATAGAGGAATTTTTATAAATTGAAGGAAACAATAAAAGATTATTGTGTCATCTTCTGCTGGAAAAATTAATTTTTAATTTATTTATAACGAGACAATAGTTTTGAGGGCTTTGCCCTCTTCATCAATCTATATTACAATTGATTCATATGAAAATTGAAAGGTTTTTATCGTCACAAACTAATAAAAGACAATAATTTTATTTTATTAGTGAATTAATAAAATAAATAATAATTAATAATTAGTCTTTTATTAGTTTGTGACTATAAAAACCTTTCAATTTAAAAATTAAGTCACTTTTAAGTTCTGAATCAATTGTAATAGATCGATGAAGAGGGCGAAGCTCGCTAGTCTAGTTATAAATAAATTAAAAATTAATTTTTCCAGCAGAAGACCTACTCTCTTTTATTGTCTCCTTGAATTAATTATTTGAGTCATTTTAACGTGATGTGTAATTTCTTGATTCAAATATCTCGCTTAAATATAATTCCTTCTGCGCATGCGCCATCTTTGCAGTGAAATCTGCTGTTGTTAAAATAAAAGGCATTGTTTTTACTCTCCGGCGTCTTTCTCTTTTAATAATAATAAATAACATTTGAATTAATAATAAATTGATTGCCATGGCAACCTAATATTTATCTCTCCACTCCTCCTCATGGGGTGTGAACTCACAAGGTTTAAGAGTAAATTTAAAGTTGATACTTTCTCACCGTGCCAAGCTGCCAAGCGCTAGTGTCGCTTCGAAACATATATGTCCTAGAACCACGTGATTTTTTTTGTCCATTTGACAACAACAAAATATCTTGAAGGAGACAATAAAAGAGTGTGTCTTCTGCTGGAATTATAAATTTTATTTATTTATAACGAGACTATAGTTTCGAGGGCTTTGCCCTCTTCATCAGTTTATTACAATGTATTCACAGGAATTAATTTATGAATATTTCATTCATAGCCCTCGAAACTAGTCTCGTTATAAATAAATAAAATTTATAATTCCAGCAGAAGACACACTCTTTTATTGTCTCCTTCAATATATAAAAATTCTGCTACTCTTTCAAAACTTTCAATTTAACAAAATATCTTTTATCTATGCAAAAAGCTCTCTATTGTCAGCATATAATTTCATTATTTTTTTTTATAAAAATGTAATCATAATTTATAAATATGTATTAAATAACTAAGCACTTCATTATTATATTAAATATAAAAATGTAATCAGATAGCATAGCCATGTACGGGTGTGAAACCTGGACAATTGGAAAAGCGGAGAGAAAGAGATTGGAGGCTTTCGAAATGTGGTGCTACAGAAGAATGATGAATATCAAATGGATGGATAAAATTACAAATGAAGAAGTTCTTGGAAGAATCGGAGAAAGAAGAACCTTGTGGAAGAGTCTGAAGAAGAGAAGAGGTCAGATGATGGGGCACACACTGAGACATGGGGGACTGCTTAGGGATATCTTGGAGGGGAGGTGGGAAAGAAAAGGGGAAGGGGAAGAACCAGATTAGAATATTTCAACCAAATAATTGGGGATATGGGATGCCAGACATTTAGAGAGGTTAAACAGCTGGCGGGGGACAGAGTCGAGTGGAGACGGATTGTTGCATCAAACCAGTCTTAGGACTGTATACTCAATGATGATGATGAATCAGATATCAATATTTTAATGAAAATAAGTAATAATAAAAATACTGTTTTATTCCAAACTTTCAATCTTTTATTTCATATTTACCTATATTTTCATTTTTATGCTTTTATAGCTGATTTCTTTATAAAAATAGAAATTAAGACTGAAGCCATCTAGATGTGGAGTTTTTTATGAGATTATCTCATTAATAATTCCTTATCTAGATGGCTTCAGTCTTAATTTCTATTTTTATCTTTAATTATTTAGTGAAGAAAAAAATAATTTTAAATTTCCTGCCTCCATTTTAATGTGAGTGTGTGTGAGTGCCATGTGTCAAACTAGCGCCATTGCCGATGAAACTTGCAAACTTTGAATTGCCTGTCAGATCGTGGGAGTTCACTATCTTTTTATCTATGCCGTCGCTTTCATTCTAGAATTTTCGTCTTTTATCTATGTCTCTACTGAGAATAACTTTTCATTTTATTAATTTGTTCTAATTTTTATTTGCAAATCATTAAAGGTTAATAAATTTAAAGAAAAAACAAGCAACTGAAAACTTAGTGGAAAATCATGGCGGTAAGAAATCTTTTTATTTATTTAATCTTTAGAAATAACCTTACTACTCTTATTATTATAATACTAATTTATCTTTCAATTATTATCAGTTTATGTTTTTATAATTACATCTACATCTTTTATAAATATACTAATATAGAATCCTCAACAAACTGATATCAACAACAAATATTCTTCTTTTTCTTTCCTATTAACTTCATGTTTGGTCTTCTCATTAAAAGATAGTTTTTGTCCCAGGTATATGATGTTTCTTTTGCAAACAATAGGTGGTTTGCTTGCCTCATATTCAATATCTTTCTGTATAGCATTTGTTAATATAAAAGATTTGTTATTATTTATTCTTAAGCCTATATTTTCACTTGCTTTGTTCATATCTTTAATCATTATTACCATATCATCTAGTGATGTTGCTATCAAAACGATATCATCCGCAAATCTTAAATTGTTTATATATTTTCCATTAACCCTTAGACCTTTATTTTCCCAGTTCAGATTGCGAAACATTTCTTCTAGAGCACAATTAAACAAGGCCGGTGATAGTGGGTCGCCTTGTCTAACACCTCGCTTGACAGGGAAAAACTGCCCAGGTTCTTCTAGGACAATTCGCGCTTGAGAGCCTTTATAGATGTTTTTAATTAATTCAATGTATGTTGGATCTACACCTTGAGATTTCAGTGCTTGGAATATATATTCTTGGTGGACAGAATCAAATGCTTTTTCGAAATCTATAAAAGCCAAATTGATATCAAATTTGTATTCATTTGCTTTTTCGATGATAATGTTAATTGAATGCAGGTGCTCATAAGTTGAGTATCCTTTTCTGAATCCGGCTTGTTCTGGTGGTTGTGATTCGTCTAGTATCTTTTCCAATCTATTATTTATTAGTTTCATAAAATTTTTTCCTATGTTAGATGTTAAAGTTATAGGTCTATAATTTTTGATATCATGAGGATCACCTTTTTTAAATATAATAATTATATTAGAATATTTCCATTGTGATGGAATTATTTGGGTATTTAATATATTTATAAATAATTTCGTTAATGGACTTTTAATAATTTCAATAGAAAATTTTAGTATTTCGTTTTTTATACTTCGCCTTCCAAGAATTCTGGCATTTTTTTATTTTGGATATTTTAATCTTTTAATTCTATAGGATTCTGATTTATTATATAATTTTTCATAGTAATTTTATTAATTAATGAACGATTATATTGAGGTTTTTTGTCTTTATCTAATAGGAATGGAATCATTGATTTATCAGAGGAAATATTCTTTTAATTTTTTTAATTGAAGTGTGTGGTTCTATTAATAATTTTATTAAATTATCAATACAATCTTTTTTTATATGGTATTTAACTAGTTTACATAATATAGGTATTGTGCTCAATTCTATTTTTTATACAATTTCTCTCTGTTTTTAACTTATTCCTTTCCTTTATTAAATTTTTAGTGTGTTCGGTCAGTCTTGGTATAGATTTACATTTAATTAATGAATCTGATTGCAGCATGAATAAATTTTTTTCAAAATTGTCGTATTGGGTTTGAATTTCTTTATTTTCAGTGAGGTCAATTTCTTTAATATCGCATTCGAACTTTGTAATCATATCGGTTTGTATATTTTGAAAATTAAATATAGTATTTTTAAATAAATAAAGTTACTATAATTGTTTTTATTTTAAATTAATTATCTTAAATGAGGCTTTTTAAATACACTCGGAAACTGATGATCGTTTCCTTATGATCAGGAGAAGGTTAATTATTGAACAACTATCTTCTTTTTCATAATTTTTTATTGTTGTTTCACATGGAGACAGTTTCAGCCGATATTCTCTGCCATCTTCAGTCCCTAGTAAGACAGCAACATTTGCGACAAACGGACATAAAAAGTTTGGTTGCTTATTCTTCGGTGGCCCACATGGGGTTAGTGCTTAGAGGTTTGATGACTTTAACTTGTTGGGGGGTTAGAGGGGCTTTGACAATGATGTTAGCACATGGTTTATGTTCTTCGGGGTTGTTCGCCCTGGTGAGAGGGATGTAATGGGGGCCGAGGCTGGGATTAAATATTCTTTAGTACAAGCTGTAGCTTCAATCATGGTGTTGTTTGTGGTAGTTTTCATGGAGGTTGGATGGAAACGATTAGGTGGAAGTTTGGTCGATAATAATTTAATGAGATGAGGGGTGGGGTTTGCTCTGGCCATGAAGTTAGGAATGGCTCCCCTGCATTTTTGATTTCCCAGCATCATAGAAAACCTTTTATTTGATGATATATACATTATTTGCTTCTCTACCATTGTTGGGGGGGATTTTAGCGTTAGGGAAAATAGCCATGACTTACCAGTTTGCAATGAATTGAAAATGCCAAAGAGAGAATTTATACCTGTATTTGAGTTTGATTATGGCATTCATGGTAAAAATGCCCATGTTTCTAACCCATTTGTGGTTACCCAAGGCACATGTGGAGGCCCCGGTAGCTGGTTCGATAATTTTGGCCGGGGTTCTTTTGAAAATAGGGGGGTATGGGTTGATACGGGTAATGCCGTTTGTGACCCCCGTGGCTAGTCGGCTGAATTTCGGTTGGGTTGCACTGAGTTTGGTAGGGGGGGGGGGGGGGGGGTAACTATCAGAAGATTGTGCTTGCGACAAACGGACATAAAAAGTTTGGTTGCTTATTCTTCAGAAAACACATATAACAGGCAAGCTGTAGATAACCTTTACAATTCTTTTAATATAAACAATTATCAATCGCAACCTTAAAAACAACAGGATACAACTACATGAATCTCCATTGAACAACACAATAAATTAAAAAATTAACAATCAATGCAGATAATCAAAAAATCATTTACTTATGCTCCAATTTCAAAATTATTTTTTTACTCTCTATAGTATTTTTATTCCAATCTGGATTTGGTCTTTTGATAATTATGTTTATGGGAACTTCAATTTTTATCAATCGATGATCTGTATAGAACGTGAAATTATTCACCACCTCAAATCTCAAAATGAGATTTAAGTGAGGAGCTAAGATGAAATCAATTTCGTTTTTATATATTTCGTTTTTATATATTCCGTTTGGGGCTATCCAAGTCCATTTTCTACCTTTTCTTTTTTTATAAAATGTATTTATTATTAAGATTGGAGTAATTTTTGGAGACGGACTGATAAGTGAATTAAGTGGATATTGATGAGGCAGTCCAAAAAAAAAGAAGAAGATAATTTACACTATCTTTTTATTCATAAAACCGACTTTTCGGAGGCTAGTCCCTACTTCTTCAGGGTCTGTAATTAATTAAAATGGGATTTGGCCATCATTACAAATTATTTTTTTATATAAATACAATTAATATATAATTATATGGAATACAATTTTTTAATAAGTTAATGGAGACTCGTGGAAAGGTCCACAGTGATCTTGTAGACAAAATTCCCGTTTGTATGTATTATTGTTGTTAGTTAATAGAGTAAAGGGTGTGTAGTTTCACAGTGAATGAAATAAAACTCAAAGAGGTTAACTTAGTATTAACTTGTAAACTCCTGATGATGGACTAATAATCCGAAATATATTGAGTTTGTATAAACCTCTTTGAGTTTTATTTCATTCACTGTGAAACTACACACCCTTTACTCTATTAACTAACATCATGTTTCACCTAAAACCTACACCACTTTCCATAAGTAAAATATTATTGTTGTTGTAGAATGTTGAGGTATTTCGGAAAAAATATGATACGGATGGTAGGTATGTAGTAAAAAACTTTTTGTGTAGTTTATGTGTGTTTTATGGTGTACATTTGCTTGCAAAGGTTTCGGATCAGATCAATCCTTCATCAGCACCTATTAATTAAAATTCATTACATTTTAGTGTGCATGGTTGAAATATAAAATGCAAAATGGATAACTTGGTACAATGAAACAACCCCATACCCCTCCCCAAAAGAGGTGGGGACCATTGGCCTTGACATCCATTGTGTTCTCTCTCGATCAATTTTTTAATCAACAGACAACATCACAATTTAGAGCTGTTGTTGAAGGGTTGGTTGTGTCTTTGTGGGAGGGGTATGGGGTTGTTTCATTGTACCAAGTTATCCATTTTGCATTTTATATTTCAACCATGCACACTAAAATGTAATGAATTTTAATTAATAGGTGCTGATGAAGGATTGATCTGATCCGAAACTTTTGCAAGCAAATGTACACCATAAAACACACATAAACTACACAACAAGTTTTTTACTACATACCTACCATCCGTATCATATTTTTTCCGAAATACCTCAACATTCTACAACAACAATAATACAATTTTTTAATCAATAATATTCTACTCACTTTGAAAAGTCAGTGAAGGAAATCCAATGCGGCATTCCTCTCCTGGTTCAGTGGCAGTAACAATAATATCTTGTATTTCATTCTCAGCAGAATTATAATGTAATAATGATTTGATAATTTGATAATGCAATATATCGGCCAAACAAAACGCCACACTGGTGAGAGATTACGTGAACATGAGCTTTCGGTTTCAAAAACCATTAAAAACAACACGGCTTTAGCAATTCATGCCCAGGAAAAAAAGCATAATTTTAACTTTAACAATTGTAACATTATATTCCAAGAGAATAATTATTTTAAAAGAAAAATCCTGGAAATGATAGCTATAAAAAATCTCTTGCCACGTGCCGTAAATTACAGAACGGACATAATAGACCTGAGTATTTTTGGGACGGCATAATTGCTGATCTAAAACTTGTATAATTAAAATATAACAATATAAATAGATAATATGTAAATAGTAAATTCGTAATTTTATTTTAAACACTTGACAAACCTTTTTAAGATTTATGAGGGGGAAAAAATGAAATAAGATAAATAAATGAATGATTTATAAAAAGTTTGTATATATATATATATATGTAAAGTATAATTTAAAGTAAAATACATATTGTGGTACTATATAACTAAATAATTATGCGTACAACTGCTTTGCGCAGGGTTTATCTGAGAGGGATTGTGGCTAATGATATGCACTTATATTAAAAAAATATTTCCAAATAATTATTACATTATAATTCTGCTGAGAATGAAATACAAGATATTATTGTTACTGCCACTGAAAGAGGAGACAGAGGGGAATGCCGCATTGATTTCCTTCACTGACTTTTCAAAGTGAGTAGAATATTATTGATTAAAAAATTGTATACCATATAATTACCTATATATTAATTGTATTTATATAAAAAAATAATTTGTAATGATCTTGATTGTAATGATGGCCAAATCCCATTTTAATTAATTACAGACCCTGAAGAAGGAGGGAATAGCCTCCGAAAAGTCGGTTTTATGAATAAAAAGATAGTGTAAATTATCTTCTTTTTTTTTTTGGACTGCCTCATCAATATCCACTTAAAGTATTTATTATTTTTAAATTGTTTTCCTGGCAGAACTGTACTAGTCTTTCCCCTCTTACGTTCCTATGGCCATATCCATAAGGGCCCATAATCATTCTGTTCTCCTCTTCACTTTGTCCCACCTGGCTGTTAAAATCGCCCATTATTATTGTTTTATTATTTCGATTAGTTGGGTTTTCCTCTAGGATATTATTAATTAAATTATAGAATTCGTCGCACAATTCTTCTTTTGATTCAGCTGTTGGTGCGTATACTTGCACTAATGTTAAAGTACATTTCTTTTTAAAAGTTATTTTTAACCGACTTCAAAAAAGGAGGGAGGTTCTCTATTCGATTGAATTTTTTTTTGTGCCTATGTTACCTCATATCTCCGCCAATTGTCAACCGATTTTGAAATTTTTTTTTGCATTGGGTCCAGTCTAGCTTCCGATTGGTCCCATTTTTTTCGTTTTTTTTTTCATAGGTATTAGACCTTTTTTATTAGGTTTGTTTAGACCTAACCTCTTTGTTTATGAACCGATTTCGATGGTTCTTTTTTTATCCGAAAGGGGGTGTCTTAGGGATGGTGTCATATTAATTTCGTGAAGTTCTGATGATAGGATCACTATTAATAACATCACTAAAAAGAGAAAATAAAAATAATTTTTAAGAAAAAATAAAAACCGACTTCAAAAAATTAATGCAACAAATAAAATACACTAAAAGGTATAAAATAATTATTATCTTATTTAGTTACAACTAAACGACGAAATATTAACACGAAATTACTTTTTGAAGTTGGTGCCAAACATATACGTTTTATGAATCGCACTCGACGGATCTTAGTACGTTTGGCGTGTACGCTCGCTTATAGGTATAGTTTGTTTGGCACCGACTTCAAAAAGTAATTTCATGTTAATATTTCGTCGTTTAGTTGTAACTAAATAAGATAATAATTATTTTATACCTTTTAGTGTATTTTATTAGTTGCATTTAATTTTTTGAAGTCGGTTTTTATTTTTTTCTTAAAAATTATTTTTTTTAAATAGCTATCCTGTCAGAGAATCCTTTGAATTCTATAATTTGTTTTTTTTAGATTGTTATTAACTACAAATCCCACTCCTCTCATACCTCTAGTCACTCCATAGTGATAGAAGATGTAATCAGATTTCGTTTGAATTATTCTTTCGCCCTCTCTTTTAACCTCAGACAGACCCAAAATATCCATTTTAACATTTTCAAGTGCATTTTCAAGTTCAATTAATCTTTCTTCATCCTTTAGACTACGTACATTTAGTGTTCCTATTATTAGATTTTTAAATTTATTAATTTTATTTTTATTAGAATTAGAATTATTTTTAAATAGATTTCTTTTTATAGAATTATTTTTAATTAAATTCTTTTTATGAATATTTTTAATTTTATTTTTCTTATTATATTTTACAAAAGATTTAATTTCAGCAATGTTAGTAAATTCATTTTCTGAATTTTTGGATTTAATTGAATTATTTGAATTAATCGGATCCGTTGAATTTGTTGAGTTAATTGCATTTTTTGAATTAATTGCATTTATTGAATTTATTATAACATTTGGGAGGTTGTGGTCATTTATGCCCGAGTTGACCAGACTTACTGGGCAGGAGTCGAGATTGCGAGTTTGTATTTTTTTTGTATGTTCCAATAAGGTCCGAGTTCCACCGTCCTTATCCTACTTCTCCTTTCTTTCATCAAGTCTTCTCAAGTCACCAAGAGATTCACTTTTATTTTGAAAAAATGTTGTGATTTTCCCATCATTTATTTTTATTTTCTTTCCTTTATTTTTAGTATCATTTAAACTACTTCTATTATCATGGATACCAGGATTGGAATTATCACTATTTGGGGAATTTAATTCTCCTAGAGGTCTTTTTTTAGAGTTCCTATTATCCTTCAAATTATTTTGATTTTCTCTTATAATAAGTTTATCGTATCTAATTATGGCAAATTTTCCCTCTTCTCTAGCCTTAATTAATTTAGGTATCAATTCTTTTGTTTTTAATTGAATATCCTTCGGAAAATCTTCCGTAATATAATATTTTGTACTTTTTAAATTATTTTTATTCTTTAGGATAACATTTTTGATCCTTAATGCTAGCATCGATATTAAAACTGGTCTAGTTTTATTCTCTGAGGGGCGTCCAATTCGCCTTATAAAATTAAAATGTTCTATATTAATATCATTATTTATTTTATTTTTAAGGATAGTTACCACTTTTTCCTCCAACCCCATCGAGTGTTCCTCTAATCCATGTAGTATCACATTTCGAGCTTTACTTTCACTTTCTAGATAATTTATTTTTTTCTCTAGTAATTCAATTTTTTGATCAATTACTGAAAATATATTATTTTGAAGTATTTCAATATCCTCCCTTATTGCTTTTTTAATATCATCTTTGATATCCTCTTTCCAATTCTTTAGTATATTTAATAGCTCGTTTCTATCCATATTTATATATAAAATATATCACTTACTTGTGTGGACTTCGTATCGGCTTGGACTCTCGCACTCGACTCAGGGTGGTCCTTATTTTGGGTATTTTCAAATTTTAAATCGTTGAACGAATATACACTCCAAATTTCATCTTTCTAGCGGCTTAGGTTGTCCGTTGTAGATGAAACATCACCTTCTCTTTTTATACATATTAAGATTTCTTTCTAACCGGGGACTGTTAAAGAAAATATTGTTTTTTTTTATGAATTTTTGCAAGACAATAACATTTTGGATTTATTTATTTATCTTATGGCTTTCCAAAAGTATACATTAGCACCACACTTAGGTTAAAGAAGAAACCCCCCTCCCCCCATCAAACTTTCTGAAAAAAATTGAATATTGATAAAAGTAAAAAGCAGGAGAACTAGCCCTAATTGATAAGACTGGGCTAGATAGCTATTTTCCATCCAAGTTGGATATCTAGAGACTCTTGTTTTTCTTACCCAATAGTCAAGGTTTTGTGACATGTGCTCTCTCCGAATTGTTGAATCACCCTCTTGGTTTTACTAGTTATTCTACATATTTGCTTGTTTAATTGATTTTTTTCTTTGTTATTTTTTAGACAATAGCAGCGCAGAAGATTCAAGAGATTCGTGAAACGGCTCGAATGGAGAGGATCGGGATTCATTCACATATTCGAGGATTGGGATTGGACGAGTGCCTCGATGCCAGACCGGTAAATTATTTACATTAAAAAACGGACGACCAAATTCATTAATAGATTTATCTCACTAAAGACTGCACGGATTCCCTGCATTTGCATTTTTTTAAAAAAAATTCAAACCATGAAAAGAACGTTCGTTCTTTTGACCACTCTGGTTTCATTTTGCACGAAATTGAATTTTTATTCCAATTTCTTTTTCTATATTTTATTTATTTTTATGCCATGATTCATGAAAATATGTTTTTGAATAATTAATTTTACTATCAATTTAATATTTAATTCATTCTAATGATTCTCAAAATTGTTTGCCCGGCGGCACACTCGGAAATCCAGGAAGGAGGGTATCCAGAAATGATTTTCCCGGTGGGGGGGGGGGGGGTGGAGGCTTCCATTTCCCAACATATAAATAATATAATAATATTTATTATAAGCATTTAATAGGGTGAAAAATCAGAAATTCTTAAATGTATTATTTTTGAAATGTATATCATACGTATTAAAATGTATCATAAATTTATAATCAAATCGAAAATAAATATATAGTGTATATTGAGAAATATCGGGGGGAAGGGGGGCTGCAGCCCCCTTGGATACGCCACTGCTGAAATCTTTAAACAAAAAATTTACAGCACCCCTATTATTATTATTATTAGTACCTGGCCACCGAGCGATGCTCGGTAACTTTTTGTCTAAGTTAAAGGCTATATATTAATCCCCGGACCCCCACTATTCACCTCCTACCTACACCCCCCCCCCCCCGAAACCACTTCCCTCCCCCGTACCCCTCCACCACTGCACCCCCCACATCGCCCACACCCTCGCCCCCGCCGACTCACCCAGTTTTTGAATTTCAAGCCTTGTAGTGGCCCACAGATTTTGTGTATATAAATAAATACCGTATAATAATTTTTTTTAATTAAATAACAATTTTTCAGTTCATCAATTAATATGCCAAATTCTAATATAGAAAAAATACATTTGTCGGATTTAAAACTCGATTTTTAATCAATTAAATTGTGTAACTTTTAATATATATAATAATATTTGAAATGATCTATTAGTGGAATTTAAAATTAAAAAACCAATTAAAAATAAAAAGGAAATTGAATACTAATGTAATTATACATTTTTATCGAGACACCCACCTGTGAATAATTATTTCAATTAACAAAAAACCCACCAAAAACAACTTAGCCGAAGATGAGACCGTGTCAAATTGAATGTCCAACACAAAACCCTCCTAACCAGTGAATTTTATCCAAATCGTTAGAGCCGTTTCCGTGAAACCAATTCTTATATATAATATATATACAAGATTTGCTCTTTTAATATAATAAGATAATTGCTGTTAGAGAGAGTATAGTTTCGACGCTTTGACCTTCATTATCATGCTCTCCCTTCTGGTCATTAAACGAATGTCAAATTGAGAGCAAATCGACCTTTTATTTTAGGTAATATCTGGAATATAATCAACCAATGGGGAAAGTTGACTTGACTTTGACCACTTTTTCCTTTCAGTACTTTAAATTTTTGAAAACAGTTAATAATTCAATTTAGCTATTCAGGCATTGATTTATATATATATATATATATATATATATATATTGGATTGGAAACTAAGTAATTGCGGATTTTTTTTTTTTTTTAGAAAATCAAAGACAATTTTTTCATGGAACTAAATAACTTTATTCTGTAATGTATTGCCCATTTTGATCAATGACCTTTTGCCATCTTTCAGGCAGCATCATAATCCCACGTTCATAAAACTTCTGGTTTTTATTAGCAAAAAACCGAATCAGGTACGATTTGACATCATCATCATTATTGAAATTTTTACCATTCAAGGAGTTTTGTAAAGATCAAAACAAAAAGTAATCAGATGGTGCAAGGTCAGGACTATATGGTGGATGTAGCAAAACATCCCAACCAAGCTCCAATAATTTTTGCTGAATGACCAAAGATGTGTGTGGCCTTGCATTGTCATGATGGAATACAACACCTTTTCGATTTGTCAATTCGGCCCGCTTTTCTTCAACTGCATTGTTTAATTTCGTTAGTTGTTCAATGTAGACAACAGAATTGATTGTTCGGTTGGGTGGTAAGAGTTCAAAGTAGACAATTCCTTTGTAATCCCACCAAACTGATAACAAAACCTTCTTTTGATGAATACCAGCTTTTGATGTTGTTTGAGCTGGTTCACCTGGCCTGCTCCACGATCTTTTCCGCTTGATATTGTTGTAAACAACCCATTTTTCATCGCCAGTTATCGGTCGTTTTAAAAATGGATCATTTTCATTACGTTTCTTTAGCAAATCGCAGCTGTTAATGCGTTGCGTTAAATGCGTTTCTGTCAGTTCGTGAGGAACCCATGTATCTGTAATGTAATCTAATCAGCTCTTAATCTCAATGCACCAAAACTAGGCGTGATAAATTTGGTTTTAATATTCAGACTAGTTTTTGAGCTAGCAAGTCCACAAAAATTGGTAAAGCACAGACTAACAGAATAACAGACTAACCCACAGACAATTTGACAAAACAGTTATTATCTCGAAAAATAAAATTTTTTCCATGTTCACTTATTAGAGCTTTTTTATAGAGCGAAATGCCATGGTTTTCCCCAATTTTTTAAATCATTATAGTTTGAGCCGTTTTCTCAAAAATTAGTGAAATATTTCGAAAAAATGAAGCAAAAAAAAAAACCCACTTTTTTCATGGACGATTACAATAATTTACAATACCCTGTATGGTAAAGTGAATACACTTTCCTTATTTAATTTAACAAAAAGAAAAAATCAGTCGTTTTAAAAATGGATCATTTTCATTACGTTTCTTTAGCAAATCGCAGCTGTTAATGCGTTGCGTTAAATGCGTTTCTTTCAGTTCGTGAGGAACCCATGTATCGAGTTTTTGAACATAGCCAAGTTGTTTTAAGTGATTTTCAATGCATGTATGTGATACATGAAGCTTCTCTGCAATCTCACGTCTTGTACTGTGATGATCCGAATCGATAATTGCTTTGATTAGGTCGTCATCAACTTCAACTGGACGACCAGAGCGTTTTTCATCTTTGAGTGAAAAATCACCAGAACGAAATTTGGCAAACCAATTTTGACACTGCCGTTCTTTAAAGGCTTCGTCGCCATAAACAGCACATAACTTTTTGTGAGCTTGCGATGCGTTTTTCCCTTTGCGGAAATAAAAAAGCAAAATATGACGAAAAAGTTCCTTTTGATTTTCCATTTTTCAACGAACGCCAAACGAAAACTACGCAACCGATCAAAAAACTTTTTTTACTGATTGACAGCTGAATTGCCAACTATCAAATAACAAAATGTGTTTTACATTTGGACTACGCCAGCAAAACTAAAAATTCAACATCTATGAGTGAAATCCGCAATTACCTAGTTGCCAACCTTATATATGTAATAATGTTTTGTCTCAGGATTTTCCTTTGGTAAATAAAAATTGATTCGGCTAAAAAGGAGATTAATAATTAAAATAAGCTTATTTACAAATATAATACATGGTTAAAGTGACAAGCATATTCACCTAAAAAGGAGAATCAAAATTTAAAGTCCTTAGTTATTCTTTGAGTAAATGAATTATATATTTTACATAGAAATATTATTCTAATGTTTATTTAATAAATTCTATATATTGAATGAGGGATCTTCTGTAATCTGTTCTCCTCTGCCCGTTGAGGTCGCTGCTAGCGCTGATGGCCTTTGCCCTGGTTTCAATTTACATATATATATATATGTATTTTTATTTAAATCAACCTCATTTCTTCTTATAAATTAACAATTCTGCTACTCCCTGCAAACTATAACTTTTCGCTTATCTATTAATTATTTGCAAACAAGATCAATTAATCGTTCTGCTAATAATAATAAAAATGTTACATTTACTTAATCTACTCGTATTATATATACCTACTTAATATTATACTTGTTTTTTTTATTATATTAATTTGATTGTTTTGTCTATTTTTTGGTCTAGACGTCGCAGGGTATGGTTGGGCAGACCAAAGCACGCAAAGGAGCCGGCATTGTTTTAGAAATGGCAAAACATGGAAAAATCGCCGGTAGGACAATTCTACTCGCTGGACCTCCAGGAACAGGTATCTAAAGAATAATTCGATTCTACAATCTAAACGGAAAATTGTTTGATAAATAAATAATATACGTAAAATAGAATTGTTCAATATTATATAAAACATGAATTTGGGGTTGTGTTTATCGCGAGGCTCTCACTCCCTGCAGGTTCTTCAATTTCCACTAATAAAAGATAATAAGTAAATATCGAATATATCCATTTGAGAATTCAATGTTTACTGCGAGTTTTTTATATGCGGTTTTAATTAGTGCACAAAAAAATGTGAACCATCCCTTAACACAGGGTGGGTGGGGCATAAAAATCTAGCACATTTTGAAAAGGAATAAAAAAACTGAAAAAATTTAACTAGAAAAAAACTGAATATATTTTTGAAAAGAACATAAAATATTTTTTTTTTAAATTGTGTTTTAAACATTTATGGGGGGGGGGGGGGGGGGGGCAAAATGAAAATTCTATTTTGTTAAGGGAGAATGGTGTAGGTTCTTGGTGAAACATATTAAATAAAGTAAAGAAAATTTTTTTGAAAAATGATTTTTTTGGAACTTTTTCAAAAAAGATTTTTTTTAAATATAAAATACTAGGTAGGTTTCACATAAATAAACATAAACATACGATTAATTAATGGCAGGCACCTAACATACGTGCTAACAGATCGGGCGCTCTGGACTGGGAAGATTTAATATATAACATCTCAGATTTCAAATTAATTTGGTGATCCATCCAAAGTGTCATGCGGGCTATACGCAATAATCATTAGATGCTGGATTATAGCTAAATGGATCATATATTTTTCTCTCTCTTGGTCCAGACTTAAGACTCAGACTCCAATAGCTTCAACCGCAGTAGTCTCGTGATAAATATCTTGTTTTAAAAAGCTCGATCATAACATTTTCTCGTTAATATGTTAATATTCTTTGATATTTTAATGAGAAAATTATAAAGTTGATACAATTTGATGGCTGTATATGTATATAATTAAGTAATGGAGAGGGATTCAGCCAATGGCTAGCCTCTGCTGAATAAAAAACTCCCAATTATGGAAAACGTTTCGGCTTTAATTCAATAATGCCATCATCAGTTCCTAAGAGCTGAAAAAAGCGATAGAGCACACATGTAAAAATACAATAAATTTTTTTTACAAAAATTCCAAAGTTAATTATAAAATTATATCTTACAGTATTAGCGACACAATTAATTTTATAAATAAATTGTATGCAGGCAGAGTTGTTATGGATTTTATCATAATATACAAAATTCTATGAAATATAAAATGGTACATAAATCTTGGTGTGCTCTCTCTAGATATGCGCTACGTCTCAAGTACAAATAAAGCAAATTTTCATTTCATTCAAATAATAACAGTATGAGGACATTGATCTAATTAGGATCACTGACCCCTCACAAACATCTCTCAATTAAAAGGATTTCTCCAAATAATTAATCAACATTAAGAATATCAAATTTCAATTTAAAATGACAAAATATAAAAAAATTTATAATTCTTTCGTTTTTTCTCAATGTTTACTATACTTGGGCATCAGTAATTGTCAATATTGACAAGTAGGCATTGCTAAGCCCAATACAATCTGTTTGAAAATTAAGATCCCTTTGCCCATAGGTCTTAATAAAACATTTTTCGGCTAACAGACGCTTATAATTTAAATCCAATCTCATCAAGACGACAGCATCATCAAACTCAAATCCATGCGTCGTCTCAATATAATGGGAGCTCAGGGCTGTCGAAGTTTTTTTATTTATTATACTCAATTCATGTTCTCTTTTCCGCAAAGAAATATATAAATTTACATAAATAAAAGATCAGATGCTTGTTTAGCACGACTCAATATATATTTCGGGTGTAAAATTTATGAAACCTACCTAGTATTTTAAATGTTCTTTAATTTATTAATAAACATTCATTGATCAGAATCTATTTTAATCTGATGATCAATTAATTTTTTTTTATTTAAATTAACTAAATTTCCTAAATTCCAAAAACACATTAAAAATGACTAATTTACACTAATACTAATACATGCACATATACACCTTTGAAACATCTTGCTTAACATTCTGTGGACACCTGTCTGTCCTAGCACACTCAAAAACACTCACAACTATTAGACTGTGCCAATTTGAAATGTTCTCAGAGTCTATTTTAAAATTCACACAGTCATTTATGGTATATGTATTATTCAAACATACATCGAAACAGTGACTCTTATTTTTATTTCAATTCGTCTCATAGTCAAGAATTCTCGCCCCTTCCAAATCGAAAGAAACTATTCCCATTTTCGATGGCTGGCATGAATGGACAATGGTGGGTTGCAGTCAGCACTTACCTACCTACTCTATTTCCATTAACGATGACTCGTCTTCCTTTATTCTCTGTCTCAAAACTCTTGATGTTTCTCCAATATATTTATGAGCTTTTTTTTTATCTTACATGTGTCACAGACCATCTCATAAAGTAGTACTATTTTTTCAAATTATATTTTATCTATATACAAAATATATGTATTTTGTTATGAAAATTATATTTCTGTTAAACTTTTCGCCTCCTATCAGTTTAGAAATGGCTGATTTGAGAAATCTCTTATATGTACTATCTATAATGAATTTATATATATTTTTTTGCCAAGGTAAAACTGCTCTTGCTATCGGAATTGCTCAATCTCTTGGGACGGATACTCCATTCACAAGTATGGGCGGATCTGAAATCTACAGTTTGGAAATGTCCAAAACAGAAGCACTCACACAGGCTATTCGCAAATCCATTGGCGTCAGAATCAAGTAATTATTTGTTTATTTGAAAATTTCTATCGATAATTAATTTAAAGTACCTGGCCACCTAGCGATGCTCGGTAACTTTTCGTATCAGTTAAAAGCTTTATATTAATCTCCGGCCCCTCCCCTCCCGTACCCATCCACCACTGCACCCCCCACCTTCACCCTCGCCCTCGCCCCCTCACCCAGTTTTTGCATTTCAAGCCTTGTAGTGGCCCACAGATTATGTCTATATATATATATAGGTATATAAATAAATACCATTAATAATTTTTTTGAGTTCATCAATTAAATTGCCAAATTCTAATATATTTGTGGGATTTAAAACTCAATTTTTAATCAATTAAATTGTCTAACTTTGAATATATATAATAATATTTGTAATGATCTATTAGTGGAATTTAAAATTAAAAAACCAATTAATAATTAAAAGGAAATTGAATAAAAATGTAAATATACATTTTATCGAGACAACCAGCTGTGAATAATTATTTCAATTAACAAAAAACCCATCAAAAACAACTTAGCCGAAGATGAGACCATGACAAATTGAATTTCCAATACAAGACCCTCCTAACCCGTGAATTTCATCCAAATCGTTAGAGCCGTTTTCGAGAAACCGATTGGATATATATAAGATTTGCTCATTTAATAATATAAGATAAGATAAGATAAATAATAAAGTAAAGAAAATTTAAAAAATATAAAATACTAGATACTAGGTACGAGTCATGATAATAACCATCTTGTTTTTTATTTTTGTGAAACCTACCTAGTATTTTATATTTTTTAAATTTTCTTTACTTTATTAAAATATAATCAGTAGAGATTGTGGTGTTGGTGCAAGGTGAAACATCTTTAATAAAGATAAGAGTAAATAAATATTTTATTTAATATGGATTTACTATGAGTTAAGGATACTGGGTCACTTATTTCACATGTATCCTTAACTCATAGTAAATCCATATTAAATAAAATATTTATTTACTCTTATCTTTATTATTAAAATATGTTTCACCAAGAACCTACACCTACACCATTCTCCCTTAACAAAATTAATTTATATATATATATTTTTTTTTTTTTTTCTTAGAGAGGAGTCTGAGATGATCGAGGGCGAGGTGGTCGAAGTGCAGGTGGACCGCCCGGCGAGCGGCATCGGGGTCAAAGTTGGCAAACTCACTCTCAAGACAACCGAAATGGAAACAGTTTACGAGCTAGGAAATAAAATGATCGAGTCGATCATGAAAGAAAAGGTGAGGTGCCTCCCTCTCTCCCTAGACTGATTAACAAAATATATATAGAAATAACTCGTAACTGAAAATACGATAATTTATTATTGAAAAGTTATTCATATTATAATCAAACGCCTCCCAATCGATCACAAACTGCCCCGGGGCGCAATCGCAACGAGGCCGCGTCGAAAGACAATTATAAATTAAATTAAATTAGGGAACGAAGAAAAGATTTTTACCATATATTATAGACAAAAGGATCAGCCGGGATTCGAACCCGGGATCTTCGCATGTGCACTGCGATGCCTTTATAAGAGCCTTAGCTCTTATCCTCTTGGCCACTTACTTATATCTATATTTACTCTTATCTTTATTAAAGATGTTTCACCTTGCACCAACACCACAATCTCTACTAATTATTAATCTTTTAATCTCTTCCTCGTTCATTTTGGCAGCTCTGTAGTGGCCGGACTATATTCAAACGCCTCCCAATCTATCACAAACCTAAAGGTCGAAAATAATTTTTTTCTTTACCCCGGGGTGCAATCACAACGAGGCCCCTTCGAAAGACAATTATAAATTAAATTATTCATATTTATCGCTAGCCTCAACTTTGAAAATTATTTGCTATTTTTCATATATATACTAGGCCGATCAAAAAGTCTGGAATAATCCTATGAAATGGGGCTACTATGTACCAATGTGAACCATTCATAACTAACTTCATTCTTCATTAGACGTCTGTCAAAATTTCAGCATTCATGTTTTTGCATTTACAAGTTACAGCAGTGAGATAAATTCTAAATAAATACAATAAATAAATAAATAATAAGGTATATATACCTAATGAGAATTTTGTGCAATTTTTAACGCAATAAAAGTACATATTTAACACATGGTTTTATTTCTTTCATAGCACTACTTGAATTATATAGTCTTTTTGTCTTCAATTTTAATTTTTTAGTGCATGAAAAAAATTACTTTGCCATCTTTCACTGCATATATTTGCAAATTTCAACATATTCTGCATATTAGTTGCATATTTCAGCAATTAAGTAACTTAAGTAAAACCAGTTCTTCAAACATTTATTTTATCCCTCATTTTTCTTCGATGAGGTCTCATTATCATTCCCCCAAAAGAGAAGAGACGCTCCAGAGGGGTGGAATTTTGGCAAACAGGTGTTAGGTATATTTTAAAAATATTTTTTTATTGTAGGATAAACATTTAAACTCTTTAGGCTGGTGTCTATTATTTAGGTATTGAGGTGTTACTAATTCAGGTCAAGTGCTGCCAGTAGACCCTGTGTTCTCGCTATTCGCAACCAACCTCCGTGTTTTTTTAAAAATAAAAAAAATCCGAGTTTCGTGTTCTGATTAAACACTATTATTTACCCAAGAAAACGATAACTGAGACCAAAACCAAGCTAGATAAGTATTATCTAGACCGTTGATGAAGATGATTCAAAAGTGGTTTTCTGACATTCGTTGCGGCCGAACAAGCACAAATGATGCTGAACGATCTGGACGCCGAAAAGTGGTCTGACACCAGAAAACGCCCAAAAAAACCATGATATTATGTTGAACGACCCCAAAGTGAAATTGAGGGAACTAGCTGAGACCACAAAGATGTCGTATGGCACTGTGTTCAATATCATACATGATATTTTGGGTATGAAAAAGCTCTCCGCGCGATGGGTGCCGCATTTGCTCACAGTGGGTCAAAAACGAATTCGTTTTACGACTTCTCAGCAGAATTTGGCAATGTTTACGAGAAATTCAAAGGAGTTTTTGAGCCGATTCATAACCATGGCTGAAACATGGATCCATTTCTACTCACCCGAGTCAAAACAATATGTTTCTCCTGCTGTAAGTGCTCCTAAGCGTCCAAAAACTCAGAAATGGACCGGAAAGGTTATGGCCTCCGTTGCGCGTGGAATAATATTCATCGACTATCTTGAAAAAGGTAAAACCATAACTAGCGCATATTATTCATCATTATAGGATTGAAAATTGAAATCACAGAAAAACGGACGCATTTAAAGAAGAAAAAAATAGTCTATCATCACGCATCATGTCCGCCTCCATGGTGTAATGGTCAGAATAACTGGCTGGCAACCCGGAGGTCTTGGGTTCGATTCCCGGCTATACCCAGATATTTTTTCTGTAAGTATAGGGCCTGGTAATAAAAATTAAGTGGGAGATAAATTTAACCTAATTTATCGCGCGGAGAATTTACCACTGCTCGAAGCCCCTAAAACCTTAGTAAATTGGATATTGGATTGTATCTAAGTTTCTGAGATTGGCTCGTGATCCCGGCTTCTTTTCCTTCTACTCTGTTCTTTTCACGATGGAGGGCCCAGCTCATACAGGCCTTTAGGGGGTGGACCTTCTGGTGTATCTTCTTTTCACATCAATATCAATAAAAAAAAAGACAATGCGGCTGCTCATTCAACGTTAGTTACGTAAAGAAAATTGCACGAAATCAGGTTTGAACTGGTTCCTTAGCCAGACCTGGCCCCCAGCGTATTTTACCTGTTTCCAAACCTGAAGAGATGGCTCACCGGTAAGCGATTTCGGTCAAATGGGAAAGTCATAGCAGAAATTGAGGCCTATTTTGGAGAGCTTTCGAAAGATTACTTTTCGGACGGGATAAAAAAGTTAGAAAAATGATGGACTCGCTGAATTGACTTAAAAGGAATGTATGTTGAAAAATAAAACCGAATTTGGCCAAAAAAATGTTTTCTTGTTTCACTTATTCCAGACTTTTTGAGCTGCCTAGTAATTATGTGTGATTTCACTGTCCAATTCTATAAAGGTGTCTCTTAAGTATTCTAATAATTAATTAAATTCAACGAACATTTTTCTCCTGAATAAATAAACTTTTACTTAAGGTCTAGTTGTTTCACCATATGGGTTTTCTTAGGATTTTTTTGAAATTTAGATCCATCGATTGATTGCAAATTGAAATTTATGAACAATATAGTTCCGGAGATATTAAATTCCAAGGATAGAGTTTTTCAGACTCTTATACATTGCACTATACGGGATATCGGAAAGTTTACATACATATTTAATTATAATTAAGAAACTTTTCTTACCATTGTAATAAAAAACTAAACTATCATTAAACAATAACTAATACATTTTTTAACAAAATTTTAATTCATAGTTACAACACAGTTTCTGAGATAATAATGAATAAATAATGAAAAATGTACAATAAAAACAAGCTGGCAACAACGCATTTATTTAACCTAAAAAGTAGATTAACTTTAGTAATTTTTTTGACGTTTTTTCGCTTCGGCCATTGTTTTAATGACAGCTTTCAATCGCTTATTAAGAACTATTTGTTTTATAAATCTCCCTTTATAATGTACTTTATCTGAAATTTCTATGATAAAATATATACAAGCTCTGACAATGTTGTCAGATTGTCAAACGAGCACGGGATTGGCTAGTAGTGGTACATAAACAGCAAAAAGTTTTGGGCTTATGAATTATGAATCCTTATTGTCTGTTCTATATACTCTAACATTATCATTTTGCTAATATTGTCGCGAAACAACTACCTTAAACCTGATCTCATTCTTTTTTTAATAAACCACGATAAAACTTATTCTCGATAAATATTCAATCTCAATAAGATCCTAATGAATCCAATACTAAATAAAGTCTAAACGCTGTCCTGAGCACGACATCTGACCCTCCACTCAAATTTCTATCTTGCTTTTTAAAAACTATAAACGCAAGATTTGGAATTTAACTTATATACTTGTAGGAGGGGCGGGTTTCACCCCCTTCGCTCAAAGGGGTGAAATAACACACGTAATTTATTCTTTATATACATATTTATTAACAAAAAGGGGGGTAATACATTTTCGTGTCTAGGGGTCATCGTTAAACATCATAATACACATCGTTAATTAATACATCGTTTTGGTTACAAACATCTTTAAGCAAAGCCCGTATTCAACTGTAAACTAAAACTAACGCATCGACAAGCATGTCGTTTCAACCATGGCTCGTTTTCAACTAACTGCTTGCAGTTGCAACTCACCCTTGGCAGCGCACACACACACACACATGCATATGAGTGTCAGCCAACACAAGTTGTCATAATAATATTTATTACATGCTTTTAGCCTGAAGGGACAATACCCAGCTAAGAAGAAAGAGATCGACCTCCCACCATACAAGGGCAGGAAGCCAGCCATATATTTGCTAAACATGTGATCTAAAACAGAAATCAATATAATTACTAAATTAAACTCTTAATTTCCTACATACTTATATATGAATATGTTTAAGGACCTTCACACAGTAGGGGGGGGGGGGCATCTCAGAATTGTAACAAGAGCGCCCGGTGATCTTAAAAATTGTGATGTCACAAAAGTCAAATTAAAATTTTTTCAAATATAAATGATAAATATATAATAGTGTGGCACATGGAGGGGGGTCTAAAAATATTGAAATTCGTGTAACGTAATTTATGGACGGCCCACTTATTAGTATTAAGCAGAGGACAACCTCATTGATTTCTTTTTATGAATCAAACAACTCTGATACTCTGGCTGAAAATGTATTCTATAATTTGGCAAAGATTGGACAATAAAATGTTCTTTCTGTTAAAGTCTTAATTTCCATTTTTTGTACAAAACGTGTCTATATTCGTCATTTTTTTTTTTTTTAAATTATTCCAAATAACTCGCGACAGTCCCGGCCAAACTAGGCTTTGTGTTGAGAAGGTGCAACACCTATAAGCATTGAAAACCCTCTACTACACTTGATTAAATAATACTAATGATGTTCATTGTTTTGTCTATATCAGATAATGGCTGGTGACGTCGTGGCCATCGACAAGGCGACTGGCAAAATCTCTAAGCTGGGCCGGTCGTTTGCCAGGGCGCGGGAGTACGACGCCTCGGGGGCTCAGACCCGGTTCGTCCAATGCCCCGAGGGCGAACTCCAAAAACGCAAAGAGATGGTGCACACGGTCACCTTGCATGAGATTGACGTCATCAACTCAAGAACTCACGGATTTTTAGCTCTCTTCTCAGGTAATAATAATAATCTTAAGAAAAGATCCGATAGATATGGATTAATTTAAATTATCATGTCAGAAGGGTCGGAAATCGAACCCGATAGACGAAATTAGCAATCTACCCTGTGAGCTGAACCTCTCTGTCATAGACATATGTGTACTAGGGTGAAAAAAATAAAATCAAAAATTTGAAACGGGCGTATGCGGAAAAGTTGCCTAATACAAAGTCTATTTCTAATACAAAATCTCAGCTTAAGGTGGCCCTTCAAGTGTGTATTGCCCCGATTTGTCGCGAATGCACTTTTGACGCTGACTGATGATTTCTCTCTGAAAACCACCGAAAAAATGCACATTGCACAATCTGGAAATAATTTAAATAGACGTTAACCATTCCAAATAAGAGTTAAATGAGTTTTCGACGGTTTCTGGCTGATGCTAAATTTTTGAAGAACTAAAAACTACGAAAATTTTAGATTTTTTTCATATTTTGCTTATAACCCGAAAATCATGCGTCCTACAGAAAATTTTACTCTTATCAAAATGAAAGAGCATAACATTACGCGTCGAATAATCTACTTATAAATTTTGATTTTCCTCATTAATATATCAAAGAATAATTGATACGTCAACGAGGATTATTTTGACCGCGCTGATTTTAAAAAAGATATTTTTATCTCGCGAGACTACTACGGATTACGCTATTGGAGTCTGCGGAGTATTAAGTCTGGACCAAGAGAGAAAAAGATGTGATCCACTTAGCTACAATCCAACGTCATTTCGCGTATAGCCCGCTAGACATTCGGATGGATCACCAAGTGAATTTGAAATCTCAGATGTTATATATTCGATCTCCCAGTCCAGAGCGCTAGATCTATTAGCATGTATGTTAGATGCCTGCCATTAATTAACTGAAGGTTTTCTACATTTGATTCAATCGCGAATCTAATGTAGGGAATTTTTGTCAAATATTGAGTGAAAATAATATTTGAACTTATATATTTCTAACTTGAAATAATGATATTAAATAAATTTTAATTTTCCTCATTAATATATCAACTTAATACTCCGCAGACTCCAATAGCGTAATCCACAGTAGTCTCGTGAGATAAAAATAACTTTTTTCAAATCAGCGCGGTCAAAATAATCCTCGTTGACGTATCAATTATTCTTTGATATATTAATGATGATATAATACAGATGATGGGGCACACACTGAGACATGGGGGACTGCTTAGGGATATCTTGGAGGGGAGGTGGGAAAGAAAAGGGGAAGGGGAAGATCCAGATTAGAATATTTCAACCAAATAATTGGGGATATGGGATGCCAGACATTTAGAGAGGTCAAACAGCTGGCGGATTGTTGCATCAAACCAGTCTTAGGACTGTATACTCAATGATGATGATATTAATGAGGAAAATTAAAATTTATTTAATATCATTATTTCAAGTTAGAAATATATAAGTTCAAATATTATTTTCACTCAATATTTGACAAATATTCCCTACATTAGATTCGCGATTGAATCAAATGTAGAAAACCTTCAGTTAATCTACTTATAAGTTAAAATTGCTTCACCCGTTTAGCCATAATCGATTGTCAAAATAGGCAATTTTTACCAAAGTGAATTATGCTCGTTAGGTGGTCACAAGAAACATGTGATCCCCAGAATTGTTACCAATTGGCTAAAAAATGAGGGGAAAGTTTCATCTTAATTGGACAACGGAGCCCGTGCCGCAATAAGGTTGAAAAATTGCAGTTTTTCATTCATAAAATGAAAACCACTCATCCTAGAAACTTGATTCTTGTCTCATTTTCTAAGAAATTTTCTTGTCTTTTTGTTTTACTTGAGCCTCTTTTTTGTTAAAACTTTTAGATTTGAAGATATCCAGCATTTTCCAAGACATGACACGATCCGACCTTATTGCAACACAGGTTACCGTTGTCCAATTAAGATAAAACTTTTCCAATTTCATTTTTTAGCCAATTGGCAACTATTATGGGGGTCAACACCAAAATTCGATAAGTGATTTCTTGTTTTTTTTTTTTTTTTTTTTTTTTAATGATAATGATGAGAGAAGGGGTTACACCAAAAAGGTGCAACCCCTAAAGGCCTCGGTTGGCCCCTCCATCGTGAAAAGAAGAAGAAAGAATTTTATGGGTTGGGCGGAGGTCGAAGGTATCTGTGGATACGGGTCTTAAATAGCTTAAGGTTATAAGTCGCGGGAAAGATGGTGGCAGGGAGCGAGTTCCAGTCTCTGGAGGTCATAGGGATAAAAGAGTTGGCGAAAGCGCTTGTTCGACTTTTATCCAATTTGACAGCGAAGGGGTGCTGAGCGTTAGAAAACCGCGTGTTTCTCGTAAAGAGGGCATTAGGGGGATAAGAGATTTCAGCTCGACTGAACAGACACCGTGATAGTATCTGTAGTACAGGGAAAGGGCAGAAACGGTTCTTCGGTGAGCCAGGGAGTCGAGTGAGGTGGTTAGAGCCGGGTCTCCTATTAGTTTAATTGCTCGCTTCTGAATTGCATCCAGTGTAGCAAGAGAATGCTTGGATGCACCCCTCCACAGATGAGAGCCATATTCGAGACAGGGACGAATTTGAGCCTTATACAGCATAAGAAGTTGACTGGGAGTATAACAGCGTCTAGACCTAAATAGGAGACCAAGCTTGCGCGCTGCAGCTTTAGCAGTGGTTGAGATATGGTCATTCCATGAAAGGTCAGACCCTAGAGTTACGCCTAGCATTGAAATTTTATCCCTGAATTCTAGTGAGTTTGAGTCGAATGATGTGTTTGGGAGGTTTCTGTCGACGCGCCTAGAAATAAGGCAACACTGAGTTTTCCCTGCATTGAAGTTAACTAAGTTTTTGGGATCCCCAGTTTTTAAGTTTGCACAAGTCTAAATTAATTGAAGAGGCAATGTCTGCACGGTTTTTATGCGATGCAGGGGCGTTATGTAGGGTGCTGTCATCTGCGTAACAATGTACCGGATTGGAGGGCAAGTTTAGAAGGTCGTTGATATAGATAAGAAAAAGCGTAGGGGAGATAACCGATCCCTGAGGAACTCCAGCGTTGGTGTGGAAGGGGGAAGATGATATTCCATCGATGACAACCTTAATACTACGGTCTGAAAGAAAACTGTCGAGCAACTTACAGAGTTTCGGTGCAAGGCCGACGGAGGTCAATTTGGCAAGAAGATTTTTGTGCCAGACCATGATCACATAATGAGAATAATTCACTTTTACGCAAAGTTGGTAAAACTTGCTTATCTTTGACTAAACGGTTAAACTGATTTTAACTTTTCAGTAGGTTATTCAACGCGAAATTCTATCCTCTTTCATTTTGGTAAGAGTAAGATTTTCCGGAGAACCCATGGTTTTTGAGTTATAAGCAAAAATCTGAAAAAAGTCCCAAATTTTCGTGCTGGCAAAGGGTCACCTTAAGATTGCATCGTAGGAAGTTCAAATTTCACACACATGATTACACTTATAGGTGGAAACTTTTCCGCAGACAGCCTAATAAATTGACCAAAAATTTTTTTTTGTGGGCTCTTTTTACCTCCACACTAATGTATACATTTTTAAAATTTAACCGTCAGTGATTCTAAATGTAAACACCTACATAATAAGAAGTTAAAAAAAGTTGGTTGAGTGTTTCGAATTTTGAGCTTCTTCAGAGGGTAAAAACAACCCTTCTGACATCTAATTAAAAGTAAAACATAGCATCTCGGATTTTGATTTTCTTACAAATTTAAAGTCTATTTCTATCAACAATTCGAATTCTTATTATAAAATACACACAAAAGAGAAAATAAACTTTTTAAGAACCCAAACTTTCAAGCATTCGTGGGTGGGGCAATGGTGGAGGGGTACGGGGGGTGCAGGAGGTAGGGTGAAGTGATGGGGGTCTGGGGGGCGTTCGGGGATTAATATATAGCTTTTAACTGAAGCAAAAAGTTACCGAGCATCGCTCGGTGGCCAGGTACTTAAAGTTAACTGAATATGAAATAGGGACAGATCGATTTCTCAACACAAAAACCAACCCTATAATCCGTGATTTTCATCGAAATAGTTGAATTTTCGATATTTTTTTTTGAATCAGACATAATTTAGTTTTCAGCCTGTGATGCCAGATTGTGACATTTTCAAGTTAACCTGTTTTGTTGTGTTGTCAGGTGACACCGGCGAGATCAAAACTGAAGTGCGCGATCAGATCAATAACAAAGTGTCGGAATGGCGGGAGGAGGGCAAAGCGGAGATCGTCCCCGGCGTCCTCTTCATCGACGAAGTCCACATGCTAGACATTGAATGCTTCTCTTTTCTCAACAGGTAATGCTTGCCTTTCCTTTTCTCCCCCCCGACTAACCGACTGCTTGATTTGCTGAATGTTTTTGTTTTTTCTAGGGCGTTAGAGAACGACCTGGCTCCTCTGGTGATCCTGGCCACCAACCGGGGCTTCACCACAATTCGAGGCTCCATGTACAAGGCGCCCCACGGGATTCCCCTCGACCTTCTCGACCGGATGACCATTCTCCACACAGAACCATACAAACTAGAGGATCTAAGAGAAATTATTAAAATTAGGTAGACAAGCTGCTTATTTTATTTTCACTTAATTTAATAACACTGTGTTTTAAATATAACGTCCATTTGAGCGATTTTTATAGAAGAGAAATTATTCAAAATCATTGATTTTGATAAACTTCTTTTTATATAATTTTTATTAAATTAAATTAGAGAATAAAGAAAAAACTATTATAGACAAAAGAACCGGGTGAGTTTTTTTTTTATCTTGAGACAGTCTTATAACTCAAAAAACATGCATTATATATAAAAAGTTTCAAATAAAAGTTATATTTATATCGGGGGGGGGGGGGGGGGGGACTAAACTACCCTATTGTTTGTCGACTTAGAACAAGCTTCCAGGGGTATTTCGAAGGGAAGTTCTGTTTTTTAAATTCGAATATATTCTGAATCTACAAAAAAAACTGAACAACTTTTATTAGAACTATTTTTTTTTTTTGATAAAAAAAAATATTAAATCAATTACTTAGATCTAAAAAAAAATTTTTAATAATTATTTTTAACAATTATTCAATTTAATTATCAAATAATCATAATTAAATAAATATTTATTAAATTGAAAAGTCACAACAATGAAAATAAGTGTTTATCACAGGAATTATTTAACGGATTATAGTGTTCTTTCACAAAGTGGAAATAAAATTAAAAAAATTAAAAAATTTTTTTAAATTAATATATTATATTTTGGAGATTTTTTATTTATCTCTATACATATTTCGGGCTATGAACCCTTCATCAGGAGGTTTAACAAAAGGAAAATATAATTAAAAAAAAATTTTATTTCCACTTTGTGAAACGCCACTATAATCCGTTAAATGATTCCTGTCTTTAATATGTTTCACTATAAACCAACACCGCTTTCCCTAAACTTTATAAGTGTTTATAATGATCTTAAAACTTCATTATACGTAGGTATATAGATGCAAGAGATTATTTTCTAGTTAATAGAACTATTTAAAATTCTTGAGTTTAAAAAAGTTTATTTCTCCTGACAATCCAATAGATAGTTATTATATTGTATTACTATAATAATAATGGAGCATTTTTTTTTTGATGACAGAATTGAAATGGTCTTAATTTATAATGAATGTGGAAGAAGTGTTATGGGGTTGCCATTGAAATGAATGCCGAGCGTTTTCCTGATAGCAATACACTCTCGCGGGCTTCATTTTATCGTGTTGAAAATCTGTTGACAAAAAAAAGGCAAATTTAAAGGCAACGAAGAAACTTAAAATGCCAAAATAACGAAATTGGAACTGGAATTCATCCAGAAGACTTGCGATACACTCAAACACTCTGGAATGTCTCAGAACAGTATCGCAAAATTATTAAATTAATTATTTAATAATTAAATATTTGATCATTATTATTTGATAATTAAGTTGAATGATTGTTAAAAATAATTATTAGGATTTTTTTTGGAGATCTAATTGATTTAATATTTTTTTTATTTGATGTCGTATAAAAAAATAGTTCTTATCAAAGTTGTTCAGTTTTTTTTTGTAGATTCAGAATATGTACAGAAACATATAGGGTTCCATTTAAAAATCAGAACTTGACCTCGAAATACCCTTGAAAGCTTGATCTAGGTCGACAAACAATAGGGTTGTTTAGTTTCCCCCCTGATATAAATAAACATTTATTTGAAACTTTTTTTCATATAATGCATGGTTTTTGAATTATAAGACTGTCTCAAGATAAAAAAACTCACCCGGTATATAACACAATGGCAATGCAGACAATATGCCACCATCTTTCCCGCGACTTATAACCTTCAGCTATTCAAGACCCGTATCCACAGATACCTTCGACCCCCGCCCATCCCATAAAATTATTTCTTCTTCTTTTCACGATGGAGGGGCCAACCCAGGCCTTTAGGGGTTGCACCTTTTTGGTGTAACTCCTTCTCTCATCATTATCATTAAAAAAATATGATTAATATAAATCATTTAAAATTCCCCTAGCAGCTGTTTCGCAGTGACATTTATTTTAAAAAACCTATTAATTTGTTGTTCTCAATTATTATTATTAGATGCGAAGAGGAGGATTGCAAGCTGACGGACGGGGCTCTGCTGGTGCTGAGCCGGATCGCGGAGGACACATCTCTCCGGTACGCCATCCAGCTGATAACGACCGCTCATTTAGTGTCCCGGCGTCGCAAGGCCCGCGAGGTGACTGTCGACGATGTCCGCAGAGTCTACTCGCTGTTCCTCGACGAGTTCAGGTCGACGCAATACTTGGTCGATTATCAGAACCAATATATCTTTGGCGGGGGAAACGAGGACCCCAGCGAAGCCGAAGAGAACCACGAGCCGATGGACACGAACAACGCGGCGGCGGCGGCCGACAACTCCAACTCCAACTCGAACAACGCCGCCCCCGCCCCCGCCGAAGCAGCCACCCCCGCCGCCACTGTCCCTTCAAGTTCCCTTTAATATTATTCCCCCCAGCTGAGTGGAATGGAATTATTTCCTTGTCATGTGACCCGGTTGGCTAGTTTTGTGAATTAATGCAACAGAGACAGACAGGCAGGCAGGCGATTTGGAATAAATAGAACGAGAAAGAAAAGGAAAGAAAATACAAAAATATATCATATTGATAATATGTAATATTATATGCTGGCTGTTGTTTTTATTTGTTCGATGTTCCCTTTTTGTGTTTACAACACAATAAATTTAAAATAGTTGTATTTTTGTATATTTCTTTTGTTTAATGATCAATTTATTTTGTTTTGAACAAATAAAGTTTTCTTTAAAAGTTTAGGCAGCACATCATTTTCTTACCCCCACTCCCACCCTCCACTCAGTTACATTATTTTAATTTTATTTTCCCATAAAATTGAAATTCATTTATAGTTCACAATCAGGTCTATTCTCTAAGCAAAAACGTTAACTTTTAACATCCGACTTCAGCGTTAATTCATTTTAACACCTCCTTGCCTAAAATTTCTATTCTGTAAGCAAAGCGTTAATATTTAGCCAAAATTATAAAAAATTAAAGCCATGTCAGAGGGTGCAGTTAAAATTTTAACTCCATATTTAAAAAAAAAACATGGTATCTTTAACCTAAAAACCAAAAAGTAAGGTTATGATTTTGACAGCTTTGAGTTAAAAGCAAACATTTCAGATTCAATTGATCTGTGACAGAAACATCAATACCACAATGATAAATAAACTTTTATTATATACTTATATATAGAAATATTATTTTTATTTTATTTATTTATGGTTTATAAAATATATTTGTTTGGATAAAATATATAACAAATATAAAAGTTTTTTATTATACAAAATATATTTAAATATTTAAAAATAATAGATAGAAAAAATAGAATATCATTAGATGCGGCCAAAAAAAAATTGAATTGCTAACTAGACTAGCTATGTGGGTATTTTTTTTTTAGCTCTTCTTTTTTTATTAAAAAATAGCTGAGATACTAGATGGAGAATAACAAATCAAACTTTCGTGCGCTATCGAGGAGTGTAAAAATAGTGTAAAAACTGGAACAAGCAGAAAACGTAGCTATCTTCATAATGGATCTTTAACACCTAGTGTTTAAAAGTAAAATGTTAATGTTGCTGTTAAAACTTTGTTTAGAGATAGCATTTTTTTTAACGCTAGTGTTATTACTTTACTTTTGTTTCGTCTGTTTTTAGAGAATAGACCGGAATGACTGAACAGTCGGGAGTCAGGAAGCATTTTGGTTTCGTCATTTCATCAAAACCCCTCCAACGGCCATCTTGCTTCGCACCCCTCACCCTTCCCACCCCTCGTCTCCGATAGCTTTCCACTCACAGATTATGCTTAAAAAATTCGGTTGAGTGGTCCATAGGCCTAGAACAGAGGTTCCCAACCTTTTTATAGTACCGTACCTGTACGTTGTTAACAATTTGATGACGTAGTACGGTAGACTAAAAATTTTGAAATGGGGAAATGGAGAACATTTGTAATAAAGGCAAGTGACTTGGGATATATTTTTATTGCTAAACATATACATAAAATAATCACTTTAAAAATATATATAATTAGTGAGAAGGTTGGGCCTGTTTATTATTGACTAAAGGAGTAATATCGGACTCAATGTTTGTCAGTTTAAAGCGAAGATCCGATTCAATGTCCTCTATATTTGGTTTTCATCGCAGCCATTGCTTGCTTTAATGCTGAATTTATACCTAATTTTGTTTTTCAATAATTCTATTTGATAACTATGTTATATTAAATGCTTCAAATTTACATTCGAATCACTATGTATCAATTTAAAAAAGACATCAATTTAAAATAATTTTTGTAAAATGTAATGATTGGATAATTATTTTTTGAAAAATATTTGATTTATGATTGGGCGTAATATGATATACATGTAAGTAATTTTAAGATTTTGTAACTAAACTATAACCATGACTGATCATACCCTTTGTAAATTTTTTAGTGTTCTTAACAACGAATAAGTTTATTTGTATATGGTCTGAAGACGAATACGAGATGTGTACCATATTCGAAACATGTAGCCAAGCATTTATTAAAATAAATTAGGATATATAAAAAATCATTTTAAATAAATCTCCTGAGTTTAATACACTTATCTTAATATCTATGAATAATACAATTACTATTCTTCTTCTTCTTCTTCTTAATAGACCTATGGTTGTTTATTCTAACTCGTCGTGCCAGCGTTTTTTAGGTCGACCTCTGCTTCACTTGCCTGCTGGTTTATTCGTTAAAATTTTCTTGAGAATTCGGTCTTCGCTCATTCTTTCCACGTGTGTGTACCAATTTTCTCTTCTACATTTGATCCACTCATCGATCTGTTGAATTCCACATTTTTCCCTGATGACTTCACTTCTTTGTTTATCAAACAGCGATAGATCAAGGATTCTTCTGAGGGTCTTCATCTCGGCCGTTTCCAACATTTGCCTAGTTTTGGCCTTATCTGGTCTTGTTTCGGCTGCGTAGGTCAGTATTGGTCTTATCATAGTCTTATATATTCGTACCTTGGCTTCTGTTCTTAGGAACTTATTCGACCAGATTGCGTTATTAAGACAAACTGAGATCCTTAGGGCTTTAATAGGTTGTGTTTTTACTTCTGTCTCTAGATCTTGATGAGAAGTTATGTGAATACCAAGGTACGTAAATGACATGACCTGTTCAATTACCCTATCATATAGCTGTAATTTGCTTCGAAGTGGCTCTTTGGATATAATAAGCGTTTTTGTTTTTTGGTGACAGGGTAAGATCAAATTTGGTGGCTAGTAGACTGAATCGATATAGAAGCATTTGAAGAGAATCTTCATCTTCGGCAACCAGGGCGTAGCACACACATGATATATTTTCGTCTCTTTAAGGTCTTTCATTCCCTCTATTATCTCGTTCATTACTAAGTTGAATAGTAATGGTCTAAAGCCCAGTTGTATGTCGCAAAGTAAATGCTTTTTACCACTAACCAAGGATAGATGGTAAATGGAGGGGCTGGGATGGCCAATCAGATGGCAGGAACTTTCAGTGCCTGTCATCTGATTGGCCATCCCAGTCCCTCCATTTACCATCTATCCTTGGTTAGTGGTAAAAGCATTTACTTTGCGACATACAACCGGCCCTAAGGGGATCACCTTGCCTAATCTCTTGGTTTACTGGGATGCTCTGTGTCAGTCTTGCTTCTATTTTTAGCTTTGCGGAGTTGTTTGTATAAATATCTTTGATCAGTTTAATAAGATTATTTGGTACTTAATGCTTAATCAGGATGTTGGTGATATGTGTAAGCTTGATCTTATCAAACGCCTTTTCGATATCAATGAAGCAGAAGAAAGCTGGCTTATTGAATTTATAGGCTTTTTCGGAGAGTTGTCTGATGTCAAAAATGGCATCAATACATGATCGATTCCTACGAAACCCTTGTTGTTCATCATAGATCTTAATGATTTTGTCTAATTTATTTGATATTATTTTTGTAGTTAGCTTCAGGTGAGTGTTAAGAAGGTTATTCCGCGATAATTATCATGTAGTCGTCTTTCGCCTTTCTTAAAGATGGGTATTGCAACATTACTTTGTTCTCCATTCTTCAGGGATCTTGCCTTTTTCAAATATCAGCAGAATTAATTTCGATATCTCTTCCCATAGGGGTGTACCTCCATATTTTATCTGCTCGTTTATAATGTTATCCTCGTCAGGAGATTTTCTATTTTTCAGACTTTTTATCGATTACCATTGATTAATAATATGCAATTAATTTAAAGATGTTTGAAACACAAAACACAATTTTTAGTAGAACTCAGACACAGTTATAATTCGCAGGATATAATTTGACTATGAATTTTAGGCCCTTCCTTTATATATTGCTAATTTTCGTGGAGGGAGCAATTCGCATATCTTGGAAATTGGGTCCTGACAAGCGGATGGTCTAGTTTAAATAATCGGCAAGTGTCAAATTTTTAGACATTCAGGTGTAGACGGTATCTTTTGAGATTAGGTAAATACCAACAAAGTATTACAACACAAACAATGGATAAGAAATTCCAAACTAAAGTATTAACATGTATGGATTATTAGTTATTATAGTCATTTCTTTTTCTTTTTTCATAATACAGATTTTTAATAGATTTTTGTTTTAAATTGTAAAATCATTCGGGAACCGGTAGCTGATTGTTTGCGTACCGGTACTCGTACTCGTGCCCAAGGTTGGGAACCACTGGCCTAGAATTTTTAACCCTCCTCCTATCCCCTATAGGTATATCATTATAATAAATAAGTAATATTCTAGAATATCGTATTAGCTGAGAGACATCTGCTTCGGGTAAAAATTTGATATTGTTTGGTATATTATTTTGATTTAAATCAATAAGTAATAATATTTATTTATTTTGAATAGACTGTCAATAACAAATACAATATACAAAAAGTTTTTAGAATCACAAAATTGTGATTCTCATGCATTAGAAATACATCAAAGAACAAACATCAAAAGCACACAAATATACAAATATATCTTAAGCTTATGAATTATAAATTACTCCAAAAATTCTTCCAGTGTATAAAGATTCATGGGCGCCCGTAGAAAATTTTCTGGGGGGGGGCAAAATATTTTTTAGTAATGTTTTAATGTAGTTTTAATTTACTGTAGCATATTTGTATGGTGAACGAACGGACAGGACATTGTAGTAATGAAGTGCATACTGTAGCAACAAATTTTTTATTAACGCAATATATGTATATAACAAAAAATATTACAACATAAATTTAAAATAAAATTTATTCTTTAAACAAGAACTGGAGTCGTCTGTTATCGCTACCAAACACATCTACGATTTTGTCCATAAAGTCTTATTTGTTGCAGTTCACTTTGTCTCTGTGTGTAGGCTTAACATGTACAACCCAGACAGACGTTCATCTGACATTGTAGATCTAAGCCATGTTTTTACACGACGTAATGTGCTGAACGATCGCTCCACCGTAGATGTTGTTGCTGGTAATGTTAGCAAAACTAGTAAAGCATACCTAACAGCCGGATAAAACTTTGTAAAAGGTAACAAGTCGATGAAATCTTGGCTACTTTTGTATTCTCGCGTTTTCCAAAAATCAAACCAACTCAAGTCTTCACTTTCAAAATTATCAATGTTTTATACCTGATTAATAGTAGGCATTGTATCCTTAAACTTTTGACGATTCAGTTTGCACAATTTCGAAGGATATAGCAACGCTAAGTTAAATTATACACTGCTGGCTTCACCAAATCGACTCTCCATTGAGCTAATTAGAGAATCTAAGTATGGAATGTAAACTGTTTGTCTGAAGTACTCTTCAACACTTATGGTTCCCGGATTACTTCGATGTTTTTGTCTTCCACACTGTCTTGGGATAATCAGTTCAACATCCACCTTCAGTGCGAGTTGTACTGTTTTCTCAAAAATATTCCTGAAATAGTTATTGGAATCACCTCGGTGAAGTTTGACTACACTGAGCAGGTTTTGAACTTGCAGTTGGACTTGAAGAGCCTGAGTAACTGGTTCCAGTATGGCAGAGTACTGCAAAATAAAATTGAGACAAAATAAAAACGTGCTAGACTTTGATGAACAATATAACTGATGTGCCACACTTTCTTTATGCTAACACAATGTGATTTAAGATAAAAGTAACTTTATTTGAATATTTTCCAATGTAAACATCAACATTTTGACAAGTTTACACTATACCTGGATAACGGTAGACTACTCTTAAACAATGAACTAACGTCCTTTAACATATTCGCCTTAAAAAATATACATAATAAAAATACTTATGTTCAAAACAACTTTTGGCTCACAACATACAGTGATAGATAAAATATAATAATAAAACTTGAGCAAGATGCGAGGTAGGTTTCACAAAAAGAAATAAATCAAAATTGAGTTTGGAATTGGATATATTTTGGGGGTGAGCCCACCCTTTCTTTTTTGTGAAACCTACCTCCCATCTTGCTCATGTTTTATTATTAGTACCTGGAGCCACCGAGCGATGCACGGTAACCCCTGACCCCCCCCCCCCCTCCCGAAACCACACACCTCGCCTGAATATATTGAAAACAGAATGGTGAGAAATCATCGAGGTAATTTTGTAAAACAAGCTTACAAGAAGTTGTGAATTGGGTAAAAAATTCATGGGGCAAAATAACTGATAGTGATGTTTCCAATGCACTACGAACAGACTACTTAGACAAGAAGTATTCATTTAACGATAGCTATATCGCAAGACAAGAGAGATTCGGACCAATGATTCAACAGGAAATGGATTTGGAAGAAAATCAGATAATAATTCAGAATTTTATTTATGACGATGTTCCAGAAGAAGATGACATGACTGTAATTGAATAAATTTAAATTTCTGTACTCTGTGTAAAATAAATATTAAATAAAAATATATAAATATGCTTTTATTTTTGCCCTCCCCCGAAAATAAGCTCCTCTAGCGTGTATTTTGGACCAAAAAAGAAAGTAAGACAGTGTCTTATTTTCGGAAAAAGACGGTAATATGTTTCCGCATTTTCTTGTATTGTCATCCTATTCCGAGCTATGTTCAAAATTTCAAGCCTCTAGCTGATCAGGAAGTTAGTTTAAAATCCATTACAAAATTCCACCCCCAGAGAGACACACACAAAAGAAACCGAGTTAATAAAAACGTGGTAAAAATAATTTTATGTAAATTTGTTATTCAAATAAAAATTAAATTATTTTTTAATAATGTAAATATTTTTATCTGTAATAAAAGCTCAAACGCAAATAAAGACAATGCAATTATAATTATGCAGTTGATTTTTAAATTTATTTTCTGTAATTTCATTTTTCACATTATATATATAGATATATACTTATTTTTTATTCTTAAATATTTATTATTTATATAAAAAAATTTTTCTTATTGTCTGCACCTTCAGAGGTCTACATCTGCATATAGGTATACCAACCAAATTATTTTCATCCTCATATAAAAATTTTTAAGAAAAAAATAAAAACCGACTTCAAAAAATTAAATGCAACAAATATAAAAATACACTAAAAGGTATAAAATAATTATTATCTTATTTAGTTACAACTAAACGACGAAATATTAACACGAAATTACTTTTTAAAGTCGGTGCCAAACAAACTATACCTATAAGCGAGCGTACCCGCCAAACGTACTAAGTAAGATCCGTCGAGTGCGATTCATAAAAGGTATATGTTTGGCACCAACTTCAAAAAGTAATTTCGTGTTAATATTTCGTCGTTTAGTTGTAACTAAATAAGATAATAATTATTTTATACCTTTTAGTGTATTTTTATATTTGTTGCATTTAATTTTTTGAAGTCGGTTTTTATTTTTTTCTTAAAAATTTTTATTTTTCTCCTTTTAGTGATGTTATTAATAGTGATTATATCATCAGAACTTGACCAAATTAATATGACACCATCCCTAAGACACACCCTTTCGGATAAAAAAAGAACCATCGAAATCGGTTCATAAACAAAGAGGTTAGGTCTAAACAAACCTAATAAAAAAGGTCTAATACCTATGAAAAAAAATCGAAAAAAAAATGGGACCAATCGGAAGCTAGACTGGACCCAATGCAAAAAAAAATTTCAAAATCGGTTGACAATTGGCGGAGATATGAGGTAACATAGGCACAAAAAAAAAAAAAAAAAAAAAAAAAAAAAAATTCAATCGAATAGAGAACCTCCTCCTTTTTTGAAGTCGGTTAAAAAATTAAATGAACTATATCAGGGGTGGCCAAAACGCCGACCGCAAGGGCCTATAAACATTTAAATTTTTTTTTTATAACATTAAATTTTAAAATTGAAAATAAAGGTCTATGTGGGGGGGCGTCTCTGACCCCCGCTTGGACAATTCGATCGCGACACACTTTCGAGATAAAAAGTAGATCTTATATACATCGGCGGCAACCCCTGAACTATATAGTTCAATTGAACTAGTTCCATATAATGAACGAACTATAAAAGAACTATTCCCTAAAAAGAACGATTTTTCCCCATCTCTATTACAATTAAATTATTTAATTCATTATAAATTCGAGTTTTAAATCTCACAAAGAGTTAGTAACAAATATTATATATATATTAGAATTTGCCAATTTGATTATTATAAAACTCGATAAATTGTTATTTAATTAAAAAAAAAATTATTCCGAATTTATTTATATAGTTCCTAGGTATATATATAATCTGTGGGCCACTAGAAAACTAGAAATACAAAAACTGGGGGTAGGAGTCCAGGGGGTGAGGTGCAGTGACGGGGTGGTTTTTATCAGAATTTTAAATTAAAAATAATATTAATATATAACTTTTTACTGAAGCAAAAAGTTGCCGAGTATCGCTTGGTGGCTCCAGGTATTTTGATTTAAACGAAAATATTAGTTCTTGTTTTCACCGCTAGATGGCAGTTATTTTAAAAACAATTTTTTGCTTTTTTTATTATTTCTTCAATTACTTTTTTGTAATAAATATAAATATCGATACTTCTTCTTTGAATTGATCATTTTAATCGTTTTATTATGTTCAGACAGATTTGCTTGATATAACTTTATAAATAGAATTAATTAAATTGAATTCTAAAAGAATCAATATTCAAGTTGAATAATCGATTGATAAATATAAATAAGAGAGCGAGGTGGTTTTTCAAATCGTGCCTTAAACTAATGAGTAAGGAAAATATATAGGTCTTGGTGACGCTTGACCTAATAAAAATAGGCGAGTTCTTTTGATCTCGCAAGACATTTTTTGCAAAGGCAAAGGTCGTCCTCTGAGTTGCTTGCCTACTTTGCAAGCGAGGCTCGAGTGAAGCGATCTGCCTTTAATTATTAGCAATCAAACAAATAATACATTATTTGTAATAATATATTCAATACATGGTCATCTTTTAAATACTGCTTATTATATATAAGGCGACCATCTCATATGTCAATAGATTTTACTATTTCCGCGCACAGGCCTATATAGAAGCCCAGAATCAAACTACCTGAAATATAAAATTATATAATTCGGCCCAAATAAGCAGAATTGATTGCTTTATATTAAATTTAATTCGGAAATACTATATTCAGGTAGTTAAAATAACAGAGAATAGCTTAATTTTTGGATCGGTGTACCCTAACGAACAATACTTTGAGAGAACCCTTCAGACGGGTTTTATCCCCTGAAGCATTTCCCTTTATGGACGCACGTGGGCTTATTCAAGATAATAATAAAATTCCTATTCTCTACCACATGAACAGAAATAGAAATAATAAAAAAATTTAATTGATCCTCTCCTTGACATTAGTAGATTAAACTCAAATTGGAGATTTAATAAAGCCTTCTTCAGGAAAAAATGGAAGGGAAATAATGGCAACAATACTGAAACACCAGATATTCGACACCAGATTCCAAATACAGCGTCTCCACCGTTGGAACCTTCGCCAGCGAATCAACGAACCGTTTCTGATCCATCAACGACCTCAGGCACAAGACCTAAAAGAACATGCAAAGCGCCTCAACGCCTTATAGAAGAAATTTAGAGGGAAGGTGTTGGATAGGCAGGCGTTGCTAGGCAACGCTGGTTATTGTTTACTGTTGATTGTTGTTGTTTGTTTTGTTTCTAATTCTTATGTTATATAATATAATAATAATATAATATATATATATATATCTATAACTGGTAATAGTTTGGATATAGATTTACCTATCGGAGATGTCAACTCTATTATAAAAAATCATAGCTTGAAGATTTGGAATGAATATTGGAACAAGAGCTCTAAAACCAAAGGCTCTCACTTGTTTTCTATTTTACCCAAGGTCCCAAATGAGCCTTGGTTTGAGAAAATAAAATTATTCCGAAGATTATCTACTCAAATAACTCGCTTAAGAATAGGCCATTCCCTCACTCCCGCCTATTTAAACAAAATTGGCGTGAGGGAGGATCCATTCTGTGGCTGTGATCATCTCTCTTATGGAGATATCAATCATATATATTTGGGATGCAATATAAATGTGGAAAAAATCAATCGGCTCTATTTGGAGATCAGCAAAGAGGTTGCGTTTCCCACAAACATGAACATTTTACTGTCCTTCGAAAATCAAGAAATAAAATTATCAAATAAGATATTAAAACATATTTTAGCTATCGGGCCTCTAACCAAATATGACTAAAACTAAATAGAATTAAATAATTAAAATTTTCAAGAAATGCAAAATTATATATTAAATTGAAAAAAAAAAGATAATATACTTATGTGCTGTCTAAATGGGCTATGTTCCCGAGGACAATAAATAAAATAAAAATAAAAATAAATTCTTATGTTATATTTGATTGAATAAAGATTATTCGTTACCCATTTAAGTTGTGAATATTTTACTAGTATGACGGACACAAAAATTTTGCCAAGTCCAATTACTCTGTTCGCTTCTTTTATTTTGTTATTTTGTTAAATTTTTAGTCTAATACTTTTTATTTTCTTTATTTTTGATATCATAATTATGTTATGATAAAATATATATATATATAAATGTAAATAAATAATAATATGTAAATAATAAAATATTATAAAAACTCTTCACCCCCCCCCCCACCCCCCCCCCCCACATCTACCTGTCCACCTTTTGTTCTCTTCTCTTTGTATAATACCTCCCTTTCTTCTTTTCCGTTCTTTCCTTTCATATATCCGGCGAGGTTCTCAGCTTTTTCCTCGCCAAAAGTATTCCAATACTTAATTAATCATTTTCTCTTTGTAAAAAAAGTTTTGTAAAATAATATTGTTTATGAAAAAATACAAAAAATACAAAATGTAATAACTCCGAATGTCATCCAAGGCAATGTGAGTTAAATGAAATTCAATAACACCAGATCCCAAAATGTTAGGGGACCTAATAAAAAACCATATGTACATAATTGCTGAATAAACTAACATTTAAAAAAAAAAAAAAGGCGACCATCTCATATGTCAATAAAGATTTTACTATTTCCGCGCTCATGACGTCATTATCGGAGCAGAGATGTTTCATGACGTCACAGAGTCTGGCAAAATTCAAAATTTGCGAGTGGAATTTTAAATAGTTTTTTAATTTTTTTATTTTTTATTCTTTCTTTCTGCATTATCAAAATTGTAATTATAATGTTCAAACTAAATAAATGATGGCCAAAACTTGTAATAAATAAATAAATAAATTTTAAATAGAAAAATTGAATGAAAATTTAAGCCATTTCAAGTCTAGGTACGCTCTAAGTAGTTTGGTATATTAAATTAATTTTTACGTAATTTAAATATAACACATTATGATTTTAAGAAATGATTCCCTATAATTTTGAGTACCTGGTGCCACCGAGACGATGCTCGGCAACTTTTTGCTTCTGTTATAAGTTATATATTTATATTTATTCAATCTTACATATTAATATTTTTTTTTAATTTAAAATTCTAATAAAAACCACCCGGGCACCCCATCCCCATACCAGCCCCACTACGCCCCTCGACCCCGCCCCCAGTTTTTGCATTTCTAATTTTCTAGTGGCCCACAGATTATGTATATAGGTATATAAATATGTATATAGGTATATAGATAAATTCTTCTTTTTCCGTTCTTTCCTTTCATATATCCGGCGAGGTTCTCAGCTTTTTCTCGCCAAAAGTATTCCAATACTTAATTAATCATTTCTCTTTGTAAAAAAAGTTTTGTAAAATAATATTGTTTATGAAAAAAAAATACAAAATGTAATAACTCCGAATGTCATCCAAGGCAATGTGAGTTAAATCAAATTCAATAACACCAGATCCCAAAATGTTAGGGGACCTAATAAAAAACATAATTGCTGAATAAACTAACATTTAAAAAAAAAAAAGGCGACCATCTCATATGTCAATAAAGATTTTACTATTTCCGCGCTCATGACGTCATTATCGAGCAGAGATGTTTCATGACGTCACAGAGTCTGGCAAAATTCAAAATTTGCGAGTGGAATTTTAAATAGTTTTTTAATTTTTTTATTTTTTATTCTTTCTTTCTGCATTATCAAAATTGTAATTATAATGTTCAAACTAAATAAATGATGGCCAAAACTTGTAATAAATAAATAAATAAATTTTAAATAGAAAAATTGAATGAAAATTTAAGCCATTTCAAGTCTAGGTACGCTCTAAGTAGTTTGGTATATTAAATTAATTTTTACGTAATTTAAATATAACACATTATGATTTTAAGAAATGATTCCCTATAATTTTAAGTACCTGGTGCCACCGAGCGATGCTCGGCAACTTTTTGCTTCTGTTATAAGTTATATATTTATATTTATTCAATCTTACATATTAATATTTTTTTTTAATTTAAAAATTCTAATAAAAACCACCCGGGCACCCCATCCCCATACCAGCCCCACTACGCCCCTCGACCCCCGCCCCCAGTTTTTGCATTTCTAATTTTCTAGTGGCCCACAGATTATGTATATAGGTATATAAATATGTATATAGGTATATAGATAAATTCCGTATAATTTTTTTTTTTTTAATTAAATAACAATTTATCGAGTTTTATAACAATCAATTAAATTGGCAAATTCTAATATATAATCATATTTCTTATTTACTCTTTGTGAGATTTAATACTTGAATTTATAATCAATTAAATTTTTTTTTTTTTTTATAAATTTTATTAAACCAATTATTTTACATTAATTAATGTATACATTGTATTTTTTGCTTCGATTCCGGAGATTACTTCTCCACCATCGAGTGTCCTTATTCATCTTAAGTCCTTGTTTTTAATAAGAGGAAAAATCTAATTAGATAAAAAACCTCTTTTCCGATAATTATTTTAATTCCATTATTCTCCAATCAAGTCGATTGGTTCAATCATCCCAATCATCATCCATTAATTAATATTTTTATAAATTTTATTAAACCAATTATTTTACATTAATTAATGTATACATTGTATTTTTTGCTTCGATTCCGGAGATTACTTCTCCACCATCGAGTGTCCTTATTCATCTTAAGTCCTTGTTTTTAATAAGAGGAAAAATCTAATTAGATAAAATAACCTCTTTTCCGATAATTATTTCAATTCCATTATTCCCCAATCAAGTCGATTGGTTCAATCATCCCAATCATCATCCATTAATTAAATTTTTTTTTTTTAACCAATTATTTTACATTAATTAATGTATACCTTGTATTTGAGCTTCGATTTCGGAGATTTCTTCTCCACCATCGAGTGTCCTTATTCATATTTAGTCCGTGTTTTTAATAAGAGGAAAAATCTAATTAGATAAAAAAACCTCTTTTCCGATAATTATTTAATTCCATTATTCCCCAATCAAATCGATTGGTATCTCTCCTCCTCTTCTCTCTCCACCAGTCCATTAATTAAATTTATAAATTTTTTTTTTTTTTTTTTTTATAAATTTTATTAAACCAATTATTTTACATTAATTAATGTATACCATGTATTTTAGCTTCGATTCCGGAGATTGTTTCTAATAATAATAATTCTTTATTAGCTATTTTAGCTATCTATCATACAATTAAACAAATATATGTAATTTGTTTTTAAATAATACATTCAATTTTGAGATACAAAGATAAAGATAATTAATACATTCTAAAATTATAACAATTTATAATAAACATATAAATGTATAACACACCACACATGACAATAAACAAATGAACACATGTACATAAATACTAATATTAATAATAACAAAAATTCAAATTAATCCTACATTAAAAAACAAACATCACAATTTTGATACTATGAGATAACGAATATAACAAAAATAACAATAATAATCTTTATTAGCCACTTTCTGCTATATTCATACAATTAACAAATATATATATATATATATATATATATATATCTTTAACTAATACATTCAGTTTTGAGAAACAAATGATAGACATAATTCTAAAATATAACATATAATAATAAACATACAGATATATAATACACAATACATGACAATAAGTAACTATACACATACACATATGAGACAAGACCAAGGAGTGGATTACTGCATTTAAATAAATAATAAATAAATAATGGGACACACACATATACATATATATTTATAAATATATTTACAATAATACATATATAATACACAACATATACCTACATATCCACCCTTGCAACAAGGAATATACTGTTTATAATTACTAATTGACGAGATGATTTTTTACTCTTGTTGTGACAAAAGTAATAGTCTCATCTCTCTTTTGAATGCAACTAGGTTCTTAAGTTTTTTTATATGTTCGGGTAAGTTATTGTATGCTCTTAAGCCCTTATAAAATACATTATTCATTGTACTTGTTTTATTAACTCTACTCAAGTAGAAATCATTTCTCTGTCTTGTCCCGTATGAATGTGTGGGATTCGTTTCATCTAATATGTCCATCAGATATTCCGGTGCTAATTGATTTTTAATTTTATAAATAAATACCATAACCTGCATTTCTATACCATTCTTCACATCAAGCCACTCCAATGTATCAAGCATTGATTTGACCTTTGTAAATTTATTGCACTTTAATATATTCCTCATGGCTTTGTTCTGTAGTTTCTGTAGACGCTCGATGTCTGCTTTACAGAACATATATAATATTGTAGGGCAGTACATGAAGTGGGGCAAGATAGTAGTTTTATATACTAGTGATGCCGTATAAGAGGAAAGACATATAGCTATTCTGCCGAGTACACCTACTTTTTTTGTTATTTTATTTATTATATAATTTGCATGATCCCTGAACATTAGTCCGTCGTCAATTATGATGCCGAGATATTTTATTCTGTCAACTTGCTCTAAATTCTTATTTCCAATTTTTAAAGCATTATTTTTGCAATGTCTAAGTTTATTGTTCTTTGTGATCAGCATATATTTTGATTTTTCAGCATTTAGGCTTAATTTATTGTAATTTAACCAGTCATGTACATCCTCTAATTCTTTATTTAATGTTTCAATAATTTTGTTATAATCGTCACCCATCATAGTTATTAGCGTGTCATCGGCAAATAGATAAATATCACTTTGCTTAGTCACTCTAACAATATCATTTATATATATTAGGAATAGTACTGGACCAAGAACACTACCTTGAGGGACCCCAACTTCAACTTCTCTATTTTCAGAATTATTTATCCCATATTTCACCCTTTGCCATCTGTCATTAAGGTAGCTTCGAAACCATTCTAATGCAACACCTTTGAATCCAAATTTCTCAAGTTTTCCTATTAGAATGTCTCTATTGACTGTCTCGAATGCCCTTGTTAAATCCAGAAATACCGCTACTACCATTTTACCATTGTCCAAGTTTTTCTTCCATTCAGAGACAATATTTTGTAGTGCTGTTTCACAGTTATGTCCGGTACGGAAGCCTGATTGATTTATTGCAAACAATTTGTTATTTTTTATATATTCCATTATTTGGTTGTATACAGTTGTCTCAAGAATTTTTTCTATAATTGGGAGCATGTTAATGGGTCTGAATTCTTCACATTTATTTGTACCTTTAATTTTTTGGATGGGTATAACAGTTGAAATTTTTAGATTATTGGGGACGATGCCTTCCAAAATAGAACTATTGATTATATGTAGAAGTGGATTTGCGATAGAATCAAAGCATTCTCTTACAAAACAAACATCAATGTCATCTCCACCATCGAGTGTCCTTATTTATCTTTAGTCCTTATTTTTAATAAGAGGAAAAATCTAATTAGATAAAAAAACCTCTTTTCCGATAATTATTTTAATTCCATTATTCCCCAATCAAATCGATTGGTCCTCCATCTCTCTCACCTCTCTTCCTCATTAATTAAATTGTTTAATTTTAATATAATATCTTAATATTTGCTATAACCTATTAGTGGGTTTTAAAATTAAAAATAAAAGATAATTGAAAAAAATGTAAACAAACTTTTTATTGAAATTTTCATCTATCAATAATTCCTTTAATTAAGAAAAGATCAATTAAGATGAAATTTGTCGAGGTCCAGACCTAGAGCGAGATCATTTTCTCATCCTCAAAACTTGTTAATACAATTTGTTTCATCAAAATCAGTAGAGCCGCGTTTTCAAAATAGAACTAAGATATAAATATATAAACAAATAGACAATTTTTGCTCGTTTAATAAGAGTACATTTAAAATATGAAATTATATAAAATAAAATTTGTAATATACCTCTATACTAGGAGCTTGAAAATAAAAAAAAATGTTAAATTCCTTAAATTCTATTAATAAATTGAAAAAGAGAAAAAAACTGCTTTTTGTTTATTTTTTTCGTTAAATTGAAGGGTTGGTTTTGTCACATATATAATAAAACAATAATTTTAATAACTATTTGTATTATTTAATTGATAACTATACAGTTTCGGTCACCACTGGTCGACCATCCTCAGTAGTTCTAAAAATTGAAATGAAACACTTATTTACATTTTTTCTTTTTATAGAGAATTATATAACACAAAATTTTTTTTTTTATAATAATTTGAAATCATACATACATCTCGTTCAAGAACCGGAATTTGTCATTTCACATGAAACATTCATTCTTAAATCTTCAATATAGATAGATCACACAATTCATTACAATCACACACACACATATATATATATATATATATATATATATATATATATATATATATATATATATATATATATGCAACAATTTATAAAAACGTTTATCACTGAACTAGAAACTATTTTGTTTATTAACCGACTTCAAAAAAGGAGGAGGTTCTCTATTCGATTGAATTTTTTTTTTTTTTTTTTTTTTTTTTTGTGCCTATGTTACCTCATATCTCCGCCAATTGTCAACCGATTTTGAAAATTTTTTTTGCATTGGGTCCAGTCTAGCTTCCGATTGGTCCCATTTTTTTTTTTCGTTTTTTTTCATAGGTATTAGACCTTTTTTATTAGGTTTGTTTAGACCTAACCTCTTTGTTTATGAACCGATTTCGATGATTCTTTTTTTATTGGAAAGGTGGTGTCTTAGGGATGGTGTCATATTAATTTGGTCAAGTTCTGATGATATAATCACTATTAATAACATCACTAAAAAGAGAAAAATAAAAATTTAAAAAAAAATAAAAACCGACTTCAAAAAATTAAGTGCAACAAATATAAAAATACACTAAAAGGTATAAAATAATTATTATCTTATTTAGTTACAACTAAACGACGAAATATTAACACGAAATTACTTTTTGAATTTGGTGCCAAACATATACCTTTTATGAATCGCACTCGACGGATCTTACTTAGTACTCCGCCCTTTCCCTTTTCTATAGATACTATCACGGCAGGTGCTCTGATGAGATAAAATCAATAATTCCCCCCAAAGCATGCTTTGCACGCAGCACACGTTTTGCCGACTCCCAACACTCTTTCGCGGTCAAATTGGAAAAGTGCCGGACCACTTCATTCGCGAATACATATATCCCCATGACTTCAAGGAACTGGAACTCTCTCCCAGCCTCTATCTTTCCCAGCACCTATGATCTTCAAACCTTCAAAACCAGGGTGCATAGACACCTACGTCTACACCCTCTCACTTAAACAACTTTCCCTCTCTTCGGTAATGCAAGGGTCTTTCGAGATCCATAGGGGCTACATCTTTACTGGTGCACCCCTTCTTGCATTCGATTGCATTAAAAAAAAAAAAAAAAAAAGTACGTTTGGCGGGTATGCTCGCTTATAGGTATAGTTTGTTTGGCACCGACTTTAAAAAGTAATTTCGTGTTAATAATTCGTCGTTTAGTTGTAACTAAATAAGATAATAATTATTTTATACCTTTTAGTGTATTTTTAACCGACTTCAAAAAAGGAGGAGGTTCTCTATTCGATTGAATTTTTTTTTTTTTTTTTTTTTTTTTTTTTTTTGTGCCTATGTTACCTCATATCTCCGCCAATTGTCAACCGATTTTGAAAATTTTTTTTGCATTGGGTCCAGTCTAGCTTCCGATTGGTCCCATTTTTTTTCGATTTTTTTTCATAGGTATTAGACCTTTTTTATTAGGTTTGTTTAGGTTTGTTTAGACCTAACCTCTTTGTTTATGAACCGATTTCGATGGTTCTTTTTTTATCCGAAAGGGGGTGTCTTAGGGATGGTGTCCTATTAATTTGGTCAAGTTCTGATGATATAATCACTATTAATAACATCACTAAAAAGAGAAAAATAAAAATTTTTAAGAAAAAATAAAAACCGACTTCAAAAAATTAAGTGCAACAAATAAAATACACTAAAAGGTATAAAATAATTATTATCTTATTTAGTTACAACTAAACGACGAAATATTAACACGAAATTAATTTTTGAAGTCGGTGCCAAACATATACCTTTTATGAATCGCACTCGACGGATCTTACTTAGTACGTTTGGCGGGTACGCTCGCTTATAGGTATAGTTTGTTTGGCACCGACTTTAAAAAGTAATTTCGTGTTAATATTTCGTCGTTTAGTTGTAACTAAATAAGATAATAATTATTTTATACCTTTTAGTGTATTTTATTTGTTGCACTTAATTTTTTGAAGTCGGTTTTTATTTTTTTCTTAAAAATTTTTATATTTGTTGCATTTAATTTTTTGAAGTCGGTTTTTATTTTTTTTTTAAAAATTTTTATTTTGTTTATTTTGTTTGACCTGAAAAATTATCATTGAAATGATTATTTTTTTGATTTTTCAAACTAGAGTTTTAGAGCCAGTGAGCCTAAAATCAAATTAAGTTCTTCACAATAAAAATTACAAAGCTTTTGGCACCAGAACTAACTTTCTACGACTTTCCGTTCTTTAAGTTATCATATGGGCTCCTTAATCCAGACGGACATAATAAAAAAAACATTTCTCGATAAGTTAAAAAAAAAAGTTTCGATCGAATTCAAAACTTTGCCTGGCTCTCGCCGAACCTCGTGATAAAATCAGATACAGAGTTTTTTTTATCTTGAGACAGTCTTATAATTCAAAAACTGTGCGTTATAAGTAAAACAGTTTCAAATAAAAGTTTATTTATATCAAGGGGCAAAATAAACTACGCTATTGTTTTTCAGCCTAGAACAAGCTTTCAAGGGTATTTCAAGGTCCACTTCTGTTTTTTAAATAGAAACTAACTGAACAACTTTTATTAGAACTATTTTTTTATAAGACATCAAACAAAAAAATATTTAATCAATTAAATCTCAAAAAAAAATCCAAATAATAATTATTTTTAACAATTATTAAACTTAATTATTAAATAATAATAAGCCTTTCATTTATATAATTATACACAAACTTTAATTAACTAATATTAATTAATTTTAATGATCAAATGTTTAATTATTAAATAAATAATTTAATAATAATTAAATAAATATATGGGGATTATAGTTTAATAGTTTAAATTCTAGCTTATATATTCAGACTTACATTTTTTATTTTGATAATTAATAATATACATACACATGTACATTTGATTTTGTAATTTAAAATATTTTCAATTATAGTATTCATAAAAATTCACTTAAAATATTGAAATTTAAAATATTTTATATTTAGTGGATTTTAAAGTTATTAAGATCAATCTAGGGAATTTATCTATTTAATAGTTGGCAACACTGCTACCAAGTTGTCATTTTTCCATCTTTGCATTTGTCTTTAAATTAATACACTTTAAAAACACTTTTCTACTTGTTCTATAAATTGGTCTTATATATCATTTTATTGAATTTAAATTCATTGAAGATATTTATTAACGATGGCTGAAATTAAGGACCAAGACTGCAAGTATCCGGTGCATATAGGTTAGTTATTATTGTGTCATTAAATACAATTAAAATTTTAACCAATCAACATATTCCATTCTTATTTATTTATAATATTATATTTAATTATTAATGTTTTACTTTTTATTTCTCTCTCGATTTTATTCAATCTATCCTCCAATTTCAGAGTTCTGCCTTCAATCATTTCATTTATTTCTCTTTTCAATTGTTCATTACTCCGATTTAATTCATGAATCAACTCATCCTTCCATTCCTACAGAATTTCGATCAGCTCGTTTTTATTCATTGTTTATTATTATTGAAATAAGAAATTACAACTCACCGAATTGGAGGTTAAAGGCTATCCCAAGCAGATCAGACAGGAGACGTCCGTCCTCGACCAAAGCTCAAACAGCACTCCAATTATTATTATTATTATTATCCGGCTTTATGTTCGTCAAGTTTAGGTGCATATCCCCTTTGAGGCAAATATCCAACTTATTTCTTTGTTTTGTGAGGAGCTGGACAACAGAACTAAATCCTTTTTCAACTAAATATGTTGACGGGAACGAGATGAGAAGTGGTTCAATTTTTCCCCCGTGGATAAGTGTCCTTAAGCTTCACCCAGACTAACTCGTAACCGCTCTGCTTGAAAATGATTTTCGCATCACAGTCATACTTCAGATCTAGAAACTCCGTCTGCAAAGAGTTATTAAGCTTATCCACAGTTTCAAACGAGAATGGATCTAGAATCCAATCAGGAATTTGTAACTTAGTCAAATCTACAAATCTTGATTCCATGTCAGTTTTTAACTGGTCAAGGTGATCAGTAAAAATTAGGATTTTGTCTTCTGGGAGTTCAGGAGACTCGTTATCTGACACTGAACACTTTTAAAGGGTCGGAAACTGAATCAGCTCTTTACGGCTAATATTTACCATGTGAATATCAAACTTGGCGATGAATGATGAAATAATTCCTTTGGCCCTGATAAGGTTCATATTGTTTCCTTGAAGCCTTATATTGACTTCATTCATTTTTTCAAAAATATCTGTGAGATACGCAAGTTCCAACTTGCGATGCTTCAAATTCTCATTTAAAAGAGGATCAGGCTTGTCGAAAAACTCAGTAATGGTGTCAAATAATTCGAAAAAACGGCGCAAACGGTTTCCTTTGGAAAGCCACCTCACTGGCGTATGTAGAAGCAAGCGTTCGAATTCCTCATCATTTTCATGCCAAAGTTTTCGGAACAGGCGGTCATTGAGGGAATTAGCTTTGATCTTATTGACACCAGTAATAACCAGTTGTAGGGTTTCATACAGGACACCACTCAATTTTTTCGCAGCTAAGTGTTGACGATGAATGACACAGTGAATAGTGATGACCTCTGGCACTTGTTTCTTAAGGTGGGCTAGAAACCCAGCATGACGACCTGACATGGCAGGCAATCACCGTCTGTTGTGCAAGCGCTCACGTTTGTTAGGGGAATCGCTTTTTCCTCAAAATAATCTTGCACCACTTTAAAAATCGACGATCCCTTCGTATCAGTGATCAAAGTGTTAGCAAACAACATTTCATCGGTAATTTCCTTTTGTTGATTGATAAACCTCACATAAGCTAATAAAATTACTTTGTTATAAATCACAGTTGATTCATCAATCTGCAATGCAAATTTACTTTTTTTCAACAAATTCGTGAGTTTGGATTCAACGTCCGTGGCCATTCATCAATTCGCCTGGAAACAGTATTGTTGTTCAAAGGAATCGATTGACTTATCTTATTACTAGGGCCCTCGCCTAACATGATTTCAACAATTTTTTTGATAGCCGGTAAAACAAGAGTTTCGCCAATTGTGTGAGGTTCACCACATTTAGCGATCAATAAAGACACTTCCTAAGATGCAAGAAGACCTTTATCAAGATCGATTGTTCGTTTTTTAAATAATTCACTCACATTAGGCCGTTTAGCAGCTTTAGCTTTGACGCAGAGTCGAAATTTAGAAAAACCCCAATCAATGAATTTATTATTGACATCTGGTGTTTCCTTCAGTTAAAAAGCCTTTCGACAGGACTTAATCTCTTAACCCAAAATATTTTTTTTTTTTTTTTTTTTTTTTTTTTTAATAATAATGATGAGAGAAGGAGTTACACCAAAAAGGTGCAACCCCTAAAGGCCTCGGTTGGCCCCTCCATCGTGAAAAGAAGAAGAAAGAATTTTATGGGTTGGGCGGAGGTCGAAGGTATCTGTGGATACGGGTCTTAAATAGCTTAAGGTTATAAGTCGCGGGAAAGATGGTGGCAGGGAGCGAGTTCCAGTCTCTGGAGGTCATAGGAATAAAAGAGTTGGCGAAAGCGCTTGTTCGACTTTTATCCAATTTGACAGCGAAGGGGTGCTGAGCGTTAGAAAACCGCGTGTTTCTCGTAAAGAGGGCATTAGGGGGGATAAGAGATTTCAGCTCGACTGAACAGACACCGTGATAGTATCTGTAGTACAGGGAAAGGGCAGAAACGGTTCTTCGGTGAGCCAGGGAGTCGAGTGAGTTGGTTAGAGCCGGTTCTCCTATTAGTTTAATTGCTCGCTTCTGAATTGCATCCAGTGTAGCAAGAGAATGCTTGGATGCACCCCTCCACAGATGAGAGCCATATTCGAGACAGGGACGAATTTGATAACATAAATTAAATTTATTGAGGTTCAAAAAGTGGGAATTGTAAAGTCCCACCATCCTATTGTCAAATAAGGCACATTCCAGCATCAATAAAGGACATGCCGCCAGCTACTCCGAAATATTACCATTAAAAACAATTATATTATTATCAAGAAAAAAATATTCTAAATGCCTAAAAGTATGTTTCTTTGTAATTTATTAGAAATTTAAATATTTTTTCTAAAAAATATCAATGTAACATTATTTATATTTGAGAATGAAAATTAAATTTAACAACTCGCAAGAGAAGTGATTCCATTTCTTTACACGTGAGGGTATTTTAATTTTCCCCCTTTGAATACTCATCGCTCCCCAATCGCCCCCTACACAATTATCGCTCCCCCTGATAACCCAAATCTCCCCCTTTGTCACTAAAGGCATTGTCCTAACATGCCTTAATTATAAAATTATATAGCTATTATTTTTTTTTTATTTGGTTCACTTCGGGGTTTTATGGGTTGGGTGATAGTGTTCCTGACCGTTCTAAATTACAAAATAAACCTCATCTCTGTTGACTCTCTTTCTCTCTTTAATTAATAATTACTTTACTTTAATTTTGAACTCTCTGACTTAAGGAGGTTTTGAATGGATAGATAGATCATTAGTTTTTTTCTCGTTATTAGATTGAAAGCTCATCATATTTTCTACGGCCTCACATATTTTATCGCGGTTCATTCACTTAATTATATGTCGTTATTATTGTTATTAATAAAATTTCTGGCTTATTCAGCACTAACTAATTTCCGTCTAACCTTGGACTTTATATACGATTCTCATAAATATCTGTCGTAGAAAAAAAGTAAAAATTTGCAAAAATGCTTGCTGTTTTATTTCTTTTCTTTTTTACAATAATATAATTTTATTTCGTAATTTTTCTTAATCTCTTTTCAATTTTATTACTCAAAATAAAATGATGGAATTAATTTATTTCGGCACTTATAAAAAATTTAGTTGATTTCCAGTGATTTTTTTTTCATCCGAGTATATTTAAAATTAATTTTTTATTTTAACTTTCTTTTTGGTAAAATATCCATGTGAAGGGGTTGCGTGAGCTGGAGGCATATTTCGGGGTGAAATAATTCTCATGACAAAGCTTCCTTTAATATGTTTATTTACAAAAGTTAAGAATATATATACAAGTTGGTTTCGAATCGATAATAGCGCCTGTTCGTCGCCTCCACCATATCCTCCACCATATCTCTATCACTGGCACTGTTTTGGCTGTTGACTTCACTGCTTGACTGGTTAACTGGTCTGGTAACTGATAACTGATCGGGAGATCCACGCCTGGCGTTTTTATACGGACCTCGCTGCCGCCAGAGGGCGTTTCTTTGGCAGGGGTGAATCTCATTGGTCGCTGCAACTGGGGAAAAAGGGAGGAGTGATTCCTCATTGGCTGCCCTGCTACTGGTCTCAGCCAATGACGAAGATTTGGGGGCGTGTTGCTTTTCCCAGGGAGGTTACTTGAAGTGGTGAGGAGGTCACTGGCCCTCTATTGTTTTGGTTGGTCGATTGTTTAGGCTCCTTTGAATGGAAACCCTTTGTGGCTCTGCATGAGGACAAATGGGCTTCCTATTAATTGCGTTTGAGAAAGGGAACAATGTCCTTTGAGGGCCTATGGGTGAAAGGCTTTCTTTGTAATGGCTTTTGTGTAGGTAGCCATTGTTTGGTATCTTAACGTGTGAGGGAACAATACATATTGTATGAATTTGTTGTCCGCAGGTCGCTGGAAAGTCGTTATAAATGGGTCTGTGGTATTTGTTCCAAAGGTCGTCGGCCTGTCGCCACACATGTATTAATAAATTTTCATTATACGATTTAGGCCTATTTTCTCTCAAAGTTCCTTGACCCAAAGTTTTGTCTACTTGATTTTTCCATTTTCCACGCTCAAGACCTGTCTTTGCGCTTATTTCAAATAATTGTCCCTCATTCTTAATATTAAACTTATCTCTACATATTCTTTCAATCTCTCTGTCTATTTTCATAATATTTTGCTGCATCTCAGCTATATTTTCGTGATAATAACTGTTTTGTCAAAATATCTGTTAGTTAGTCTGTTATTCTGGTTGTCTGTCCGTTACTAAAATTTTTGTGGACTGGCTAGCTCAAAAACTGGTGTGAATATCAAAACCAAATTTCTCACGTCTAGTTTCGGTGCATTGAGATTAAGAGCTGATTAGATTTTGGTTCATATCGACGCAAATTTAAAGGAGGAAAGGGTGGTTAGGGTCAAAATATTAAAATATTGGCCCTTGAACCAAAATCAATCAGATTTTGTATACATAGCCCCCAGTAGTCTAAAATGTAAAAACCTACCCCCCTACATGATTACAAATGATTTTATTAAATAGTAAATGCAAGAGAGAGTGGGCAGGGTTTATGGTAAAGTCAAGTGGATGGCCACATCAGAGAGTGTCAATTTATTTAATTATTACTTAAAATCAATATTATTAATAAAAGATTTTTGAATAAAAATAAATTTTTCTATTCACACTAAAATTCACTTTGTAAGCAGAATATCATTTTATCTATTTGTTGTTGTTATTTTGTTTTAGACACCGACTGTCCAACGACGTGCATAGACCAAAACAAAACGTCGGGAGATTATTACTGTGAAGAGTGCTTTTGTGGATTCCTCGAATTATCTGACTACGAGAGACATATCCGTGACCTCCATACAGCCGATCTACCCTTAAATTATAACCAGGGTAATCGACAATTCAATAGGAATGAGAAATCTCAACGTCCTATAGCCATGACTAATCGAAAAGAAAGTAATTGTAAATTAACTTCAGAACCATTAAAGAGGAAATCTGAAATTATTGTAGGCAATCAGAGAAAATCGAAGGAAGGTAATTTCAAATGTACAAAATGTACAAAACAATTCACATCGAAAAATTATTTGAATCAACATTTTGTGACTCATTCCATTGAAAAGAAATTATTCACCTGTGATCTTTGCAATAAGAAATTCTCCCAAAAGTCTACTCTAAAATCACATTTACTGATCCACACTGGTGAGAAGTTATTCGGTTGTGACCACTGCGGAAAGAAATTTACACTAAAGTCTAATCTCAAAAAACACTTACTGATCCACACTGGTGAGAAATTATTCACCTGTGATCTCTGCGATAAAAAATTCTCACAAAAGTCTACTCTCAAAAGACACTTATTGATTCACACTGGGGAGAAGTTATTCACATGTTTTCACTGCAATAAGAGATTCTCTCGAAAGTCTACTCTCAAAAAACACTTAGTGATCCACACTGGTGAGAAGTTATTCACCTGTGATCTCTGCGACAAGAAATTCTCACTAAAGTGCAATCTCAAAACACACTTACTGATCCACACTGGTGAGAAGTTATTTGGTTGTGATCACTGCAATAAGAAATTCACACTAAAGTCTACTCTCAAAAGACATTTAATGGATCACACTGGTGAGAAGTTATGGATCTGCGATCTCTGCAATAAAAAATTCAAACTGAAAGAGGATCTCAAGAAACATTTACTCATCCACACTGGTGAGAAGTTATTCGGATGTGATCACTGTAATAAGAAATTCACATGGAAAGGAGATCTCAAGAGACATTTACTCATCCACACTGGAGAGAAATTATTCACCTGTGATCTCTGCGATAAGAAATTCTCACTAAAGTCTACTCTCAAAAGACACTTACTGGTCCACACTGGTGAGAAGTTATTCGGTTGTGATCACTGCGGTAAGAAATTCAAACTGAAAGTAGATCTCATAAAACACTTACTGATTCACACTGGTGAGAAGTTATTCACCTGTGATCTCTGCGATAAAAAATTCTCACAAAAGTCTACTCTCAAAAGACACTTACTGATCCACACTGGTGAGAAGTTATTCACCTGTGATGTCTGCGATAAGAAATTCTCACGAAAGTCTACTCTCCAATCACACTTACTGATTCACACTGGTGAGAAGTTATTCACTTGTTTTCACTGCAATAAGAAATTCTCACTAAAGTGCAATCTCAGAACACACTTACTGATCCACACTGGTGAGAAGTTATTCACCTGTGATCTTTGCAATAAGAAATTTACACTGAAAGGAGATCTCAAAAGACATTTACTCATCCACACAGGGGAGAAGTTATTCGGTTGTGATCACTGCAATATGAAATTCTACGAAAAGTCTAATATCAATAAACACTTACTGATCCACACTGGTGATAAGTTATTCACCTGTGATCTCTGCGATAAGAAATTCTCACAAAAGTCTACTCTCCAATCACACTTACTGATCCACACTGGTGAGAAGTTATTCACCTGTGATCTCTGCGACAAGAAATTCTCACGAAAGTGCAATCTCAAAACACACTTACTGATCCACACTGGTGAGAAGTTATTTGGTTGTGATCACTGCAATAAGAAATTCACACAAAAGGGTCAACTCAAAAAACACTTACTGATCCACACTACAGAACAATTGTGAGTTTTCTTTTTAAGCATCGCTCTATTAAAACTAGAACTTAAACATCAGAGAAGGGAAGAAAAAAGATTAAGGAATTAAATCTAATTTTAATACATTAATGCAAATAATTAATCTAGAGCTCAAAAGGCATTGAATGTCTTTAATGGAATAAATAAAATAAAATATATATCCTCAAGAACCCCGTTTCATTTCTTTTTTCCGTAATTGCTCTTTCATTTATATACTATAATTCGAGAAACTTCTGGTGGCTTTCAACACTTCCTATTGATTAAATCTTTCAATAAATTGATTAGTTAATTTTGTTAGATAATCAACATACAATGTTTTCGACATGTGTTGAATATGAGTCAAGGTATTTTTTTGAAAATGCCAACTCCATTGAAAGGTTAATTTACCCTTAAGTGATTTATTAACAGCGCTTACTATATCTACCACATTTATTATTTCAAAAAAATGTATTTCAAAATTTCTGACCTAACCGAACCGGAGTTGAATTGCACATATTCGGTTCTATTACGTGGTTTGAATTAATAAAAATATTGTAAATAATATTAATTACTAATTAACAGGAATAGCAGGGAATTGGATAAAAATAAAAAATAGAGTTTTTATTAAATGGGCCAGACGTTTCGTCGATTAATTTCGACTTCCTCAGTGGCTCATTCTATCACTCTTTGTCAAAAGACAATTCCACTACGCGACGAAACATCCTTTAATCCTTTTTATTTAAACTATAATACATTGTTGGATCATGCCCCAATTGCTCAAGAATCTTGAACTTTTACACACTTGAACAATCAAAATTTATCACAAAAAAAATAATATGTTTCTACTCTATTATTTTTTTTGTGATAAATTTTGATTGTTCAAGTGTGTAAAAGTTCAAGATTCTTGAGCAATTGGGGCATGATCCAACAATGTATTATAGTTTAAATAAAAAGGATTAAAGGATGTTTCGTCGCGTAGTGGAATTGTCTTTTGACAAAGAGTGATAGAATGAGCCACTGAGGAAGTCGAAATTAATCGACGAAACGTCTGGCCCATTTAATAAAAACTCTGTTTTTTATTTTTATCCAATTCCCTGCTATTCCTGTTAATTAATGCTTATTATGGATACGAGTGATCTACCGTAATATTAATTACATTATTAAAGTCCATAGCATCCATATTAATTAATTAAGTAAGTTCGGAGGTACTTGGACAAATTTTTAAGGTGTACAGCACTCAACGAATATTGACCCGGGGATTTAAAAATATAATTATCGGTTTTTAATTAAAAGTGCAGTAGATCAATAATAATGTAATTATTAATATTATAATAATATAAAAAATATTATTACTATTATTTACAATATTTTTATTAAATCAATCCACGTAATAGAACCGAATATGTGCAAACCACTCTGGTTCGGTTAATATATATTCAGTTCTGCTCGGTTGGGTTCGTATAGCTCCTTTTCGGGCTGGTTTTTAGACGGTTCGGTCGGCGTCAGCCTAATGTTAAGTCCGGACGGGGTGTGTTTTGGACTCCCATTTTTTTTTTTCTAATCAAACACACATTGAAAACCGAATCAGCCAATCTTCGGGCGGGGTGTGTTTGGGGCTCCCATTTTTTCCTAATCAAACACACATTGATAACCGAACCGCCAATCGTCGGATAAAAATAATAGTGAAAAAAGCACCTTAGACTCTTGTATTTCAGTGAAAAAAAAAATGAGGGCATCTGATTTTTGGTTCAGCCAAAAGTATTGCTGTATAAAAACAGTGTCAATTGAAAAAGTATGTTTAATGAGACTCCTTTTATATGTACTATATATTTTCAAATGAGCGATTTAAATTCCCGCTCTCTTTTATTATAATATATGTAAAAATAATGATTTAGCGCCAAGTTGACATTCATTAGTTCAGCGCGACAAGGGGTAATGGTGCGCCACTGGTGGGTAAACACCTTAGACCAGCGGTCGCCAAACTTTTTGACCTCACGGACCAGTTAATTCATAATTTAAATCCCGCGGACCACTAATAGGATTTTTTAAGTGTTAAATATATTTATAAAAAAAAATTGTGATCAAAGAACACATAAAATGTACCTAGTTAATAAAATGAAACTATTAATAGTAACCAAGTTATGAAAGCTTTATTAATAAACCATAATAAAATAAACAAAAATTGTACAAACAAAACAATTAAAAGATGGTTTAAATATATCAAACTTTTAGCGTTATACATTCCTAGTGTGATGGATGTTCCTGCTTACTTGAAATAAGATTATGGATATTTGGATCCAATGTTGTTACTGCAAGACGGAGAACTGCATTTATTTCAAGCCGAGATCGGTACCGTGTTTTGATGACTGTGACAGATGAAAAGGCCTTTTCACATAAATAAGTTGTGGAGAATTGAATCAGAATTTTCATCGCCTGTTCACTAATCAAAGGGTATTCACTTTTTATGGAAAGCCAAAACTGAGGTCTTGATAAGGATGAATGAAATTTAAATTTGAGAATTTCGTCGGACGATAGGTCGATGAGGCTTTCTTTTAGATGCATGCTTAACTTACTATCCTGAATGTTCGCTGCAAACGGATCTATTATCCACATATTACCATGTCTGGGATCTTCATTCTTTGGGTAATAACGAGCAAAAGATTCTGTAAGTGATTCCAAGTGCTTTTTAACTAGGGTTACCACTTGCTGGTTAACATCATTCTCCTTCATGTATTCATCAAAATTATAAAACATTTGCAGATCGTCTTCAACCAACCGCGTTTGCCACAGTAATATTTTCTTTTGAAACGCATCCATTTTACTTCGTAGTGTGAACACGTCCTTAAGTTGTCCTTGCAAAGATATGTTTAGTTCATTTAACAGGGAAAAAATATCTGCCAGGTATGCAAGCTTTGCTAGCCATTCATTGTCGGACAAGCATTTTTGCAATTTCGGATTATTTTGCTGCTGGAAAAATAATTTGACTTCTTCCCGCAAGGCGAATAGTCGGGTCAATATTTTGCCCCTCGACAGCCATTTCACCTCAGCATGACGAAGAAGATGAGTATACTCGGAACCCATTTCTTCGCAAAGTGCCTCAAATATTCGAGAATTGAGTGCTTTGCGTCGAATTTCCTTTATAATTTCAATGACATTTGATAATACTTCGTGTAGTTCTGGGGACATTTTTTTCGCTGCAAGTTGTTCTCGATGTATAATGCAGTGTGTAGATAAAATGTCTGGGTGACCAACATTCTTCACCTTTACAACAATTCCTGAAAGATGTCCAGTCATATTTGCGGCACCATCTGTGCAGATCCCAATACATTTTTTCCAATCAATTTCATGTTCCCGGAAATAACTATTAAGTGCTTCAAAAATCTCAGAGCTGGTTGTTCTACCCGGCAAATTAAGCGAACAAAGTAGTTCTTCATGTAACTCTCCTTCACACTCAACCCTCACAAAACAAAGAAGAAGTGCTTTGTTTGTAATGTCCGTAGATTCATCAAGTTGGATTGAATAAAATGAAGAATTTTTCACCATTTTTATTATCTGATTTTCAATGTCTTCGGCCATATCTTCGATTCTGCGCTTGATAGTATTATTAGACATAGGAATTACTTTCAATTTCTGAACAGCCGGCATTCCCAAAATCTGTTCACAGGCTTTTAACATGCATGGCTTAATTAATTCTTCTCCAATCGTGTACGGCTTTTTGCATTTCGCGATCTGATTTGCTATGAGATAGGAAGCCTTTAGTAATGATTTATCTTCCATGGTCATTTTTCTTAAAGAAATAACTTGCTTTTGCATATTTTCATGCATTCTTTTAAAATATTCTAGCGGTTTTTTTGCTAAATCCGGGTGTTTTGAATTCAAGTGTCTTTCAAGTTTTGAAGGTTTTAATGCATCGTTAGATAGGCTTTCAGAACATACAACACAGAGAGGCCGTGGATCCAGCTCACTGTCAGGTTCTTCAATGAATCCAAATCTTAAAACATAACTTAACATGATGAGTAAGTATATTCCACATTTTTCTGCGGACCAGCGAAATTTTCTCGCGGACCACCACTTTGGCAACCGCTGCCTTAGACCATATAAGATATAGACACGCCCTCTGCCACTCTCCACACGAGCGAAGTGAGGCCAACATCAACTTGAGAACGTGACGTCAGCAGCAGGCAAGAGAAAATAAAATCGTATTGCTACTAATGGGAGTTTAGTGTTTTCGTTCCAATTTTTTCTTACCTATAAATATGGTGACCTCATGCAGTGCTTATAAATGTACAGAAAGACAAAATAGTGGTACAGCTATATCATTTCATCTGTAAGTATTTAAATTGCTTTAAGAAAAAATTAAAACTAACAGATTAAAAATTCAGTTCAGAGACGAAACGTACAAAAATTTTAAACGCTGTAAGTTTTTCGAAACGATTATCCCTATACGTCTCAGATATTGTTGAATATATTGCGGGTTTTGTAGTTAAAAAAATGAAGACAAATTTAGATTGTGACATATGTTTGAATGCGATCCAGTCTGGATTATTAGAATCAACTTTAATCACTATAAAAAATCACAACAATACAAAGCAGTGTTTAATTCGGCCGTCTAGAGATGTAATACACATTTGTAAAGTGGCTGAAAGTAAAATTCGAATTTTTGAAAAAACAAACAAACTGTTTAAAAAAAATTTAATGACCAAATTAATAATATCTATTATGGGTAATGTTCGAGACTCGGTATTTGATGCAATCAAAGAACATATGTACGATAATGATATTGAATCAAATCATATCATTAATTTGATTAAAATGATTAGTTTTAATTATTGTAGCATAAGATTATACCACCAAGGAGAATGTTTAAACACAAATTCAAACAGGATAAGGAGTAAATTTACTAAAATGATTTTGTTTAGTAATCAATGATTTTATTATAATAATAAAACTTGAGCAAGATGCGAGGTAGGTTTCACAAAAAAAGAAATAAAACAAAATTGAGTTTTGAATTCGATATATTTCGGGGGTGAGCCCAAACTCAGTTTTCTTTGACTCCTGATGATGGGCTCACCCCCGAAATTTATCGAATTCTCAAAACTCAATTTTGTTTTATTTCTTTTTTTGTCAAACCTACCTCGCATCTTGCTCAAGTTTTATTATTATATTAAAATGTTTCACCTAGAACCAACATCTATCTCCTTAAAAGTTAATGATTTTATTTATGTATGAACCTTGTATGAACATAATTTAATTTTTTATTATGTTCTAAATTTCCCCAGATAATTATTATTGTTTTTATTATGATATTTAAATATTTTTCATTAATAAATATGATATTGCGAATTTTTTTCGACTTACTTTAATTACGATTTTTATACTGACTAAATATTTGGTAAAATCAAATGATGAACTTGGTTGAATGTTCCGTCAATTGATTCAAAAAACTGCATTTAAAAGGAATAATTATTTACTTGATTTAGCATTCGAAATTAATAAATATTTTGGTAACCTACAATTGATTAAAATAATAAAATATATTGTTGTATATACAGGGTGCTTCAAAAAAATGTATACACACTTTGAACTTCCATAGAAAATTTATTTACCGTTCTATAAAGTTAAATTTCAGGAAAATAGAAAGCTGAAAGTCCAATGTAAATGAAACATAAATAACAAATGTTAATACTGTTCAAATTGGTGACCTGCAGCATCAATACAATTCTGAGTACGAGTCACCACTGATTCTGTACATCGTATCAAAACGTCCAATGAGATTTCTCTACACACTGCTTGAATCTCATTCCAAAGAATGTCTAGGTTACGTGGTTTACGTTTGTACACCTCATCTTTTACTGTGCCCCACAAGAAGAAATCCAGTGATGTAAGGTCTGGAGAGCGTGCTGGAAACTCGATTGGCCCCCTGCGTCCTATCCACTGGCCCGACAAGTTTTGATCCAGGTAAGCTACATTTTTTTGAAGCACTTTGTTCAAAATTGATTTGACAGTTGACTGATTTCCCGTATATACAGGGTGCTTCAAAAAAATGTAGCTTGCCTGGATCAAAATTTGTCGGGCCAGTGGATAGGACGCAGGGGGCCAATCGAGTTTCCAGCACGCTCTCCAGACCTTACACCACTGGATTTCTTCTTGTGGGGCACAGTAAAAGATGAGGTGTACAAACGTAAACCACGTGACCTGGACATTCTTTGGAATGAGATTCGGGCAGTGTGTAGAGAAGTCTCATTGGACGTTTTGATACGATGTACAGAATCAGTGGTGACTCGTACTCAGAATTGTATTGATGCTGCAGGTCACCAATTTGAACAGTATTAACATTTGTTATTTATGTTTCATTTACATTGGACTTTCAGCTTTCTATTTTCCTGAAATTTAACTTTGTAGAACGGTAAATAAATTTTCTATGGAAGTTCAAAGTGTGTATACATTTTTTTGAAGCACCCTGTATATGGAGATGCGAAGGGTGTGTTGCTCGATGCCCGAATTATTGTAAAATATGTAATTTAAATAAAACATTTTGTCTCAATGCTTAGACCATATAAGATATTATTTATTTGTTTGAGACAAATTACAAATATTATTAAATTTATCACGATTATTTTATTGCAAGTTGTATTGTGAATTGTGATAATTTTAATTTTATGTTTAATATTTTATAAAATAATTTAAAATCAATCATTAACTCTTCCTATTGTGTTATTTTTGCCCAGTATTACAGCTTCCCTCCTAAATCCGCCACTGGCTGCTGCATTAACCGTAGACCAAATTCAAATCATAAATTCTCATATTAACTTTCTTTCTAAAGACTATTAGTAGGTACTTAAATTTAAATACAATAGCTTATATTAACATTCAGTCATACATTTTTTATCTTTTATTTCATAATTAATAATTAACACAATATACATTTGATTTTGTAATTGAAAATATTTTGTATTACCTCTATTATTTGCTCATTCATTTATAAAAATTCAATTAAAATATGAAAATTTGAATAAATATCATTCTTAGTGGATTTCAAATTTATTAAAATGAATCTAGTGAATTTATAAGTTTAAAAGTTGGCCATTCTGCTCTTTTCATTTGTCAGTGAAAACGCTTTTCTAAGATTCTAATTGTTATCAAATAGGTTTTATATATCAATTTATTGAATTTAAATTGAATGAAGATATTTATTCACGATGGCTGAAATTAAAAACCAAGACTGCAAGTATCCCATCCATGTAGGTTAGCTATTGTTGTGTCATTAAATTCAAATTATACTCTATCCAATCGGCATATTCCATTTTATTTATTTATAATATTTTATTAATTACTTTTTAAATATATTTTAAAGGATTTGGGTCATTATACTGAAAAAGGGAGACACTTTTTTTAATATTTTGTGATGCGGCGTTATTTATGTTCTAATGAAACATCAACTTTTTTATTCCAATTGGGGAATTAGCTTTATTTTTTATAGATAACATTTTGATGTTTTTGTACATAATTATTTGTAAGAATACGTAAATTATTATTTATCAAACAGATTAATCAATTTTTATCATTGGGTGTACAAATAATTATTGTTTCGCTAAGTTGTGTCAGCTTCTTCAGTACGTATTTAAAAAATAACTAAATACAAATACTTAAATGAAGTTTCCTACTTGACGTTGCAAACTCTTTTTTATTTCTATTAAGTTCCGGTTTAGATTTTCTAAATTAACCAAACTTGTTAGTAAAATCAAACCTAACTTAATCACGTATTGAAAGTAAAAAAATAATTTTTTCTATTCACACTAAAATTCACTTTGTAAGCAGAATATCATTTTATCTATTTGTTGTTGTTATTTTGTTTTAGACACCGACTGTCCAACAACGAGCATAGACAAAAACAAAACCTCGGGAGATTATTACTGTGAAGAGTGCTTTTGTGGATTCCTCGAATTTTCTGACTACGAGAAACATATCCGTGACCTCCATGCAGCCGATCTACCCTTTAATTATAACCAGGGTAATCTACAATTCAATAGGAATGAGAAATCTCAACGTCCTATAGCCATGACTAATCGAAAAGAAAGTAATTGTAAATTAACTTCAGAACCATTAAAGAGGAAATCTGAAATTATTGTAGGCAATCAGAGAAAATCGAAGGAAGGTAATTTCAAATGTACAAAATGTACAAAACAATTCACATCGAAAAATTATTTGAATCGACATTATGTGACTCATTCCATTGAAAAGAAATTATTCACCTGTGATCTTTGCAATAAGAAATTCACACAGAAAGGAGATCTCAAAAGACATTTACTCATCCACACTGGTGAGAAGTTATTCGGATGTGATCACTGTAATAAGAAATTCACACAGAAAGGAGATCTCAAGAGACATTTACTCATCCACACTGGTGAGAAGTTATTCGGATGTGATCACTGTAATAAGAAATTCACATGGAAAGGAGTTCTCAAGAGACATTTACTCATCCACACTGGAGAGAAGTTATTCGGATGTGATCAGTGTAATATGAAATTCACATGGAAAGGAGATCTCAAGAGACATTTACTCATCCACACTGGAGAGAAATTATTCGGTTGTGATCACTGCAATAAGGAATTCTCACAAAAGTCTAATCTCAAAACACACTTACTGATCCACACTGGTGAGAAGTTATTCACCTGTGATCTCTGCGATAAAAAATTCTCTCGAAAGTTTCAACTCAAAACACATTTACTCATCCACACTCGAGAGAAGTTATTCGGTTGTGATCACTGCAATAAGAAATTCACACAAAAAGGAGTTTTCAACAGACATTTACTCATCCACACTGAAGAGAAATTATTCGGTTGTGATCACTGCAATAAGGAATTCTCACAAAAGTCTAATCTCAAAACACACTTACTGATCCACACTAGAGAACAATTGTGAGTTTTCTTTTTAACCATCGCTCTATTAATACTACAACTTAAACAACATAAAAGGAAAGAAAGAAGATGAAGGAGTAGAATCTAATTTTAATACACAAATTCAAATAATTAATCTAGAACTTAAAAGGCATTGAATGCCTTTTATGGAATAAATATAAAATATAAAATGTACATCCTCAAGAACCGCCTAGGAAATAATTTTAAAATAGTAAATTCCTTTTATAAAAAAAGGGCACCAAAGAAAATGAGATTGGCAAAGTTTTATCTTAATTTGACAACGGTGTCCCGTGACGCAATAAGGTCCGATCATGTCATGTCTTGGAAAATGCTGGATATCTTCAAATCTAAAAGTTGTAATAAAAAAGTGGCTCAAGTAAAAACTTCAAGCCAAGAAAATTTCCTTTAAAATGAGACAAGAATCAAGTTCCTATGACGACTCGTTTTCATTTTATGAATAAAAAACTGCAATTTTTTGCAGTTTTTCAAAAACTTTCCATTGAGGCACGGGTTACCGTTGTTCAATTAAGATGAAACTTTGCCAATCTAATTTTTTAGCCTATTGGCTGCTATTATGGGGTCTGTCAGCACAGCAAAAATACGGAGAATGATTTCTTGTGAGTTGTGACTGGTGCTGACAGCCATCAGTTCATTTAAGTATGACAGTCACCAAAATTTTTTATTTTTATTCTAAAATCATTTGAATTCAGTATAGCAATTCAAATAACGCTCGATAAATTATGTCAAAGTTCCTGTCAATAATTTATTGAAAGAATCGCCTTTAGGACCAATATAAAGTCGAAAAGGTTTTATGAATAATAGTTTTTATTTTAAATTATGAAAATTCAACCCTTTTTAAAGAAGGAAACTCAAAATAATCTTTATATCAATCGATCAGATGATAAGTGTATTTCCGCCCGCATGCCAGCGCAGGAAACAGAAGACCGTTTATCTAAAACACACATGGATGTCACAAATGGAAAGTTCGATTTATCAGTGAACTCCACTAAGCGATTCCTATATTTCAACTTTCTACATCTTTTCTTTGTGACCTATGGATATCACCAAGTGAATACCTACGTCGTAAATGCTTGATTTCAATAAGCGAACTCTCTAAAGATTCCTTATTTCAACTTTACATCTCTATTCATTTTTTCCTTCCAATTGCGATCCCTAAAATTCAAATTGGTGGTGAGCATTCCTCAACTTTAAAGGTCTCTACCCACTACAACGTATCATACTATGACCGTACTAGGAACGTATCAGACATGAAAAGCAACACGAGACGTCCTGCTATGCCCACTGAAACGGATCGACGGCGTTCTGTGCCCGTATACATCCCATATGATGCCCGTATATTGCCCGTATGTAATCTGTATCATCATACAGATCTAAATCCACCAAAATCGATAGGAAACCGTTTCATTCTCGCATGCGACTAAGTAAAGGCGTTTACAACGCTCATTTAAATACAAATCTTAAATTAATTAAATAAATAATTGGATACCAATAATTTTAATTGCAGCTCACCGTTTCGCCGCCTGCGCGCATCGGTTTGGCAACGTCGCGTGCCATGCGCGGAGCGTATCGGCACCGGCAAAATATTCTCAACGACAATTTTTTAACGCTCCGTACATAGTAGGCGACGGTGCTTGTCGGTGACGGAACGGTCTAGTGGGCATAGTCTCATACTTTTCAATACAAAGAATATTTTTTTACCCGACACGTTCCTAGTACGGTCTTAGTATTATGCGTTGTAGTGGGTAGAGACCTTAATAAGAATTTCTCTCTCTCTGTCGACGAGCACGAATTCTTATTAGTACAACGATATAATATGCACGTCTACACTTGGACTCGTATTATATTCATACTTTGGTTATTTTTCGGGCCTATAGGTATGTGGTTTTATTTTATTAATTATTTTTCATAATTCAATTTATTTCCTTTAATTTTATACAGCATTTTTTGTCTCCACTTGTTCTTGTGCGTCCAGCGCCCCCCAGATTTACCTGCATATTCTATTAATTCGACTTCCAATACAACGGCGAATTAAACGATTGGATCAAATATCCCTGTGAATACGAAACAGCCGGCAGCCATTAAATCTGTGACGTACTTCACCTATGCAATATATTTTTATTTCTCTAATAATATTAATTTTAATTCATATTTTATATATTGTTTGTTAATGACATCGGGGCAAAGAATTAATTAAAAACCCCATGCATTAATTTCATCCCCCTCTATTTAATGTTAATAAATGGTAATTAAACCTTTATCTTCTATATAATAAAAATGAATTTCTTTTTCTTTGTAAGCGCAGATTTCTCCAATGCCTGGACCGATTTGGCAAATTTTTTTTTAAATCTTCGTAATAGCCTATTTCAGGTTAATACGTAAAAAAAAAATCGGAAAAGTTGCCCGGAAAATTGGAAAATTCATGAAAAACTAAAACAAAATCTGTATAGCCAACATAGCTTGCCAAACAATAAAAGAACTAAACTAGCAAATTAAACATTTGTTGGCGGCACTGTTTGTCAGATTTTTGAATGTCATTCATTCTTAATAGCATAGATAATAGAGTTCTAACCACATTATCGTTGAAGAAGAATTTAATAATGCAACAAAGATTTAAAAAAACTATCTATTTTTTTTAAAGTACATTTAAAAACAAAAATTAAAAAAATAAACTGCAACGGATCGTTGCTAAACTTTATACAATGTACTATCTTATTCTAAAATAAAGTACTTTAAAATATAATTTTTCAAAAACTATATATGACCTTTTTTGTGGCCCTCAAGGTACTTAATTACAATGAATTTTAAATCCCACAAATATTAATTTGACAATTTAATTGATGAACTCAAAAATTGTTATTTAATTAAATAAACTGCAACGGATCGTTGCTAAACTTTATACAATGTACTATCTTATTCTAAAATAAAGTACTTTAAAATATAATTTTACAAAAAACTATATATGACCTTTTTTGTGGCCCTCAAGGTACTTAATTACAATGAATTTTAAATCCCACAAATATTAATTTGACAATTTAATTGATGAACTCAAAAATTGTTATTTAATTAAATAAACTGCAACGGATCGTTGCTAAACTTTATCCAAATTCATTTGAAATATTAAATTGTTTATTCCTTTATTATTAATCAGATATCACTTGCGATTTGCAGTTCATGTTGACTTTAATTCAAAAATAATGATCGATTCTCATCTAATACTTGAGGAATAACAATTCTACATTAGGTTTTTGACGTTTCGATTATTATTGGTAACCATTGCTGAAGACATGGAGGAATCGACTTAAAATCAAAAATAGCAATCGATTCTTATCTAATACTTTGTTTAATAATTTGTTATGAGTGTATATTACAGTTAAATAGAATCTCAAATTATATCTATTTAAGACTTTATAATAAAACAATTATATTTATTCTCTGTTACTAATAAAACATCAATAAAGCAGCCACGTGGGGGTCCAGGGGCGAAGCCCCTGGCTAAAGCGCGCCCGCCGAAGGCGGGCCTTGAAGCTAGTTACATATAATTATACTTTACGGTTTAATAAACACTTGTACAAAGTATTATATATATATATAGTTTTCTTATATATCAATACTTTAACGCTATTGATATATCTATATCATTTATTATAGTACAAAATACTATAACAACTTTTATATCACTTGTAAGGTTATAACGCCAATTTAACTATAATAAGAATCCTTTCAGATTGCTTTATTATATCCTATTTTTTTTATATATTTTATTTTTATACCAATTAATTATAATTTTATTTATAACCATCAAACTTGGTATTATTCAACCACATTCAATCTCCCTTGCTCTCTTTGTAGACAGGCTGAGTTATAGAGGTGCAGCCCTGTTTACAGTCCCAGGGAAGATACAACAGTAACGTAAAACCTATGGATAAATTATAATTCGATTCTTTTAAAAAATCAGACTGTCCGCAACAGTGGCCACCTAATAAGCATAATTAACTTTTCCGCCAAAATTGCCTATATTTGACGATCAATTGTGGCTAAACGGCTTAACCGAATTTAACTTTATTCGTTCTATTTTATTTATTTTTTAATGTTATGGTCTTTCATTTTATTAAGAGTGAAATTTTCTGTAGATCTCATGGTTTTCGAGTTATAAGCAAAAATCTGAAAAAAGTCCAAAATTTTCGTAGTTTTTAGGCCCTCAAAAATTTAGCGCCAGCCAGACACCGTCGCAAACTCATATAACTCTTATTTGGGATGCCTAACGTCGATTAATATTATTTCCACCTTATGCATATTTATTAGCCAGCGCGGGCTTTTTTCGGTCTAATTTGTCTGTAGCCCAGTAAATAGAGGATCCAAAAAGGGGTTCAGCTTACATTTATTGCACCAAAAGATTTTTTTCTCGGGTATGCCAAATCTATGTTCGCGACCTCGAAAGTGTGGGGGACAACTTTTGGTGGCCGAAAAACCTCGAAATTTTCGGACTTTTTCAGCTTATAATTCGAAAAACAGTTCATATTTTGTAAATAATCGTCCTATAGTAAATTAAAGAGAACAAAATTTCTCGTCAATTAAAAAATATAGAAAATTGGTCCAGTAGTTCGATTTTTTATGGGGATACAAAAATCAGCCCCCCCCCCCCCCCTACATCCCCCACCACCCCGATTATTTTTGAATACCTATCCCAAAAACTCGCAGTTTTTTCGATTTTTTCCGATTTCGAGAATGAAGGAACACATTTTCGCCAAGAACCACTCTGACGCTTTTGAGAATTCGGATCATATCCTGTCCGGAAAATGCTGGATATCTATAAATCTAAGAATTTAACAAAAAAGTGATCCAAGTAAAAGTTCAAGTCAACAAATCTTCCTACAGAATGAGATAAGAATCATGTTTTCATTTTATGAAGGGAAAACTGAGATTTTTTGCAAAAAACTGCAAACTTCAACCTCATTTCGGCACGAGTTCCATTATCCAATTAAGATGAAACTTTGTTTAAATTGTAGCAAATTTAATCTTGTTTATAAATGTATAGAGTAGTCTTTGTCGAAAACGTGCTCCTTCATGGTCAAAAAAGTTCGAGTTTTAGTGAACATGGGTGCTGTTTTTTGACAGGCTCTAGTACTGGTTCTACTAAAGGAAAATAGATAAAATTGTTATCATTTTACGCGTAATTCAAAGAGCTTTAATTTATCTAATAGATATCTTTTTTATTTGATAAGCCGTTTTAGAGTTATTCAAGAAAAACTGAAAAAACTGAAATTTTCTCATTTTGAGAATAAATCTATTTCCACACAAAAAATATCACAATGCTGTAGAGCAGTGGTTCTTAACCTATGGGTCGCGACCCGAATTTGGGTCGTGAAGCATATTCTTTGGGTCGCGTAGAGTATATTTAAATATTTTACTACATTTATTTTCAATGAGCTTAAAAATATTTCTTAATTTTCTCAATACTTTTTTAAAATACGTAATTTTTTATTAAATTTTCCTTGGATCGAAAAGTACCTTTTTTTTATCTTAATTCTTTAAAAAATTTTATATCTGAATAAAAAAAGGTCATCATTGTAAAAATTAAGAAAATTTTTCAAGTATGAATTAAAAAAATGTAATATAAAAATTTGACTTTTTTGGGTCGCGACATGAACATATTTCTCAAATGTGGGTCGCGCCTTAAAAAAGGTTAAGAACCACTGCTGCAGAGTATAGGGAAAATACTTCCAGATTCATATCCGAGCCTCATTTCTGTAGCTGTGTCAGGACGAAAATGAGGCGAAACTTTTAAAGACTATTTATTTTCGGGAGTTTATAGGTATACATTTGGAGTGTATTTTGTTAAGAGGAATAAAATTTTTGGACCGAGACGCCGCCCGCCCGGAGGGCTGAGCTTCGAGGGTGTGCCGATAGCACGCAAGAAAAGCTCGTAATATATATTTATATCAAAATTTGCAAATCATTACTACATTATAATTCTGCTGAGAATGAAATACAACATATTATTGTTACTGCCACTGAAAGAGAAGGCAGAGGGGAATGTCGCATTATATTTCCTTCACTGACTTTTCAAAGTGAGTAGAATATTTTTGATTAAAAAAAATAATAAATGAAATTGTATATAATTATATATTAACGAGCTGTGCGTGTGCTTCGGCACGCCCTCGAAGCTCGGCCCTCCGGGCTGAGTGCCCTGGCGGGCGGCGTCTCGTTCAAAAAATTTTATACCTTCTTAAAACACCACACTCCAAATGTATTCCTGTAAACTCCCAAAAATACATAGTCTTCTAAAAGTTTCGCCTCATTTTCGTCCTGACACAGCTACAGAAATGAGGCTCTAGATAAGAATCTGGAAGTATTTTTTTTTCTTTATAATCTACAGCATTGTGATATTTTTTGTGTGGAAATAGTTTTATTTAAATAAGTGGGATCGTGTGAGGAGGAGAATTATGTTATATCATTTTTTTTTTAATTTGGGATTCGATAATCGATATAAGGCTCCAAATATTTAAAATCAGGTGTTGTTTGTATGACAGGCTGCTCCAGTATTGCCATGAGAAACTCGGACATGCGTGTCTTAAGTCGTTCAATTTTGTAAAAATCCAAAAATAAGATTAACAAAATTTAGATTTTTAAAAAATTATAAAAAAGTGGCAAATTATTAAAAAATAAACAAATAATAAATGAAATATAAATCAAATAAGATGTGATTAATTTATTTTTCTGTGCGCAAAGAAAAGCGAATTGAATATTTAATTTTTGAGTGGTGGGGGGGGGGGGGAGGAATAATTATCAATATATTTAATGTTTCTTAATTTAAAATCAATTGGAGTCTTTCATTTCAAATTACAATTACAATTATATTTCAAATTTGCCGCAAATATACCGCAATTATACCTACGGCATCAGCGCTCTCTATCGGCAGCATTCTCTCAGCGTTGTTACAAATTAATCTAGGCTCTTATATATAGTATTGTATTTATATAAAAAAATTGTGATGATCTTGTTTGTAATGATGGCCAAATCCCATTTTAATTAATTACATATCCTGAAGAAGTAGGGAATAGCCTCCGAAACGTCGGTTTTTGAATAAAAAATAAAAATAAAAAAAAAAAAAATAAATAAAAAGATAGTATAAATTATCTTCTTTTTTTGGACTGCCTCATCATTATCCACTCAATATTGTTATATTCTTGCATTTTTTTTAATATCGCACCCCCACCCCCCATAAAAAATCCTGTATACGCCCTTGAGCCATGACCCCAGATTTTTTGAAATGAAAACCTAATGATTTAGTAAAAGAACTTTCAACTTCTTGTTTCCGAAAAACGTAATTATTTTTAAAAAATAAATTTGTTGTAAAAATATGACAAATTATGAATATTTTTGAAACCAGATTAGTGTAAAAACTGATTTCCAGAGGTTAGATTTTCAAAAATTTTCAGGTTACCGCCAGACCCCCCCTAGAGCGCCATTCCCTACTTTGTACCCCGCCCTTCAGAGGTACCCAGCACGGCCCTGGTATTACTTATTATTTGCCAATTTATTTATAAAAATTCAATTAAAATATGAAATTTTGAATAAATTTCATGTTTAGTGGATTTCAAATTTATTAAAATAAATCTAGTAAATTTATATGTTTAAAAGTTGTGCATTCTGTTACTAACTTGTCTTTTTATTTGTCATTATATAATCTCTTAAAAACACTTTTCTAATATTCTAATTGTTATCAAATTGGTTTTATATATCATTTTATTGAATTTAAATTGAATGAAGATATTTATTCACGGTGGCTGAAATTAAGGACCAAGACTGCAAGTATCCCATCCATATAGATTAGCTATTGTGTCATTAAATACTATTTCCATATTGCATGTTATTTATTTATAATATTATATTTAATTTTTTTAATATGTTTTAAGGGATATGGGTCATTATACTGAAAAAGTGAGACACTTTTTTATTATTTTGTGATGCCTCGTTATTTATGTTCAAATGTAAAATCAACTGGTTATTCCAATTGAGGAATTAGCTTTATTTATTTTTTTATAGAGAACATTTTGATCTTTTTGTACATAATTATTTGTAAGAATACTTAGAGATTATATTATTATTTATCAAACAGATTAATCAATTTTTATGATTGGGTGTACAAATAATTATTGTTTCGCTAACTTGTGTCAGCTTCTTCAGCACGTATCCTTTACTACTAAAGTGCATTTGTGCCTACCTATGTACCTATGTCCGTCTCCCAGGGGGTGGAGGTGGGGTTGGCAGCTACTAAAGGGCATTTATGCTTGACTTTGTATGAACCTATGTTTCTATGTCTCCGCCCCAGGGGCAAGGGTGGGGGTTAGTGTCCAGGGGAAAGGTGGGAGTACAGGGCGTGCGGAGTCCAGGGGGTAGGTTTACTAGGGTGATCAGAATTGGGGCAGACGTTCCGGGGTTTGGGAGAGAGTGGGGTGGGGAGTTCCAGTTACAGGGGTCCAGGGGACGAAGCTCCTTGGCAAGCAAGGGGCCCACCGAGGGTTTAGGGTCAAAAAATGAAAATCTTTGCTCTTGTACCAAAGTCAATCAAATTTTGTATACATATCCCCCAGTAGTCTAAAAATGTAAAAACCAACCCCCCTACATGATTACAAATAATTTTATTAAAAATTAAATGCAAGAGAGGGGCCTGGGTGTATGGTAAAGTCAAGTGGATGGCCACATCAGAACGTGTCAATTTATTTAAATATTACATAATATCAATATTAATAATAAAATAAAAGATTTTTGAATAAAAATAAATTTTTCTATTCACACTAAAATTCACTTTGTAACCGGAATATCATTTTATCTATTTGTTGTTGTTATTTTGTTTTAGACACCGACTGTCCATCCAACAACAAGAATAGACAAAAACAAAACCTCGGGAGATTATTACTGTGAAGAGTGCTTTTGTGGATTCCTCGAATTTTCTGACTACGAGAGACATATCCGTGACCTCCATGCAGCCGATCTACCCTTTAATTATAACCAGGGTAATCGACAATTCACAAGGAAAGAGAAATCTCAATGTCCTATGGCCATGACTAATCGAAAAGAAAGTAATTGTAAATTAACTTCAGAATCATTAAAGAAGAAATCTGAAAGTATTATAGCCAATCAGAGCAAATCGAAGGAAGGTCATTTCAAATGTACAAAACAATTCACATCGAAAAATTCTTTCAATCGACATTTTATGACTCATTCCATTGAAAAGAAATTATACACCTGTGATCTCTGCGATAAGAAATTCTCACAAAAGTCTACTCTCAAAGCACACTTACTGATACACACTGGTGAGAAGTTATTCACCTGTGATCTTTGCGATAAGAAATTCACACAGAAAGGAGGTCTCAAGAGACATTTACTCATCCACACTGGTGAGAAGTTATTAGGTTCTATCAAAGGTTTTGTCCGTTTTAATGTCATGTGTTTTTGTAGCTCCATATCTCAATAAATATTTAATCTACTGTGTCGTGGTATATACTGAATAATAGAGAATTTTGTACTCTATACATTGATGCTCTTCATTTAAAACAATTTACAAACTCTATTTTATATTGAATTAGTATAATTTAGCACAAAAAGACAACCAACTGTATTTGTTATCACACTATGCCATTGATGAGTTCCTGCAATGGTTTTTGTTTTTGAACATCGGTCAGTTAGGTCACCCACGGCTTTATTATAATCCCCTTCAGGTGAAAACTTAATTCTTATATTTGGAATTTTATTTGGTGCAGAAGCCCATGTATAAGTACAGCTCTAGTACTGAAATATTAATAATATCACAAAATTCCGACCAACGTGGAATTTGCGGCATTCAATGCAGAATAAATCAAAGTTTATTTTGAAAAAAAAAAAAATTTCAATAAAAAATAACTTTTTTTCGAGTGAGTAGAAAAATTTGAAAAAATTCTGAAAAATAGTTTCGATATTATAGAAAAAGATAAAAAAAAAAGTGTCAGCCAAATCGAAAGGGGTCGGGGTCAAAAGTGGTCGATTTGGCATGGAATGTCCCATATATATATATTATTTATTCGTTTGAGACAAATTATAAATATTATTAGATTAATTGGGATTATTTTATCGCAACTTGTATTGTGAATTGTGATAATTTTATTTGTATGTTTAATATTTAATAAAATAATTTAAAATCAATCATATACTCTTCCTGTTTTGATCTTTTTGTCCAGCATTATACCATACCTCTGGAATACTGCCACCGGCTGCAGCATTAACCATAGGCCAAATTCAAATCATAAATTCTCGTATTACCTTTCTTTCTAAAGGCTCTTGTACTTAAATTTAAATACAATGAATGGTTAGTATTAAAAAATTGCAGGGCCGGATAAAGGGCGATTGGAGCGATTGGGCTCAATCGGGCCCTCCATTTGAAAGGGCCCCGCGTTACCATCAAAATGAACAAAAATTTTTTCGAAATTTAAATCAAATTTCTTTTGACGATAATGGATAAATTATGAATTATTCAAATAATTAAAAATATATTTATTTTAAGTTCGCATTGCTGGATGAATTTCAAAATATGGAAAAAGAAGTACTTCAAAAACATGCAGCTGAATTAGAAATTTCTCTAACAGATTCTAAGTTAACAGAAAATGATGTACCAAAGGTGAAAGAAGCTGATATTATAGACGGAAAAATGTTAGTTGAAGAAATTGAAGCTTTGAAATCTAATTTTTCCTTCAGAATTTTTTGAAAATCCGTTTAAAATGTTCAAATTTTTATCGGATAATGATAGAGCAACGGCATTTCCAAACTTGTTTATTGCTCTCCGAATATTCTTAACAATTCCAGTAAGCGTTGCTTCTGGAGAGAGATCATTTTCCAGGCTAAAACTAATAAAAAACTATCTGAGATCGACAATGAATCAGGATAGATTAAATAGTTTAGCAATTATGTCGATTGAAAGTGAAGACGCAAGGAAATTAGATTTTCAAACAATTTTAGAATAATTTACAGAACAAAAACTTAGAAATATGTAAATTTATATTCAATACTTAAATGCATGTTTTTGTATTTTGAACATTTTTATTTTTTAATTTATGTAGAAATTTACCTATCTGATGATCCATGACATTTGATATATTTTATTTAATATATAGAGAGGGCCCCGCAAAAAAATCCAATCGGGCCCCGCACCTATTCGATCCGGGCCTGAAAAATTGAATAGGTAGTTTATTAGTTGAACTTCGATCTTATACAGACATTCAGTCATACATTTTTTATCTGTTAATTTATAATTAATAATATACGAAATATGCATTTTATTTTACATTACCTATTATTTGCTAATTTATTCATAAAAATTCACGTAAAATATAAAATTTTAAATAAAATTTATCCTTAGTGGATTTCAAATTTATTGAAATGAATCTAGGGAATTTATAAGTTTAAAAGTTGGCCATTCTGCTACTAACTCGTCTTTCATTTGTCATTAAATAATCTTTCAAAATCACTTTTCTAATTGTTATCAAATTGGTTTTATATATCAATTTATTGAATTTAAATTGAATAAAGATATTTATTCACGATGGCTGAAATTAAGGACCAAGACTGCAAGTATCCCATCCATATAGGTTAGCTATTGTTGTGTCATTAAATTCAAATTAAATTCTAACCAATCGTCATATTCCATGTTATTTATTTATAATATTATATTTAATTACTTTTTTAATATATTTTAAGGGATATAGGTCATTATACTGTAAAAGGGAGACAATTTTTTTAATATTTTGTGATGCCTCGTTATTTATGTTCTTATGAAACATCAACTGGTTATTCTAATTGGGAAAATAGCTTTATTTTTTTATAGAGAACATTTTGATGTATTTGTACATAATTATTTGTACTTAGAGATTATATTATTATTTACCAAACAGATTAATCAATTTTTATGATTGGGTGTACAAATAATTATTGTTTCGCTAACTTGTGTCAGCTTCTTCAGCACGTATTCTACACTACTAAAGCGCATTTGTGCCTCTATATATACCTATGTTTGTCCGTCCCCCAGGGGATGGGAGTTGTGGGACAATGGTGGGGGTTGGTGTCCAGGGGTACTAAAGGGCATTTCTCTTTGTGTTTGTACATATATCACATACTACTAAAAGTATTTGTGCCTGTCTTTGTATGTACCTGTGTTTCCATGTCTCCCCCTCCCCCAGGGGTTGATAGGCGGGGGGGGGGGGTTGGAGTCCAGGGGGTAGGTGTACTAGGGTGGAGGATGATAAGAATTTGGGCAGACATTCCGGGGTTTGAGAGAGAGTCGGTGGGATGGGGAGTCGTTGGAGAGGGAGTGTTCCAGTTACAGGGGTCCAGGGGCAAGCAAGGGGCCCACCGAACGTGGCCATTGGAGTTAGTTTAAAAAATAAATGAATACAAATACTTAAATGAAAATTCCTACTTGACGTTGCCCACACTGATTTATTTCTATTAAGTTCCGTTTTAGTTTTCTAAATTAACCAAACTTGTTAGTAGAATCAAACCTAATTTAATCACGTATTGAACGTTTTTATTATATTGTACTCTACACCAATTATCGTATCCATTCCACTTGAAGAAAGATTTAGCTAAATATATAAATCTATATACTAGTATATAAAATTAAGGGTTTGTCTGTACATTGCTCCAAATCACGCCAAATTTTGGTTGCACACGTTTCAAGCAAAGTTATGAACGAAAACACTCTCAACAAAATTCCTGTCTGTCTGTGTGTCTGTATGTCTGTACGTTTCCGTGGGTTCCTCGAAAAGTTGCTCACGATTCACGTAAAAACGGCTGAAGAGATTATTATGAGATTTCATATTTACATCAGATGTCTTTTAACTTACGTTTTTAGCTATACTAAACGTTTTGATATTTTGACCCCAAAAGGGGGTTTGGGGGGCACACGAATGAAAATTATCCAATAACTCCTAAACTATTAGCTCTACGGCAAATTTTATAATGAGCAAAGTTGTAGGACCAAGGTCCTAGTATGTACAAAAAAAGAACAAACAAGACAGGAATGCATCAAAATTAACCAAGAAAACCTAGAAGGAGTTAAGGAATTCCGCTACCTAGGAAGTAAAATAACATGGGATGGGAGGAGCGATAAACGAAATTAAATCAAGAATTGCCCAAGCAAAAATGGGGTTTAATTCAAAACAAAAACTACTATGCTCCCTCCTCAATCAGCTTAGAAAACAGGAAGTTGCTATTGAAGACATATGTATGGAGCATAGCCATGTACGGGTGTGAAACCTGGACAATTGGAAAAGCTGGAGAGAAAGAGATTGGAGGCTTTCGAAATGTGGTGCTACAGAAGAATGATGAATATCAAATGGATGGATAAAATTACAAATGAAGAAGTTCTTGGAAGAATCGGAGAAAGAAGAACCTTGTGGAAGAGTCTGAAGAAGAGAAGAGGTCAGATGATGGGGCACACACTGGGACATGGGGACTGCATAGGGGATATCTTGGAGGGGGAGGTGGGAAAGAAAGGGGAAGGGGAAGACCCAGATTAGAATATTTCAACCAAATAATTGGGGATATGGGATGCCAGACATTTAGAGAGGTCAAACAGCTGGCGGGGACAGAGTCGAGTGGAGACGGATTGTTGCATCAAACCAGTCTTGGGACTGTATACTCAATGATGATGGAAAGTTGTAGAGGATGTGATTTCTGACAACTTTTGTTTAAAAAAATTCCCCACAAACACCCAAAGAGGGAGGTTCAAAATATGAAAATTCTTGCTCTTGGACCAAACTCAATCAAATTTTGTATACATGTTTGGGGGGTGGGTTGGGAGGGTGTGGTTCCTGGGTTTGGGGCCCAGGGGGCGTGGTCCCTGGCTAGCAAGAGGGCCGCCGAAGGCGGGCCTTGCAGCTAGTACTCTATATTTTTATAAGATATTTCAATGAATGTTTTCTGCTTGTTATAATATTGATACAGATATATAATAATATATTTATTATTAGAAAAATCGTTATATTTGCATCTATATTTTTCGTAAAAAAGGAGGGGTCTACTGTTATATTAGAAAGGACAACCCCAGTAGCCGTTTAACTAATCTAGAATCCAGTGAATTCGATGTCATATTAGAAAAGTGCTTCATCCACTTCATTCGCCAATACGTATATCCCCATGACTTCCAGGAACTGGAACTCTCTCCCAGCCTCCATCTTTCCCAGGACTTATAATCTTCAAACCTTCAAAACCGAGTGTATAAACACCTACGTCTCCACTCTCTAACTTAATCAACTTTCCCTTCTCTTCGGTAATGCAAGGGTCTTTCTAGATCTATAGGGGCTGCATCTTTACTGGGGCATGAAAAAAAACCTAAAAGACTCAAAAATCTATTGAGCAGGATTTATTTATTTTTAAATGGACCTTATCATTTCAACTAAATAAATTTTAAAAATTAAAAGTTTTTTCTTTTTGTTAAATTAATAAGAAAAGTGTTTTTACTTTACCATACAGGGTATGGTCAAGTATGGTAATCGTGCATTGAAAAAGTGTTTTTTTTTTGCTTCTTTTTTTTGATATATCTAAAAACGGCTTAAACGATTTTAGTTAAAAAAATTGGACGAAAGCATGGCATTTTGGTCTACAAAAAGCTCTAATAAGTGAACATGGAAAAAATGATATTTTTCAAGATAATAACTGTTTTGTCAAAATGTCTGTGGAATACTTTGTTATTCTGTTAGTCTATGCTTTACCAAATTTTTTTTGTGGGACTAGCTAGCTCAAAAACTAGTGTGAATATAAGACCAAATTTCTCACGTCTAGTTTTGGTGCTTTGAGATTAAGAGCTGATTAGATTTTGGTTCATATCGTCCCAAAATTAAGGGTGGGAAGAGGGTTTAGGGTCAAAAAATGAAAATATTTGCCCTTGAACCAAAGTCAATCAAATTTTGTATACATAATCAGTGTGGCCCCCAGTAGTCTAAAAATGTAAAAACCGACCCCCCTACATGATTACAAATAATTTTATTAAATATTAAATGCAATAGAGGGTCCACGGTGTATGGTAAAGTCAAGTGGATGGCCACATCAGAACGTGTCAATTTATTTAAAATCAATATTAATAATAAAAGACTTTTAAATAAAAATAAATTTTTCTATTCACACTAAAATTCACTTTGTAAGCAGAATATCATTTTATCTATTTGTTGTTGTTATTTTGTTTTAGACACCGACTGTCCAACAACGAGCATAGACACAAACAAACCTCGGGAGATTATTACTGTGAAGAGTGCTTTTGTGGATTCCTCGAGTATTCTGAGTACGAGAAACATATCCGTGACCTCCATGCAGCCGATCTACCCTTTAATTATAACCAGGGTAATCGACAATTCAATAGGAATGAGAAATCTCAACGTCCTATAGCCATGACTAATCGAAAAGAAAGTAATTGTAAATTAACTTCAGAATCATTAAAGAAGAAATCTGAAATTATTATAGACAATCAGAGCAAATCAGAGGAAGGTCATTTCAAATGTACAAAATGTACAAACATATTCACATCGAAAAATTCTTTCAATCGACATTTGATGACTCATTCCATTGAAAAAAAATTATTCAACTGTGCTCACTGCAATAAAAAATTCACACTGAAAGGAGATCTCAATAGACATTTACTCATCCACACTGGTGAGAGGTTTTTCGGTTGTGATCACTGTGATAAGAGATTCACACAGAAAGGAGATCTCAAGAGACATTTACTCATCCACGCTGGAGAGAAGTTATTCGGTTGTGATCAATGCAATAAGAAATTCACTCAGAAAGGAGTTCTCAAGAGACATTTACTCACCCACACTGGAGAGAAGTTATTCGGTTGTGACCACTGTGTTAAGAAATTCACACACAAAGGAGATCTCAATAGACATTTACTCATTCACACTGGAGAGAAGTTATTCGGTTGTGATCACTGCAATAAGAAATTCTCACAAAAATCTAGTCTCAAAACACACTTACTGATCCACACTAGAGAACAATTGTGAGTTTTCGTTTTAAGCATCGCTCTATTAAAACTACAACTTAAACAAAACAAAGAAGATGAAGTTATACCAGGTGTATAAGTTTAAAACAGTGCATCGCGCATAGTATGCGTTTTAAGCTCATTTATCGACAGGTTATAACCTCTTTTTATGAGTTTGACATTTGTGAACATTAATCAGTGCAAATCACCAGCAATTTCATACAGCAACATACATTTTTCCTTTGGTAATCATGTCTAGTTTCTTGTCAGAAAAAAAGCATATGCATGAATTTTACTATAGATACCAACAGAATGTCTAGAATTATAAAAATAAACACACTTTCATATATTTAAATACTCACTATCATAATTATTATATCTGATTTACTCTGTATTGTTGTTTAGTATTTGTATGTTTAACTTTATTGTTTTTTTCTCTACTTTTTACTAAGTAGTGTTTCTTTGTATTACTTTTTGTAATGTTTTTAAAGACACATGCCGTTGAAATAAATAAATAAATAAATAAATATGCCGGAACCTCTGCTTTTCTTATTTAATTTGAAAACATCGGTTGCCGAATGCTTGTGGAGGCCTATGACGACAGTGCTTTATCGGAAACAACGTGCTGAGATTGGTTTCATTGGTTCAAAAACTACAATTTTGACCTGAGCGACAAGAAGCGTGAAAATCGACCCAGGAATGTTGAGAACCATCAATTAACGCCAAACCACATGCGAAATCTTGCTCGCTAGACAAAAAAATGTTGTTCCTGCATCGGATTGTGACTGGGGATGAAAAGTGGATATAATATGAGAATCCTAAACGCAAGAAATCCTGGGTTGATCTCGAGCAACCATCAACATCTTCCCCAAGACCAAATCCCTTCGGACGGAAGACGATGCTGTGCGTTTGGTGGGATCAGCAGGGTATCATCTACTATGAGTTGTTGAAACCTGGTGAAACTGTCAATGCCACCTGCTACCATCAACAACTTATCAAATTTCACCGTGCTCTACGTGAAAAAAGACCGGATTATAAACAAAGACATATGATATTCCTCCACGACAACGCGCCATCGCACACGTGAACAATATTGCGAAACTACTTGGAGAAGCCACGCGCTCGCTGAGCAGCACTTCGATTCTTACGAAGACGTCCGAAAATGGCTTGATAAGTGGTTTGCCTCGAAAGAGAAGGAATTTTTTTGGACTGATATCCACTAATTGCCCGAGAGATGTCAAAAATGTGTAGCTAGTGAGGGCTAGTACTTTGAATAAATTTGATTTTGTTTTCTATGAAAAAAACATGTGTTTTTTACTAAAAAAGCACCGTTTCAAACTTATACACCTAGTAAAATTTAATTTTAATACATAAATGCAAATAAATAATCTACAGTTCAAAAGGCATTGAATGTTTTTTTTTATGGAATAAATAAAATATAAAATGTACTTACATCCTCAAGAATCGGGTTTCATTTCTTTTTTCTGTAATTCCTCCTTCATTTATATATTATAATTCGAGAAACTTAACGTGGCTTCCAACTTCTCAAATTGACACAGGGAGATGTTCTCTCTCGATAGAGGTTGGCCAATGATCGTGGCGTTTCTGATTGGCTCCGTCCGCTCTAAGCAGATAAGTTGTTTAAAAACTCCCCATAGGGAATTAATACATTCAGCCCATATTTCACTAGGCTGTTTTAATTTATTTTCTGCAACGTTTTTCCCCCATTAACTAGACACTCACAGTATAAAAATATAGGAATTTTTTTTTAATTTATTCTCTATTTTATAATTATTTTTGAATAAAAAATTATTTATAATTATAACACAAAATGATGCAAATAAATATATACACATAATATATATTAAATATATATAGATATGTATATGATGTTTTGGAACTTAAATTTACTTTTTAAAATTGGTCTATAAAAGATTTGTATTTTTTTTTATATTTCTATTGTATATAAATATTATTTATTTGTTTGAGACTAAGTTTCGAATACTACTACCTTTATCATCAGTCTTTTTTTAATTATAAATATTATTAAACTAATCGGGATTAATTTTATTGTAACGTTGTATTCTGAATTCTGATAATTTTCACAAAGAGAAACAAAGAGGTTGTCCTCTGCTTGATGCAAATAAACATACACACATATATATCGAGATGATATATCTGTATATATATTATTTATTTGTTTGAGACTATAGTTTTCGAAGACTTGGTCTTCATCATCAGTCTTTCTTCAATTATAAATGTTTTTCATGGAGTCAATATCATATGGATATTGAAAACTTGGTGTTCTTTCTGTGATAATTTTATTTTAATATTTAATAAAATTATTTAAAAATCAACTATTTACGAAATAACCCTTCCCCCGTCCTTACACACATTTTTGTTTCCCAAAGGAATAATTTCATCTCTTTTAACCGACTTCAAAAAAGGAGGAGGTTCTCTATTCGACTGAATTTTTTTTTTTTTTTTGTGCCTATGTTACCTCATATCTCCGCCAATTGTCAACCGATTTTGAAAAAAAATTTTGCATTGGGTCCAGTCTAGCTTCCGATTGGTCCCATTTTTTTTCGTTTTTTTTCATAGGTATTAGACCTTTTTTATTAGGTTTGTTTAGACCTAACCTCTTTGTTTATGAACCGATTTCGATGGTTCTTTTTTTATCGAAAGGGGGTGTCTTAGGGATGGTGTCATATTAATTTGGTCAAGTTCTGATGATATGATCACTATTAATAACATCACTAAAGAGAAAAATAAAAATAATTTTTAAGAAAAAATAAAAACCGACTTCAAAAAATTAAATGCAACAAATAAAATACACTAAAAGGTATAAAATAATTATTATCTTATTTAGTTACAACTAAACGACGAAATATTAACATGAAATTACTTTTTGAAGTCGGTGCCAAACAAACTATACATTATAAGCAAGCGTACTCGCCAGACGTACTTAGTAAGATCCGTCGAGTGCGATTCATAAAAGGTATATGTTTGGCACCGACTTCAAAAAGTAATTTCATGTTAATATTTCGTCGTTTAGTTGTAACTAAATAAGGTAATAGTATTTTATACCTTTTAGTGTATTTTATTTGTTGCATTTAATTTTTTGAAGTCGGTTTTATTTTTCTTAAAAATTATTTTTTTAAATATTCATCATCATTGAGTAGATAGTCCTAAGACTGGTTTGACGCAACCACCTGCCTCCACTCGGCTCTGTCCCATGCCAGCTCTTTGACCTCTCTAAATGTACTTACTTAGTTACTTACTAGCCAACGCCCACCCTTGGCTGTTGGGCCATTTCGCGACGCGCTGACCAGTATAGATGGGCCATTTGGTACTCCGCCCTCTCCTCATCCTCAAAAGTGTGATGCAAGGCCGGGCAGTCGGATAGATGTGCTGCATTCATGATCCCATGAACACGCAGGTGATGGAAGGACCCCGATGCGATGTAAGTGCGAGGCAAGATAGTCGTGCCCTGTCGTTGTCCGAAAGACAGCCACGCTGATCGCTCGGGGTAGGTCGCGTCGGATAGGGCCGTCGGTAACCAAGGTCGCCCAGCTCTTGCCAGACGATGAGGCCACCAGGTCTTCCTCAATCCAACGCCTCGTCGCCATGTCGATCTGGGCTTTGCCAGACTGCAAAGAAGTCGGGCAGATTCTTCTGTAGCACGACATTTCGAAAGCCTCCAATCTCTTTCTTTCTAGATCTCCAGTCATCGATACATGTGTTCCTGTTTTCTAAGCTGATTGAGGAAGAGCATGGTGTTTTTTGTTTTTGAATGAAAACCCATATTTACCTTTCGCAATTCGTGATTCATCATTAAATATTAGAACTGTTAATATTCAGTTTCAACTATGTTTTTTGGAAATTTTTATAATTTGAAATTTTGAATCCCCCCCTCCCTCTTAATTTTTTCTTTGATTTCTCAATCAAAATCTAATAAGATCTTAATCTTTTTGATTAAACTCTTACATTTATAGATATCTAGAATTTTCCATGATTATTGAAAATAAAAATATAACAATATAACATGGGTGGAGTGAGCGAAAAACTGAATTAAATCAAGAATTGCCTCCAAGCAAAAATGGGGGGTTTAATTCAAAACAAAAACTACTATGCTCCCTCCTCAATCAGCTTAGAAAACAGGAAGTTGCTATTGAAGACATATGTATGGAGCATAGCCATGTACGGGTGTGAAACCTGGACAATTGGAAAAGCGGAGAGAAAGAGATTGGAGGCTTTCTCGAAATGTGGTGCTACAGAAGAATGATGAATATCAAATGGATGGATTGATGCTACAAATGAAGAAGTTCTTGGAAGAATCGGAGAAAGAAGAACCTTGTGGAAGAGTCTGAAGAAGAGAAGAGGTCAGAATGATGGGCACACTGAGACATGGGGGACTGCTTAGGGATATCTTGGAGGGGGAGGTGGGAAAGAAAGGGGAAGGGAAGACCCAGATAGAATATTTCAACCAAATAATTGGGGATATGGGATGACAGACATTTAGAGAGGTCAAACAGCTGGCGGGGACAGAGTCGAGTGGAGACGGATTGTTGCATCAAACCAGTCTTAGGACTGTATACTCGATGATGATGTGAAAATTTTATTTTTAGAAGATAACAAAAATATTTTATTATTATTCGTAATTTATTTTTGCAATATATGTAGATATTTTTATAAAATCGCTAACAGCACAGTAGAACACGCTGTCGTATACTGTTTAAAATGATGGCGCTATTTGAGAGAGGCGGAAAGCCATTGAGACGCCTCTGACCGGACATCTCGGCGGGATTATGATTGCTTTAATTTGCTTTCTGTCATCATCCTGAAAACATAGCAACATATTTTTTTGTTTTATAGCCATATTAAAATATATAGTTTTATTAAATTAAAAGACTATTATTCGATTCTATATTATAATCTCTTTAGTGATTAATTGAATTTCGAACCGCATTTGTAAGAATACATTCCATTATGTTCCGAACAACAAAACTATCCAACTTATACAGGTTAGCTTGCATATGTCGTAGCAATATGCAATAAAGTGATTGTTCTTTGTTGCATTTACTAAATAAATTAATAATTGCAGTTATCTGGTACGTAACATTGTTGATGTTCTCCGTGAATTGTTGTAAATTGAAACCATGGTGCAGAGAAAGCTGCAGATCATCCTCCTCGAAATCTTCAGCAATCTTAATGCACATTAATTGAGTATCTTGAACCCGTCTATATTTGGTCATATTATATATTATTATGATTCTATTATATAGCTATTAATTATTTCATTTTGATTTATTTATGTCCATCGATTAAATTATTAAAGTTGTTATCAGGAAGGAGAAAAATCCTGTAATTTCACCAGGAATTACAGGAAGCTTTAGATAAAAGTCAGTGTGTAGATGCAGTGTTTTTGGACTTTGCCAGCTTTCGATAAAGTCAGTCATAAAATTATTTTAGAAAAAAATTAAACTCGTCAGGGTTGTCTGTTAATTTGAAAGTTTATATTGGAAAAAATAAGGACAAGTTTTTTATGTGTGACTTTTTTATCTATCCAACCAACGTTTCGAAGTTGAGATTTTACGAAGCATATAGGATAAAAAGAAAAGTTATTCTATTCTATTTTTTGTAAGAAGTGATTTCTGTTCTGTTCTTAGTATTGATAAGGTTGTTATTATAAAGAGAAAAATTGTGTTTTTTGTGAATGTGCCAAATATCTTTTGAAAATTTGTATTCTGATGGCCTCAATGGTAACGAAGGTAATAAGAAAATTTAGACGAATGTGTGACATGACTATTTGAAGCCCTGAAGAAGTCGGCAAAGTCGACGAAACGTTGGTGGATAAATAAAAAAGTCACACATAAAACTTGTCCTTATTTTCCCAATATAAACTTTCAAATTATAAATTAAATTATGGACGGAAATGATAATAATTGTCTTTAAGTTAATTAAATTTATTCGGTGTTTTCTTAGGGATAGAACTCAAATTGTAAAAGTGGGTAACTAAGTCTGATAGAGTAGATGTCACGTCTGGGGTGATTCAAGGTAGTGTTCTGGGTCCTCTTCTTTCCTTATATATGTAAATGATTTGCTTCATCGCAAAATAATCATCTAGGCTTAGTTGATGATTGTGTCGTATATAGAGTAATTGATAATGATTGTGATAGGCTTACTTACAGAATGACCTGATCAAATTGAAGGATGGTGTAGATCCACTCCAATGGAACTAAACTGCATTCCAAGTCAAACTTGGTTAGATTTAGTACTAGAAATCTGGTTGGTCCTCAAAATTATTACATTAGTGGAAATATTATCAATGAATGTCGTTATAAATATTTAGGCATACATATTCAGGCAAATTTAAAGTGGGATATGCATATTAGTTATATAGTCAATAAGGCTTATAGGAAATTGGGGATGTTTGGTAGAATTTTGAAGGGTACATCTAGAGAAGTTAAGTCAAAAGTTTATTTAACTTATGTAAGACCTAATTTAGAGTATTGTTCTGTGGTTTGGGACAAACATCCACAACGATTAGAGAGAAAAATTGATATGGTACAAAGGAGGGCGGCTAGATTTGTTTTTGGTAAATTTGATAGGTTTAGTAGTGTCACTTCAATGATTAATGAATTAGGATGGTCTAGCTTATTGGAGAGAAGGGAATGGGCTAAATTGAAAGTGATTTTCAAAGCCTATAAGGGTTTTAGGAGTTGGGAGGAAATAACGAATAGATTTCAGGAACCAAGTTATTTAGGTAGAGCTGATCATAGAAAAAAGATTCGTAAGCCAAGATTCTTTAAAAATATCGGTTTACATTCATTTGTAGGATCTGGCATTGATTTGTGGAACAGTCTGTCTGTTACTACTTGGGATTATAGTCCTCTGCCCCCTATGATTAAATCAATTATAAATTTTGTCAAGTCCTAATGTCCTAGAGTTGTGCAAAATTTTATTTAGTTCTCACAAGCAGAGATTAGGTGAGGTAGAGAGAGGTCATACCATCCTTGTTAAGGTTTTGACCAGGTTTCCTTAACAACTTATGGCAAATGCCGGATGGCTAATGCGTCGCTTGCTCCTGGTATCGGGTTTTTGCGCGGAATTTTTAAATTACTTTTTGTCTTTTGATGGAAATCTATGGTCATGTTATTTGTTAATGAGCATACATTTCTATTTTTTTTTACTTGTTTATTATTTGTTAAATTGTTGTAATTAATTTGTATTGATGTTTATTAATGTATTGTAGCTAGATTGTATTGATGTTTGGAGGACCTAGCCACCGAGGACTTGTGCCTCTAAGCAGGTCGAGGAATAAAGATTTATTTATTATTTATTTATTTATA